>JAGDQO010001015.1:0-681452 GCA_018342035.1 Solanum appendiculatum
GTGCACCGGTGTTGTTTGTGAATGAAGAAAGATGGGTCCTTAGATTGTGTATCGATTACCGGCAACTCATAGGTCACCCGTCAAGAATAAATATCCTCTTCCTAGGATTTGATGACTTGGTCGACAATTGCTAAAGGCGGCTAGCCCACTTCTGCTAAGATTGATCTTCCGGTCCAGAGTATCACTCAAGTGAAGGGTGAGGAGGGATGACATTCCAAGACGCTTCCGGGACTAGGTGATGGACATTATGAATTTGTGGTCATGTCCTTTGGGTTGACCAATGCACCGGCTACCTTCATGGACCTAATGAATAGGGTCTTTAAACCCTACCTTGATTCCTTTGTTGTGGTCTTCAGTGATGATATTTTAATCTATTCGCATAGCGAGGAAGAACATACGGGTCACTTGAGGGTTGTGTTGCAAAGATTAAGAGAGGAGAAGTTGTATGCCAAGTATGAAAAGTGTGAATTTTGGCTGAGGGAGGTTGCCTTCCTAGGTCATGTGGTGTGGGGGGATGGTATTAAGGTAGACCCTAAGAAGACCGATGTGATTAGAAATTGGCCTAGGCCATTGACCCCGTCGGATATTAGGAGCTTCTTGGGCTTAGCGGGTTACTACCGGAGATTTGTGAATGGGTTTTCTTCTATTGCTTCTCCCATAACTAAGTTGACACAAAAGAAGGCTAAGTTTGAGTGGACCGACGAGTGCGAAAGGAGTTTCCAAACCTTGAAAGATAAACTTGTGTCCGCTCCTATATTGTCACTACCGGATGGGCTTGAGGGATTTGTTGTGTATTGTGATGCTTCTAGAGTTGGCTTGGGTTGTGTCCTAATGCAAAATGGTAAGGTGATAGCCTATGCTTCTAGACAACTCAAAGTGCATGAAAAGAACTATCCTACGCATGATCTTGAAGTAGCCGCGGTGGTGTTTGCTTTAAAGATTTGGCGTCATTATTTGTATGGGGTACGTGTCGATGTGTTCACCGATCATAAGAGCCTCCCAATAGTTCTTCACCCAAAAAGATCTCAAACTTGAGACAAGAGAAGGTGGCTAGGAATTTCTTAAAGATTATGATATGAGGTGTCATTA
The DNA here is from genome assembly GCA_018342035.1 of Solanum appendiculatum. Classification (NCBI taxonomy): domain Eukaryota; kingdom Viridiplantae; phylum Streptophyta; class Magnoliopsida; order Solanales; family Solanaceae; genus Solanum; species Solanum appendiculatum. The sequence continues at coordinate 1,090 of JAGDQO010001015.1, forward strand.
TCATCCCGGAAGCTAATGTGGTGGCGCGATGCTTTGAGTAGGGTCTATGGGTAGCCTAGCTCATGTTGATATTGGTGATAGGGAAATGGCTAGGGAGGTACATCGGTTGGCTAGGTTGGGGGTTAGGTTGGAAGAGGTTAGTAATGGTGGTGTGGTCGTTGTTGATGGTGCTAGGTCTTCCTTGGTTGATGAGGTGAGAGCAAAACAAGATCTTGATTCTTCCTTGTTTGAATTGAAGGCCTTGGTGAAAGAGAGCAAGGTGGAAGTTTTCTCCCAAGGGGGAGATGGTGCCCTTAGGTACCAAGGTAGGTTGTGTGTGCCTTGTGTTGATGGTTTGAGGGAGAAAAATTCTTGAGGAGGCTCATAATTCTTCCTACTCCATCCACCCCGGTTCCACCAAAATGTATAGAGATTTGAGGGATGTGTATTGGTGGAGAGGCATGAAGAAGGACATTGCCAAATTCGTCTCCGGTTGTCATAATTGTCAACAAGTCAAGGTCGAACATCAAAGGCCGGGTGGTCTAACCCAAGACATAGAGATTCCTACTTGGAAGTGGGAAGAAATTAATATGGATTTTGTAGTTGGTTTACCCAAGACTAGAAAAGGTTTTGATTCTATTTGGGTGGTGGTTGATAGGATGACAAAAATCGGCTCATTTTCTACCGGTAAAGACAACATATGGGGCGGAAGATTATGCAAGGTTATATATTCATGACTTGGTAAGGTTGCATGGGATTCCTCTATCCATCATATCGCGACGAGTACTCAATTTACTTCAACACTTTTGGAATCTTTCAAAGGGTCTAGGTACGAGAGTTAAGCTTACTTATGGCCTTTCACCCGCAAACGGATGGACAAGCCGAAAGGGACTATCCAACACTTGAGGAATGCTTCAGGGCTTGTGTATTGAGCAGGTAGTTGATGATCATCTTCCATTGATTGAGTTGCTATAACAATAGCTATTCATTCTAGCATCGGTATGCTCCCTTTGGAGGCTCTCTATGGGAGGCGTTGAGATCACCGGTTGGGGTGGTTGGGTGGGTGAGTGGCCTTGTTAGGACCAGACCTAGTTATGGAGGCTCTTGAGCAGGTTAGGATGATTAGAGAAAGGTTGAAGATGGCCCAAAGTCGCCAAAAGTCCTATGCCGATGTGAGGAGAAGGGCTCTTGAATTCCGAGTTGGTGATTGGGTTTATTTGAAGGTGACACCCATGAAGGGTGTGGTTCGTTTTGGTAAGAAGGGCAAGTTGAGCCCAAGATACGTGGGTCCTTATAAGGTGATGAGGAGAATTGGCAAGGTAGCTTATGAGTTGGAATTGCCTAGCGAGATGGATTTGGTTCATCCGGTATTTCATGTGTCTATGTTGAGGAAGTGTGTGGGTGATCCGAATGCCATTGTGTCTCTTGATGTTGTGGGTGTTGTTGAAGATAATTTGACCTATGAAGAGGTTCCGGTCCAGATTTTAGATAGACAAGTGAAGAGGTTGAGAAACAAAGATGTGGCTTCCATTAAAGTCCTTTGGAGAAATCAACAAGTTGAAAGTGCTACTTGGGAGGCCGAAGCGGACATGCAAAGGCGATATCCTTATCTTTTCCACTCCACTCGAGCCTAAGGTATTGATCTAAGCCCTTTATAAAATCTCAGATCTTAAGTTCAGCCCCATGTCATTGCATACATTCATGTTAAGTTGACAAGTTCATTGTGGTTTTACAACTAATTGAGGTTTTGAAATAAGGTGTAAGTGCATTGTTGCATCCTTATGTGGGCTGAAATTGCCATGTTTGTGTCTCTCATGTACGTTTCTTTAACATTCGGGGACGAATGTTCCCAAGGGGGAGATATTGAAACGACCCCAAAAATGCCCGAAAATGTGCTTCGGAAACACCTATAATTGTAATTTCCATATATCTCAAAATCCGTGCATGATTTCGGAAATTCGACTTCATATTCTTATTTGTGGGGTCAAATTGAGTGGGAAATGGGTCTAACCCGAATTTTAGAGCAACCGTATCAAAATTCAAAAATCGCAAAAATTGCGATTTGGAGGGTCAACTTTAAAGGGCATATCTCTTAGCACACAAGGAACTGGAAGGGCTGCAAACTATTAAATTAAAGCTCTTTGAGTTAGCTTTCCAACGCACTTGGTTTCACCTTAGTCCGAGTTAGGATGAGGGAGTTATGACCATTTTCGTAAAACCTGTCTGTGCAGATTTGCAATTTCCAGTGAGCTTTTTTTTTTAGGCGGGTTGGAGACTTTTTTTTTATAAAAAGGGGATATGTCCCATACTTAGTCATTTTCTTAACTCCAAAAACACTCTCTAAGCCCTCTCCAAAGATTCCACCAAGATCTTCAACCAAATTCAAACATCTCAAGCTCTAATTCCGGATTCAAGACTCAATCTCAAGCTTCGATTCTCCATTCCAATCTTCATCAGGGATTCTCCAAAGTTGAGGTATGTGGGTTTGATTGTGGAAACCTTCCTTTCCACAAGTCCAACCATTTATCCTCTATTTCTACTTCAAGTTTATGGGTCCTTATGATTATTTATGAACTCTTGAATTATGGAATTACTACTACACACCCTATTATGGTCCATTTTGCATATTATCATGAAATGGAATTATTATGTGATGTTTATGGTTTACATGCTTCCATGATCAAATTATGAAGGTTGATATATATATGTATGTTGTTGGTGGGCTGATTTATATGGATTGGACTTAGTATTCTTGAAATACATGATTTCATTTACATGAACAATTGCCCACCTTGTGTTTGATAAAATGCCCATTTATAGAATTCTTTGGAAAGGGAAGGTCCAAGGTACGTCCTATGAGTCGGATGGTTATGTAATTACTGAAATGATGATGAAATGGACACATGTATATGATTTTCTCTATATAAGTGTTGTGAGTCGACCAAGCCTAGTACGGGGGGTAGTAGGCCCGTATAACCGTATCGAGGGGTTGGTACCTTGGTTGCCTAGTACGGGGGGTAGTAGGCCCGTATAACCGTATCGAGGGGTTGGTACCTTGGTTGCCTAGTACGGGGGGTAGTAGGCCCGTATAACCATATCGAGGGGTTTGTACCTTGGTCCCTAGCTCGGGGGGTGGTAGGCCCGTGTAACCATATTGAGGGGTTTGTACCTCTTTCGCCTCTCCAAGGGGGTGGTAGGCCTTGGAAATACTATATTGATGGTCACTCGCCACACATGTACTACGTCCCACTAAATATGATTTTTATGTAAGCATCATTATACATATCATTTCATTAATATGCTATCTATTGGGTATGATTACGCATTTTTCCTATGATGTCCATCTAATGTAGCATTGCATTGCATCCCATATACTTAGTACATTCAAATGTACTAACGCATACTCTATGCCTACATGATGTCACCATGTAGGGACCGGAGCACCGCTTGACCATCCTCCTCCGCGTGGCTAGTACGATTTTCTATAGTGGTTATTGGTGAGTCCTCCATTTCGGGGACGTTGTTCATGATCTTTTGCTATGTATAAAACTTTTCCTTTCTAGTTATGTTTTGACTATGAGGGTGAGCCCGGTAGTTTGTCTTGGCCCCCGCTAAGTACTCATGTTTAGAGGTGGTGTTGGACAAGTTGTGTATTATGCTTGAGCTTGACTCATCTATGGTATTTATGTATCATTTCTTTTTTTTTGCTCCCTTAGTCCCGATTTCCCCCTTGATTATGCTTATCGCTTATGGTCATTTAATTGCTTCCGCGACCAAGGATGTGTAATGATACGCTATGAGGCTTGTTTGGGGTTCCTTCGGGTTCCCCATTCGCCGGTCACATCTAGGCCCTAGGCTTGGGTCGTGACACTCACATAGGCCATAATATTTACTTGAGAAACGACTGCAACAAAAATATCCTCTTTTTTGTCCAAATTAATTTTTGGCTTAACAAGATTGTCAATTTTTTCAAATCTTTTCAGAAAGGTTTTATAAAAAGTTTTGGGCTTATAACCAAGTTTCTTTTCATCAAAAAGAGTAGAGATAATAGTAGAATTACATACCTTATCAACATAATTCCAAAGGTTGAGTAATTTGGCGAAAACGATTATAGTTGAAACTATAATAACAATAGAACCACCATTATCAAAAATTTTACCGGACAATCAAAACTTGTAGTCAACGCAATCAGTGTATGCCCATCCAATCACGTCACTAAGTTTGTACATTGCACTCTTTCCATGATTCATGACAACAATACAAAACTATCCTTAAGATTGTTGGAAAGCTTGTTGTACAATCACGGATTCTTGATAGCTTGAGGCGTTGTAAGTCACTGTCCTTAAGGATATTTCACCGATATGGTGTATCCCCCAAGATTCAACAAGCTCTTCTAGAATTAACTAGGAACAGAAACAACAACCTTTTTCTGAGTCAAAGCCGTCAATGGAGAAGCAATGGAGGAAAACCCTTCAACAAACCTCCTATAATAACCGGCTAAGCCCAAGAAACTATGGATATCCGAAGGTATAGGGGTCTAGGCCACTTCTTAACCGCCTTCATCTTCTTAGGATCTACCTCAATGCCCTTACCGGAAACAATGTGACCAAGAAAAGCCACGGATCTTAACCAAAACTCACATTTACTAAACTTCGCAAAGAGTTGTTGGTCCTTGAGGACTTGCAATACAATCCTCAAATGATTAGCATGCTCATCCTCATTCCTTGAGTAGATCAAGATATCATCAATGAACACAATCACGAACATGTCAAGGTATTGCTTAAACACCCTATTCATCAAGTCCATAAATGCGGCCGGAGCATTTGTCAACCCAAACGACATTACCAAGAACTCGTAGTGACGATACCTAGTCTGGAAATATGTTTTCGGAATATCATCTTCTTTCACCCTTAATTGGTGATAACCCGAGCGAAGGTCGATCTTAGAGAAATAACTAACTCTTTGAAGTTGATCAATCAAGTCATCTATCCTTGGTAGAGGATACTTATTCTTAATTGTAACCTTGTTCAATTGGCGGTAGTCAACGCATATACGGAGTGAACCATCTTTCTTCCTCACAAACAAGACCGGAGCACCACACAGAGAAACACTTGGTCGGATGAAACCCTTATCCAACAAGTCTTTTAATTACTCCTTCAATTCTTTAAATTCTGCCGGAGCCATTCTATAAGGAGGAATAGAAACCGTTTTCGTATCCGGGAGAAGGTCAATACTGAAGTCTATTTCCCTTTCTAGAGGAATACCGGGTAAGTCATCGGGAAACACTTCCAGAAACTCATTAACAACGGGGACCGACTGAAGAGTAGGGGTTTCAGAATCCATATCCCTCACCCTAACAAGATGGTAAATGCAACCCTTAGAGATCATCTTTCTAGATTTTAGATAGGAAACAAATTGACCTCTAAACATAGAATTTCCCCCCTTCCACTCCAGGATAGGCTCATTCGGAAATCGAAACTTGACCATTCGGGTCCTACAATCAATAGAGGCATAGCAAGCATGCAACCAATCCATCCCAATAATAACATCAAAATCTGACATATCAGGCTCTACAAGATCAACATGAGTGACTCTATGGGATAAGGAGACGGGACAATTTCTATAGACTCTCTTAGCCAAGATAGATTCTCCAATCGGAGTAGAGACACGAAAAGGATTTAGCAACACATCTGGAACAACATCAAACCTCATAGCCACATATGGCATCACAAAAGACGAGGTAGCACCGAGATCAAGCAAAGCATAAACATCAAAGTGGAAAACTTTCAACATACCGGTGACCACATCGGGAGAGCTCTCTTGCTCATGACGAGCTTGAAGTGCATAGAATCAGTTTTGCTTAGAAGCATTCAAACCCGATCCACTAGGTGGAGCTTGCTTACTCTCTCTTCCCTTAGCCATGAGAGATGGACAATCCCTCATCTTGTGAGCACTCTTTCCACAACTGAAGCACCCATTCGAACCAGCTAGACATTTGCCCTCATGCTTCCTCCCACACCTAGTACAAGTAGGCAATGAAGAACCACCACCATTTCCTCCTTGAGGGTTAGGGTTAGACACCCTATCTTTGTTGAACTTAGGAGGAGCATTGGATGAGCCTTGATTAGAGAACCTTTGTCGAAATCTAGGTCAACCATGTCCATCGGACCTTGAATGTGAAAAGTTACCATCATCGGTCCTAGCCCTGTTAGTCTCTCTAGACCTTTCCTTGAGCTTTTCTTCCTCTATTTATTGAGCATACACCATGAGACGAGAAATATCCATGTCGTTAACAAGCATTGCAGTGCGGCACTCTTTAACCAACATTTCGGACACTCCCGAAAAAAACTTGCTCATTCTTGCCCTAGGATCGGTAACTATGGAAGGAGCATATCGAGACAATTGTGTGAACTTAAAAGCGTAATTTTTCACACTCATATTCCCTTGATGAAGGTTGATGTACTCAAGCACCCTTGCCTTCCTCATCTCTAAGGGAAAGAACTTATCAAGGAAAGCAACCTTGAATTCTCCCAATCAAGAGGACCCTCATTAACTGCCCTCTCACTCTTCCATTGATTGAACCAAATTTGGGCAACACCCTTGAGTTGATAAGCGTCCAACTCCGCCTTTTCTTCCGGCGTCACACCCATAATCATCAACACCTTGTACACTTCATCAATGAATTCTTGAGGATCTTCCTTAACCTTAGAGCCTTGGAATTCCGGAGGGTTCATTCTAGTAAAGTCCCTCACTCTTGATGCCACCGTACACACATTTGGGTTCATGGGAGCCACAACCTCTCTATTTGCTTGAGCCGTCATGGCTTGAGCCAACACTTGGAAAGCAGCCCAAAACTCCGCATTAGTTACTTTTTCAGCCAAAGGATTGGCCGGAAATTGAGGAGCTTGAGGAGGGGCTTCTTGTTCCACATTCTCTCCCATGTTTCTTGTAGCATAAGCTCTTCGGGTCGCCATATCCTGAAACGCATAGGATAGGGATTAGGAGAGAGATATATAGAGTTAAACTCTATGGCACGACTTAAGAGTAATGAAAGAAGTGGAGTTTCTTAGACGTCTTATAGCCTCTTATTCATAAATGTGGCACGCTTCACACTCATGAACACGACTCTACTTGACGCGGCTTATGAGACATCGTAGGATCATTCTAAAACCTTGTGCTTTGAATACCAAGTTTGTCATGACCCAAGGTACCTCCTAGATGTGACATGGCGTACAAGACCCCGAAAGGCCTCATAAAAGCCACTTAGCATACATACATATAAGATAATAGAGGTTAAGAGTTCAAAATAGATATTTTTTCATAACAAAGCCCTTAAAAGAAATAGCGAAAGTCTACATCTCCTGTCTCAAAGCCAATCTAACATAGAAAGTAAAGTTTGGGACGTAACCCAATACAATCTGAAACTGAAAGGAAATACATGAAAATAAGAACAACTAGGCTACGTCCTCGGATGGATTAGGACTCACCAAGTCTTTTATCAATCTTCTACTAATAAAGCTCTAGCCACGAGTGGATAGTGAATCGCCAAGTCCTACATCAAAGAAGTTAATGTAGGCAAGAGTATGCGTTAATACAATCAAGTACCAAGTATGATAGCAATGCACATAAACACATAAGTCATGCTAGAGAGACATAATCATGACATGCATTGGCTAAGCTAAAACATGATAAAGCATAAGAAGCATAAAACATAAACCATGGCCAAAGCAAGCTAAATAATCTTTCTTTACTTTTCTTTACTTCTTCATAGGAACACTTTGTTCATTAGTTGTGGGGAATAGCCTTAACCGACATATAAGACCATGTGAGCTATCAACATGGAATTCGGTGTCTACCCCACACCAAAAAGAGGTGTCCTACTTGCCAAGGTAGAACCATAATTTCTTAGCTTACGTGGATCCACTAGCTAATGTTTACTTAAAGACAACATCCTATGGTGGTACATAGTTTATGGAATAGAGATTTCTTTTGGAGACTCGGCCTCTACTAATGGGAGAGCTCCATCTAGAAAACTCGGCCTCTACTTGCGGGAGAGCTTTCACTAGAAGGGCCGGCCTCTACTAACGGGAGGGCTTCCATCTCAATATCCACTCGGTGCTAAGCATAATTCCCACGGATTAGTCATTAACATATTCATATCATTATCCATGGAAAGGTACAACTAGGGTTACCAATCCAAGCTAACTCATATTTTATATACGTTTCATCTTCCATGGACTAGTCCAAGCTTACGTCATTAGAATAGCTCCTGAAGAACATGGGTAATCGCCTCTTTGTTCTTCAATTATCATGTAGGGAGAATTATGTGAGAAAACCTTTCACAACTCAACCATAGCATCATCATATCATAACTTTGGTACTTTACTCTCAAAGCACCCTCAATTCATCTTTTACCTTATATGAGACATGCATAAGTTCATTAGCTTCTTCTTTACTTAGCTCATCATGCTCATAACTCATGGATCATAGAGTTCATATGGGCTCATGCAAGTTCAACTCATATCATGCAATTCAATGCAAGCTCATGTTTAGAAAGCCAAAATTAATACAATTTACCCATACTTGAAGGAACTCACATAATAGAGGAAGGATCATGCTTTTGACTTGAACATGCTAAATTCATAAGATCATCCTCAATTTATTCATAATTCATGCATAATTTCATAAACTTCATCAATTCATAGCTCAACCCAACAATCAAAGCATATATTATGAAATTGGAGAGAATTAGCTTGGGATCATGGGGGTTCATGCAATCTTTACATCCAATCATGTAATTCACGCTAATTCGTGCACTAAGTTACTTTATCACACTAGATCGTGCACTACACATCATAAAATCAACAATTGAAATCATAATCAAAGAACCTACAAGACTTGATCAAAAACCCTAATTCAATTTGGGAAATTGAACCTTGATAACCTTGAAGAAAGTTGAGGACCCATTGGAGGAAAGGGCTCCAAATAGTGAACACTATCATACCTCAACAAAGCCCTTGAGAAATTGAAGAAAATTGATGGTATTTAATGGAGGATCCTAGCTTTCTTCTTCCTTGAAGCTTGAGAGAATTCTTTCTTAGAGAGAGAAATATTTGAGAGGAGAATTTAGGAATGGTTTTTGAATGAGTAAAATTAGGCTTAGAAACTATTTAGAGGGTCTGGGTTAAGGGTAAAACCGACTTAGATTAATAGGTAATCAATTAGGGAAAAGACCAATAAGCCCTTAATTAATAACTGTCGGGGCTCAATCAATGGCAGGGACCTACGGTTCGTAAGTCGAATGACGGACCATACTGTCCTTCCGTCAAAAGATTCAGAGACTACCTATTTGGACCCGACATTGACGACACCCATGTACGGCCCATCGTTGGACCTACGGTCTGTGCATGGCCATCGTTGGTCAGACTTTAGAACTGAAAAATTTGACTAAGTCTGGAAGGCATCTACGGACCGTCAATTGAGCGACGATCCATCCTGTTGCTCCGTAGGTTGAGATTCAGAAACTTGGAAACACTGAAGGTCCACAGTGCCATCGACGGCCCCCACCTACGGCTTGTCATTCCACCTAGGGTCCATAGGTGGCCTCCGTAGGTCACTGTCTATAGTTTAATTCAACACTTTCCTTTCTTAGAAAACTTGGGGTGTTACACCTCTGAATTCCAAACCACATGCCCACAACATATTCCTCAAAACCTGAATAGTACACTCTGACTACCCATCAGTCTGTAAGTTAAAAGTTGTGCTATGGTCAACTGTGGTACCCTACTCCTCTTGACAGGTCCTCTAGAAGCTAGAAGTAAACTGAGAACCCCTATCTGAAATAATAGACAGAGGCACCCCATGAAGACGAACCATCTCCCGAATATAGGCACGAGCCAACTTCTTAGCGCTTAAAGAAGACTGAACAGGAAGAAAGTGTGATGACTTGATCAATTGATCCACGATGACCCAAATGCTATCTGCACCTCTAGAATTTTTGAAAGGCATTGAAAGGAGAAATTGCTTTTGGAGGTGTGCCAAATCTACGTATGAGCAAGAATTGAGAAGAAATATGGATCTTATGGAAAAGTTAGGGAATAATATATGTGATGATCTACTGTGGTATAATATAGAGAGGTGGTCTAACGTATACTTAAACTTTTTTAGCTGTTGTGATAGTGTTGACAACAACATGTATGAAAGCTTCAATTCATGAATTTTGGGGCCAAGACACAAAACTATCATCACAATGCTTGAAGAAATTAGGGTCAAAGTGATGAGAAGAATATGACAATTGAGGGAGTTCTCTGATACTTGGATAACTGATATTTCTCCAATGCCCTAAAAGCGTTGCAAGAGAACACAACAAAGTCAATGAGGTGTAATCTTGAATGAAATAGTGAATTTGGTTTTGGGGTTAAAGATAACTGAGTAACACATTTGTAGTGAATCTGAGCAACTAAACTTGTACTTGTAGATCTTTGATGCTAAAAAGTATACCTTATTGTCATGCTATAGCTGCACTTCATTTTAGAAAATTGGAGCCCATTAACTATGTTGCATATTGGTATATCAAGGAGACTTATCTCAAGACCTAAAGTCACTTCATTCAGCCAGTTATTAATATGCAAATGTGGCCACAGTCAACCAATCCTTCTATTATACCGCTTGATATGAGAAAATTGCCAGGAAGGCCTAGAAAGTGTAGAAGGAAGGAACATAATGAAAACAAGACATGAAAATTGTCCAAAAGAGGTGTTGACATGACTTGCAACCTTTGTCATGTAAAGGATCACAATAAGATGGGTTGTCATTTGAATTATCAAGCTAATACATGGAAAGGAAGGGGAAGATCAAGAGGGACAAGTTTAACAAGATCGTGTGTTGGTTGTTCTCCAGCACTAACTCAATCACAACCAAGCACAAGGAGAGGAAGAGGTCGACCAAGAGGTTCTAAAAATAGGTAACACTTAATTTGTTATTTTATAGCTTAATTAATATATTTTTTTACTTAGATTTTTATAAAATTACTTATGTTATAGGCTAGTGCTACTGTGCCACTGGAAGGGGAAGAGCTAATGTTTCTAGTATCACTGGAAGGGCAATAGGGATTGGTGTAACTGCTAATATTTTTTGTGTCACTGGAAGGGGAAGATGAACTGGTGTCGCTGTTAATGTTCCTGGTGTCGCTGTTAATGTTCCTGGTGTCATTTGAATGGGAAGAGGAACTGATGTTAATGCTAGTGTTCCTGGTGCCACTAGAAGGGGAAGAGGGACTAATGTTGCCGCTAATGTTCATGGTGTCATTGGAAGGGGAGGAGGACCTAATGTTGTTGCTGATGTTCCTGGTGTCACTAGAAGGGGAAGAGGGACACCTTTTAAAAAGCCAAGAATGGTTGGAATGGGAGTACTGCATACACAAAGTGGTTTTACTATCTACAATATAAGTTCTCTTAATTCTTTTACACACTTTTCAATTTAAACTTATCAAGCATCTAAAACTATATTTTTGTGAATCTAGCCTGGAATGCCTATAAACTCCTCTATAGTGACTGGAGATCTTGGGCATCATAAACCAAGATCAGGTGTGAAATGGAAAGGAAAGGCTGTTGTAACTCAACATGGTCTTCAAGATATGAGAGAACACAAAAGAATGAGGACAAGGTCCAATGCTGCTGAAATGAATCATTTGAGCCCAACAAGCTCATCAGCTTTCCGGTAAGTGAAGAAGAGATTGATTTCTCTAATTTGAAACAATTATGCAATTATGATTGCTAATTTAATCTATGTTCTTGAAATAATTATGCAGTTGTGACTGCATTAATTTGATCTATGTTTGTTTTCTTTTTTAACTATTATGCGATTGGGACTGCATTAATTTGATTTGTACAATTATGCATTTGTGACTACAATTTTACGTGTCTATATTCTGCAGTTGTATACTTTAATTTTAGTTATTGATGGTTACAATTTTGATTTCTAGTGTCTATATTATGTAGTTAAGACTACACTTATTTCATGTCTATATCTGAAACAAAAGAGGAGATCTTACAAAATGAAATGAAAAAACAAATAAATTACATTAAAATAAGAGACCAAGTCAAAGTTCATTACAAAAGAGGCTACACCTAATTGATTATAACACAAAGGATGCTACACCTACGTTAATCTAAAAGTTCTTAATCTAATAACATCAAGAGCTTAAGGTAACTCAATTGAACCTTTCTTCACACACACACACACACACACACACACACACACACACACATATATATATATATATCACCCTGAACCAATATATTATAGCTATAGCTACAACACAACAATAAACCACAACAAAGAAGAGTACATTCTCCCTAGTTCTTCTCCACTTCTTCTCACTTTCTTACATCTTCTCAACCTCTTCTTCCAACTTTTTCAATTTCATACCTGGACAGTTATTATCTTGTTTAAAATCTCTAGGCTTTTCAACTTCTTCAAAAGCCTCAATCAATTTCCCAAATTCATTGGCTAACGTTTGAGAGGATTCTACTAAATTCTCAAACTCACCCAATTTCTCTATTAGTTTAGGAATCACAAATTTGAACATCGGATCAATGTTTTCTTTATCCCTCCAACATCAGAAGTGGCAAGCTCTAGGACTCTTCAATAATGAAACATTACGAAGGAATTAGTGCTTAATCAAAATTTTCAATCGGCTACATAAATGAGAAAAATCTGTTCTTTACCCAATAATAAGGACATGACTAATATCTTCTTCCGGAGTTACTTGAAGTTCAAGATGTTTTCAAACGCACCACAAATTCATTATTACAACAAACTTTTTTCTCCGTAGTACGATCATCCTCTTCCATACAAATTTTGGTCAAGTTAATTGATCGCATTGTGTGCTACAATTTTGTGCAAGCAAAAACTGAAAATAAAGAACATGGAGAAAATAAAAATCAAAAGAACATATGAAGGGGAATAAGTTTGAATTTTACCTTTTCTCGGACAAATAACAACAAAGTTTTTCCTTCGAAGATTCAATTTTTAGGTTTAAAGAGGTAATATATGAAATGAATCAAGTAAAAGATAAGAAATTGGGTCACAATTTCATAGCTTAAGCAGATTTTTGGTTGATTGAGGTTAGGGAGAAGAGAAAATGAAAGAAGATTAGGATTCTTGAAAGTGAAAATTGAGTCGGGTGGGTGGGATATTACCGTTAAGGTAAAAAATGGGTTTAATATATTTTAAAAAAGAAGTTAATAGGTAAAATTAGACGATTGACGCGCCCAACAAAGATGTTCAACACATGCGTTGGGCTGGTGCTATAAGGGTTGAAAAAAAATCACTTGAAAGATGTTAAGGGGGTATTTAAATGCCCGTGTAGTTAAAATGCTAAAGTAAATTTTGCTACCAAGTTCAGGAGGGATTTGATGTATTTTCTCAATTAAATATGACCGACCACCATGATTATGTGGTAGGTTATGTTTTCTATTTTTTTTATTGAAAATTTTACTTTGTATAAACATAAACTAAAATATATACTTTACATAAAAATAATTTAATTTCTTATATACATTTAGCTAGTAATTATAATTATTTTAGTTGAATGGCCAAATATGTTAAAACCCCTTTTCTTTATTGTATTTTTTCTTTTCAAAATCTCCATTCTTTATTACATTCCCACTATTGAAGATTATTATTTTTTTTTCAAAAAGAAATCCTTTCATCGAACTCTTTTTATGGACGCTAGTTTTATGTCTTTTTTTTTTATTCTATTATTATTATTTAGTTGTTGGAACATAGTAGCACAATGCAATTTACTAAATTAAGATAAACATGCAAAGGAATGGAAGTGAATTTTCTTACTAGTTTAGCCACTTGGTGTACAATTTCACACGTATACAATTAAAGTTTAAAGTTTGCGCCTGACTTCTAATATTTTGATTGAAATTCTGGTCTTGACAATCTTCAGTTATATAATGGTTTTTCCAAAGTAGAAAATGAATTGACATATTCAATTAAAATTAAATTATTTTAATATAACTGTCAAAACACCATTGAGCACAAAATGTCAAAAAATGAATCATGAAACAGTGAATAAAATTGGATTATTATAAATACAACTACCGAAACACTAGTGAGAACAAAATGCCAAAAAAATGAAATGTGAAACAAATAGGTGTCTGCTACTTCTTATATTAGAGAATACAAAGTAATAAAGAGATGAATCTTATTTCACAACACTCTTGGATATGATCTAAAAAAGTAAGGAAATATATCATTTATATCAGAACTAATAATTTGATAACAATCTTCAAAAATTATAATTGTCATGCTAATGTTTCATAATAAAAATCAAACATCTTTAGTATAAATGTAACTCAAAAATAATATCATATGCTCTAGTCATATGATCACATATTTTTAGACTCATCATTTGAGTCCTCAATATTGATAGTTTCATTCATGGATGCTAACTACTTATGAATTTTTTTTTTTTTGAGATCATCACAGTTGTGCTCTCTTGCTTGATTATTTTCCTGTCATAAAATAATATTCGTATTAATCATCAAACTACTTGCGATTATTTTTTATTGCTTAGTTGGAAAGACATGTGGCCATGAAAGAAGAATTAAGTGGATCAAAATTAAGTAAAAGTCATAGAAATTCTAGAATTTGATTTTTTTTTGCTTCTAAAGTATAAAATTTTGTAATTTGTCAGCTCGATAAAATCGACATTTCAATTTTTCTTCTTAGCATTTATTGATTTAAACCCATAAATAGAATCAAACAAGTTGCTGGTACAAGAGGTTAAAAAGCTAACCACGCGTTACTTGAACATTATAATTATAAATATAATTCATGGTGAAAACTAATCAATATTAATAAATAAGGTGACAATTATTAGAGTAAGATATTAAAAAAAATCTTTAAGGGATCATTTGGTACAAGAGATTAGGAAAATTATCCTAGAATCAATTTTGAAATTAAATTTATACATCTCAATTTTTTTATAAGGTATTATCTAAAATTTGTATAATTTTTATTTCAAAATCTTATAGTATCACTTATCTCAAAGGTAAAGTATATAGAATTGATTTGAATATAAAATATCTTGGTTTTTAATCAAATGACACATAAAAAAGATGTTAAGGAGGGGTATAAGAACAAAAAATTAGGGCGACACTTCTCCCTCCCCCTGTCTCTTTGCCTCTTTTGTATCACCACAACTCATGAATTCGTTTGTAAAACATTTCAACATAAAAATCAAACAAAAGAGGAAAAAAAACATAGATCATCTAAGTGATGACGAAATTAAAAGATTGAGCAACAAGTGCATGTTCAGATTCATTACTGAACCTTTTACATTAATTATTAAAAAGACACAAAATGACTTCTTTCTCCTTTTCGGTAAGATGACCCATGAGTCTAGCTAGTGTCGTCACATCACGAAACTTCAATTGCTTTCTAGGAGGGAGTCTGGTAGACAAAGATGGAGATGGAGGTTGCAACTGCAAATTTGTTGAGTTATCAATTTCAGATACTGCTGCAGAAAAAACCTTTTGGGGAATAGAATCGACATTAGAGTCTTGTTGTTGTCCCTCCATTGTGTTATTGTGTGTTCATCATTCTAGGTAGAGGAAGAGAACACACAGAACACACACACACACACACACACACATATAAGCCGAGGCGGAGAAAACGAGGCTGGTGGTGGGGGAGGGGAGGGGGAGTGGGGGTCGTTTGGTGACAACTCTACTAAATTTTTTTTTGTTGTCATTACACATTTATTTATTATCCCAATTAGAGTAAATTAAGTTAATAAATCACAAATTGATATTGAATAGTTTTTAATACTCATCATGACATTGTTTGTTTAGCAAAATACATAAAGACCACTTAAATTTAGTAAATTTCATTAAGGTTTGTCTAAAGTTTAAACTATCAACAAACATATATATTAATTTGAATTTGGCTATTTGTTAGTCTTTATCTATACACGATCTGATCCTAATACAGTGTGATACACACGCTCGTCACATAATTATTTTGTTCATTTGAAATTTTTTAATTTTATTTTACTTTTTAAAATTTAATAACTTTTTAGATTTTTTTGGTTCAAATTTATAACAAACTTTGCTTGAGCTTTTCTTTTTAGGATAAAAAAAATAATATTTGGCCAAAATAATGAGATTTTTACCCATTTTATTTTATAGAATTCTTCCAAAATAAAAAGTACTATGTTGAAACAGATAATCATTACATAAATATGATATTAATAAAACATATATAATTGAAACTCTATTGTTTTGTATTTTTTTTTCTAAAAAGACATAAATAGCCCCTTGAACTATCCCCAAAATTTCAAGGATATACCTTTTCTATAAGGGGATCCCATTATCCCCTGAACTATTTTAAAGTGAAACTATTTACCTCCTTAGCACCGAAGTGGAGAGATCGAGAAGCCAAAGAATATTATTGTTTTTCTATTAATCAAATTATTTTTATTTCTTTCACCTCATCTACCACCACCATTATAAAAGTCCACACCACCTTGTCTTACAACCAAAAATCACCACCCGCTTGACAAAATCTATATTGTCAAGTCTACCACTACTGATGTTATTCCTCCCTAGTAACAACCGAAAAAAATATAAAACTTTGTTTACGTAATTACTAAATGTATTTTCTTACATTTCCTTTCCATTTTTTTAAAAATTCGTTTCTTCATCCCTTATCGGTAGCGGTTCTTATCGAAAAAAATGGAGATTTAGACAATAATTCTTCAATATTTCATTTTTTTCACGATCTCACATTCATGTTGTTTTTGTTATTTGAAGAAATTAGATTCGGATCATTCATCTAGGTCATTTTTTATCCATATAAATAGTAAATAAATATATATTTATATATTTAATTTGAATTAAAGAATGAAGGAGCATGAAGGTCAGCACCCCTTTGAACCATTCTCTTTTGTTTGTTAAATAAGGAGAAAATTCATGCGCTTAAAATGTAACAAAAACAATAGATTAAATTTGTCACGATTCAAAAATCGGGTGTGATGGCACCTGCCTTATCCCACCAAGACAAGTCAACCTAAAGAACCCTCGACAAGGGTAAATGCGAAAGTAAGAAAAGAAATAGGAACTAAACATAGCTTAAGACTTTAGAAAAATCATATCATAACAAAATATTTCCCCAAAACCTAGTGTCACGTGTACAAGCCACTCGATAATAATATAGATTTTCGTAAAAGAACAAGTCGGAATGTCTTCGATACTAGAATAGTAGAAAGACTCGACAAAAGAGTAAGTGGCATCTATCAGGATGAATACTAGCTACCTTACGAACTCCAATAGCAAGCCTCAAATGATGATGCAGAAGGATGATCAAGAAGATCCGGGTTTGTAACCTACACAAGTGTAGAAAGGAAGGAAGTGAGTACCAAAACAATAACTGTACTCAACAAGCATTCCTGGCTGACCCTAAATAAAGTAATACCAAACACATTGTACCCCGACTCACCATCCGAACCTCCAAAATGCTACAAACTGCACTGAGATCAGAATCCAGCCCATTCTAGCAACATAATCATACACAGGACATAACATAGTAGAAGAAATTCAACTAATAGGTGGAACCATCAGACTTTTAAATAGATCAATTCCACATTCCGATTAAATATTCCACATTTGATAACAAATCACTCATAGAATCAATAAAGAACAATAATTTGCAATGCCTTTATAATGCAAATGTCAAGTAAGATGATGCATGTCTGTCCTATCGATACATACCCGTTGCACAAGCATCACGAGACCATTGGGGGACTCACAAGGTCCATGCATCTGCCGAAACCATTTTCTATCAGCATAACTCACTCGCCAGAACCATTTCCCATGGGCATAACATCACTCGCCGGAACCATTTCCCCATGGCATAAGATCACTAAAAGAAACCATTTCTCATTGGCATATCAAGGATATAAATCTCATAATAGTGTTTCAACAACAGAACAAGTACACAAAATCAAATGCATAGTATGAGGGTGACAATTCCCACTCAAAGAATCAATTGAACCACTCATGGGCGTAACATCAATAGGGAAAATCATAATAAGTCATTCAAAGGTCACTCAAGGTATATCACACATTAATATTTCAATGATGACATATCACCCCACATGATCATTATTAGCATTCTGACAACATTTGATTAGGGCTGGGCATTCGGTAATTCGGTTCGGTTTCGGTTTTTTCGGTTTTTGGTGCTTGTATTTGTTGTACCGAATACCGAACTGAAATAATTCGGTTTGGTTCGGTTTTTAATATTTCGGTTCGGTTTTTAATATTTCGGTTCGGTATTTGTTAGTTCGGTTTTTTTGTTATGGGCCTGCTTAGTGGGCTTTTTAAAATTTAAAATTTTACAATTTTTATTTTTATTTTTCAGCTTAATGGGCTGAAAATAAGTGGTCCTTAATGTGTTAAAGTTATTACTCTATTAAATATAAAGTGATAAAAAATTTTTGGTGCTTCACTATTTATCAACTTTCAAATATGAAATATTTATTTAGTAAAAATCCATAACAATATGAAGGAATAAGAACTTCCAATATTTTACCAACAAGTCAACAATGATTCAATAGTTTCACGTAAATAGTAATGACTAGCAATCTAGCCAACAATTTAACAAGTAATAAAACTTCACTAGACTTCACAAATACAATGATCAATTGATATTTTATCATGCCATTACACAACAACATAATAACAATCTAACAAGTAACAAGTAACAAAGTACAAACTAACAATAATGCACCAATGTAGTTTCTTCCATAAGACCACTTTCAAGTTTAAGTGCCAACAATAACAAATAACAATAATGAGCAACAAGCCAACAATGTAGTTTCTTCCAAGAGATCACTTTCAAATGTCAACAATAACAAATAACAATAATGAGCAACAATGTAGTTTCTTGACTTTCTTCCATGAGACCACTTTCAAGTGCCAACAAAAACAATAACAAAACTTTAGTATTTTACGTCTTTCTTCATTGTCTTGACTCTTGAGTCTTGACCACTTGAACTTGAACTTGAACCTTTTAAAATAAAATCAAACGTTAGAATACTATTTTTAAGATAAAAATTAAAAAATGACATAATTAAATAAATAGCGTATTGAACTCACCACTATTAAATACTTGAAACTTGCAATCATAGATCAACAATACAAGAGTTTCTTCCACTATTTGCCAACTCTAATAATAAGAAAATCAAATATGTCATACTACACAATAAGTATTTTATTTTTTGCAAAAAACAAATAAAAAATATAAAGTCTTACCAAGTTCAATTTTCTCAAGAAACTCCAAGTTTTCTTCAACACAAATAGGATTAGTTTCTTGTCTAAGCCAATCTTGGACACAAATAAGGCATTGCACACATTTGGGAGTCAATGAACTTCTAAATGGATCAAGAATACGACCACCGGTGCTAAATGCACATTCTGATGCCACACTCGACATAGGAATAGCCAATACATCTCGAGCCAACTGTGAAAGTATAGGAAATCTAGGAGAATTAACTTTCCACCAAATTAAAATATCAAAATCCTCAGATTCAGGCTCTTGGTCTTCAAGAAGATATCTATCCAACTCAGATTTAACACCTAAACTTCCAAAATCTTCCTTTTGTTTTTTTCATGTAAAATTTAGTTCTCAAAGAATTTGTTTTCACATTTTGAGAAAGGCCACAAGTAGCTGAATCAGATGAGTCAGATGAAGTGTATCCGGGTGAAGATGATTGATTTTTAGAACCTTTTGCATACTTGTTTACATAGACCGCAAACAATTTCTTCAAGTAAATATCTACTTCATTGTTCACTATCTTTCCCTTTTCTTCCCCAAGTAATTCTTCAAGAGCAAAACTAACATACACAAATTTATTGCGAGGATCCAAAACAGAAGCAATAAAAAGCATTTTGTTCATCTTTTCAGGAGTACCCCAATATTTCTTGAACTTTTCTTTCATCCCCAAAGCCATTTTATACAAATCAACATCATCACTTGTCATACATGACTTCAAATATGCATCAAGCTCACATATATCCTCAAAATGAACATTACAAGTAACATACCGTGAACCTGAAACTTTTAATGTGAGCTCATAAAATCTTTCAAGAAACTTTGTGACATTTCTCACGTTAACCCAATCCTCATTTTGAATTGAACCTGCAATACTTCCATCTTCACAAACATCAGTAGCAAGAAAAGAATTAAAATTACCATCATAAAGATCAAACCTCTCAAAAGCCTTCTCAAACTTTTCTGCCGTGTCCAACATCAAATAGGTGGAATTCCACCTAGTAGGCACATCTAAAGACAACATTTTATCACATTCTATCTTTTGCATTTCAACACATTTCAAGAAGTTTCTTGTTCTTGCAGAAGATGATCTAACATATTTCACCATTTGTCTCACACGTTTGATAGAAGGAACAATTTCTTTCAAACCATCTTTCACAATTAGATTAAGTATGTGCGCCATACATCTCACATGGAGATGCTCACCATCCATCATATTAGTTCCCCACATATCTAATTTTTTGGACAACTCTAAAACTGCCACATCATTTGAAGAAGCATTATCAACCGTAACAGTGAAGACATTGTCCAAGTTCCAATCAAGTAAACAATTACTAATAGACTCAGCTAAATGCTCACCTTTATGACTAGTGATAGGACAAAAATTCAATATTCTTTTATGAAGCACCCAATCCCTATCAATAAAGTGAGCAGTCAAACACATATAATTGATTCTTTGCACCGAGGTCCATGTGTCTGTTGTAAGACAAATTCTTGGTTGTATTTCTCTAAAAGACTTTTTCAAATTCATTCTCAATTCACCATAAACTTCATAAGAATCCCTTGTTATGGTTCTACGTGAAGGAATCCGAAACAAAGATTGGACTTTGCTCATAAACTTCTTAAAGCCTTCTTTTTCAACAAAACTAAAAGGTAGTTCATTCAAAATTATCATCTCAACTAAAGCTCTCCTAACTACCTCTTGCTCAAATTTCCAATTCTCTATTGAAGAACTGTCACTTTGAACACTTAATAATTTTTGAATACTAGGTGCAATAGGCGGGGGCTTATACACTTTACATCGGTTAGTCAAATGTTGTCTCAGTCCACTTGTTCCATTTCTAGATATATTCGCAGCATAATTTTGTTTACAATGTAAACACTTTGCTTTAAATAATACACCATTTTCAAAAATTTTATCAAAGTGTTGCCAAACAGTAGACCTAGGATCCATTTCTTTTCTTTTTTTTGGTTCTTCTGTGCCAATTGACGCATCATTGCTACTAGTAGGTATATTATCCGTAGAACCAGCCATACTTATTCGACTTTGATCAGCCACACCCACATTTAATTGATTTTGATTAGCCATCTATATAAAAAAAAATTCACAATTCACACACTAACTAAGGCTAAAATCAGAAAGAAAAAAAAAAGAAAACAGAAGAAGAAATCAAGAAAAAAAATCAAAAATACCTAAACTAGAGATTGGTCGCCGGCTCGCCGCCGCCGGACGCTGGTAGTCTACTGCTGGTCGCCGCGTCTGCTGGCTGCTGCTGCTGGTCCTCCAACGCCAGTCACCACTGCTGGTCGCTGGCGCTGCTGCAGATCTGCTAGTCGCTGCTGGTCGCTGCCTGCTGGAGTGCTGTTGTGCTGGTCGCTGCTGCTGGTCACTGCTGCTGGTCGCTGCTGGTCGCTGCTGCTGGTCACTGCTGCTGGTCGCTGCTGCAGATCGCCGGTCGCCGGTCGCCGCTGCTGGAGACTAGAGCGCTGGAAGTAGAAGTGGAAACTAGAAAGAGGGATTGGGGAAAGCTCAAAGCAGGTAGCAGCTCTGTTGAAAAATGAGAAATGAAAATTTTGGATTTTGGAGTTGGAACTTGGAAGAGGGATTGAGTATTGAGTCTATTGACCTAATACTAAATATTAAATATTTATTATTTAATGTTAATAATTAATATAATATTTATTTTAAATATTATTATAAAATTATAATATAGTGTATTTCGGTTAAACCGAAATACCGAATAATACAAAATTATATACCGAATACCGAATCGAATTACCGAAAATATGAAAACATATACCGAAAACCGAACCGAAAACCGAAACACCGAAACTGAAACGCCAAAAAAATTCAGTTCGGTTCGGTGTTTCGGTTTTTCGGTATTTATGCCCAGTCCTACATTTGATACAAATAGAACATACATTGACCTTCATCATTCCCCACTACTCTCAAACACACAAACAACGCATACAAGGTTCAACATACTTTACAAAAGGTCAAAGAGGCCCACTTGCCTTAAAGGATAGAAAATTAAATCGGCACTTGAGCCTTCCCTTTACGTTGAGCCTTCGAATCCAAAAAATCTAATCACATATAGACTCACTAAAATAATTCATTAACAACTACACCCATAGTGTTGATTTTGAAAACCGGGGCCGAACTCACCCAAATATTCAAACATGAGAGCTGGGGCTAAATCTGAAATTTTTATAGAAAATCATAATGCCCAAAGACTTTGAAACTCATAAGTGAAATCGTGACTAAGAACGAGTTGAAATCATCCTTAAAAGCTCAATTTATCAAAAGCTCAATTTCAAGAGAAAATTCCCAAACTTTGAATTTGAAAACAAGGGTTTAGATGTTAAAATCACGAAATCATAAATGGGTAATGAAGCATTGGAGTTAAATCGCTTACCCAATAGATTTATCTTGGAAACCCTCTTTAAAATCACCTCCCTAGAGCTCTCAAGGTCCAACAATGGAGAAATGGGGAAGAAAACATGATTTTTTGGGAATAAAATTCTGTACAAGTCACGTTACTCTATGCAATCGCGGCCTCTCCGCGTGATCGCGAAGTGTAAAGTAAGTCAACCCATTAATTGACTAGCGCGATCGCGACAAAGACCATGTGATTGTTATGCTCAAGGACTTAGACCTATGTGATCGCGATAGGGCTCCCGTGATCGCGATGCACAACCCAACTCACTAACTTAATCATGGAAGAGGATCCAGCGATTGTGATGCACAGTGCATCAAAGATCAGAAACAGCAGCAACAACAAAACATTAAGACTCAAGATTCTCCAAAAGGAGCTTCATGATTCATTCGGATCCTGAGCACACAAACCAAATATTCTACGCAACTAAATTCGATGTTTTGGACTCAATGGATCCCTCAAAACAGAGCTTCAAGATCTCCTTGACCCGATACCCATTAATCCACAATTAATTAACTTCTACCCTAAAAGACCAAAAACTACCCTCAGAATCTCCAGAAATTGAACCAAGTTCCTTACCTAGGGCAAAAATCGCTTCTTGAATTCAACAGAATTGACATAAATCCAATTCGAGCGTTCGAATAGTTGACCAAAGTCAAACCTTTATCTAAATTCAATTAGTAACTCAACTCACGGGCTCGAATCCACATCAACACCTTGGAACTGAAAACAACAACACTCCTTGAATAAATTCCATATTTCGGAGTTGATGGAACTGATAGAATTCCGTTCTGAGACTCGTAGCTCCGGATGTTGACTAAAGTCGCTTATAAGAACTTAAGAGTTTCAAATCTGTAAAACTCCCCAAAACCACAATTTTTTTGATCCCTCCAAAAAACTTACCTTGTAAACTAATCAAATCTGACTCGGTGCAACTATCAAAAGGGGTAAAATGGTATTTTTTTTAAAATTTCCAAAAATAACCCCTCAAGGTTTTTACAAAATTTCTACCTCAATTATTTAGTATTGCTTAGTTGGAAAGACATTTGGCCATGAAAGAAGAATTAAGTGGATCAAAATTAATTAAAAGTCAAAGAAATTCTAGAATTTGAATTTTTTTTCTTCT
Organism: Solanum appendiculatum; assembly: GCA_018342035.1. NCBI lineage: Eukaryota > Viridiplantae > Streptophyta > Magnoliopsida > Solanales > Solanaceae > Solanum > Solanum appendiculatum. The sequence goes on from JAGDQO010001015.1 coordinate 24,982, forward strand.
TAAGTATTAAATTTTGTAAATTGTCAGCTCGATAAAATCAACATTTCAATATTTCTACTTGGAATTTATTGATTTAAATCCATAAATAGAATCAAACATGTTGCTGGTACAAGAGGTTAAAAAACTAACCACATGTTACTTAACGCTATAATTATAAATATAATTCATGGTGAAAACTAATCAAAATTAATAAATAAGGTGACAATTCATTAGAGTAAAATATATAAAAAATCTTTAAGGGATCTTTTGGTACAAGAAATTAGGCAAATTATCCTAGTATCAGTTTTAAAATTAGATTTCTATATCTCAAATTTTTTGTAAGGTATTATCTAAAATTTGTATAATTTTTAGTTTAAAATCTTATAGTATCACCTATCTCATAGATAAAGTATATAAAATTGATAGGAATATAAAACATCTTGATTTTGAATCAAATGACACATAAAAATAAGTTAGGGAGGGGTATAAGAACAAAAAATTTAGGGCGACACCTCTCCCTCCCCCTGTCTCTTTGCCTTCTTTTGTATCACCACAACTTATGAATTCGTTTGTAAAACATTTTAACATAGAAATCAAACAAAAAAGGAAAAAAAAAACATAGATCATCTAAGTGATGAAGGAATTAAATGATTGAGCAACAAGTGCATGTTGAAATTCATTAATGAACCTTTTACATTAATTATTAAAAAGATGCAAAATGACTTCTTCCTCCTTTTCGGTAAGACGACCCATGAGTCTAGCTACTGTCATCACATCAAGAAACCTCAATTGCTTTCTAGGAGGGAGTCTGGTAGACGAAGCTGGACATGGAGGTTGAAACAACAAGTTTGTTGAGTTATCAATTTCAGATACTGCTGCTGAAAAAACCTTTTGGGGAATTGAATCGACAGTAGAATCTTGTTGTTGTCCCTCCATTTTATTATTTGGTATTCATCATTCTATATATATATATAAGGCGAGGCCGAGAAAACAAGGCCGAGGGGGGGGGAGGGGAGGGGAGGGGAAGTGGGGGGGGGTCGTTTGGTGACAACTTTACTGAATTTATTTTTTTGTCATTATGCATTTATTTAACATCCCTATTAGAATAGATTAAGTTAATAAATCACAAATTGAAATTTAGTAGATTTTAATACTCATCGTGACATTGTTTGTTTAGCAAAATACATACAGACCACTTAAAATTAGTGAATTTCGTTCAGGTTTCTCTAAAGTCTAAACTATCAACAAACATTTTTACTAATTTGAATTTGGTTATTTGATAGTCTTTATCTATACATGATCTTATCCTAATAAGTGTGATACCCACACTCGTCACATAATTATTTTGTTCATGTGGAATTTTTTAATTTTATTTTACTTTTTAAAATTTAATAACTTTTTAGATTTTTTTGGTTCAAATTTATAACAAACTTTGCTTGAGCTTTTCTTTTTAGGCTAAATAATAATAATAATATTTTGCCAAAAATAATGAGATTTTTACCCATTTTATTTTATAGAATTCTCCCAAAATAAAAAGTACTATGTTGAAACTATAATCATTACATAAATATAATATTAATAAAATATATATAATTGAAACTCTATTATTTTGTATTTTTTTCGAGAAAGACGTAAATAGCCCCTTGAACTATGACCCCAAAATTTCATGGATATACCTTTTCTGTAAGGGGATCCCATTATCCCTTGAACAATTTTAGAGCGAAACTATTTATCTCCTTAGCACCGAAGTGGAGAGATTGAGAAGCCAAAGAATATTTTTGTTTTTCTATTAATCAAATTATTTTTCTTTCTTTCACCTCATCTACCACCACTACCATTATAAAAGTCGACACCACCTTGTCTTACAACCAAAAATCACCACCCCCTTTACAAAATCTATATTGTCAAGTCTACCACTACTGATGTTATTCCTCCCTTGTAACCACCAGAAAAATATAAAACTTTATTTACGTAATTAATTTCCTTTCCATTTTAATTTTTCTATTTTTTAAAATTCATTTCTTCATCCCTTATAAATAGTGGTTCTTATAAAAAAATGGAGATTTCGACAATAATCTTCAACATTTCATTTTTTTTCACGATCTCACATTCCTGTTGTTTTTATTACTTGAAGAAATTATATTCGGGTCATTCATCTAGGTCAATTCGGATTCATATAAATAGTAAATAAATATATATATTTATATATTTAATTTGAATTAATGAATGAAGGAACATGAAGGTCAGGACTCCTATTGAACCGTTGTCTTTTGTTTGTTAAATAAGGAGAAAACTCATGCACTTAAAATATAACAAAAACAACAGATCAAATTTATTCACGATCCAAAAACTGGGTGTGATTGCACCTGCCTTATCCCACAAAGACAGGTCAGCCTAAACAACCCTCGACAAGGGTAAATGCGAAAGTAAGAAAAGAAATAAGGACTAAACATAGCTTAAGAATTTTGGAAATCATATCATAACAAAACATTTCTCCAAAACCTGGTGTCACGTGTACAACCCAATAGATAATAATACAAATTTTTGTAAAAGAACAAGTCTAAATGTCTCACATACTAGAATAGTAGAAAGACACAACAAATGAGTAAGTGGCGTCTATCGGGATAACTACCAGCTACCTCACGAATTCTAATAGCAAGCCTCAAACGTTGATGCAGAAGAATGATCAAGAAGATCCGGGTTCGTAACCTAGAAAGCAAGGAAGTGAGTACCAAAACAATAACTGTACTCATCAAGCATCCCTAGCTGACCCTAAATAAAGTAATATCGAACACATTGTACCCCGACTCACCATCCAAACCTCCAAAACACTACTAACTGCACTGAGATCAGAATCCAGCCCACTCTAGCAACAATCATACACAAGACATAACATAGTAGAAGAAATTCAACTTATAGGTGGCACCACTAGTCTTTCAAATAGATCAACTTCACATTCTAATTCAACATTCAACATTTGACAACAAATCACTCATAGAATCAATATTGAAGAATAATTTGCAATGCCTTTATAATGCAAATGTCAAGTAAGATGATGCATGTCCGTCCTATTGATACACACCCATTGCACAAGCATCACGAGACTCATGGGGGACTTATAAGGTCCATGCATCTGCTGAAACCATTTCCTATCAGCATAACTCACTTGCTGGAACAATTTTCCATGGGCATAACATCACTCGCCAGAACCATTTTCCATCGGCAAAACATCACTCGTCGAAACCATTTCCCATCGGCATATCAAGGATATAAATCTCAAAATAGTGTTTCAACAACAGAACAAGTACACAAAATCAAATGCATAGTACGAGGATGATAATTCCCACTAAAAGAATCAATTGAACCACTCATGGGCATAACATCAATAGGGAAAATCATAACAGGTCATCCAAAAGTCACATGATCATTATTAGCATTCTGACAACATTTGATACAAATAGAACATACGTTGACCTTCACCATTCCCCATTACTCCCAAACACACAAATAACACATACAAGGTTCAACATACTTTAAAAAGGTCATAGAGGCCCATTTGCCTTAAAGGATAGAAAATTAACTCGGCACTTGAGCCTTCCCTTTATGTTGAGCCTCCGAATCCAAAAATTTAATCACATATAAAATCCCTATAAGAATTCATTTACAACAACACCCATAATGTAGCTTTTGAACACCGGAGCCGACCTGACCCAAAAAGTTAAACCTAAGGGCTGGGGGTAAATCTGAAATTTTTATAGAAAATCATAATTCCCAAAGACTGTTGAACTCATAAGTGAAATCGTTACTAAGAATGAGTTGAAATCATCCTTAAATGCTCAATTTATCAAAAGCTCAATTTCTAGAGAAAATCCCCAAACTTTGAATTTGAAAATAAGGGTTTAGATGTTTAAATCATGAAATCATAAATGGGTAATGAATCATTGGAGTTAAAATCGCTTACCCAATAGATTTATCTTGAAAACCCTCGTTAAAATCACCTCCCTAGAGCTCTCAAGGTCCAACAATGGAGAAATGGGGAAGAAAACACAATTTTTGGGAATAAAATTCTGTACAAGTCACGTTACTCTACGCAATGGTGGACTACTCCACGCGATCGCGAAGAGTAGATAAGTCAAACCATTAATTAAGTAGCGTGATCACGACTAAGACCACGTGATTGTGATGCTCAGAGACTTAGACCTATGAGATCGCGAAAGGGCTCCCACTATCGCGATGCACAACCCAACTCACTAACACAATCGTGGAAGAGGATCCCACAATCGTGATTTACAGTGCATCAAATATGAGAAACATCAACAACAACAAAACATTATGACTCAAGATTCTCCAAAAGGACCCATATGATTCATTCGGAACCTCGAGCACACAAACCAAATATTATACGCAACTAAATTCGATGTTTCGGACTCAATGGAACCATCAAAATAGAGATTCGAGGTCTCCTTGACCCGGCACCCATTAAGGCACAATTAATTAACTTCTACCCTAAAAGACTAAGCTGTCCTCAGAACCTCCAGAAATTGAACCAAGTTCCTTTCTAGGCCTAAAATCGTGTAATGACCCTTCAGGTCATTTTCATGTTTGTGCTTCTTTTCTGTCATTTAGAGCATTCCTGTAGCGACCCCAAGTCATTTCTGACTTGCTGGAACTGTAGGTTCAGTCGCCTGGTCGTTCGTTTGGGTTTTATGACTGTTTTCATGTTTTGGAGATTTTGAACCTTGAAAAGTTGATTTCGGTCATAACTTCAGGTAAATGACCTCAGATGGGAATTCTGACGGTTCCATCAGCTCCGGAGCCGCCAAATTAGGCAAAAAGCATGATTGGCCTGAGTCCCGGGGTTTCTAAGGTGATTTTGGGGCCAGTTAGCTCTTTAGCCTTCGATATTTGGCTTAAAGTTGACTTTGGTCAACATTCTTGGTAAACGTGCTCAGATGAGAATTCCATCAGTGCGATTAGTTTCGAAATGCCAAGTTTGGTCTAGAATGACCTTTCGAGAACTTTCGGGAGCTTTCGATCAAATTTCGGGGCCTCCGGTAGAAATTGGCTAAAATGACCCATTGTGTGTGGGACCCACTTTTCATCGAAATGACCTCATATGGAAATTTTGATTGCACCATTGAGTCTGAAACATCGAATTTGATGGGTAGCATATCTCGCTTGTATGCATAGGGTTCCGAACACCCAGTCGGAGTTTTGGGAAAGCTCAAAACTCAGTTGGTGCACACATTATATCTGCAGACCCATTCCTTCTCCGCATTCACGGAATTGGCTTCGCGTTCGTGGACTTTTGGGCCTGTCTTCTCCATATTTGTGGGTGAGGCTCTACGTTCGGGGAGGTCTGAGGTATTCTTCTCCGCGTTCGCGGAGGTCTTGGAATCCTGAGGGAGTCTTCTCTCTGCGTTCACGGGTAGGGTTCCGCATTCGCGGAGGTCTGAGTCCCTTCTCTCCTCATTTCTGAGCCCCTGGCCGAGTTTGAGGAGTAGTGCTTGTCTTCTCTCCACGTTCGAGGGGCCTTGGCCGCGTTCGCAGAGGTCAGCGGGTGGCAGTGCTTATAAAGGTGAAGTCGAGGCTCATTTGGAGAAAAGTTTGGAAATTCATATCTCCGTCATCTTTTATCAGTTTTAAGTGATTCGAAGTCCCAGGTGTTCAGATTCTCGTTGGCAGTGTGGGTCTTGGCTCGGTCTTCATTGGGTGTTCCTCGATTTTCATGAATTTGAGGCGTAAGTTGCTATCGTAGGCTTGTAGTTGTAAAGTTTTGTATTTTCTTGTGTTGGCTGTTTGGAGCTGATCCGAGCCCCGATATGTGTTTTGTTTTGGAATACAGGTTTGGGGGAGGATTTGGAACCTCTTCACGGTGTCAATTCTGGAAAATCCAGAGCGGGTCCTACATTTCCTGATTTTGACTCCAAAATTGGTCTGTCTCTGATTTTGATGATTTTAGTGTCTAAACTACTGTATTTATGCTATGAGTCTATTTTTTTCAGCGTGGCAGCAGTCTGATGCCGTTTGGAAGAGGAAAGCTCCGGCAGAGTGACTTAGAGCGCGTGTGATCGACCTTCTGGTAGGTTATGGCTTCCCTTCTTCCTAGATTGAGCTTGAATGCGTAATTACTTGTCGACTTGTGTGAATCTGGGTTGGGTAGCTAGTGTGTCTATTCTTCTTCTTGGATTTCTTCACTTAGGGTTGGTTTTTTGGACTGTTCGGGGCTAGTATCATGCTTTAGTATGGGTTGTTGATGATTTGTTGTGGGTTATCTCTTGGGTGGTTATCTGTTGTTGCATGCGTGGGTTCGGGTTAATTTCTTCTGGTTTGTTGATTGCTGTGATGTTTCGACCTTAGAATACGTTAGGGTAGTGTTGCCTTAGTCCTATGCACCTGTTTGACTTGGGTATGTATCCAACGTCGATTCAGATGGACTAGATCCATGTAGCCTGGTATAGCAGATTTTGCTATGATAGTATTGACCTTAGTTTAGGCATTTCTGTGGCTTTTAGGATCTTCTCTTCCTTCTCCTCCTATCTCTGCGATTCCGGGGTGCTGTCGACAGATTCAGCTATTGCGCCGATTGACAGTTGGGTTGTGATAGGCTGGGAGCCTTCGGTTGATATCTTTGTGGGGGCGGCATCCCGCGGTGTCTAGCCTTGTGTTGAGATGGTTGGTGGTGGCTTGATTCGGTTCGAGGCGGCTAGCTCCAGTCTGAGTCTGACATTACATGGTTCTAGTCCATTGTTTCCAGCTTGAGACTGTAGAGCGAGGGCTGCTAGATCCAGTCTGTGGCTGATGTTATATGGTTTGAGTCCATTATTTCCAGCTCGAGACTGTTTAGCGAGAGGTGTTATTTTTCCAGTCCGAGGCTGACATTACACGGTTAGAGTCGGTTATTTCCAGCTCGAGACTGTTGATCGAGAGGCGTTATTTCCATTTCGAGGCTGACATTACACGGTTAGAGTCAGTTATTTCCAACTTGAGACTGATGGTTCGGGTTCGAGTCCCAGATTCCATTATTTATGGTTCGAGTTCGTTACTTCTGGTCCAAGGGTGACGTTACGTGGTTAGAGTCTGTTATTTCCATCTTGAGACTGATGGGTTGGGTTCAAGGCCCAGGTGCTATCTATATTTGGTTCAAGGCTCAAGGTGTTAAGGCTTTTGGAGTTGGGTTCTCTTGTTTCCGTAGTGTAGAATCTCTGTGTACCTTTCGGGCTTATAGGGGTCCGTTCGGGTTCTTGTTTGTTTGTGCTTGAGTGTGCCTAACGGGACTTATGGGGGGCCCAGTTGGGTTTAGTTGTGATATTCTTAGATTTACTCTTCGTTTACTTTTTTCCTGTTCTGTTGACCTCTATTGTGTTGATTCTATCTTGTCTGCCTATTTTTACCTTTCTTGCTCAGTCGGCCTATGATGCCTACTGGGTATCTGTTGTTTTGGTACTCATGCTACACTTTGCATCTATTTTCTTGATGCAGGTCGGGGCACCAGTTCTCAGCGTTGAGTTCGAGCCTACGGCTATCTGCCCAGGAGGTGAGGGTGAGCACATGGCGTTTTGGGATTACCTGTGCCCTTCTGTATTTATATTTTGACTTGTCTTTTGTTTTTGAGATAGTTTGTTTCTGTGGTCCACTTTTGGGACCTGTACTCTTGTTAGTAGTTCTGTACTTGTGACTTCCAGGTTCTGGGAGGTGTCTTGTATATATGGTTTGATTTCGTTTCCGCCTTCTCTTGTGTGTTCTTATTTTATGTTTCTTCTTAGCTGAGGTTAGTTTCTACCCTTAGTCCCATTACTGTTAAGTTCAGGATAGGGTTTTTTCTTGCCTAATGGTAGGGTTGTAGGCTCATGACTCGAGAGATCGGGTAGTGACAAGTTAGTATCAGAGCTCCAGGTTTGTTGGTCTCACTTGTACAGAGCTAACATCTAGTAGAGTCCTACGGATCAGTGCAGAGACTTCCGTGACCTATCTTCGGGAAGCTACAGGGTGTCCGTAGGAGGTTTTCTTGTTTTGATTCATGTTCATGCGTCGTGGTCTTATTGGTTTCATGAAAGCTCACTTGCTTCACTCCGTTGCAGGATGGTTCTCACACACAGTAGAGTTCGACCCCAAGGTCGTGGTGTTGCTACGGCAGCAGGCCGCGATAGAGCGAGGACTCCGGAGCCGGAGGCGGAGCCTCGTGGAGAGAAGATTCCTCCATAGCCGGTGGGGCCGGGACAAGCCCAGCCACCTCCCGCACCAGTTGTTGCCCCTGATCTTCAGGGCATGCTTTCCCTGATCCTAGCTGCTATTGGGAGTATGCAGCAGCAGCAGCCGGCCCCAGCACCAGTCCCAGGGCCGGTTCCAGCACAGCAGGGCCAGACTGCGGTAGCGACTCCAAAGGTTCATCAGCAGCCAGCACCGGCCGCGGTCTATCCAGACCCTTTGCATGGGTTATGCCACTCTAAGAGAAAAAGATGCTCTGGGTGTTTCTCAGGCTCTCACCACCGAGATTTTCAGGGGCTGTAGGGGAGGACGCCCATGAGTTTATCACTACTTACCGGTAGCGATTGCAGACTTTGGGCCTAGTGGAGTCGAGGGGAGCTGACTTCATGGCATATCAGCTAGATAGACTGGCCAGACAGTGGTGGCATTCTTTTATCAAGACCAGGCTAGTTGGAACACCACCGGTATCGCGGACAGAGTTTTCAAAGGCTTTTCTGGCCAGATTTATTCCACGGAGCGTTAGGGATCCATTTCGTGATGAGTTCTCAAGGTTGGAGCAGGGCTCCATGACCGCACCTGAGTATGAGGCCAGATTTCTTGAGTTGTCCCATCATGCCACCATAATTCTTCCTACAGAAGAGGAGCGAGTCTGCTGTTTTGTTAGAGGCCTTAGGCTGTAGTTGAGGATTGAGTCGCAGTCTATGTTATCAGTGGGCCGTTCTTGTATGGATGTGGTGGACCATGTCCGCACTATTGAGTAGCTCTGTCGCGAGGCCTATGGGGGCAGCGCCAAGAGGACTAAGCCAGATGATAGCTTCAACGGGACCCATTGTAAGCCGAGGGATACCCGAGATTGGGGACATCAGAGGTTCCAACCAGGTCAGTCCAGTCGGCCATTCCAGGCTTCATTATAGATCTCAGAGGGTGATCAGCACTGTTAGAGTGGCCAAAGTGCCGGCCCGAGTCAGGGCCGAGGTGGGTTCCAAGCAGGTTCGTCAGGTCGGGGTGGCCGGCCTTCAGCGGTGAGCAAATCTTCACAGGGTCACTTATGTGGAGCTTAGTCATTGGTCTAGGAAGTGCCCTATCTCCAGATCAACTTTACCAGCTTCTCAGGTGGCGAGATTGATTTCAGCGGTAGCACCTCCAGCTAGAGGAGGAGGTCAGCAGCAGGGTACTCGAGGAGGTCCCTGGGGAGGCAGGACAGACTGTAGAGTGGATGCGCGGGGTAGAGGTGCACAGGGCCATTTCTATGTAGCTCCAGCCAGAGCAGAGGCCGATGCATCTGATTATGTTATCACATGTACAATTCTTTTATGCCATCAGTCCGCTTCAGCCTTATTTGATCCTGGTTCCACTTATTCATATGTGTCGGCTTATTATGTGCCTCGATTGGGAGTGAGTCCTGAGCCCTTATTTGTGCCTTTGCATGTTTCGACCCCAGTAGGGGATTCTTTAGTAGTGGATCAGGTTTGTAGATCTTGTGCAGTGACTATTCGGGGGCAGGACACTCTGGTCGATCTTATTGTGCTTTGTATGGTGGATTTTGATGTGATTCTGGGCATGGATTGGCTATCCCCTCACTGGGCCGTCTTGGATTGCTATGCAAAGATTGTTACTTTAGCCATGCCTGGTATTCTGCCGGTGGTATGGCAGGGCTCTCGTAGTTGCACATCGGTCGGAGTCATTTCTTATGTTCAGGCTCGGAGGCTAGTGGCTGGCGGGTGTTTGGCATATTTGGCGTATGTTAGAGATGTTAGTAGGGAGAGCCCTACAGTTTATTCAGTGCCCATAGTATGAGAGTTTACTGATGTGTTTCCTGCCGACCTACCTGGCCTACCCCCAGAGCGAGATATTGATTTTGCCATTGGTTTAGAGCCGGGTACTCATCCTATTTCTATCCCACCATACCGTAAGGCACCTGCAGAGCTCAAGGAGCTCAGTGTTCAGCTTTAGGACCTCTTGGGGAAGGGATTTATTCGGCCTAGTGTATCGCCTTGGGGTGCCCCAGCTCTGTTTGTGAAAAAGAAGGATGGTACCATGCGGATGTGTATTGATTACAGGCAGCTGAATAAGGTGACGGTGAGGAACCGTTACCCCATGCCTTGTATTGATGATTTGTTTGACCAGCTTCAGGGTGAAGCAGTGTTTTCGTAGATAGACTTGAGATCTGGCTACCATCAGTTGAGGGTTAGAGCAGCGGACATCCCTAAGATAGCATTTAGGACTCGTTGTAGCCATTATGAGTTCCTAGTGATGTCTTTTGGGTTGACTAATGCCCCTTCCGCTTTCATGGACTTGATGACTCGTGTATTCAGGCCGTATCTGGACTCCTTCGTCATAGTTTTCATTGATGACATCTTGGTATACTCGCGGAGCCATGGTGAGCATGAGCATCATCTGAGGATAGTGCTCCAGACTTTGAGAGATCATCGGCTTATGCCAAGTTCTCAAAGTGCGAGTTCTGGCTTGAGTCTGTAGTATTCTTGGGCACGTGGTGTCCAAGAATAGCATTATGGTAGATCCGGTGAAGATTGAGGTTATCCGAGATTGGGGTAGGCGCACTTCTATGACTGAGGTTCGGAGCTATGTCAGATTTGTAGGGTACTATAGGCGCTTTCTCGAGGGATTCTCTACTATAGCAGCACCTCTGATTAGGTTGACTCGCCAGGATGTTCCCTTTGTGTGGTAAGAGGAGTGTGAGAGGAGCTTTCTAAGGCTTAAGGAGTTTCTTACCACCGCTCTTATATTGACTCTTCCAGTTGAGGGCGAGGGCTTCACGGTTTATTGTGACGCATCCGGTGTTGGTTTGGGTTGTGTTATGATGCAGTAGGGCCGGGTTATTGCTTATACATCGAGGCAGCTTAAGCTGCATGAGCGTAACTACCCCACTCATGATATGGAGTTGGCAACGATAGTTTTTGTGCTTAAGATCTGGAGGCATTTTCTTTATGGAGTTCATTGTGAGATATACACCGATCATCGGAGTCTTCAGTACATTATGAGCTAGAGGGATCTTAATTCGAGGCAGCGCCATTGGATTGAGCTCATGAAGGACTATGATCTCTCTATTCTCTACCACTCGGGCAAGTCAAATGTAGTAGCGGACGCCTTAAGTAGGAGGGCATGGAGTGTGGGTAGTCTAGCCTTCCTTTTTGTATTGGAGCGGCCTCTAGCTATGGACATTCAGTCCTTAGCCAATTAGATGATCAGGCTTGATGTTTCAGATTCCAGCCGGGTGTTAGCTTATGTGGGGGTTCAGTCATCTCTACTTGATCAGATCTATAGTCATCAGTTTAAGGATGAGGCGTTGGTGGCACTCAGAGGCAGGGTTTTGGCAGATGATGTCAGACAGGTTACCCTAGATTCATATGGGTTTTTGAGGTTTGCTGGCCTTCTGTGTGTTTCGAGAGTTGGTGATTTGATCCAGCTGATCCTTAGCGAGGCCCATGATCCAGATATTCTATCTATCCGGGCACAACTAAGATGTATTGTGATTTTATGCAGCATTACTGGTGGAGCAGTATGAGGAGGGACATCTCAAACTATGTGTCCCGTTGCTTGTGTTGCCAACAGGTGAAGGCCAAGCATTTGAGGCCTGGTGGAGAGTTGCAGAGGTTGCCCATTCCTGAGTGGAAGTGGGAGGCGCATCACCATGGACTTTGTTGTGGGGTTGCCATGGACTTCTAGAGGTGTTGACAGCATTTGGGTCATCGTGGATCGATTGACCAAGTCATCACACTTCCTTCCGGTTCATTCTTCCTTCAACGCTGAGAGGTTAGCCCGTATCTACATTCGGGAGGTAGTCCGTCTGCACTGTGTGCCTATATCTATCATTTAAGACCGGGGTTCACAGTTTACTTCTACTTTTTGGAGAGTACTTTAGGAGGAGTTGGGCATCCCTGTAGATCTTAGCACAACTTTTCACCCGCAGACCGATGGCTAGTTGGAGCGTACTATTCAGGTTCTTGAGGATATGCTGCGGGCCTGTGTTATGGATTTTGGAGGCTAGTGGGACCAGTTCTTGCATTTGACAGAGTTTGCGTACAACAACTACCATTCCAGCATTCAGATGGCCCCGTTTGAGGCCTTATATGCTAGGCGTTGTCGCACTCTAGTTGGTTGCTTTGAGTCTATTGAGCCTAGGTCGAGAGGTACAAATCTATTTCAGGAGACCTTGGAGCATGTGAGGTTGATTCAAGATAGGCTCAGGACGACTCAGAGAAGACAACAGAGATATACAGATCGTAGGCGTCGACCCTTGAGATTTGCGGTGAGAGATAGAGTGTTCTTCCGAGTATCGCCCATGAAGGGCGTGATGAGATTTGGGAGGCGGGGCAAGCTTAGCCCCAGGTATATTGGGCCTTTTGAGATTTTGAGGACAGTTGATGAGGTGACCTATGAGTTAGCTTTACCTCCAGCATTCTAAGCTATTCATCCAGTTTTCCATGTTTTGATGCTGCGTCGGTATGTGCCAGATGAATCTCATGTGCTCCAGTATGATGCCGTTGATTTGGATGATCGCCTAACCTATATTGAGGAGCTAGTTGCTATTTTGGCCAGAGATGTGAGGCAGTTAAGGTCGAGAGCCATTCCTGTAGTTAAGGTCCGTTGGAGTCACCGTCTAGTTGAGAAGGCTACCTGGGAGACTGAGCGGGAGATGCGGGAGTAGTTTCCCAGCTTATTTGAGCCCTCAGGTACTTCTTGACTCTTACTTTCGTGGACGAAAGTCCTTTTAGTAGTGGATGTTATAATGACCCTTCAGGTCATTTGCATGTTTGTGCCTCTTTTTTGTTGTTTAGAATATTCCTATAATGACCCCAAGTCATTTTTGACTTGCTGGCACTGTAGGTTCGATCGCCTGGTCGTTCGTTTGGGTTTTATGCTTGTTTTCCTGTTTTGGAGCTTTTGAACCTTGAAAAGTTAATTTCGGTCATAACTTCAGGTAAACAAACTCAGATGGGAATTCTGACGTTTCCATCAGCTCCGAAGCGGCCAAATTAGGCTCTAAGCATGATTGGCCTGAGTCCCGGGGTTTTCGGTGTGATTTTGGGGCCAGTTAGCTCTTTAGCCTTCGAAATTTGGCTTAAAGTTGACTTTGGTCAACATTCTTGGTAAACATGCTCTGATGAGAATTCCGTCAGCGTGGTTAGTTTAGAAATGCCGAGTTTGTCTCGAATGACCCTTCGAGAACTTTCGGGAGCTTCCGATCAAATTCCGAGGCCTCGGTAGAAATTGGCTAAAATTGCCTATTGGGTGTGGGACCCACTTTTTGTCGAAATGACCTAGTATGTAAATTTTGACTGTGTTATTGAGTTTGGAACGTCGAATTTGATGGGGTAGCATGTCTCCTTTGCGTGCACGGGGTTCCGAACGAATTTCGAGCACCTCGTCTGAGTTTTGGGAAAGCCCAAAACTCAGTTGGTGCACAACTGATATCTGCAGAGCCATTCCTTCTCCACGTTCGCGGAATTGGCTTTGCATTCGCAAAGGTGTGGGCCTGTCTTCTCCGCGTTCCTAGGCGAGGTTCTGCATTCGCAGATAGGGCTTCGCGTTCGCGGAAGTTACAGAAGCCTGGGGGAGTCTTCTCTCCGCATTCGGGGGTAGGGTTCAGTATTCGCAGGCCCCTGGCCCTGTTCGCGGAGTAGTACTTGTCTTCCCTCCGCGTTCGCGGAGGTTAGTGGGTGGCAGTGCTTATAGAGGTGAGGTCGAGGCTCATTTGGAGAAAAGTTTGGAAATTCATATCTCCCTCATCTTTTATCAGTTTTTGGTGATTCGAAGTCCCAGGCATTCAGATTCTCATTGGCAGTGTAGGTCTTGGCTTAGTTTGTGTGGGTGTTCCTCGATTTTTGTGAATTCGAGGCGTAAGTTGCTATCCTAGGCTTGTAGTTGTAATGTTTTGTATTTTCTTGTGTGGGTTGTTTGGACCTGATCCGAGCCCCGATAGGTGTTTCGTTTTGGAATACATGTTTGGGGGAGGATTTGGGACCTCTTCACAGAGTCAATTCTGGAAAATCATAAGCGGGTCCCATATTTCCTTATTTTGACTCCAAAATTGGTTTGTCTCCAATTTTGATGATTTTAGTGGCTAAACGACCGTATTGACGTTGTGACTCTATTTTTGGCAGCGTGGTAGCAGTTTGAGGCCGTTAGGTAGGGTAAAGCTCCGACAGAGTGACTTGGAGCGCTTTATTGGCCTTCTGGTAGGCTATAGTTTCCCTTCTTCCTAGATTGAGATTGAATGCGTAATTACTTGTTGACTTATGTGAATTTGGGTTGGGTATCTAGTGTGTCTGTTCTTCTTCTCAGATTTCTTCGCTTAGGGTTGGTTTTTTGGACTGTTCGGGGCTAGTATCATGCTTTAATATGGGTTGTTGATTTGGGCTGTTAATGATTTGTTGTGGGTTATATGTTGGGTGGTTATCTGTTGTTGCATGCGTGGGTTCGGGTTAATTTATTCTATTTTTCTGATTGCTATGATATTTCGACCTTAGAATAGGTTAGGGTAGTGTTGCCTTAGTCCCATGCACATGTTTGACTTGGGTATGTATCCGATGTCGATTCGGATGGACTAGATCCCTGTAGCCTGCTATTGTAGACTTGGGTCTGATAGTATGGGCCTTAGTTTAGGCATTTCCATGGCTTTTCGGGTCTTCTCTTCCTTCTCCTCCTATCTCTGCGGTTTCGGGGTGCTACCGAAAGATTCAGCTATTGCGCCGGTTGACGGTTGGGTTGTGATAGGCTAGGAGCCTTCGAATGATATCTTTGTGGGGGCGGCGTCCCGCAGTGTCTAGCCTTGTGTTGAGATGGTTGGTGGTGGCTTGATTTGGTTCGAGGTGGCTAGCTCCAGTCGGAGTCTGACGTTACACGGTTAGAGTCCGTTATTTCCAGCTTGATACTGTTGAGCGAGGGCTGCTAGCTCCAATATGAGGCTGACGTTACACGGTTAGAGTCCGTTATTTCCAGCTCAAGACTGTTGAGCGAGAGGTGTTATTTCCAGTCTGAGGTTGACGTTACACGATTAGAGTCCGTTATTTCTAGCTCGAGACTGTTGAGTGAGAGGAATTATTTCCAGTACGAGGTTGACGTTACACGGTTAGATTATGTTATTCCCATCTTTAGACTGATGGTTCAGGTTTGAGTCCCAGGTTCTATTGTTTACGATTCGAGTTTGAAACTTCCGGTCCGAGGTTGACGTTACGCGGTTAGAGTCCATTATTTCCAGCTTGAGACTGATGGGTTGGGTTCAAGGCCCAGGTGCTATCTGTATGCGGTTCAAGGCTCAAGGTGTTAAGGCTTATGGAGTTGGGTTCTCTTGTTTCTGTAGTGTAGAATCTCTATGTACTTGTCGAGCTTATGTGGGTCTGTTCGGGTTCTTATTTGTTTATGCTTGAGTGTGCCTAACGGGTCTTATGGGGGGCCCAGTTGGGTTTAGTTGTGATATTCTTAGCTTTACTCTCCGTTTACTCTTTTCTTGTTCTATTGACCTCTGTTGTGTTGATTCTATCTTGTCGGCCTGTTTTTACCTTTCTTGCTCAGTCGGCCTATGATGCCTACTGAGTACCTATTGTTTTGGTACTCATGCTACACTCTGCATTTGTTTTCGTGATGCAAGTTCGAGCACCAGTTCTCAGCGTTGAGTTCGAGCCTGCAACATTCTGTCCAGGAGACGAGGGTGAGCAGATGGCATTCTGGGATTACCTGTCTCCTTCTGTATTTATATTTTGACTTGTCTTGTGTTTTCAAGACAGTTTATTTCTGTGGTCCACTTTTGGGACTTGTACTCTTATTAGTAGCTCTGTACTTGTGACTTCCAGTCTGGGAGGCGTTTTGTATAAATGGTTTGGTTTCGTTTCCGCCTTCTCTTGTGTGTTCTTATTTTATGTTTCTGCTTAGCTGAGGTTAGTTTCCACCCTTAGTCCCTTTATTGTTAAGTTATGGGATAGGGTTTTGGCTGGCCTACTGGTGGGGTGGTAGGCGCCATCATGACTCAAGAGATCGGGTCGTGATAAATCGCCTCTTGAATCCCGCAGAATTGACATAAATCCAATTCGAGCGTTTGAATATGAAAGTTGACCAAAGTCATACCTTGGTCTAAATTCACTTAGTAATTCAACTCACGTGCTCGAATCCACATCAATACCTTGGAACTGAAAACAACAACACTCCTAGACCAAATTCCATATTTCAGAGTTGATGGAATTGATAGAATTCCATTCCGAGACTCGTAGCTACGGATGTTGACTAAAGTCGCTTATAAGAACTTAAGAGTTTTATATCTCTAAAACTCTCATAAACCTCAACTTTTTAATCCCTCCACAAAACTAACTTTATAAGTTGATCAAATATGACTCGAGGCAACTATCGAGAGGGGTAAAATGGTAATTTTTTCAAAATTTCCAAAAATGACCCCTTAGGTTCTTACAAAATTTCTACCTCAATTATTTTTTATTGCTTAGTTGGAACGACATGTGATCATGAAAGAAGAATTAAGTGGATAAAAATTAATTAAAAGTCATAGAAATTCTAGAATTTGAATTTTTTTTTGCTTCTAAAGTATAAAATTTTTTAATTTGTCAGCTCGATAAAATCGACTTTTGAATATTTCTTCTTAGCATTTATTGATTACCATAAATAGAATCAAACATGTTGCTGGTACAATAGGTTAAAAAGCTAACCACGCCTTACATGAACGCTATAATTATAAGTATATTTCATGGTGAAAACTAATCAAAATTAATAAATAAGGTGACAATTCATTAGAGTAAGATATAAGAAAAATCTTTAAGGGATCTTTTGGTACTAGAAATTTGGCAGATTATCCTAGTATCAGTTTTGAAATTAAATTTATATATCTCAAATTTTTTGTAAGGTATTATCTAAAATTTGTAAAATTTTTATTTCAAAATCTTATAGTATCACTTATCTCATATAAAAAGTATATAAAATTGATATGAATTTAAAATATCTTGATTTTGAATCAAATGACGCATAAAAAAAGTTAGAGGAGGGGTATAAGAACAAAATATTAGGGCGACACCTCTCCCTCCCCCTGTCTCCTTGCCTCCTTTTGTATCACCACAACTCATGAATTCGTTTGTAAAACATTTCAACATAGAACTCAAACAAAAAAGGAAAAAAACATAGATCATCTAAGTGATGAAGGAATTAAAAGAATGAGCAACAAGTGCAAGTTGAAATTCATTAATGAACCTTTTACATAAATTATTAAAAACACGCAAAATGACTTCTTTCTCCTTTTAGGTAAGACGACACATGATTCTTGCTAGTGTCTGCACATCACCAAACCTCAATTGCTTTCTAGGAGGGAGTCTGGTAGACGAAAATGGAGATGGAGGTTTGAATTGCAAATTTGTTGAGTTATCAATTTTAGATACTAGTGCAAAAAAAATATTTTGAGGAATTAAATCAATTGTAGAATCTTCTTGTTGTCCCTCCATTTTGTTATTCTGTGCTCATCATCCTAGGTATAGGAAGAGTACATACATACATACATACATACATATATATATATATATATATGTATGTATATATATAAG
Source organism: Solanum appendiculatum (assembly GCA_018342035.1). NCBI lineage: Eukaryota > Viridiplantae > Streptophyta > Magnoliopsida > Solanales > Solanaceae > Solanum > Solanum appendiculatum. The sequence goes on from JAGDQO010001015.1 coordinate 42,726, forward strand.
TCGAGGCGGAGAAAACGAGGCCGGGGGCGGGGGAGGGGAGGGGAGGGGGAGGGTGAGGAGTAGGGGGATCGTTTGGTGATAACTTTACTGAATTAATTTTTTTGTCATTATGCATTTATTTATTATCCTAATTAGACTAAATTAAGTTAATAAATCAAAAATTGAAATTTAGTAGATTTTAATACTCATCATGACATTGTTTGTTTAGCAAAATACATAAAGACCACTTAAATTTAGTGAGTTTCATTCAGGTTTCTCTAAAGTCTAAACTATCAACAAACATTTTCATTAATTTGAATTTGGTTATTTGATAGTATTTGTCTATACATGATCTTATCCTAATAGAGTGTGATACACACGCTCGTCACATAATTATTTTGTTCATGTGGAATTTTTTTATTTTATTTTACTTTTTAAAATTTAATAACTTTTTAGACTTTTTTGGTTTAAATTTTAAAAAAACTTTGCTTAAGCTTTTATTTTTAGGCAAAAAAATAAATAATATTTGGCTAAAATTAATGAGATTTTTACCCATTTTATTTTATAGAATTCCCCCAAAATAAAAAGTACTATGTTGAAACAGATAATCATTACATAAATATGATATTAATAAAATATATATAATTGAAACTCTATTATTTTGTATGTTTTTCGAGAAAGATATAAATTGTCCCTTGAACTATGACCCCAACATTTCAAGGATATACCTTTTCGGTAAGGGGATCCCATTATCCCCTGAACAATTTTAAAGTGAAACTATTTACCTCCTTAGCACCAAAGTAGAGAGATTGAGAAGCCAAAGAATATTATTGTTTTTTCTATTAATCAAATTATTTTTCTTTCTTTCACCTCATCTATCACCACCACCATTATAAAAGTTGATAGCACCTTGTCTTACAACCAAAAATCACCACCTCCTTGACAAAATCAATATTATCAAGTCTACCACTACTGATGTTATTCCTCCCTTGTAACAACTGGTAATAAATATAAAACTTTATTTACGTAATTACTAAATGTATTTTATTACATTTCCTTTCTTCATTCCTTATTGGTAGTTGTTCTTATCGAAAAATGGAGATTTTGACAATAATTCTTGAACATTTCATTCTTTTCACAATCTCACATTCATGTTGTTTTTGTTACTTGAAGAAATTAGATTCAGGTCATTCATATAGGTCAATTCGGATCCATATAAATATTAAATATATATATTTAATTTGAATTATAGAATGAAGGAACATGAAGGTCAGGACTCTTGTTGAACCGCTGTCTTTTGTTTGTTAAATAAGGAGAAAACTCATGCGCTTAAAATGTAACAAAAATAACAGATCAAATTTGTCACGATCCAAAAATCGGGTGTGATGGCACATGCCTTATCCCACCAAGACAGGTCAGCCTAAACCACATCGACAAGGGTAAATGAGAAAGTAAGAAAAGAAATAAGGGCTAAACATAGCTTAAGAATTTCATAAAGCATATCATAACAAAAAATTTTCCCAAAACCTGGTGTCACGTGTACAAACCACTAGATTATAATAAGATTTTTGTAAAAGAACAAGTCTGAATATCTCTGATACTAGAATAGTAGGAAGACACAACAAAAGAGTAAGTGTCGTATACCGGATGATTACCAGCTACCTCACGAACTCCAATCGCAAGTCTCATCAGATGATGATGTAGAAGGATGATCAAAAAGATCCGGGTTCGTAACCTACACAAGTGTAGAAAGCAAGGAAGTGAGTTCCAAAAAAATTAACTGTACTCAACAAGCATCCCTAGCTGACCCTAAATAAATTAAAGTAATACTGAAGACATTGTACCCCGACTCACCATCCGAACCTCCATAAAACTACAAACTACACCCCACTCTTTCAACATAATCATACATATGACATAACATAGTAGAAGAAATTCAACTAACAGGTGGCACCACCAGACATTCAAATAGATCAACTCCACATTCCAATTAAATATTCCACATTTGACAATAAATCACTCATAGAATCTATAAAGAACAATAATTTGCAATGCCTTTATAATGTAAATGTCAAGTAAGATGATGCATGTCTGCACTATCAATACACACCCGTTGCATGATGTACCGTGAATTTACGGTAACTTTGATGCATTAAACATAGAATTTTGCATGTGTCTTAAGTATTTGTTATTAGATGTGATGCTATTTTTCTTGAAATGTTGCAGGAAATAGGTTTGGAGCACTTGGCATTGAAATGTTGTAGCAATAGGGATTTTTGGTGAGTGACGAAGTGACCTACGAGCCGTACATCCTTCTACGAGCCCTAGGTAGAAGTCGTAGGTGGAAGAGTAAATTTTTCGAGCAAAGTGTAAAACAACGGAAGCCTTTGACGAGCCATAGTTACTTATACGATCCGTACCTATGAGTCATAGAAAAGTTCAGAAAAGTTGAGCTCCAGTACTTGAATGATGGAGGGACAGGACGGGCCGTACAATGATCTACGAACCGTAGATCATGCCCATAAGATGTGATCTCCAGATGAAGGATTGATTGCTGATTGATAGAGGCTACCTACGAACCGTATGATTACCTACGATTCGTAGGTGCCAAACTGTAGACGACACTGCCCAAACCAAATTTCCTTAGCTTTCCTTTTCCTACTTTATTTAGGATTTATTTTCTATAAATATTAGTTGTATTTTTCATTTTTTGGGTTTTTAGACGTTTTGAGATGCATACTTTTGGCTTTGAGAATTTACTTGCAAACATTTGGTGCAATTAATTCTTGAAGTGTTGGTTTATATTATTGCTTCATTTTGTTCATCAATTGAAGAGTTTGGATTTCATCTACTTTAATTGTGAGTCATGATTTATTCTATTCACCCAAGTATGAATTGAAATCATCTAAGCATGGATAGCTAAATTCATAACTAGGGTTGTGGAAACCATGAGTAATTAACAATGTAAAACTAATAACTAAGTAATTTTAGAATAGTGCTTATGCATGTATTATTAATCTCTTCGTTTTGAATGCTTTTTAATAGTGCGCAACGTTAGAACCCGTCTTATTCCTACTTGCCCGACCAAGGAAGTAATGAATGAGAAAGAGATTAAATAACGGAGATTTAGCATTGATAATCCGTTGTCTAATAGCCTAACCCCAACATGTGAGGGCTAATCTAGGGTCAATGGTAAGGGTTAGTAAAGTATACACACGTAGACTAACCAAGTTGCATAGTGAAATTTCCTATTTGGACGATCAATCACTTAGGAGATACCTAACGTACCGACTTTGCATGTTAAACACTAGGAAAGGATTACAATTATTAAGTTTACTGCTTTAAGAGCTTGTGCGGAATAGATATGCCCTAGTTTCATCTCATATTGATATTACAAACTGCAGATCTTGTTACTACAAATCAATCCATCATTATTTTATTTTACAAACTCCCCCTTTTTACAGAAATAAGCTGACTAAAAGTACCATTGACATTAATTAGACTAAGTCTAGACCTTGTTCCTCATGGGATCGACCCTAACCTTTGGTATGTTCTTTATTTGACAAAGACCGCTTATACTTCTTTAGGGAGGTGTAATTTGGGCATATCAAATTTTGGCACTGTTGCGGGGGGATAAGCCTTTTAGATTAGACCAATTTGGTTATTGCACTTTAGTCAAATTATTTCTTAATTTACGTTTTATTTTTGTTTTTATTTTTTCCAGGTCTTATTTCCAGTGTATGCCAAGTACACGGAGTCAAGGCAATCCCCTGACCCCGTACGATCCGGAATTAAGAAGAACTCTTCAAAGAATGGTCGGAAGAGGTCAAAACCTGGGACTGAATGATCCTAACAGAGAGGTTTGTTAAGAGGTACCTGGAGTCCAACCTCCAAGAGCGGTGGAAGTACCTATAAACACTCAGGATAATTCTCTTTTTGATAATTCTGTTAGAGAGCAATATCAACCAGCACCCGATGTCTGCCTTAACTATATGGCTGATCATAACGTTGTGGGATCAACTGGTGCTATAGTTGTTCCTCCATTACCAGCCGGACACACATTTGTGGTTACTAGCAGCCTGATGCAAATGTTTACATCCCGAGGGTTGTTTGCTGGGTTACCATTGGAGGACCCATATGCTCATCTAAGCAAAGTTAAAAGTGTTTGTATGAGTAGTGTCGGACGACCAGATTTAGACATGGATGCTATCGGGTTAAGGGTGTTCCCACTATCTTTGATAGTGATGCTATTGTATGGCTATCTGAGCTACCGTATAACTCAATCACCACTTGGGATGAACTACACAGTTTCTTAGCTAAATATTTCTCGTTGTCAAAGAAGATGAAGCTGAAAGATAAAATTCATAACTTTGTAACTTCATCCGGGGAGTCAATGAGTGATGCATGGGAAAGATTCACCGGCTACATGAGGAGTGTTCCAAATCACCAAATTGATGATGAATTTCTCAAGGAATTCTTCTATAGAGGATTAGATGACAACGGAAGAGCGGTGCTGGACACTATCACTGGAGGATCATACGTGGCTACCACTTTTCTACAAATAGTGAAAAAGCTAGAAAAGATTATTAAAAACAACAAAGCATGGAACACCAGAACTTCTACTACTGCAAAGAGCACTTTCTCAATACAAGATACCCAACATCAATCCAATGATGATATTCGGGAAGAGATCTCGCATTTGAGAACAGCGGTAGGCTTAGTACTCAAACATGTGAGTGGGAATGCGGAAAAAGATAATGCAGTACATTATCAAAATAGTGCTCCACCAGCTGATTGTTATACATATGAAGAGGATGCAAATTTGGTAAATGACCAGACGAGGGGTTTATAGACTAATGCCCAAGGATCCAATCAGGATAATTGGTGCCTAGGTCAAGGAAATCAAGGTTGGAACTTTAGTAATTTAAATCGTGAAGGACATTATAATCGTGAAGGGAACTATAATCGAGATAACAACTACAACAAAAATGGGTATAACAACAGAAACAATAGAAGTGACCCATATATCCCATCGGGAAATCACGATGGAGGATCAAGTTTGAATCGCATTGAAGATATGATGGCTAAATTGATGAAAAGGTTTGACGCAACTGATGATCATGTGAAGGAGATGCGTACTGATATGCCAAGTATTGGACAAAAGGTAGATTCACATGCAGTCTCCATTAAGCATATTGAGAAACAATTGAGCCAACTATCTTCAAGTGTGAATCCGCATCAACAAGGAACACTCCCTAGCAATACCATCCAAAATTTGAAGAATGATGGGCATTGCATGGCCGTTACTACTTGAGGTGGAAAGCAGACCATTGATGCCGACTGAAGTGGAAAGAAAAGGAGTTCAAGAGGAGCATAAAGTTGAAGTAGTGGAACAACAAAAGGATCAAAATGAGAAGGAAGATGAAATCACTCAAAAAGTCATTCCAAATGCCAAGACCTCCACCTCAATTCCCACAAAGGTTGGTCAAGAGAACGCAAGATGGAAAGTATCGAAAGTTTATATATATGCTGAAGTAGTTATCAATAAATTTTCCCTTGATTAAAGCACTTGAATAAATGCCCAGCTATGCTAAGTTCATGAAGGATCTTGTGACTGAAAAGAAGGCTGTCAATTTCGAAGATGATGATAAGTTGCAACATTGTCGTGCCATTACCACTTGATCATTAGTAGAAAAGAAGGAAGATCCCGGAGCATTCACTATCCCATGCACGATTTGTATGATGCACTTTGCGAAGGCCCTATGTGACTTGGGCACTAGCATAAATCTGATGCCGCTTTCTATATACAAAAAGTTGGGCTTGGGAGCCCCCAAACTGACTGTAATGTGGCTATTAATGGCTGATCAAACAGTGAAGAGACCGATAGGGGTACTACAAGATGTGCTTGTACAAGTGGAAGGTTTCATATTTCTGATAGATTTTGTGATACTAAACTATGATGTTGACTTTGAAGTTCCTATCATCTTCGTGAGACCATTCCTTGCTACTAGGCGTGCGCTAGTTGATATGGAGAGAGGACAGATGAAATTCCGACTGAACAATGAAGAGGTGAGATTTAATATCTGCAAATCAATGAAGCATCAAAGTGACCTTAAAGAAGTGTCGGTGGTCAACTTTACATTTAAGGAGAAACAGAGGTGTCCATTGAGGAAGGATTAGGTGTGGAAGCACTAGCTGCCGTGATCATGAATTTTGATGGAGAAGGCATAGATGAATATGATGAGTTAGTTGCTGCACTTTATGGGACAGACTTCCCGCGTCGACCACCAAAGAAGCTGGATTTGGATTTGAAGAATCGACATATTCCACCTGCTAAACCATCCATTGATGAGCCTCCAAACCTGGAGATAAAGGCTCTTCCATCTCATTTGAGGTATGTGTTCTTGGGCCAAATTAGCACTTTGCCAGTTATTATTGCTGCTGATTTAAATGACAGGCAAGTAGAAGCTGTGGTATCGGTGTTGAAGCGGTTCAAGAGAGCTATTGAATGGACTATTACTGATATTATTGGTATTCCACCGGGAATATGTTCGCACAAAATCCAAATCAAGCCCGATAGCAAACCAAGTATTGAGCATCAAAGAAGACTAAATCCACCAATGTAAGAAGTTATGAAGAAATAAATTATCAAGTGATTAGATGCCGGGATAGTGTATCCAATTGGTGATAGTAATTGGGTATGTCCGATTCAATGTGTTCCAAAAAAAGAGAAATCACTGTGGTTCCCAACACAAAGAACGTGCTAGTTCCGATGAGGCCTGTTACTGGTTGGAGGGTTTGCATGGACTACCACAAATTGAATGCTTGGATAGAGAAAGACCACTTCCCAATGCCATTCATGGATCAAATGTTAGATCATCTTGCTAGAAAGGGTTGGTACTGCTTTCTTGATGGGTATTCATGCTATAACCAAATATTAATCTCACCTGAAGACCAAGAGAAGACCACCTTTACTTGTCCCTATGGCATATTTGCATTCAATAGGATGCCTTTCAAATTATGTAATGCACCAGCTACGTTTCAATGTTGCATGATGTCTATCTTTTCTGATATGGTAGAAGATACCATTGAGATATTCATGGATGACTTCTCTATGGTTGGTGACTCATTTGAAGAGTGCTTGACACACTTAGGTGACATGCTGAAATGGTGTGAAGAATGTAATCTCGTGCTAAACTGGGAAAAATATCACTATATAGTCAAAGAAGGTATAGTTCTCGATCATCGCATCTCTAGAAAAGGTATTGAGGTTGATAAGACAAAAGTCGAAGTGATTGAAAAATTGCCATTACTGATCTCTGTGAAGGGTATAACATTTTGGGCCATGTTGGTTTTTACAGGCGATTTATTAAAGATTTCTCGAAGATTGCACACCCATTGTGCAAGTTACTCAAAAAGGAGACGAAATTTGAGTTTGACAATGCTTGTCTAAAAGCATTTGAGGGGCTAAAAGAAAAGATGATTTCTGCACCAATCATTATCTCACCAGACTGGACTCAACTGTTTGAAGTTATGTGTGATGCAAGTAGGGTAGCACTTGGTGTAGTATTGGGGCAAAGGTGAGAGAAAATTCTGCATCCCATATATTATACGAGTAAAGACCTTAATGATGCTCAAAAGAATTATACGGTTACCGAACAAGATTACTTACTGTAGTATCCACTTTTGAAAAATTTAGATCATATTTGCTTGGTACTAAAGTTATTGTGCATACTGATCATGCTACACTTAGATATCTTATGGCAAAGAAGGATGCAAGGTCGAGGCTGATTTGATGGGTGCTTTTATTGTAAGAATTCGATATTGAGGTAAAAGATAGAAAGGGGACAAAATCAAGTGGTTGATCACTTATCCAGATTATAGGAAGAAGCCATGTTGAAGTTAGCTGATGGAGTTGAAAGTGATAATACGTTTCCAGATGAACAAGTTTTGGCTGCTTCATTTGATCTTATCCCTTGGTTTACAGATATCACTAATTATTTGGCAAGTGATATGGTGCCTTCAGATTTGTCATTCCACCAAAAAAGGAAGTTCATGTCTGATGTGAAAAAGTTTTTCTAGGAAGAGCCTTATTTCTTTCGTATTTACACTGATGGGATTATTCGTTGCTATATTCCTGAGGTAGAGATGATTAGTATATTAGAAGTTTTCCATTCATCTCCTATTGGTGGTCATCATAGTGGTATCCGGACTGCTCATAAGATCTTGCAGTGTGGGTACTATTGGCCTACTATTCACCAAGATGCTCATGATTTCACCTAGTCTTGTGATCATTGTCAAAGAGAATGAGGTATTTCAAAGAAGCAAGAACTCCCACTAAATCCTATACTTGTGATTGAGCTCTTCGATGTTTGGGTCCTTGATTTTATGGGTCCGTTTGTGAGTTCAAATGGGATGAAGTACATACTTGTGGTGGTTGACTATGTGTCCAAATGGGTTGAAGCTATCGTGCTTTCAAACAATGAAGGAAAGAGTGTGAACGCATTCCTGAAAATGAATATATTCTCCAAATTTGGTACACTAAGGGCGCTTATCAGCGATGGAGGTTCTCACTTTTGTAATAAGTTGTTCAAGGCATTGCTTGAAAATTATGGTGTTAGACACAGCGTAGAAAATCCTTATCATCCATAGTCTAGTAGGCAAGTCAAAGTATCAAATAGAGAGATCAAACAGATCCTTGCAAAGACTGTAAATGCAAACAAAATTGGCTGGTCGAGAAAGCTAGATGATGCTCATGGGCGTATCACACCGCATTCAAGACCCCCATAGTTATGTCTCCTTACCAACTCGTATATGGAAAATCTTGTCACTTACCTATAGAATTGGAGCATAAAGCGATGTGGGCACTCAATAAGTTGAACCTAGATTGGGATGCCGCATCAAGTCAAAGGTTGAACGAGTTGAACGAACTTGATGAGTTTTTCCTAAAAGCATATGAAATTTTAGCCATGTATAAGGAGAAGATGAAGAAGTATCACGATCAAAAGATCGAAAAACGTGAATTTGCTCCTGGTGATTTGGTACTTCTATTCAATTTGAGGCTGCGCTTGTTTCCTAGCAAGCTCAAATCAAAGTGGACAAGACCATTCAGATTCATCCAAGTGTTTTCATACGGAGCAGTTGAACTTGAGAATGAGGAAGGAGCGAGATTTAAGGTGAATGGTCAAAGGATCAAATATACTTGGATTAACCGGAAGAGGTCAAAGAGTTGATCGAAGAATGGGATCTTGATGAAGTCTGAGTAGTCAAAAGGGGTTTGCGTCGTGCCGTGACGTTAAATCAAGTGCTACTTGGGAGGTAACCCAAGCTGTAATTTATCTAGTTTTAGAGCTTTCTAGTGATTTTTACATTTTTAAGTTTGATTTTTTGATAGATTAGGTTAGTCTAGGGTCCGTATCCAAAAAGAGCTAAGAAAAATTTAAAAGGAAGTCCTAACGGTTGCTACATGTGCAGGAAAGTAAGAAAAATCTAGAAAATTATAAGTGCAGAAGGTTTTGCGGTTCCCATCTATGAGTTGTCGTTATTTCGACGGATCGTAAATGGCATCCGTAGATTTTGAGGTCCAAATATAGTTGCAGCTTTAAGTCTACGGTTGCGCAGTACGAACCATACACCTTTTGACGATTCGTAGTCTTCAATCGTAGACCTCAGGAATATTTTCTGAATTATACTAAGTGTCGAGGGAATTGATGAAAACCATCGACGGCTCATAGGATTGACTACGGATCATAGATGGGGTTTCGTAGGTCCAGTCAGTGCTAAATAAAGAGACCCAACCCGCGACCCTAATTAAATAAAAACCCTCCCTTTCAAATCTATCCCCTATTTCCCCTTTCCCAACCGTTACAAGCCTTCAAATTAGTTACACTCCTTCAAATTCCCACCCTTTCACTTTCAATTCCCACCCTTTCACTTCCATTTCCCAACCCCTCACAATTCCACAACTCACTATATAATCTCCTCGTTTTCTATTTTCTCCTCTCTTATGCTCTTCTTCAAATTTCTCCAAACTTTTTCTTCTTTTCATCAAAGGTCGCGGGTCAGGAGTCTAGCAAGTCGGTTGTCAAGTTTTAGACATACGCACTCACACCACTTCATATTTTTTCTGAGAGGTACTGATTTTGAACCAAATTAATTAAATTTTTTGTTAAAATTAAAGTTGTTACTTGGCCTAGGGTATATTTTGCTTGTTGAGTATGCTTAAATTGGTTAAACTGTACTCCAGGATGAAAGTATTGTTAGTGTCGTTGATTTTGTGTAATCATGTGAATAAAAGGCTACTAATGGTGTTCTTGACTTAGGGTTTGAAATGATACTATTTGTTTTTGTAATTACATGCTAAGAATAAACCCTAGGGATGAAGGATTAACATGGAAATGTGTCGAAATACATAATCTAGATGTGATTGAGATATATTGAGGTTGCAAAAATGTGTGAATTTGTGCTGGGCCTGAACTGTAAAAATATTGAGGTCGATGACTTTGATATACGGGTCGTAGGAAGCCCTACGGACCATAGATCAAGTCCCGTCATTGTTGAAAGCAAAAAAAGTATCCTAAGTTTGTTTTGACGGCTTATTGTACGGACCGTAGGTCCATTGACGGACCGTCCTGTCCAACCATCAGTTCAACTTCAGAAACTAAATTATTGACTTCCTTTCCTATGGTTGGCACCTACGGCCCGTAGAAGCATTTACGGCCCGTCAGTACCAACTGTAGGTCAAAAACAGTAGCCTGTTTCAATTTTTTTTGTTCTCATTTGCTTTCGTATTTTGATTTTTATTTCTTCCTTGTTTTTTGTTGTGGGTTCAAGTACTAATATAGTCCTCGCAAGTACCATGCCTCAAAAGACTACTCGAACTTACGGGTGAAGGGCTAAATCCACCGCACATTCGGCCCGGTGTCAACTTATTGATGAACCAACAGATGATGAACAGAGTGGGTCTGAATTTGACCTTGGCTTGGGAGACGATTCACCCAAGTCAGCCCGAGCGACTCACCACTAGACTAGGTAGCTTGCCATTGTCTTGGTGTCAGAGGGGTCGACCTCTGCTAGTCATGATGGTGCTTCCTAGTCTGAGGAGGGAGCACAGAGTTCGAGAGAGAGCATTAGAGAGTCCCAGCCCAGGGTAGCCCCTGGCTCCCAACCTGCTTCACAGTCTGAGTATGGCTCTGGCACGGAATAAGTCTTTGCATCTGCCTCGAATACTTCTGAGTATAGAGAGGCACATGACCCACCACCCACCAGACTATCTGAGCCTATACGGGTTACCGGTGAGCCGAACATGTGGTGTTTGGAGGGTATGTTCCAGATTTGCATCGTTGCCATCCGCCTTAATGCACAAAACAAGCATGCCAGGCCGATTACTAAGGAGCGACGAGTCCTCACAGGCAGCCTCCACACCATTCTGACTTTACATGAGCTATTTCAAAGGCACAGATGCGAGTGGATGGCAGAGACACCAAGCAAGTACAACTCGATTATGGTGCGTGAGTTCTATGCATCGTACACGACCATGATGCAAATGGGGATACCCCCGAGGACAAAGGCATTAGAGCAGCCACTATTTATCTCCGTACTAGTATGGGAAATCCCCGTAGACATATCAGAGGCCACAGTACACTGTTTTATTTACGGCCCCTCTCACACTCAGCCGATTAATATGACTGAGTTTGACTACCGGATGCAGCTGGTCCGGAACAGAGTAGCAATGCAAGTCATAACATAGAGGGAGATCCTTCTACATTGGGTGGCAGGCCATATCGACTTGGCACTACTCATCAAGAAGGCCAAGTTGAGTTTTCCAGCTTAATTTTGGTGGTCGATAGTTTGGGCCAGGTTGTCCCCTACGATTGCAGACAACCAGCTGACTTGGGATAGGGCAGTGATGGTAGCGTGCCTAATGGAGGGGCACGAGATAGATTTTGCCCGGGTTATCATTTTTGAGATTCATGAGCTGGCATTCCGGATGACTACCACAGTACCATTCCCCTGCATGATATTCAGATTTATGGAGAGGCGACCATCCTGGCATACCATGGTGATTATCGAGGTGATGAAGACCATGGATGTTAGTCTTATTCGTGATGAGGCCAATCCCGCAGCACCAAACAGGGTATTCAGCTTGATATGCCACCTATGGGTGAGGCATCAGCACTAGAGCAATCTGAGGAGGGCACTATTCTAGCCCCTACTATGGAGTCTCAGGGGTCTGCTCCCCCTTCCTCTTTTTCAGGACCAGCTACGAGCACACCACGTGCTCTACTGCCTATAGGGTCCATCATGCTCCTACTTGCCAGACTCAAGAGATTGAAGACTCAGATGGCCACTCTATTGCAACACATTCGACCTTGGATGAAGAAGGCCGTAGAGGATTCGAAGTCCAAGACACAGTCGATTCTTGAAGAGAAGGTTTAGGCCGTGTATTATAGGATTGATGCATTTGAGCTCCGGATGCTAGATAGGCCCCAGCCTGCGCCGACTGAAGACCTCTCCATTTTCCAGACTGAGTTAGCCACACTATGGGCTGACATTGATGCTTTGACCACCGTCAACTCATCTACACCTGAGCTCCTCCCACGACAGGGGGAGGTGATATTATATTTGCTCTATTCTGTGAAGACCAGCCTTTTACTGACTCTCCCCGTGCGGCAGGAAAGCGCGTCCGGACTGATGAGGATACTTCTATTGACCCTGAGGAGGCACAGAGAGTCCACAAGATGGAGCGACATGAGTGAGAGAATGCCTTGCACCAGTTAGTGTTAGATGAGCAGCTGTGACAGCAGCGAGTGTGAGAGATGGCAGCTGGGGCTTCGGCTTTGGGGTGCACTACTGATGGTGTACCCCAAACTACTACAGAGGGCGTCACTGAGGGTGCCACCCAGGTTGATACATAGGGTTCAGGGCAGCCAGTCCCATCAGCTTCTTGATTGTTCGTCGTCACTTAAGCGCCACATGTTTTTCTCACCCGTTATTTTTACTTTATTTTGTGCATTTAGGGCATTGCACTACTTTTCATGTGAGGGTGGGGTGAATGGATTGTGAGTGTTGGAGTGAAGTCTAAGTAACTCAACTCGCAATCCTTCCTTGGGGGTTTCTTGCGTGTGTTCTTTTTTCCCAAGAAACTGTTTTAATTTCTATTGAATCGGCATGTTTAGGATAGTAAAGTGTAGAAGTAGTATGGAAATAAAAGCATGATGGCAATAGAGCATGAAATTGATACCCTTCCAAAATTTTGAAAAATGTGCTATATCTATGTGATTGATAAGTCGAATGTGTAGGATCTTGGTATGACATGATAGGAATCGATTAGGCATTATGATTTACAATATAGCATGAATCGGAAACACTGATTATTTGATAATGGAACAAAGTGCCACGTGTGTGAGAGGATGTTTGTATATTCAGATTGTATATGCCAATCTAGAACTTGCCCCGTTGGTCTTGCTAAGATGAGTAAACCTGTGGAGTAAGAAATGATCATAGGCCATTGTTGAAAATGAGTCCACTTAAGCCTAAAAGCAACCAACCAAATAAATAACCTTGCCTAAAGAAGACCCTTCTTTCAATGCACCCAATTCACCTTCTCCGAGTAAATTCATCATACTTTGCTTTGGCCCTGGTCCCTCCTTGGACATTGTGCACCTCAGCTCAGGCTAAAAGCCTAAGTTGAGGGTGGCTACTTCAAAGTGTTCACCTTGATTTGGCCCTGGTCCTTCCTGTGATATCATGCACCTCGACTCACGCTAAAAACCTAAGTTGAGGGTGACTACTATGGAGAAAAACAAGAAAAGAAAGAGGTATGAAAAGAATTGTGCGTGGATAGAAGAAAGAAAAATGCGTAAGAATATCCGAGATGGTGTGACTGAATACAAAAGACAAGAACATGTAAATATTAAATGAAAAGTTAACGAAAAATTAAATTAAACAAGAAAATCAAGTCAAAGTCACACCTAAGCTTCAATAAAAAAATACGGAGAAAAGCAAAAAGTAACACGATACCAGAGTTAGTTGTAAAAGGGGAAAATAGCCAATGTAATGTCAAAGAGGCAAAAAAGTCACTTAATATCAAAATATACCATACTTGACCCTGAGCCTACGTTACAAGCTAAGAAAGTCCTAAAGTGATCCTAATCTAACGATTTGAAAATCGAAGCATAGAAAATAAGGCAAGCCTATGGTATTGTGCAAGTACTGTGTTAAATTCGATTATGAGTGTGAGAGTATACTGAATCCCTAAAAATTGAACTATTAGTCAAGCTTTGGGTGAACAAAGGGATTTCTTTGCGATAAGGGCACAAGTTATTTTATTGAAGAGTTAGTATTTTGGTGATTGTTATCGGTGTACGTAAATGTGTCCATTGGTACATCTATGTCATATCTTGATCCGCATGTGTTGGCTTGTTGTTAAACTTAAGGATTGCACTGTGTTAAAGTTTTTAAAGGAAGGTTGACTTTTGAGAAAATGCCACGTGATTGCTTGAGCTTTTGGGTTACCTTTGCATAAGTGTCGTTTAGAGTTTGTTGTGTCGCTTGAGGACAAGCAATGATTTTAAGTTGGGGGTGTTGATGTACCATGAATTTACAGTACTATTGATGCATTAAACTTAGAGTTTTGCGTATGTCTTAAGCATTTGTTATTATATGTGATGCTATTTTGCTTGAATTGTTGCAGGAAATAGGTTTGGTGCAGTTGGCATTGAAATGTTGCAGTAGCAGGGATTTTTGGTGAGTGACGAAGTGATCTATGAGTCATACATCCTTCTACGACCCGTAGATAGAAGTCGTAGGTGGAAGAGTAAATTTTTGGAGCTAAGTGTAAAATGAAAGCCTTTGACGAGCCGTACCTATTAGTAGTAGAAAAGTTCAGAGAAGTTGAGCTCAAGTACTTGAACGACGGAGGGACAGGGCAGGTTGTACAAAGATCTACGAGACGTAGGTCATGCCCGTAGGAAGTGATCTCCATATGAAGGATTGACTATTGATTGACGGAGGCAACCTACGAACCGTAAGATTACCTGCGAGTCATAGGTGCCAAACCGTAGACGACACTACCCAAACCAAATTTCCTTAGCTTTCCTTTTCGTACTTTATTTAGAATTTGTTTTCTATAAATATTAGTTGTATTTTTTATTTTTTGGGTTGTTAGACGTTTTGAGACACATACTTTTGGCTTTTAGAATTTACTTGCAAACATTTGGTGCAATTAATTCTTGAAGTGTTGGTTTATATTATTGCTTCATTTTGTTCATCAATTGAGGAATTCGGATTTCATCTACTTTAATTGTAATTCATGATTTATTCTATTAACCCTAGTATGAATTATGATCATCCAAGCATGAGTAGCTAAATCCACTACTAGGGTTGTGGGAACCATGAGTAATTAACAACGTAAAACTAATAACTAAGTAATTCTTAAATAGTGTTTATGCATGTACTGTTAATCTCTTCGTTTTGAATGCTTTTTAACAGTACGCAACATTAGAACTCGTCTTATTCCTACTTGCCCGACTAAGGAAGTAATGAATGAGAAAGAGATTAAACAACAGAGATTTAGCGTAGATAATCCGTTGTCTAATAGCCTAACCCAAATATATGAGGGCTAATATGGGGTCAATGGTAAGGGTTAGTAAAGTATACACACGTAGACCGACCAAGTTGCGTAGTGAAATTCCCTTTTTGGATGACCTATCACTTAGGAGATACCTATCTTACCGACTTTGTATATCAAACACTAGGAAAGGATTACTATTATTAGGTTTACTACGCTAAGAGCTTGTGGGGAACACATATGCCGTAGTTTCATCTCATATTGATATTACAAACTACAAATCATTATTTTTTTTACAAACTCTCTCTTTTTACAGAAATAAGTTGACTAAAGTGCAATTGACATTAATTAGCCTAAGTCTAGACCTTGTTCCTCATGGGATCGACCCTAACCTTTGTTAGGTTCTTTATTTGACAACGACCACTTATACTTCTTTAGGGAAGTGTAATTTGGGCGTATCATTGCACAAGCATCACGAGACCCATGAATCTGTCGAAACCGTTTCATATCAGCAAAAAAAAACTCCCCGAAACCATTGCCCATGGGCATAAAATCACTTGCTGGAACCATTTTCCATCGACATAAATCACTCGTTGAAACCATTTCCCATCGGCATATCAAGGGTATAAATCTCATAATAGTGTTTCAATAACAGGACAAGTACACAAAATCAAATGCATAGTACGAGGATGACAATTCCCACTAAAAGAATCAATTGAACCACTCATGGGCATAACATCAATCGGGAAAATCATAATAGGCCATCCAAAGGTCACTCAAGGCACATCACTCACTATTATTTCAATGAATACATATCACCCCACATGATCATTATTAGCATTCTGACAACATTTGATACAAATAAAACATACGTTGACCTTCCCCATTCCCCAATATTCCCAAACACACAAACAACACATACGAGATTCAACATACTTTAAAAAGGTCAAAGAGGCCCACTTGCCTTACAGAATAGAAAATTAACTTAGCACTTGAGCCTTCCCTTTACGTTGAGCCTCCGTATCCAAAAATCTAATCAGATATAGAATCCCTATAAGAATTCATTAACAACAACACTCATAATGTTGATTTTGAACACCAGGGCTGAACTGACCTAGAAAGTCAAACCTGAGGGCTGGGGGTAAATCTGATTTTTTTTAATAGAAAATCATAATGCCCAAAAACTTTGGAACTCATAAGTGAAATCGTGACTAAGAACAAGTAGAAATCATCCTTGAAAGCTCAATTTATAAAAACTCAATTTTAAGAGCAAATCCCCAAAGTTTGTATTTGAAAACAAGGGTTTAGATGTTAAAATCACGAAATCATAAATGGGTAATGAAGCATAGGAGTTAAAATCGCTTACCCAATAGATTTACCTTGAAAACCCTCTTTAAAATCATCTCCCTAGAGCTCTCAAGGTTCAACAATGGAGAAATGGGGAAGAAAACATTTTTTTGGGAATAAAATTTTGTACAAGTCACGTTACTCTACACATTCGCGGCCTACTCCATGCGATCGCGAAGAGTAAAGTAATTCAACCGATTAATTAACTAGCGTGATCGCGACAAACACCATGTGATTGTGATGCTCAGGGACTTAGACCTACGGATCGCGACAAGGCTCCCGCGATCCCGATGCACAATCAAACTCACTAACACAATCGTGGAAGAGGATCCCGCGATCGTGATGCACAGTGCATCAAATATGAGAAACATCAGCAACAACAAAACATTAATACTCAAAATTCTCCAAAAGGACCGTCATGATTCATTCAGAAACTTGAGCACACAAACCAGATATTCTACGCAACTAAATTCGTTGTTTTGGACTTAATGAAACCATCGAAACAAAGCTTCGAGGTCTCCTTGACCCGACACCAATTAAGCCATGATTAACTAACTTCTACCCTAGAAGACCAAACTGCCCTTAGAACCTTCAGAAATTAACCAAGTTCCTTACCTAGGCCTAAAATGACCTCTTGAATCCAACGTAATTGACATAAATCCAATTCGAGCGTTCGAGTCTGAAAGTTGATCAAAGTCAAACCTTGGTCTGAATTCACTTAGTAACTCAAGTTACTCACGGGCTCAAATCCACACCAAAACCTTGGAACTGAAAACAACAACACTCTTAGACCAAATTCCACATTTCGGAGTTGATGAAACTTATAGAATTCCATTCCAAGACTCGTAGCTCTGGATGTTGACTAAAGTTGCTTATAAGAACTTAAGAGTTTCAAATCTCTAAAACTCCCAAAAACCTCAACTTTTTGATCCCTCCACAAAACTAACCTTATAAACTGATCAAATATGACTCGAGGCAACTATCGAGAGGAGTAAAATGATATTTTTTTTCAAAATTTCCAAAAATGACCCTCAAGTTTTTTACAAAATTTCTCCCTCGATTAGTTTTTATTGCTTAGTTGGAAAGACATGTGGCCATGAAAGATGAATTAAGTGGATCAAAATTAATTAAAAGTCATAGAAATTCTAGAATTTGAAATTTTTTTGCTTCTAAAGTGTTAAATTTTGTAATTTGTCAGCTCGATAAAATCGACATTTCAATTTTTCTTCTTAGCATTTATTGATTTAAACCCATAAATAGAATCAAACTTGTTGGTACAAGAGGTTAAAAAGCTAACCACGTGTTACTTGAACGCTATAATTATAAATATAATTCATGGTGAAAACTAATCAAAATTAATAAATAAGGTGACAATTCATTAGAGTAAGATATAAAAAAAATCTTCAAAGGATCTTTTCGTACAAGAAATTAAGCAGATTATCCTTTTATCAGTTTTGAAATTAAATTTATATATCTCGAATTTTTTGTAATGTATTATCTAAAGTTTGTATAATTTTTATTTCAAAATCTTATAGTATCACTTATCTCATATATATAAAGTACATAAAATTGGTATGAATATAAAATATCTTGATTTTGAATCAAATGACACATAAAAAAAGTTAGAGGAAGGGTATAAGAACAAAAAAATAAGGGCGACACCACTCCCTCCCATTGTGCCTCCTTTTGTATCAACACAACTCATGAATTCGTTTGTAAAACATTTCAACATAAAAATCAAACAAAAAAGGAAAAAAAAAAATAGATCATCTAAGTGATGATGGAATTAAAAGATTAAACAAGTTCATGTTGAAATTCATTAATGAACCTTTTACATTAATTGTTAAAAAGACGCAAAATGACTTCTTTCTCCTTTTCGATAAGACAACCCATAAGTCTAGCTAGTGTCTTCACATCACGAAACCTCAATTGCTTTCTAGGAGGGAGTCTGGTAGAAGAAGCTGGAGATGGAGGTTGCAACTGCAAATTTGTTGAGTTATTAATTTCAAATACTGCTGGCGAAAAAACCTTTTGGGGAATTGAATCGACAATAGAATCTTGTTGTTGTCCCTCCATTTTGTTATTCTGTGTTCATCATACTAGGTAGAGGAAGAGTACATACATACATACATACATATATATATATATATATATATATATATATATATATATAAGGAGAGGCGGAGAAAACAAGTTAATAAATTAATTTTTATGTCATTATGCATTTATTTACTATCCCAATTAGAATAAATTAAGTTAATAAATCACAAATTGAAATTGAGTAGATTTTAATACTCATCATGACATTGTTTGTTTAGCAAAATACATAAAGAACACTTAAATTTAGTGAATTTCATTCAGGTTTCTCTAAAGTCTAAAATATCAACAAACATATTTATTAATTTGAATTTGGTTATTTGATAGTCTTTATCTATACTTGATCTTATCCTAATAGAGTGTGATACACACACTCGTCACATAATTATTTTGTTCATGTGGAATTTTTAAATTTAATTTTAATTTTTAAAATTTAATAACTTTTTATATTTTTTTGGTTCAAATTTTGTAACAAACTTTGCTTGAGATTTTCTTTTTAGAAAAAAAAAATATTTGGCCAAAAATTATGAGATTCTTACCCATTTTATTTTATAGAATTCCCCCAAAATAAAAACTACTATGTTGAAACACATAATCATTACATAAATATGATATTAATAAAATATGTATAATTGAAACTCTATTATTTTGTAATTTTTTTTCGAAAAAGACATAAATAGCCCCTTGAACTGTGACTCCAAAATTTCAAGGATATACCTTTTCTGTAAGGGGATCTCATTATCCCCTGAACAATTTTAAAGTGAAACTGTTTACCTCCTCAATACCGAAGTGGAGAGATCGAGAAGCCAAAGAATATTATTATTTTTCTATTAATCAAATTATTTTTCTTTCTTTCATCTCATCTACCACCACCACCATTATAAAAGTCGACACTACCTTGTCTTACAACCAAAAATCACCATCCCCTTTACAAAATCTATATTGTCAAGTCTACCACTACTGATGCTATTCCTCCCTAGTTACCACTGGAAAAAAAATAAAAGTTTATTTACGTAATTACTAAATGTATTTTCTTACATTTCCTTTCTATTTTAATGTTTTTTATTTTTTAAAATTCATTTCTTCATCCCTTAATGGTAGTGGTTCTTATAAAAAAATGGAGATTTCGACAATAATTCTTCAAGATTTCATTTTTTTTCACGATCGCACATTCCTGTTGTTTTTTTTACTTGAAGAAATTAGATTCCGATCATTCATCTAGGTCAATTCGGATCCATATAAATAGTAAATAAATATATATTTAATTTGAATTAAAGATTGAAGGAACATGAAGGTCAGGACTCCTGTTGAACCGTTGTCTTTTGTTTGTTAAATAAGGAGAAAACTCATGCGCTTAAAATGTAACAAAAACAACAGATTAAATTTATCACGATCCAAAAATCGGGTGTGATGGCATATGCCTTATCCCACCAAGACAGGTCAGCCTAAACAACCCTTGACAAGGGTAAATGCAAAAGTAAGAAAATAAATAAGGACTAAACATAGCTTAAGAATTTCAGAAATCATATCATAACAAAACATTTCCCCAAAACCTGGTGTCACATGTACAAGCCACTAGATAATCATACAGATTTTTGTAAATGAACAAGTCTGAATATCTCACAAAATCTATAGCTAGCCTCGAACAATGATGTTGAAGGATGATTAAAAAGATCGGGTTTCGTAACATACACAAGTATAAAGCAAGGAAGTGAATACCAAAACAACAATTGTACTCAGTAAGCATCCCTAGCTGACCCTAAATAAAGCAATACCGAACACGTTGTACGTCGACTCACCATCCGAACCTCTAAAACATTACAAACTACACTGAGATCAGAATTCAGCCCACTCTAGCAACATAATCATACACATGACATAACATTGTAGAGGAAATTCAACTAACAGCTGGCACAACCAGACTTTCAAATAGATCAACTCCACATTCCAATTCAATAATCCACATTTGACGACAAATTACTCATAGAATCAATAAAGAACAATAATTTCTTTATAATGCAAATGCCAAGTAAGATGATGCATGTATGTCCTATCGATACACACTCGTTGCAGAAGCATCACGAGACCCATGGGGCACTCACAAGGTCCATGCATCTGCCAAAACCCTTTCCTATCAGCATAACTCACTCGCCAGAACCATTTTCCATCGGCATAACATCACTTGCAGAAACCATTTCTCATTGGCATAACATCACTCGTCGGAACCATTTCCCCTTGGTATATAAATTATATAAATCTCATAATAGTGTTTCAACAACAAAACAAGTACACAAAATCAAATGAATAGTACGACGATGACAATTCCCAGTCAAAGAATCAGTTGAACCACTCATGGGTGTAACATCAATAGGAAAGATCAAAATAGGTCATCCAAAGGTCACTCAAGGAACATCACACATTAATATTTAAATGAATACATATGACCCCACATGGTCATATAAATAGATCATACATTGACCTTCACCATTCCCCATTACTCCCAAATACACAAACAACACATACAAGGTTCAACATACTTTACAAAAGATCAAAGAGGCCCACTTGGCTTAAAGGATAGAAAATTAACGCGACAATTGATCCTTCCCTTTACGTTGAGCCTCCTAATCCAAAAAATCTAATCACATATAGAATCCCTATAAGAATTCATTAACAACTACACCCATAATGTTGATTTTGAAAATCGCGGCCGAAATCACCCAAAAAGTCAAACCTGAGCGTATCTGAATTTTTTATAGAAAATCATAATGCCCAAAGACTTTGAAACTCATAAATGAAATCGTGACTAAGAAAGAGTTGAAATCATCCTTAAAAGCTCAATTTCAAGGGAAAATCCCCAAACTTTTAATTTGAAAACACGGATTTAGATGTTAAAATAATGAAATCATAAATGGGTAATGAAGCATTGGAGTTAAAATCGCTTATCGGATAGATTTATCTTGAAAACCCTCTTTAAAATCACCTCCCTAGAGCTCTCAAGGTCCAACAACGGAGAAATGGGGAAGAAAACACGATTTTTGGGAATAAAATTTTGTACAAGTCACATTACTCTACACAAACGCGGCTTACTGCACGCAATCGTGAAGCGTAAAGTAAGTCAACCCATTAATTGACCGGCGTGATCGTGATGCTCAGGGACTTAGACCTATGCAATCGCGACAGGGCTCTCGCGATCGCGATACACAACCCAACTCACTAACACAATCGTGGAAGAGGATCCCGCAAACGTGATGCACACTACATCAAATATCAGAAACATCAACAACAACAAAACATTAAGACTCAAAATTCTCCAAAAGGATCCTCATGATTCATTCGGAACCTCGAGCAGAAAAACCAGATATTCTACGCATCTAAATTTGATGTTTTGGACTCAATGGAACAAACGAAACAGATCTTCAGGGTCTGCTTGACCCGGCACCCATTATGCCACAATTAATTAACTTCTATCCTAAAAGACCAAACTGTCCTCAGAACCTCCAAAAATTGAACCAAGTTCCTTACGTAGGCCTAAAATTGCCTCTTGAATCGAACATAACTGACATATGTCCAATTAGAGCGTTCGAATCAAAAGTTGACTAAAGTCAAACCTTGGTCTAAATTCACTTAGTAACTCAACTCACGAGATCGAATCAACATCAAAACCTTGGAAATGAAAACAACAACACTCTTAAACCAAATTCAATATTTCGCAGTTGATGAAACTAATAGAATTCCATTCTGAGACTCCTAGCTCAAGATGTTGACTAAAGTAGCATATAAGAACTGAAGAGTTTCAAATCTCTAAAACTCCCAAAAACCTCAACTTTTTGACCCCTCCACAAAACTAGCCTTGTAAACTGATCAAATATGACCCGAGGCAACTATCGAGAGGGGTAAAATGGTAATTTTTTTTAAAATTTTTGAAAATGAACCTCGAGGTTTTTACAAAATTTCTCCCTCCTCCTTCTTCTATTCCTATAAAGTTCTAGTGAAAATTCTTGTAAAGATTGCTTCTCCAAAAAATATTGAAACAACTTTGTAACAAGGTACGATTCATAGATTGTGATTCTTCAGCATTGTTCGTATTTATATACATATGATTTGTATTATTAGACTAGTAAAACAAATTTAATGATCTTGCAAACTGTGTATTTGATAAAATTCTTCAATACCTTTAAGTACTTCAATATTTATGTGCTTATTCAATCTTTCTCTCTTATCACAATACCTCTAGAGATAAATCTTTGCTTTCAGAGGTCACATGCCTTCCAATGTTTGATCAATATTTTTATTGACTTGTTGGAGTTCAAATTGAAAAGAAAGAGTACGAAATAAATATGAACCAATGGAAAGAAGAAAACAATTCTTAACTAATGGTATTTTGAAATGTGTATATTTGGTCCTATAGTATAATTAGGGACAAATTTAGCTAATAGATGAAAGTAAAGAGGTATATTTTGACTTTTAAAAAATTTATATTGAGGTTCGCATACGACTTACCCTCCCCAAACTTCACTTGTAGAATTTCACTGGTATATTGTCGTTAAATTTGATTGACGAGACTATGATTGCATCGCTGTCACGACCCAGACCATCGAGAGTGGCACCCACACTCATCCTCCGATGGGAGAACCAACTACCAACCCAAAAATTAACCCAACACCATTATAAAACCAAGTCATCATAATATAAAGGGATAAGGCACAAGTACCCCCCTCAACTATACGCGAAATCCAAGTGACACACCTTAACTATACATGAGTCCTATTACCTCCCAGAATTATTTCAAAGTGTAATAAACGCATCCTTCCATGCTGAGGTGTCATAGAGAGTGTGTTCACTCTCTTAGAGGCATGTGAGATACAAAAAGAGGTATTAAAATCTGATTAATATGGATATGCATTCATTTTTAATCAGACATTTTTATAATTAATAAGTACAGATAATTAATTAACATTAAAACTTAAATTGATATTTTTTAATTAAATTTCTTTTTTCCTTTATGAAATAGAGTCAAGTTTTATCATTTTTTCACAACATATTTAAATTGTCGGAGAAATCTTTTTAGTGTTTTTCATTAATTTGTATAGTATCGAGAAAAAATTTCTTTTCTTTTTCATTATTTGCTTAAATACATAACTTGATATTCACTAATGAGGAAAAAAATTGCATCTTAGGAATTTAATTTAGGCAACATATAAATAGAACAATTTAAATTAGAACTTTTTTTAAAATTAATTAATAAATAAATAATTTAATTACCCTCCTCCTCCTCAATTATCCAAGTCATACCCTTACTCTACCCCAACCCCCAACCCCCAATCCCATCGCACCCCCACCCCCACCGCACCCTACCCCCACCTCCGCCCTCTGCTTTAGTTCTTCAACAATATGACATCCCACCCCTACCCCAAACCCAACTCCGATCCATGTCAGTTCTCCATCAATAACACCCACCCTCCTTCTTTTCCCTTCTCACTTTAATCGACCTT
Organism: Solanum appendiculatum; assembly: GCA_018342035.1. Taxonomy (NCBI): domain Eukaryota; kingdom Viridiplantae; phylum Streptophyta; class Magnoliopsida; order Solanales; family Solanaceae; genus Solanum; species Solanum appendiculatum. The sequence continues at coordinate 67,212 of JAGDQO010001015.1, forward strand.
TCTTAACCCAAATACACTCAGAAAAAATGACCCAATTTTGAATTCTTCTTGGATTAGATTTCAAAATTACGGTAGTTTCTTCAATGGAGATTTAGGGTGTTTTAGGATTGGAGTTATATTTTATGGTGGATTTAAATGTGGGTGATGAAATATATGATGTGTGTTTTGATGTTTCTTGGTAGAAAAATGAAATTGATAGTAGATATTAAATCCGGTGGTAGTGAAGGGATAAATTTGGTGGTGGGTTATAATTTTCATGGTGATTTCTATGAGTTTTAATGGTAAAAATAAGTGGGTTTAGTGGTTATGGAGTGGGTGTTGATAATGAAGAAGAAGGAATCAAATGACATGGATTTTTATATATATTTTTAAGATCTGACGGTTTTTTGACATGATATTGACATAATGATGACTTGGAGGCGAGTGTAAAACACCTCCCATCATGTGAGTGGCTATATAGGTTTTAGGCTATGTTAAGGGTGTGTTTATTACACTTTAAAATAATTTAGGGGGGTAATAAGACTTATGTATAGTTAAGGTTTGTTGCTGGGATTTCGTGTATAGTTGAGGGGTACTTATGCCTTTTCCCTAATATAAAACACAAGGGAACAATTTAAAAACAATCAAGAATTGATTCCCTATAAACTCAATCAATAGTCAAAATATTTGAGGAAATAAAACCCCTAGAAACTGAAAGTCGTAATACCAAAATTCTAAATATGTAATGATCTTGAGGGTCATTTTTTGAAATTTTGGAAAAATTATCATTTAACCACTTCCAATAGTTGTCCCGAGTCATGTTTAATCAATTTATGAGGTTAGTTTTATGGAGGGATTGAAAAGTTGAGGTTTTTGGGAGTTTTAGAGATTTGAAGCTCTTAAGTTCTTATAAGCGATTTAGTCAACATCCAGAGTTACGAGTCTCAGAATAGAATTCTTTCAGTTCCAACGGCTTCAGAATGTGGAATTTAGTTTATGAGTATAGTCGTTTTTAGTTCCAAGGTTTTGATGTGGATTCGAGCCCATGAGTGGAGTTATTAAGTAAATTTAGACCAAGGTTTGACTTTGGTAAACTTTCAGAGTTCGGATGGTCGAATTGGATTTCCGTTGATTCCATTGGATTCAAGAGGTAACTTTTAGGCCTAGGTAAGACCTTGGTTCAATTTCTTGAGGTTTTGAGGGAAATTTGGTCTTTTTGGGTAGAAGTTAGTTAACTGTGGATTTAACGGGTGCAAGGTCAAGGAGACCTCGAATCCTTGATTTGATGGTTCCATTGAGTCTGGAACATCGAATTTAGGTGGATAGTATATCTAGTTTTATGTTCGGGATTCCGAGTGAATCCTGAGGGTCCTTTCAAAAATTTTTGAGTCTTGATGTTTTGTTGTTGTTGCTGTTTCTTATATTTGATGCACTGTGTATCGCAATCGCGGGATACTCTTCCATGATTGTGTTAGTGAGCTGGGTTGTGCATTGCAATTGTTGGAGGCCTACGCGATTGCGTAGGTCTAAGTCCCTGAGCATCGCGACCGTGTGGTCTTTGTCACGATCACACTAGTTAATTAATAGGTTGAATTACTTTGCTCTTCGCGATCACATGGAGTGGGCCAGGATCGCATAGAGTAATGTGATCTATACAAAATTTTATTCCCAAAAATTGTGTTTTCTTCCCTATTTCTCCGTTGTTGGACCTTCAGTGCTCCAGGGAGGCGATTTTAAAAAGGGTTTTCAAGATAAATCTATTGGGTAAGCAATTTTAACTCCAATCCTTCATTACCCATTTATGATTTTGGAATTTTAACATCTAGACCCTTGTTTTCAAATTCAAATTTTGGGGATTTTCTCTTGAAATTGAGTTTTTGTTATATTGAGTTTTGAAGGATGATTTCAACTCGTTTTTAGTCACAATTTTACTTATGAGTTCAAAAGTCTTGGGGCATTATGATTTTCTATAAAAATTTCAAGTTTACTCTCAGCCCTCGGGTTTGAATTTTTGGGTCGGTTCGAATCTGATTTTCAAAATTAACATTATAGGTGTTGTTGTTCATGAATTCTTATAGGAATGCTATATATGATTAGATTTATGGATTTTGAGGCTCAATGTAAAGGTAAGACTCAAGTGTCGAGTTGATTTTCTATTTTTTAAGGCAAGAGACCTCTTTGACCTTTTGTAAGGTATGTTGAACCTTGTATGCCTTGTTTGTGTGTTTAGGAGTAATGGGGATTGGTGAAGGTCAACGTATGTTCTATTTGTAACAAATATTATCATAATGCTAATAATGATCATGTGGGGTAAAATGTATTCGGTGAAATATTAATGTGTGATGTGCCTTGAGTTACCTTTGGATGACCTATTATTATTTTTCCTATTGATGTTATGCCCATGAGTGGTTGAATTGACTCTGTGGGAATTGTCATCCTCGTAATGTGCATTTGATCTTGTGTACTTGTTTGTTGTTGAAACACTATTATGAGATTTATATCCTTGATATGCCAATGAGAGATGATTTTGGCGAGTGAGTTTATGCCAATGGGAAATAGTTCCGGCGAGTGATATTGTGACGATGGGAAATGATTCTGATGAGTGAGTTATGCCAATGGGAAATGGTTCCGGTGGATACATGGACTTTATGAGTCTCCCATGGGTCTCGTGATGCTTTTGCAGTGGGTGTGTATCGATAGGACAGACATGCATCGTGTTACTTGACATTTTCAGTATAAAGGCATTGCACATTATTGTTCTTGATTGATTCTATCTGTGATTTGTTGTCAAATGTGGAATATTGAATTGGAATGTGGAGTTGATTTGTTTGAAAGTCATGTGGTGCTACCTGTTAGTTGAATTGCTTATACTATGTTATTTCATGTGTATGATTGTGTTGCTAGAGTGGGCTGGATTTTGAGGTTGTTGTGCTTTGGAGGTTCGGATGGTGAGTCAGGGTATAGTGTGTTCTGTATTACTTTATTTAGGGTCAGCTAGGGATGCTTGTTTAGTACCGTTATTGTTTTGATACTCCCTCCCTTGCTTTCTACACTTGTATAGTTTATGAGCCCGGATCATCTTGATCATCCTCTTGCATTATCATCCGAGGCTTGCTATTGGAGTTCGTGAGGTAGCTTCTAGTCATCCCGGTAGACATCACGATCTTTTTTATTATGTCTTTATACTATTCTAGTATTGGAGACATTCAGACTTGTTCTTTTACAGAAAACTGTATTATTATCGAGTGGCTTGTAAATGTGACACCAAGTTTTGGGGAAAGGTTTTGTTATGATATGATTTCCAAAATTCTTATGCTACCACAGTATACAACTGTAATGACCCGTTAGATTATTTTGAGTACTAGAACTATTTTGACCCTTCCCGTAAATTTTAAATGAGAATCTTTAACTATTTATTTAACTACGGTTATTTAGTTGGTAGGTATTTATTAAATAATAAATTTTTATTAATTGGTGATTAATGGGCCAAGTCCATAATTTATTTAACACCCTTACCAGTGACCCATTTATTAGAATAAGTAAAAGAAGATTATTATTATTTTAATTATAACAAGAAACGGAGAACAACAAAAACCTTACCTGCGGCTTCATAACACGGCGGCACCCCAGGTAAAACTTCAACAAGTTTCAATATTATCCTATATATATATTAATGGTTGGGGGGATTTATATTATTATATTATTATAATGGTTAGATAAGAATTGAATTAGAGGGACAAGAATTTCTATACTCATCATGAGATAATTATGCCAATGATTGGCACTTGAGGAGTTAATCACTAAAATTATATATTAGATATAAAATTAAGTGCAGGAACGGTATGGTGCTGTATGCGATCTCATAGTTAATTTAGTTGGGAATGTAGTTTCAATTATGAGAATATGAAGCTAAGTTTTGATATATTGAGATAGGTAACTAAATATTATGTGTATTGTATTATATGAATTTCATTAAACTTATGATATTAGAGGAATTGAGACTTACCCTTAGGCTTGAACTTTAGGAAATTGATTATAGATTTGGGTGAGTTTTTTGATCTAGGCTAGACATATAGTAATATATGTGTCTATAGACTCGTTTACTTATAAATCAGGCATACCTGATAGATTGAAAATGTTTTGAAGCATTAGTGAAAGGAAAAATATTGGAGAATTAGCTTACTTTACTTCGGTTCTTCGGTGGAGGTAGGTTATAGTTTATTTTATGTGATAGAGAGACTCTCAATAGTGATTGATAGTCATTGAGTGATATTGTGAAATTTTCTATGTACTTGGTTGTTGTGGTTTGGATAATTCATGTGTTGTTTGTGTTTGGTCTGTAATTCCAAGACCGTGAAATCCATAATCTTGAACTTGTTATATTAAAGTGATGCCTTGAATAAAGAAGGTTTGGTGAAATACTGTAATAAAGTGGAAAGTGTTGAAAATAATGATGAATTAACTATGTTGTTGGATCGGATGCCACTGACCGACACGATATATTTTTATCAGGTGCCATGAATCGGTACGATATTATTGGATCGGGTGTCACGTTCCGACATGGTAACAATAAAGAAAAACATATTAAAATAACTTAATGTACCCAATCTCAAAGAATCCATTTCACAAAAGAGCGTGGTGTGGAGGCATGAGTCCTCATGTGTGATCTTGATACTATTGACTGATTACTTATTTGCTTCAGTGTTGTTGTCACTTGTTCATGTTGTTTGTTGCTTGCCACTTGCTAAGTGCTATAGTTGATTTCATGTTATTACTTTATGCATATTGGTTTCTATTTTGAGTCGACCGATGATATCTACTCAGTATATATTGCATTGTACTGATCCCTACTTGTATTTTGTTCTTCGTTTTCCTTTTGTGGAGTGCAGCAAGTGTACCAGTAGCTTTCACTCGTCCTAAGCTCTAGCTAGTCTCCATAACATCAAATTCCTTCTAGCTCGTGTTTGATTCTCTCGGTTATGGCATGATTTCCTTAGTTTTCAGACATAAACTATTTTGTTTATTTATTCCGGTGTCTTTGATACTCTTAGACTTAGTATTTGGAGATTGGATGTCCTTGATTTGATGAATTTCAGATTTTGGGAAATGATATGTAATAGACTCTAGAGGATTTTTATTACTTACCTTAATAAGGTTTGAGCTTTCGAATTATGGTTGTATTTCATAAGTTGAAAAATGATTATAAATTGGGTTTTGAATTTGTTGGTTCGCCCACCTAGAAGGTTAAGTGTGGTGCCACTCATGACTCATTTTGGGTCGTGACAAACTTGGTATCAGAGCTTTAAGTTCGATGATCTCATCACACAAGGACAAGTCTATTAGAGTCTTGCGGAACGGTATGGGGATGCCTTTACCTTTCTTCGAGAGTCCCTAGAACTTTAGGAAAACTCCATTCTTTCCATCTTTCATGCGATTACTTGAATCTAGTTTGTATCTAGGTGATACAAATTGGTATCTAACCTCCTTGACTCTATTTCATATATGGTCAGAACTAGAGCAACAGAAGTGGCAACAGCAACACTAGAAAGAGAGGATGTGTTCTTGGAAATAGATATGTTTCCCCAATTCACTGTGGGAATATAATGACTAGTGACCAACATGATCTTTTTATTATGCTCTTAAAGTTGAAACGCCCATTCTTCATATGTACTGAATATGAAGATGCTTATGATTTCCTTGTTGATTGTCATGAGAGGCTTCATAAGATGAATATAGTAGAGAGGTTTCGTGTTGAGTTTGTGACATACCAATTTCGGGGAGACGCCAAAATGTGGTGGCAGTCTCATGTTGAGTGCCGACCAGTAAAGGCCCTACCTATGAGTTGGACAACATTTTCTAGCTTCTTCATGGAGAAGTATATACCCCGGACTTTGAGGGATAGGAGGAGAGATGAGTTCCTGAATATAGAGCAATGGAAGATATTTGTTGCGGCCTATAAGGCCAAATTTCATGTTTTATCCAGATATGCAACTCAACTTTGCTTCAATCCAGAAGATAGGATTTGAAAATTCAAGCTTTATAGGTGGCTGCTTCAGTAGAATCTTTTCAAGAAGTGGTTGATTTTGTGATGGAGGTAGAGAGGGTGAAGCAATATGACTTTGCCAAGGTGACAACATTCTAGAAGTTTCGTAAGGGACAGCTAGATAATGAACACCATTACTTTGGAAAATACAGTTAGTAAAGTTGTCATAACATGTATGGGTTGCTTAGCGAATGATGAAATTATGTTGCACCAATTGAGGTCAGAATCTCTACTACGATTTCATAAATTGAGTGTATATCAAAGAGGCTCATGATAAGACTACTACAACAGGAGCCATGCTTACTTGGTTAGAGTTATGAAGTGCGTTACTTTTGTTATCGACCTGATCTAAGAAAGAATACAAATTGCTTGGGCTAGAGATAAAATAGATTTGATAATGTTTTGCAGCTATTCAATGGCTTTTGGGTGCCATCTTCTCGATAGGTATGATGTGTTCTAGTGATGGATCTAACAGACTTTCACGGTGTGGTACTAATTTTATCTAGAAACAAATACGTCGATTGTCAAATATGAATACTAACTACTTAAAGAGTTATCAATTGTATAACTGTAATGATCCTTCAAGTTATTTGCATGTTTGTGCCTCTTTTCTGTCGGTTAGAGCTTTCCTGTAGTAACCCCAAATCATATCTGACTTGCTGGCACTGTAGGTTCGGTTGCCTGGTCGTTCATTTCGGTTTTATGCCTGTTTTCCTGTTCTAGAACTTTTTGAACCTTGAAAAGTTGATTTCAGTCATAACTTCAGGTAAACGACCTCAGATGGGAATTTTGATGGTTCCATCAGCTCTGGAGTGGCCAAATTAGGCTAGAAGCATGGTTGACCTGAGTCCCCGGCCTTTCGGTATGATTCTAGGGTCAGTTAGCTCTTTAGCCTTCGAAATTTAGCTTAAAGTTGACTTAAGTCAACATTCTTGGTAAACGCACTTGGATGAGAATTTTGACAGTGCGGTTAGTTCCAGAATGCCAAGTTTAGTCTAGAATTATCCTTCGAGAACTCCCGGGAGCTTCCGATCAAATTTCGAGGCCTCCGGTAGAAGTTGGCTAAAATGACCCATTGGGTGTGGGACCCACTTTTCATCGAAACGACCTCATATTGAAATTTTTATTGTTCCATTGATTTCAGAATATCGAATTTGATGGGGTAGTATATCTCGTTTGCGTGCACGGGGTTTCGAAAGAATTTTAGGCACCCTGTTGGAGTTTTAGAATTGTCCAAAACACAGCTGGTGCAGCTGGTGTCTGCAGACACCCCATCTCTCCTCATTCACGCAGGTGTGAGGGTGTCTACTCTGTGTTCATGGGTGAGAGGCCACGTTCGCGGAGGTGTGAGGTTCTGTTCTCCGCGTTCACGTGGGTTGCTCCGCATTTGCGGAGGTCTATGGGGTGGGGCGATCTCCTTCTTTGCGTTCGAGGGTGGGGATCCACGTTCGCAGAGGTTTGGGAAGCCTGGTGGAGTCTCCTCTCCGCATTCGAGAATAGGGTTCCACGTTCTGGAGGTCTGAGTCCCTGCTCTCTGCGTTCGCATGGGTTGCTCCGCGTTCGCGGAGGTCTGTGGGATGGGGTGATCTCCCTCTTCGCGTTCGCAGGTGGGGATCCGCATTCGCAGAGGTCTGGGAAGCCTGGGGATTCTCCTCTCCACATTCGCGGATAGGGTTGCACGTTCATCGATGTCTAAGTCCCTTCTCTCCGTGTTCGTGGGCCCCTAGCCGTATTCGCAGAGCATAGTTTGCTTTCCCTCCGCGTTCATGGGGCCTTGACCGTGTTCGCGGAGGTCAGCGGGTTGCAGTGGCTATAAAGGTGAGATCGAGGCTCATTTGATGAAAACTTTAAAATTTCTTATCTCCTTCATCTTATATCAGTTTTCATTGATTCGAAGTACCAGGCATTCAGATTCTCATTGGCAGTGTGGGTCTTGGCTCGGTTTGCGTTGGGTGTTCCTCGATTTTCATGAATTTGAGGCGTTAGTTGATATCCTAGGCATGTAGTTGTAAAGTTTTACATTCTTACTGTTGGCTGTTTGGGAGCTGATTCGAGCCTCGATAGGTGTTCCGTTTTGGAATACATGTTTGGGGGAGGGTTTGGGACCTCTTCACGGAGTCAATTCCGGAGCAGGCCCCACATTTCCCAATTTTGACTCCAAAATTGGTTTGTCTCCAATTTTTATGATTTTAGTGTCTGAACGACCATACTGACGCTGTGACTCTATTTTTGGCAGCGTGGCAGCAGTCTGAGGCCGTTTGGAAGGGGAAAACTCTGGCAGAGTGACTTAGAGCGTGCGTGGTCAGCCTTCTGGTAGGTTACGACTTCCCTTCTTCTTAGATTGAGCTTGAATGTGTGATTACTTGTCGACTTGTGTGAATATGGGTTGGGTAGTTTGTACTTCTACTCTTCTTCTCTGAGTTTCTTCGTTTAGAGTTGATTTCTAGGCTGTTCGGGGTTAGTGTCATGCCTTAGTGTGGGATTGCTGATTTGGGGCTGTTGATGATTTGTTGTGGGTTACCTGTTGGGTGGTTATCTGTTGTTGCATGCGTGGGTTCAGGATGTTTGCCTATATTCTGTTGATTTATGTGATTGTTTTCCGACCTTAGATAAGGTTAGGGTAGTATTGCCTTAGTCCCATGCACCTGTGTGACTTGAGTATGTATCCGACGTCAATTTGGATGGACTAGATTCTTGTACACTGGTATAACAGACTTGTGACTGATAGTATGAGCCTTAGTTTAGGCGATGTCGTGGCTTTTCGGATCTTCCTATTCTTTCTCTTATCTTTGCGACTCTGGGTGCTGCCGGAAGATTTAGCGATGGTGCCGATTATCGATTGGGTTGTGATAGGCTGGGAGCCTTCGGTTGATATCCTTGCGGGGGCGGCGTCCTGTGGTGTCTAGCCTTGTGTTTAGTTGGTTAATTGTCTCTTTATTCAGTTCGAGGTGGCTAGCTCCAATCTGCAGCTGACGTTACCCGGTTGGGGTCCGATATTTCTAGCGTGAGACTGTTGAGCATTGGCTGCTAGCTCTAGCCCGTAGCTGACGTTACCCGGTCAGCGTCGGGTATTTCCAATGCGAGACTTTTAGGCGTATGCTGCTAGCTCCAGTCCGCAGCTGATGTTACACAGTTAGAGTCCGTTATTTCCAGTGCAAGACCATTGAGCATAGGATGCTAGTTCCAGTCCGCAGCTGATGTTACCCGGTTAGCGTCTAATATTTCCAGTACGAGACTGTTAAGCGAAGGCTGTTTAGCTCAAGTCAGAGGTTGATGTTACACGGTTCGATTTCGTTATTTACAGCTCGTGACTGATGATTGGGCAGGGCCCAGGTATTATCTTTATTGGGTCCAAGACCAATGGGTGTTAAGTCTTTTGGAGTTCGGTTCCTTGTTTTCGTTGCGTAGATTCTCTGTGTGTACCTGTTGGGTTTATGGGGGTCCATTCGGGTTCTTGTTTGTCTGCGCTTGAGTGTGCCTAGTGGGTCCTATGGGGGGTCCAGTTGGGTTTATTGTGTTATTCTTAGCTTTGCTTTTCGTTCACTCTTTTCCTGTTTTGTTGACCTCTGTTGTGTTTTGATTCTATCTTGTTTGCTCGTTTTTACCTTTCTTGCTCAGTCGGCATATGATGCCTACTGGGTACCTGTTGTTTTGGTACTCATGCTATACTCTGCATCTATTTCATGATACAGGTCCAAGCATTAGTTCTCAGCGTTGAGTTCGAGCCTGCAGCTGTCTGTCAAAGAGACAAGGGTGAGCACATGGCGTTTTGGGATTACCTGTCTCCTTCTATATTTATATTTTGACTTGTCTTTTGCTTTCAAGACAGTTAGTTTCTGTGGTCCACTTTTGGGACTTGTACTCTTATTTGTAGTTATGTACTTGTGACTTCCAGGTTCTGGGAGGTGTCTTTGTATATGTAGTTTTGGTTTCGCTTCAGCCTTCATTATGTGTTATTATTTTATGCTTTCGCTTAGTTGAGGTTAGTTTCCACCCTCAGTCCTATTACTGTTCAGTTCTAGGATATGGTTCGGCTGGCCTACTGGTGGGGTGGTAAGCGCCATCATGACTCGAGGAATCGGGCTGTGACAAGTTGGTATCTGAGCCCAGGTTCATTGGTCTCACTTGTACAGAGATAACATCTAGTAGAGTCCTGCAGATCGGCGCGAAGACGTCCGTGACCTATCTTCGGGAGGCTACAGGGTGTTCGTAGGAGGTTTTCTTATTTTGATTCCTGTTCGTGCGCCGTGTCTGATTGGTTTCATGAAATCTCACTTGTTTCACTCTGTTGCAGGATGGCTCACACGTGCAGTAGAGGTCAACCCCGAGGTCGAGGTGGTGTTGTGGAAGCAGATTGCGATAGAGTGAGGACTCTGGAGCTGGAAATGGAGCCGGAGGCGGAGTCTCGTGGAGAGTAAATTTCTCCTTAGCCGGTGGGGCCGGGACTAGCCCTGCCACTGCCCGCACCAGCTGTCACCCCTGATCTTTAGGGCATGCTTGCCCAGATCCTAGCTGCTATCGGAGGTATGCAGCATCAGCCGGCCCTAGCACCAGTCCCAGCGTCGGTTCCAACACAGCAATGCCAGCCTGCGTAGCAGCTCTAGAGGTTCATCAGCCGCCAGCATCGGCCGCAGTCCAGCTGGACCCTTTGGATGGGGTTATGTCACTCCGAGAGCAGAAGATGATTGGGGTGTTTCTTAGGCTTTCACCGCCGAGGTTTTCAAGGGCTGTAGGAGAGGATACCCATGAGTTTATCATCACTTGCCGGGAGCGATTGTAGACTTTGGGCATGGTGGAGTCGAGGTGAGCCTACTTCATGGCATATCAGTTAGATGGACCGGCCAGACAGTGGTGGAGTTCCTTTATCGAGACTAGGCCAGCTGGGTCACCACCGGTATCATGGACGGAGTTTTCAGAGGCTTTTCTGGCATGATTTATTCCACGGAGCGTCAGAGATCAACTTCATGATGGGTTCTCGAGTTGGACCAGGGCTCCATGATAGTATCTGAGTACGAGGCAAGATTTCTAGAGTTTTCCCGTCATGCCACCATGATTCTGCCTACAGAGGAGGAGCGGGTCCGATGTTTTGTTAGAGGTTTGAGGCTGCAGTTGAGGATTGAGTCGCAGTCTATGTTATCAGTGGGCCGTTCTTTTATTGACGTGGTGGACCATGCCCGCACTATTAAGCAGCTCCGTTGCGAGGCCCACGGGGGTAGCGGCACGAGGGCCAGGCCAGATGACATCTTCAGCGGGACATGTCGGAGGCCGAGGGATACCTGAGATCAGGGACATCAGAGGTTCCAGCTAGGTCAGTCTAGTCGGCCGTTCCAGGCTTCCTTACAGATCTCAGAGGGTGATGAGCACTGGCAGAGTGGGCATAGTGCTAGCCCGAGTCAGGTCTGAGGTGGTTTGCAGGCAGGTTCATCAGGTCGGGGTGGCCGGCCTTCAGTGGTGGGCAGATCTTTGCAGGGTTGCTTTACTTTTGGGGAGCTTGGTCATTGGGTTAGGGAGTGCCCTATCACCAGATCAGCTTTACCAGCTACTCAGATGGCGAGATCGGTTTCGGAGGTAGTACATCCAGCTAGGGGAGGAGGTCAGCAACAGGGTGCTCGGGGAGGTCCCTGGGGAGGCAGGATAGGCAGTAGAGTGGATGCACGGGATAGAGGTACCCAGGGCCATTTCTATGCAGCTCCAGCTAGAGTAGAGGCCGAGGCATCTGATGATGTGATCACATATACGTTTCTTTTATGCCATCAGTTTTCTTCAGCCTTATTTGATCCTGGTTCTACTTATTCATATGTGTCGACTTATTGTGTGCCTCGTTTGGGAGTGAGTCTTGAGACCTTATCTGTGCCTTTGCGTGTTTTGACCCCAGTAGGGGATTCTTTAGTAGTGGATCGAGTTTGTAGATCTTGTGTGGTGACTATTCGGGGGCAGGACACTCTGGTCAATCTTATTGTGCTTTGTATGGTGGATTTTGATGTGATTCTGAGCATGGATTGGATATCCCCTCACTAGGCCGTCTTGGATTGCTATGCCAAGACCATTACTTTAGCCATGCCTGGTATTCCGCCAGTGGTGTGGCAAGGCTCTCGTAGTAGTGCGCCGGTTGGAGTGATTTCTTATATCCAGGCTTGGAGGCTAGTGGCATATGTTAGAGATGCTAGTAGGGAGAGCCCTACAGTCGATTCAGCACCTATAGTCCGAGAGTTTGCTGATGTGTTTCCTGCAGACCTTCCTTGCCTACCCCCAAGAGCGAGATATTGACTTTGCCATTGAGTTAGATCCAGGTACTCGTCCTATTTCTACTCCCCCGTATCGTATGGCACCTGCAGAGCTCAAGGAGCTCAATGTTTAGCTTTAGGACCTCTTGGGTAAGGGGTTCATTCGGCCTAGTGTATCTCTTTGGGGTGCCTCGGTCCTATTTGTGAAGAAGAAGGATGACACCATGCGGATGTGTATTGACTACAGGCAGCTGAATAAGGTGACGGTGAGGAACCGTTACCCCATGCCTCGTTTTGATGATCTGTTCGACCAGCTTCAGGGTACCGCAGTGTTTTTGAAGATTGACTTGAGATCTGGCTACCATCAGTTGAGGGTTAGAGAAGAGGACATCCCTAAGACAACATTTAGGACTCGTTACGGCCACTATGAGTTCCTAGTGATGTCTTTTGGGTTGACTAATGCCCCTGCCGCTTCATGGACTTGATGACTCGTGTATTCAGGCCATATCTGGACTCCTTCGTCATAGTTTTTATTGATGACATCTTGGTATATTCGCGGAGCCATGGTGAGAATGAGCAGCATCTAAGGATAGTGCTCCAGACTTTGAGAGATCATCGACTTTATGCTAAGTTCTCAAAGTGCGAGTTCTGGCTTGACTCTGTAGCATTCTTGGGGCACGTAGTGTCCAAGGATGGCATTATGAGGGATCTGATGAAGATTGAGGTTATCCGTGATTGGGCTAGGTCCACTTCGATGACTGAGGTTTAGAGCTTCATCAGATTTTCAAGGTATTACTGGCGCTTTGTCGAGGGATTCTCTACTATAGCAGCACCTCTAACTCTGTTGACTCGCCAGGATGTTCCCTTTATGTGGTCGGAGGAGTGTGGGAGGAGCTTTTTGAGGCTTAAGGAGTTGCTTACCACCGCTCCTATATTGACTCTTCCAATTGAGGACAATGGTTCACGGTTTATTATGACGCATCCGGCATTGGTTTGGCTTGTGTAATGATGCAGTAGGGCCGGGTTATTGCTTATGCGACGAGGCAGCTTAAGCTGCACAAGCGCAACTACTCCACTCATGATCTGGAGATGGCAGCAGTAGTTTTTGCGCTTAAGAACTGGAGGCATTACCTTTATGGAGTTCATTGTGAGATCTATACCAATCACCGGAGCCTTCAGTACATTATGAGCCAGAGGGATCTTAATTCTAGGCAGCGCCATTAGATTGAGCTCCTGAAGGACTATGATCTCTCTATTCTCTACCACCCGGGCAAGGTGAATGTAGTAACGGACACCTTGAGCCAGAGGGCAGGGAGTATGGGTAATCTAGCCTTCCATTCTGTTTCGGAGCGACCCTTGGCTATGGACATTCAGTCTTTAGCCAACCAGATGATCAGGCTTGATCTTTCAGATTCCAGCTGAGTGTTATCTTATGTGGGGGTTCAGTCATCACTACATGATCAGATCCATAGTCTTAAGTTTGAGGATGAGGCGTTGGTGGCACTCAGAGGCAGGGTTTTGGTAGGTGATGCAGGGCAGGTTACCCTAGATTCAGATGGGGTTTTGAGGTTTGTTGGCCGTTTGTGTGTTCCTAAAGTTGGTGATTTGATCTAGTTGATCCTTAGCGAGGCCCATGATTCCAGAGATTCTATCCATCCGGGCACAACTAAGATGTTTCGTGATTTGAGGCAGCACTACTGGTGGAGCGGTATGAGGAGGGACATCTCAGACTATGTGTCCCGTTGGTTGTGTTGCCAGCAAGTGAAGGCCGAGCATTTGAGGCCTGGTGGAGAGTTGTAGAGATTACCCATTCTTGAGTGAAAGTGGGAGCGCATCACCATGGACTTTGCTATGGGGTTACCACAGACTTCTAGAGGTGTTGATAGCTTTTGGGTCATCGTGGATCGATTGACCAAGTCAGCACACTTTATCCCAGTTCATTCTTCCTTCAGTGCTGAGAGGTTAGCTCGTATCTACATTTGGGAGATAGTCCGTCTACATGGTGTGCCTATTTCTATCATTTCAGACCGGGGTTCATAGTTCACTTCCAGCGTTTGGAGAATACTTCAAGAGGAGTTGGGCACCCGTGTTGATCTTAGCACAAATTTTCACCCCCAGACCGATGGCCAGTCAGAGCATACTATTCAGGTTCTTGAGGATATGTTGCGGGCCTGTGTTATGGATTTTGGAGGCCAGTGGGATCAGTTCTTGCATTTGGCGGAGTTTGTGTACAACAACAGCTACCATTCAAGCATTCAGATGGCCCCATTTGAGGCATTATATGGTAGGCGTTGTCGCACTCTAGTTGGTTGGTTTGAGTCTATGGAGCCTAGGCCAAGAGGTACAAATCTGTTTCAGGAGACCTTGGACCATATGAGGTTGATTCAGGATAGGCTCAGGAAGACTCAAAGTAGACAGCAGAGCTATGCAGATCGCAGGCGTCAACCGATGAGATTTGTTGTAGGATACGGAGTATTCCTCCAAGAATCGCTTATGAAGGGCATGATGAGATTCGGGAGGCGGGGCAAGCTTAGCCCCAGGTATATTGGGCCTTTTGAGATTTTGAGGACAGTTGGTGAGGTGGCCTACGAGTTAGCTTTACCTCCAGTATTCTCAGCTATTCATCCAGTTTTCCATATTTTGATGCTGCATCGGTATGTTCCAGATGAGTCTCATGTGCTCTAGTATAATGTCGTTGAGTTGGATAATCGCCTGACCTATATTGAGGAACCAGTTGCTATTTTGGCCAGAGATGTGAGACAGCTGCGGTCGAGAGCCATTCATGTAGTTAAGGTCCGTTGGAGAAACTGTCTAGTCGAGGAGGCTACCTGAGAGATCGAGTAGGAGATGCGGGTGCAGTTCCCCAACTTATTTGAGCCCTCAGGTACATCTTGACTCTTACTTTCGAGGACGAAAGTCCTTTTAGTAATGGATGTTGTAATGACCTTTCAGGTCATTTGCGTGTTTGGGCCTCTTTTCTGTCAGCTAGAGCTTTCCTGTAGCGACCCTAAGTCATTTCTGACATGTTGGCACTGTAGGTTCGGTAGCCTGGTTGTTCGTTTGGATTTTATTCCTGTTTTCCTGTTCTGGAGCTTTTTGAACCTTGAAAAGTTGATTTCAGTCATAACTTCAGGTAAAGGACCTCAAATAGGAACTATGACGGTTCCATTAGCTCTGGAGCAGCCAAATAAGGCTAGAAGCATGGCTGGCTTGAGCCTCGAGCCTTTCGGTATGATTCTGGGGCCAGTTAGCTCTGTAGCCTTCGAAATTTGGCTTACGTTGACTTTAGTCAAAATTCTTCGTAAATGCACTCGGATGAGAATTACGACAGCACGATTGGTTCTGGAATGCCAGGTTTGGTCTAGAATGATCCTTCGAGAACTCTCGGGAGCTTCTGATCAAATTTGGAGGCCTCCGGTAGAAGTTAGCTAAAATGGCCCATTGGGTGTGGGACCCACTTTTTGTCGAAACGACCTCGTATGTAAATTTCAACTGCTCCATTGAATCCAAAACGTCGAATTTGATGGGTATCATATCTCGTTTGAATGTATGGGGTTCCGAACGAATTCTGGGCACCCCGTCGGAGCTTGGAATTGCCCAAAACATAGCTGGTGTAGTTAGTGTCTGCAGACACCCTATCTCTCCGCATTCGGGGGATAGGCTTCGCGTTCGCGGAGGTGTGAGGGTGTCTACTCCAAGTTTGTGGAGGTGTGAGGTTATGTTCTCTGCATTCGCATGGGTTGCTCTGCGTTCGCGGAGGTCTGTGGGGTGGGGTGATCTCCTTCTCTGCGTTCGCGGGTGGGGCTCCGCGTTCGCAGAGGTCTGGGAAGCCTGGGAGAGTCTCCTCTCTGTGTTCGCGGAGGTCTAAGTCCCTTCTCTTCGTGTTCGTGGGCCCCTGGCTGCGTTCGCGGGACCTTGGCCGCGTTCACGGAGGTCAGCGGGTTGTAGTGGCTATAAAGGTGAGGTCGAGGCTCATTTGATGAAAACTTTAAAATTTCTTATCTCCCTCATCTTATATCTATTTTCAGTGATTCAAAGTCCTAGACATTCAGATTCTCGTTGGTAGTGTGGGTCTTGGCTCGGTTTGTGTTGGGTGTTCCTCGATTATTGTAAATTTGAGGCGTAAGCTGCTATCCTAGACTTGTAGTTGTAAAGTTTTGCATTCTTGTTTTTGGCTGTTTGGGAGCTAATCCGAGCCTCGATTGGTGTTTTTTTTTGGAATACAAGTTTAGGGAAGGGTTTGGGACCTCTTCACAGAGTCAATTTCAGAAAATCCAAAGCAGGTCCCTTATTTTCTGATTTTGACTCCAAAATTGGTCTACCTCCGATTTTGATGATTTTAGTGTCTAAACAACGGTATTGATTTTGTGACTCTATTTTTTGTAGAGTGGCAGCAGTCTGAGGCCATTCGGAAGGGAAAGCTCCTGCAGAGTGACTTGGAGCGCACGTGATCGGCCTTCTGGTAGGTTACGGCTTCCCTTCTTCCTAGATTGGGCTTGAATGTGTGATTACTTGTCGACTTGTGTGAATCTGGGTTGGGTAGTTAGTACTTCTGTTCTTCTTCTCTCAGTTTCTTCGTTTAGAGTTTATTTCTGGCCTGTTCGGGGTTAGTATCATGCCTTAGTGTGGGATTGCTGATTTGGGGTTGTTGATGATTTGTTGTGGGTTACCTGTTGGGTGGTTATCTGTGTTTGCATGCATGGGTTCATGATATTTGCTTGTATTCTGTTGATTTCTGTGATTGTTTTTCTACCTTAGAATAGTTATGGTAGTATAGCCTTAGTCCCATGCACTCGTTTGACTTGAGTATGTATCCGACGTCGATTCGAATGGACTAGATCCTTGTAGGCTGGTATAACAGACTTGGGACTGATAGTATGAGCCTTAGTTTAGGCGATGTCATGGCTTTTCGGATCTTCCTATTCTTTCTCTTATCTCTGCAATTCTGGGGTGTTGTCGAAAGATTTAGCGATGGTGTCGTTTGTCGATTGGGTTGTGATAGGCTGGGAGCCTTCAGTTGATATCCTTATGGGGGCGGTGTCCCGTGGTATCTAGCCTTGTGTTGAGTTGGTTGGTGGTAGCTTTATTCGGTTCTAGGTGGCTAGCTCCAGTCCGCAGTTGACGTTACCCGGTTAGGGTCCGATATTTCCAGCGCAAGACTGTTGAGCGTAGGTTGCTAGCTCTAGCCCACAACTGACATTACCCGATCAGCGTCCGGTATTTCCAGCGCGAGACTGTTGGGCATAGGCTGCTAGCTCCAATCCGCAGCTGATGTTACACGGTTAGAGTTCGTTATTTCCAGTGAGAGATCGTTGAGCATAGGCTGCTAGTTCCAGCCCGCAACTGACGTTACCCGATTAGCATCCAATATTTCCAGCACGAGACTGTTGAGCGTAGGCTATTTAGCTCCAATCCGAGGCTGACATTACACGGTTCGATTCCGTTATTTCCAGCTCGTGACTGATGATTGGGCGGGGCCAAGGTATTATCTTTATTGGGTTCAAGACCCATGGGAGTTAAGGCTTTTGGAGTTGGGTTCGTTGTTTCTGTAGCGTAAATTCTATGTGTGTACCTGTCGGGCTTACGGGGGTCCGTTCGGGTTCTTGTTTGTTTGCACTTGAGTGTGCCTAGCGGGTCTTATGGGGGTCCAGTTGGGTTTAGTGTGTTATTCTTAGCTTTGTTTTCCGTTTACTCTTTTCCTGTTCTGTTGACCTCTGTTGTGTTTTGATTCTGTCTTGTCTGCTCGTTTTTACCTTTCTTGCTCAGTTGGCCTATGATGCCTACTGGGTACCTGTTGTTTTGGTACTCATGCTATACTCTGCATTTGTTTTCGTGATGCAGGTCCGAGCACCAGTTCTTAGCGTTGAGTTCAAGTATGCAACTGTCTGTCCTGGAGACAAGGGTGAGCACATGGCGTTCTGGGATTACCTGTCTCCTTTTGTATTTATATTTTGACTTGTCTTTTGCTTTCGAGAAAGTTAGTTTCTCTGGTCCACTTTTGGGACTTGTACTCTTGTTAGTAGTTCTGTACTTGTGACTTCTAGGTTCTGGGAGGTGTCTTTGTATATATAGTTTTGGTTTCGCTTCAGCCTTCTGTATGTGTTATTATTTTTTGCTTCCGCTTAGCTGAGGTTAATTTTCACCCTCAGTCCCATTACTGTTCAGTTCTGAAATAGGGTTCGGCTGGCCTACTGATGGGGTGGTATAGGTACGATCGTAATGAGGACTAGACCTGTGGATTGTGGGTAGCTAAAAATCAATGAAATTGAGTCAACTGGATGTAAATATTTGATATGGGCTCTTTATAGGAAGCATTTAGTTTTATTCAACCTTGGTTCCATACATCCTTATGTAACCGTCTATTTCATTATGTACATGGTTTGGAGTATGATTAACTAGCTATGCTCATGTGTGTTTTCACTTTTGTGGGTGGATCCCTAGTGGTGGATTGGGTGCACCGATCCTTCGATGTTCTCTTGGTTGGGTAGGATGTTTGGGCATACTTGGCTATCTCATATGACATATTTGGTGTTATCTTGGAGCTTTGAAGTATTCTAGTGGCTCTACATGTACCATCTTACTTATGAGAATTTATAAAAGAGCTACCATGGGTATTCACAGTTGTCCAACAGTCTTAATATTCACCTAGTCGTCGAGGTCATGTTCCGATTATGTGTGGTTGAATGTGGGGACCACTGGGTCTAGTTCTACCATTCTTAAGGGTTATCTACAATCACAACTACTAATCTAGCATTTCAATAGTGTTGTTAGAGGTTCTGTATGCTTGGGGGTATCGCCCGATGGGTGGTTTCTTGATCATTTCCTTTTTTGGGTTAGATAAGTTTGATTCTCCCTTGATGAGTACCAAATGTCTAAAGATAAAAAATTTATAATTTAAGCTCGTGAAAAGAAAATATTGATAAGATTTATGATGGTTTGTGCATTATGAGTGTGTGATGGTTAATTCAGGTTCACTTATGGTTATAGCCAATATTGATTCTGGATTTTATCATGATTATGTGAGAAAAGATTCATCCTGATGGTTGTGTCAGGGTTCTTGAGTACATGTTGCAAATGTGTGTACGATTAACTGTGGTGGTTTTTGGGAATAGTTTTTGTTGTTAGTTGAGTTTACATAAAACAATAGTTATCACTCGAGTATTGATATGGCCCATTTTGAGGCATTATATGGGAGCAGATATAGGTCTCCCATTGGTTGGTTTGATGCATTTGAGGTGAGACCGTAGAGTACTAATCTTTTGAGGGAATCGTTAGAGAAGGTGAAATTCATTCAGGAGAAGCTTCTAGCAGCTCAGAGCAGGCAGAAAGAGTATGCAGATCGGAAGGTCAAGGACTTGGATTTTATGGGGAGAGAGCAAATGTTGCTGAAGGTTTCACCCGTGAAGGGTGTGATGACTTTTTGTAAGCGAGGTAAGCTTAGTACGAGTTATATTTGGGCCGTTTGAAGTTCTTAAGCGTGTGGGATATGTGGCATATAAATTGGCTTTGCCCCAAAGTTGTCAGGAGTGCACCCGGTGTTTCATATGTTTGTTAAAAAAATATCATGGTGATGGAAACTACATTATTCGTTGGGATTCGGTCCTGCTTGATGAGAATCAGTCTTATGAGTAGGAGCCTGTAGCTATTCTAGATAGGTAGGTCCACAAGTTGAGGTCAAAGGAGATTGCATCTGTCAAGGTCCTGTGGAAAAATCGTTCGATTGAGGAGTCCACTTGAGAGACCGAGGTTGATATGCATAGAAGGGATCCACACCTTTTTATCGATTCAGGTACCCTTTCTTACCCGCGCCTTCTTTTGATCGTTCGAGGATGAACGATGGGTAAATTGGTATTTAATATAACGACCCGTTAGATCATTTGGAGAACTAGAACTATTTCGACCCTTCCCGTAAATTTTAGATGAGAATCTTTAACTATTTATTTAACTACGGTTATTTAGTTGGTAGGTATTTATTAAATAATAAATTTTTAAAAATTGGTGATTAATGGGCCAAGTCCATAATTTATTTGATACCCTTACCAGTGACCCATTTATTAGAATAAGAAAAAGAAGATTATTATTATTTTAATTATAACAAGAAACGGAGAACAACAAAAACCTTACTTGCGGCATCACAAAATGGCGGCACCACAGGTAAAACTTCAATAAGTATCAATATTATCCTATATATATTAATAGTTGGGGGGATTTAAATTATTATATTATTATAATGGTTAGATATGAATTGAATTAGGGGGACAAGAATTTGTATAGCCATCATGAGATAATTATGCCAATGGTTGGCACTTGAGGAGTTAATCACCAAAATTATATATTAGATATAAAATTGAGTGCAGGAACGTTATGGTGTTGTATGCGATTTCATAGTTAATTTAGTTGGGCATGTAGTTTCAGTTATGAGAATATGAAGCTAAGTTTTGATATATTGAGATAGGTAATTAAATATTATGTGTATTGTATTATATGAATTCCATTAAACTTATGGTATTAGAGGAATTGAGACTTACCCTTAGGCTTGAACTTTAGGAAATTGATTTTAGATTTGGGTGAGTTTTTTGGTCTAGGCTAGACATATAGTTATATGGGTGTCTATAGACTCGTTTACTTATAAATTATGCATACTTGATAGATTGTAAATGATCTGAAGCATTGAGGAAATGAAAAACATTGGAGATTTAGCTTGCTCTACTTCGATTCTTCGGTGGCGGTAGGTTATGGTTTATTCTATATGATAGAGAGACTTTCAATAGTGATTGATAGTCATTGAGTGATATTGTGAAATTTTCTATGTAATTTGTTGTTGTGGTTTGGATAATTCATGTGTTTGTTTGTGATTTGTCTATAATCCCAAGACCGCGAAATCCATAATCTTGAACTTTTTCTATTAAAGTGATGCCTTGAATAAAGAAGGCTTGGTGAAATATTGTAATGAAGTGGAAAGTGATGAAACTAATGATGAATTAACTATGTTGTTGGATCAGATGCCACGAACCGACACGATATATTTTGATCGGGTGCCACGAACCAGCACAATATTATTGGATCGGGTGTCATGTTCCAACACGCTAACATTAAAGAAAAACATATTAAAATAATTTAATGTACCCAATCTTAAAGAATCCATTTCCCAAGAGAGCGTAGTGTAGAGGAATGAGTCGTCATGTGTGATCTTGACACTATTGACATATTACGTATTTGCTTTAGTGTTGTTGTCATTTGTTCATGTTGTTTGTTGCTTGCCACCTACTAAGTGCTATAGTAGATTTCATGTTATTACTTTATGCATATTGGTTTCAATTTTGAGTCAGCTGATGATATCTACTCAGTACATGTTGCATTGTACTGATCCTTACTTGTATTTTGTTCTTCATTTTTCCTATTGTGGAGTGCAGCAAGTTTACCAACGACTTTGACTCATCCTAAGCTCTAGCCAGTCTCTATAACATCAGATTCCAAGTGAACTATCCCTTCTAGCTCGTGTTGGATTCTCTCGGTTACGGCATGATGTCCTTAGTTTTCGGACATAAACTATTTTGTTTATTTATTCTGGTGTCTTTGATACTCTTAGACTTAGTATTTGGAGATTAGGTGTCCTTGATGTGATGACTTTCAGATTTTGGGAAATGATATGTAATAGACTTTAGAGGATTTTTATTACTTACGTTAATAAGGTTTGAGCTTCCGCATTATGGTTGTATTTCGTAAGTTGAAAAATGAATATAAATTGGGGTTTGAATTTGTTGGTTCGCCCACCTAGAAGGTTAAGTGTGGGTGCCACTCATGACTTATTTTTGGTCGTGACAACAACCACAGTGTACCTAGTTCTAAACTATGAATGTAAATAGAAAACTACAACAAAGTAAACACAAGCCAACACATATAATCAAGAATCACAATAACATAAACTCCCAGTCATAATATCCTGAATCCGCCAATACCTGAAGCATGTCCCACATGATCACAATTACAAGAACTAGCTCCTCTCACGGAACCATAAATACACATGCCCGGTCCTCTCAAGGAATCCACACAAAAAAATGTTAATGTATTGGCACGGTCCCCAAACCAACCAGTGTTAGTAATCATACTAGGTGTGGTACCCGAGCCAACCAATAATCACAAATAACATGCAAAATCACAATCACAATGAACAATAACACTTGAAACCATAAGTAAAGTGAACAAGTTCATTGCGTGAGATTATCAACATAATGTCATTTCATATTCTTCCTTATGTTTTCCTCAACATGCATCACACAAGTGGTATTATAAAGCAGTAGACATGTATACATACATATATTGGAAAACATACAACCATCACCTACCTCAAATCAAGCCTGAATTCTCTAAAGGACCTGAGCCTTCCCCTTTCTCAGTGTCTTTGCTTGTTCTTGGTCTAAAACAATAAATAAGCACCGCAATCGATCAAAAATGGCCTAAATATACTTGGATTATAACCAAATCCTATCCCTGGGCCAATTCATCATCATTCTATCCAACCCAGGGTCTTTTCCACCATTAAATCAAGTAAGAACCCTCCCCCAAGAGTAATATCCTAGATTCTAAGGCTTAAGAATGAAATTACAAGATAGGGGAGTAATGAACTTACCTTTACCAAATAATTTGGTGGAAAATTGAGTAGAAACTGCCCTAATTCGCTCCTCTCAAACCCAAGAACAATGTTGTAGAAAATAGGAGGTTTTGAGACTTTTTCTACATAAAATCCTGACTTATCCTACTACAGAAGCCCGACCTGCTATAGTGGTTGTCACCCCACTATAGCGCCTGCACATGCTCGCTATAGTAGCCTACCACTCACTATAGTGGATTGCAAAAACTTTAGAGACTCAAAAACCTCTAAAAGCCCCATTTTCATAACATACCTTCTTCCTTTGACGTCCCAAACTATCCCCTTCATGCAAATTTTGATTTCGAGAGTTTTACTCATCCGATTTTGATTTTGTAAAGCTCTACGAGTTCCTTAATCTCTTGGATACTAGAAAATATAAACAAAGTCTAGACATTCCACCCCATCCATTCTCTGATGGCCCTATACCTCACTTAGCCCAGATTCTGTCTAAGACTGGCCTAGCCAAAAAATTTTAAGTCACTGTCCAGAAAGTTTTCTGGCCTAATTTGTTTTACCATTGGTCTACTCATAAAAACTGAGACAACTCGTTACAATATATATCAATTTACCCATCGGTCGTCCCTAAGTGATCAAACAAGAAAAACTAAGCTAAGTTAGAAAAGAGGGTAGAACATGAATCCTCAAACAAGTGAGGGTACTTGTCTCGTATGTCCCTCTCGGTCTCAATCGGACGATGTTTCCACTATACCTTTGCCAATTTGATCTCCTTCGCCCTCAACTTTTGGACACTTCGATAAAGAATTGCTACCAATTCCTCTTCATACTACAAGTCCTTGTCTAATACTATTGAGTCCGACTTGATGATATAATCTCCATCCCCATGGTATCTAGCATGGAGACATGAAAAACTAGGTGAACTCTAGACAAGTTGGGTGACAATGCTAACCATTAAGACACTGGCCCCACACCGTAAAGAATCTCAAATGGACCAATGTAGCAAGGGCTAATCTTGCCCTTCTTACCAAACCTCATCACTCCTCTCATGGGTGAGACCTTCAACAACACTTATTCCCCAACCTGAAAGATCATGTATCTTACCTTGTGATCCGCATACTCTTTCTGCCTGCTCTGGAATGTCAATAACTTAGCTTGAATACCTCTCACCCTTTCCTGGGCTTCGCTAACCAAATCAACACCCAAAGGTTTCACATCACCATCCTCAAACCACCCTATGGGTGATCTGCATCCCCTCCCATAGAGTGACTCAAATGGTGCCATATCAATGCTGGAGTGATAATTGTTATTGTAAGAGAACTCACATAAGGGTAAGAACTAATCCCACTAGCCCCCAAAGTCAATCACACACACTCTCAATATGTCTTCCAATACCTAAATTGTCCTCTCCGATTGACCGACAATCTGAGGATAGAAGGTTGTGCTAAAAGTGAGTTGAGTACCCAACATATCATGCAACTTACCCCAAAATTTAGAAATAAACTAAGTGCCATGGTCTGAGATGATAGCGAGGGGAACCCTATACAACCTTACTATTTCCTTAACATAAATCTTAGCCAACTGTTGAGAGTTGTAATCCACTCTGACTGGAATAAAGTGGGTTGATTTAGTCAACCTATCTACAATGACCTTAATTGAGTCATACTTTCCCAAGGTCTTAGGTAGTCCCATTACGAAATCCATGGCTATCATTTCCCACTTACACTAAAGAATAGGCATTCTCTAAAGTAAACCTGCAGGACTTTGATATTCATACTTTACCTGTTGACAATTTTGACATTTGGAAATATACTCAGCAATGTCCTTCTTCATCTAGGCCACCAATAAAGGTACCTCAAATCCTGATACATCTTGGTCACACCCAGATGAATAGAGTATCGCGAACCATGAGACTCTACCAATACTCTTTGGATCAAGTTACCAACCCAAGGAACACAAATACTTCCTCTAAAACTCAATACACCTCTTGCATCGAGAGTGGCATCTTGGGTCTCCCAGACACCACCATATTTATGAGCTTATTTTAATTCTCATCCTCAAGCTGCTTAACCTTGATTTCCTCTATAAAGTGGGATTAACATCAATACTGGCTAACACCCCACTCTTCTCAAAGATGCCCAACCGCACGAACTTAGACTTCGGAGCTTGAATCTCTCTAGACAAGGTTCGCTTAGACATCCCTAAGCAAGCCAAACTGCCAATGATAATTGTTTTCTGGCTCAATGTGTTTGCCACCATATTGGCCTTCGCTGGATGATACTGAATGGTCATATCATAATCCTTGAGCAATTCCATCGATCTCCTCTGTCTCAAATGAACACATGTTGTAAGCTATAATGATCCATGAATACCTCACATTTTACTCCATAAATCTAATGCCGCTAGATCTTGAGAGCAAACACTACCGCTGCCAACTCTAAATCATACGTGGCGTAGTTCTTCTCCTGGACCTTAAATTGTTTGGAGGCATAAGCTATAACATTCATGTCCTGCATCAACATAGCACCCAAGCTTGAATGTGAAGCATCACAATAAATAATGAAGTCCTTACATTCAATAAGTAATGTCAAGATATGCATTCTAGTCAAAAGGTTCTTGAGTTTTTGGAAATTCTCTTCACACTTATCAGACCACTTGAATGGTACCTCCATTTTAGTCAACCTGGTCAAATGCATAGCAATAGAAGCAAAGTTTTTCACAAACATGCGATAGTAGCTAGTAAGACCCACAAAAGTTCTAATTTCTTTCACAGAGCTAGGCCAGATCTAATTCTTAACTGCCTCAATCTTTTGGGGGTCTACCATCACTCTTTCCTTTGAAACCGCATGCCCGAGAAAGGTAACCGAGGACAGCAAGGATTCATTCTTAGAAATTTTAGCATTCAATTTTTGTTTCCTTAGGATGTCCAAAACAATATGAAGGGGATCTGGATGCTTCTTCTTTCCGTTAGAGTAGATCAAGATATCATTTATAAACACAATTATAAAGGAATCTAGAAATTGTTTAAAAACCCCATTCATTATTCTCATAACACTGCAGGCTCATTGGTCAACCCGAACGATATCATTAAGAACTTATAGTGCCCATACAAAGTCCTGAAGACCATTTTAGGTATGTCCTCGGGCGTAATCATTAACTAATGGTACCCTAACCTCGAGTAAATTTTTGAGACAACAGAAGCACCCTACAACTATTCAAACAAATCATCTATATGGGGTAAAGGGTACTTATTCCAGATAGTGGCCTTATTCCACTGCCGATAATCTATATACATTCTTATGCTACCATCCTCCTTCTTCACAAACAACACAGGAGCACACCCCAAGGAAAAGCACTAGGTTGAACGAATCCCTTATAAAGTAGTTCCTAAAGCTGAGTCTTGAGTTCTCTTAACTCTTTCGGAGCTATGCGTTATGGAGGAATAGAAAATTGGGTGAGTGCTCAGATCCAAATCAATACAAAAGTCTATATCCCTATCCGGAGGCATACTAGACAAATATGTAGGAAACACCTCCAGAAATTCTGAAACCACATAGATAGACTCGATAGAAGGGGACTCTGCACTAACATCGTGAAGATGGGCCATGTAGGCTAGACAACCCTTCCCTACTAGTTTGCTAGCCCGAAGAAAGGATGTGATCTTTAATGGCTTAGGCTTGTACACCCTATCCCACTCTAATCTTTCCCTACCCAAGATCTCTAGAGTCATTCTCTTAGCATTACAGTTTCACATAGAAAAATGAAGAGACAACCAAGTCATACACAAGATCACATCAAAATCTAGCATATCCAATATCACTAAGAAGGTGATTGGATGGGCTTAAAAGTTGGTCAAACATACTTTTAAGTCAGTGTTTCACTTCTGAAAACTATTTGGCAAATATAAAAATAACTTAAAATAAGTCAAAAATGACTTAAAATAAGTTAGGAAGTATTTGTAGAGGTTAAAGATAACTTAAAATAAGTTTAAAATGACTTAAAATAATTTAAAAACCAAAAGTAGGCCTCCAAAAACTTTTTATTTTTTGACTTAAAAGTCATTTAAGTTTGACCTTTTGTTTTTGACTTAAAAGCTACTTTTTAAGCCAATCCAAACGGGCTCTAAATCTACCCAAGTCTGCAGACCCATAAACATTACAAAATAATCACGATACACGTAGGTTACTACTATAGAATCTCCAACTAGGGTAGCAACATAGATAGGGGAATCAAGGGTATCACAAATAAAATCAAGTCCCAAAACAAAATTAACAAATACATATCAATAAGTAGAATTCGACAAATAACACTACAGCTATCCGGCCACAAACAAGAATAGTATCTGTTATCACGACGTTTGATGCCTCAGTCTTTGGCATGCCCAAAAAAGTGTAACACTAAGCTCTGTCAACATTACGGGCAACCCCCCTATTGGGCTGCACTACTCCTCTCCCTGTATTACCATTTCCTCCACCTCCATGGCCTCAATGATTACCTCCTCCTCCATCCTGCGGATGTCCTATACCATTATTACCTCCACCAGTTGGAATCACTGCTCTAGTTTGTTGTTGAACCTGGCCAGTGATCTGTCTATGAGGGCATTCCCTCTTAATGTGTCCCGGCTCACCACAATTAAAACATTCGTGGTGGAGTAAGGGCCTGCTGGATGATGCATATGAAGCTCCTTAACCACCCTGAGTTAGAGACTATTATGGAACCCCTGAATGACCACCCATAGAAGTGGGCATAGCCGACTGAATCGGATGAGATGAATACACCTACTAACAAAAATTATTAAAATACGAACCACAATAGTTGCCCAGATTTATGGACCTCTTATCCAATGCCTTGACCTTTCCAATCTATCGAACTCCCTATACCTTCTTCATAAAATTAGCCACCTCATTGAAGTTCTTTCCTGTAGAGGTCATGTTCACATACATCATTTGTAATTCAAAATTTAAACCATTGACGAAAAAGATAATCCTCTCTCCCTGAGTGTTCATCGGTAGCGTAGCGTAACAGGACAAAGAATGGAACTTAGCCTCATAAGCAGCCACAGTCATGTTGCCCTGCTCAAGAGCGATAAACTCATCCTTCTTTCAATCTCTCAGAGTACGAGGCATATATTTATTCAAGAATAAAACATGAAACTGTGTCCAATTCAGTGGAGGCAAAACTGATGATCGGCATTCTACAAAGGCTCTCCACCATTGCTTTGTTTTACCTTCAAGCTAGAAAGTCATGAACTCAACCCCTTGTTGCTGCACAAAGCCCAACATATATAGCCTCTGATAGCAGTCTAAGATGAATTCAATGGCATCCTCACTCTCGGAACCATGAACACTAGAGGCTTAAGCTTAAAAGGCTTAGCTAGCATCTTATGTTCAGTGCTAGTCATCAAAGGGCCAAGTAATGGATGAAAGAGAGGATTAGTGGCTGAGTCTCTATCCATCTTAGGGATCATAGTAGCAACAAGATGAGTAACTAGAACCTGAGTAGCCTGCACAGTGGGAGTGGCTCCAGTACCTGCCAACCCACTCAAAAAAGCTAACACTTGCTTAATCACTCCAGCGTCCATAAGAGTAAGACCTGCAACCCAAGCCTATGTTCTCACCTCTAGTTCAGCAGCATCCTCAATCTCTATCTCAACCTCTTCTTCTATATGATCCTAGGGTGGGGTGGGGTCACTTCACGTGGTATATTCTCTACCTGAGCTCCACCTTTGGTGGGTGTTGTCTTTCCTATACCCTTGCCCCTGCCTCTACCTCTGACATGCCCTCTCATTCTTGGTTCTGTCGTTGGAGCTACTGCCCTTGCACCATTGCATTTCGTATAACCATCTGCGGATAGAAAGTAGAAGAAGTCAGATACCAATTTAGATCGAATAAAAATTGGAATCAAGTTATAGCACGAAGGAAGAAAGAAGAGAGAATTTTCCTGAAATTTTTTAGCCTCTTACAAAAACATATAGACGTCTTTGTACCGTTCTGAAGGACTCTACTAGCCTCATTTTGGTATGATGAGATCAAGGAACCTAGGACATTGATACCAACTTTGTGTTGACCCAGACCGTCATGAGTAACACCCATGCTCACCCTCTAGTGGGAGAACCAACTATTAGCGCAAAACTTAACCCAACACCATTTATAAAACCAAGTTATCATAATATAAAACACAAGGAAAAAATTTAAAAACAACCAAGAATTGAGTTCCCATAAACTCAATCAATAGTCAAAACGTTTGTGAGAATAAAACCCATAGAAACTGAAAGTCATAGTATCAAAACTCTACATAAGTCAAGAATGGGGATGCAACCCCAAAACTAGAAATATAATTCTATTAGTTTAAAGTGCATGTGCCCAAAAGATGGACAAGAAAAGATGGAGGAACCCGGGGCAGCCTGGAAGAGTAGCTCACCCTTGGATTCGATTGGTCACACTTCCTTCAAATGAGGTCTTGTATCAGCCGCCTAAATATATCCTGTATTCAACAAGAAAAGAGAAAGTGCAGTATCAGTAAACAACCATAGTGTACTGGTATGATCACATGTCCAGTTCCAAACTATGAATGTAAACAAAAAACTACAACACAGTAAACACAGGCCAATGCATATAAACAACAATCACAATTACATAGAATCACGGTCATAACATCCTGAATCCACCAATACCTGGAACATGTCCCACATGATCGCAATTACAAGAACCTGGTCCTCTCATGGAACCACAAATGCACATGCCTGGTACTCTTAAGGAACCCCCCCCCCCACACAACTGTAAGTGTACCGGTGAGGTATCCGACCCAACCGCTAGTATTCCTTTACTGGTGTAGTACCTGAGCAAACTAGCAATCACAAACAACGTGTAAAATCACAAAACAATAACACTTGAAACCACAAGTAAAGTAAACGGGTTCCTTGCATGAGATTATCAATATGATTTCATTTCATATTCTTCCTTATGTTTTCCCCAATATGCATCACACAAGTGATACTATAAAGTAGTAGACATGCATACATACATAAATTGAAAAACATACAGCCATCACCTACCTTGAATCAAGCCTGAATGGTCTAAAGAACCCGAGCCTTCCCCTCTCTCAGTGCCTTTGATTGTTCTTGGTCTAAAACAATAAATAAACACCATAATCAATCAAAAATAGCCTAAATATACCCGGATTATAACAAAATCCTATCCCCAGGCCAATTCATGATTATTGTATCCAAACCAATCCTTTTTCAACCATTAAATAAAGTCAAAACCCTTCCCCAAGAGTAATATCCTAGATTCTAAGGCTTCAGAAACAAATTACAGGATAGAGGAGTAATGAACTTACCTTTACTGAATAATTTGGTGAAAAATTGAATAGAAACTACCCTAATTCGCCCCTCAAAACCAAGAATAATATTTTAGAAAATAGGAGGTTTTGAGACATTTTTTGCATAAAATCCCGAATTATCCTGCTATAGAGGTCTGACCCGCTATATCACCTACACATGCCCAATATAGTGGCCTTCCACCCGCTATAGCATATTTCATGAACTTCAGTGACTCTGAAAACCTTGAAAAGCCCTTTTTTCGCAACATACCTACTTCCCTTGGTGTTCCAAACTATCCCCTTCACACCAAGTTCGAATCTGAGAGTTCTACTCACTCGAATTCTATTCCATAAAGATTTACGGGTTTATTAATGACTTGGCTACTAGAAAATATAAACCAAGTCTAGTTATTCCACCCCACCTATTCCTGGATGGCCCTAGACCTTACCTCACCCAGATTCTATTTGAGATTGGCCTAACCTAAAAATTTTAAGTCACTACCCAAAAGTTTTCTAGCCCATTTCTTTCACCATTGGCCTACTCATAACGATCGGGACAGATAATTACAATTTCTAAAAGGTTTCAATCGTCATTTTTCTCAAATAAGTTGCTTTTGTAATTATGATTTGTTCGATTTTGATATATCCATACCTTTCCAATGGTTCTTGTAACAAAGCCTTCACCAGAAATCTACTGTCTTAGCGACTTTTCTAAGCCAAGGAATCTTCTTAAGA
Organism: Solanum appendiculatum; assembly: GCA_018342035.1. NCBI lineage: Eukaryota > Viridiplantae > Streptophyta > Magnoliopsida > Solanales > Solanaceae > Solanum > Solanum appendiculatum. Next base: position 98,119 of record JAGDQO010001015.1, read on the forward strand.
TTATTTTTTTTGGTTTTCCACTCGATGTCTGGTGCCTGCGTTGGAGCTCTGACTAAATTCAAATTGCGCATTGCAGAACCCATTTGGAAGTGATGCTCCGAATAGGTGTTTCTCCTTACCCTTAAGGTTTTTTTCTTAAGTGCAGGTTCCAACCACTAGTGGAAAGACATTCCGCTACAATACATTCCTAATTATATTCCCTTTGTTTTAATTTATTTGTCTCACTTTTATTTTTAATCCATCCCAAAAAGAATATCTCATTCCTTTTTTGACAACTCCTTAATTCTAACTTTCCACATGACATATTTAAGACAATATAATTAAAGAACATTTTTGGTACATTTTACGTACCTTTAGTTTAAGACAATAACATTTAAAAGTCTACTTTACTTTTTTAAAGTCCGTACCAAGTGAATACTGATACGCCCAAATTACACCTTCCTAAAGAAGTATAAGCGGTCGCTGTCAAATAAAGAACCTAACAAGGTTAGGGTCGATCCCACGAGGAACAAGGTCAAGACTTAGGCTAATTAACGTTAATTGTACTTTTAGTCAGCTTATTTCTGTAAATAAGGGGGAGTTTGTAAAATAAAATAATGATTGATTTATGTAAAGTAAGAAGTAAGCAAGTATCAGGATTTGCAGTTTGTAATATTAATATAAGAATGAAACTAGGGCATATGTGTTCCCTACAATTTCTTAACTCAGTGATCCTAATAATAGTATTTATTTCCTAGCGTTTAACATGCAAGATCGGTGAGTTATGTATCTCCTAAGTGATTGTCCTCTAAATAGGGAATTTCACCACGCAACTTGGTCCATCTACGGGTGTATGCTTTACTAACCCTTACCATTGGTCCCAGATTAGCCTGCACGTATTTGGTTTAGGCTATTAGATAGCGGATTGTCACGCTAAATCTCTGTTGGTTAATCTCTTTCTCATTCATTACTTCCTTGGTCCGGCAAGTAAGAATGAGGTGAGTTCTAACATTGCGTACCGTTAAGAAACATTCAAAACGAAGATATCAACAATACGTGCATAAACACTATTCCAGAATTACTTAGTTATTAGTCTTACGTTGTTAATTACTCATGGTTCCCACAACCCTAGTTGTGAATTTAGTTATTCATGCTTGAATGTTCACAATTCATATTAGGATTTAAGTAATAAATCATGAACTTACAAATAGAATAGATGAAATCCAGAATCTTAAATTGAAGAACAAAATCAAATTTCATAAGCCAAACTTCAAGAATTAAATGTTAAAAGTGTTTGCACAATAATTCCCAAAGCCAAAATAATATGTCTCAAAAACGTCTGACTTCTAAAAACGAAAATTACAATTTATATTTATAGAAAACAAATCCTAAACTGAGTAGGAAAAGGAAGACTAAGGAAATCCAATATTGGGCAGTGTCACCTATGTTTGGCCAAGTATGGCTCATTGAAGGAACGATAGCTCGTAGGTGCCTCCATCGTTCAGCAGTTAGTCAATATTCCAGTGGGTTCCATTGACATACATGACCCACGGTCCGTAAGGCTAAGCATGGCTTGTCCTGTTCAATCGCCGTTCATGTACTGAAATTCATCTTCTATGAAGTTCTCTATGACTCTCATGTACGACTTGTAGTGTCAACTACGACTCATTGATTGCACTCGTCGTTTAACACTTAGTCCATTTTTCATCACTTTCCACCCATGCCTTCCACCTATGGCTCGTCAAAGGAATGACGGCTCATCAGTAAAATCGTCTATCATCGAAAATCCTGCTGTTGTAACTCTTTCACCTCCAACTGCTCCAAAACCTATTTCCTGCAAACTCAAACACAAATACCTTCACATCTAATAACAAAATGCTTAAGATGCATGCAAAATTCTAAGTTTAATGCATCAAGAGTACCGTAAGTTCATGGTACATCAACACCCTCAACTTAAAAATCATTGTTTGTCCTCAAGCGGCACAACAAACTCTAAACGACACTTAGGCAGAAGTAACCCAAAAATTCAAGCAATCACACGACCTTTTCTAAAAAAATTACCCCATTTATTTAGTTCCATCACAGTGCAAATCTTTTATTCAACTCAACAAGCTAATACATGTGGATCAATACATGACATAGATATACCAATAGACAAATTTTACACGCACAGACAACAATCACCAAGATACTAATTCTTCAATAATGTAACTTGTGCACTTATCGCAAAGAAATCCCTTTTTCACACCGACTTTGTAATTTAGTTAGGGTCTCAATACTCACTCACACTCAGAAACGAATTCAATACAGTTTGTGCTCAATACCATACGCTTGCCCTTAGTTTCTATGCTTTGACTTTCCAAACGGTTCACTTAGGATCACTATAGGACTTTCTTAGCTTGTAACGTAGGCTTAGGGTCAGATGTGATATATTTGGATATTAATTAACTTTTCTGCTCTCCTTGACATTACATTGACTAATATAACTCTTTTACAACCAATTCTAACATTGTCTTGCTTTCGCTCTTCTACTTATGATTCATTGAAGCTTGAGTGTGACTTTTTTACTTGATCTTTCATTCAATTCATCTTTTTCTTTAAGCTTTTCATTCTTTTTAGTTCTTTTTGTTTAGTCACATTATTCTCAACACTCTTGCTCATTATTTTCTTTCTTTTCTCTACACACAACTCTTTTCATACCCTTTTTTTCTTGTTTTCCTTCATAATAGCCACCCTCAACTTAGACTTTTAGTATGAGTTGAGGTGCACAATGTCCTAGAAAGGACCAGGGCCAAGATCAAGGTATAACTTTGCAGTAGCCACCCTCAATTTAGGCTTTTGGCCTAAGTCGAGGTACACAATGTCCAAGAAGGGACCAGGGCCAAAACAGAGTTTCACAAGATTTTTAGGGAAGGTGAATTGGGTGTATCAAAAGAATGGTATTCTTTAGGCTCAAACTTTTAGATCGAAGGGAGCAATTTATCCTTTTGGTTGGTTGTTTTAGGCTTAAGTGGACTCATTATCAACAATGGCCTATGATCATATCTCAAGTTCCGATTTAAATCATCTTAGCAAGACTAACGGGGCAAGTTCTAGATTGGCACATACCATATGAATGTACAAACAATCTCACACACACACATGACAACTTGTTTCACTATCGAATCATCAATGTATCTAGTTCATGTTATAGCTTAAGCCATGTTGTCTTATAGATTCCTATCATGTCATATACAGATCCTACACATTCAACTTATCAAGCACACAGATACAACACATGTCCAAAACTTGAGGGGCATCAAGTTTCATGCTCTTTTGCCATCATGCGTTCATTCTAGTTTACTTCTACACTTATACTATCCTAGACATGTAGGTTCAACAAAAATTAAACAGTTCCTTGGGAAAAAAGAACACAGGCAAGAAAACTTCAAGAAAGAATTGTGAGTTGAGTTACTCAGATTTCACCCCAACACTCACAATCCGTTCATCCCAAACCCACATAAAAAGAAGTGCAATGCCCTCAATGCATAAATAAAAGTAAAAACATAGGTGAGACAAACCTGTTTCGCATAAGCGCTGAATACCAATCAGGAAGCGGGTGGGTCCGGTAGCCTGGAACCCGCTGGATCATCAATATGTGTGGCGCCCTCAGTAACGTCGTCTACACTCATCGGAGTATCAATAGGAGTGATTCCAAAACCAGATGCTCCAATGACCAACTCTCTCTCTCGATCGATGTTGTCGTAGCTCATCATCAATGTGTGACTACCACTGAGCCACCTCGATCTGCTGCCTCTCCTTCTTTTTAGCTCTCCGCTCTTTCTTAGTATCAGTAGTATGCCTTGAAGTGCATGTGTGTTTTCCATCCGCACAAAGAGTGTCACGGGTGTGCTCATCCTCACTAAACAATGCATTAAGCACCACATCTCCAGCATCACCCTCAGGGGTAGACTCCAGTACGGTAGAATCAATCGATGCTAAAGCATCAATGTCAGTATGGAGTTTGGCCAACTCTATCTGAAATGCAGCAATATCAACAGTAGGCCCAGGCTTAGCCCTATCCATCATCTGGCTCTCAAAAGCATCAATCCTCTGGTACACAACATGTATCTTTACTTCAACAGCCTTCTCAGTTCGTGCCTCTGATTACTCTACGGACTTCTACATCCATAGCCTAATATGTTGCAAAAGGGTTGCCATTTGAGTCTCTAATTAGAGCACTCTAGCTAGTGGAAATATGGCAAACCATGTGGGAGTAGAAGCACGTCGTTTGCTCGCAGCCGGACCGAACGAAGTGGAAGGTGGAGCAGTCATATCAGGCTCCTCAGTAAGGACAGGAATGGTTCCCTCATCTGCCAGATCAGTAGCAAGTCCCTCGCCCATATGCGGTCCCGTATCAGACTGATATCAACCATCTTGGTCACCTCTATCAATCTATCACATCCTCAAATAGGAACAGTTGCCTCTCTACATAGGCAGAAAATCAGGCAGCGGAATGGTACAGTGGTCTTCTCCCGAAAAGCCCTCTCATGAATCTCAGCTATCAAATCTGGGAGAAATCTATCTCATGCCCCGCCATCAACGGAGCAAGCACAGTGTACAGTCCCAAGTTAGTATGTTATCTGCCATAGTGGGGGACAGTCTGGCCCGAATAATGGACCACCAGAACTTGGCTGCAAAAGTAAGAGTCACCTTCCTAATAGGCAACGCCATATCATGAACCCACTCGGTGTTCTCCCTCTCTTCAGCAATGTGTCTATCCATCCAACATAGTAAACTCTCTCACTGCTCAGTATCACGCATAGCAGCTCTATTTTACACCACCCATATCTGATAGTCAAACTTAGTGGTATTAATCGGCTGAGCATGTGAAGGGCCGTAAATAAAATGGTGAATCATGGCCTCCGATAAGTCGACGAGGATGCCTCACACCAAAGTAGTCAGAAGTGGGGGCTGAGTCAGTGCCTTAGCCCTTGGTAGCAAAGCATTCTTCACCATAGCTGTGTAGGAAGCGTAGAACTCCCTAACCATCTCCAAGCTATACTTCCCCGGAGTTTCATCCATCCACTCGCATCAGTGCTGCTTGAACAGCTCATGAATAGATGGTACTGTGTGCAGGTTGCCTAAAAGCACTCGGCGCTCCTCAATAATGGGTCGGGCTGGCTTTTGTTGGTCATTCATGTGTAAGCCATCCCAGAATATCTGGTACATCTCCTGAACACACCATCTAATAGACTTAGTAGTCTGGTGTATTGGCTTAACCCTACTGTGAGGAGGATCATGAGCCTCTCCGAATGAAGAAGCATCAGTCACGGATGATTGAACTGAGCCTGAGTCGGAGCCTGACTCTGACTGTGAGGCATGTTGCAAGCCTATGTCATCCCAGGGCTGGGACTCTTCACGGCCCTCTGGTGAACTCTAGTCTCCCTCGTCAGACGGGGAAGCACCATCCTGGTTATCGAAGTTTGACCTCTCCGATGCCCCAACAAGAGCCAGCTGCCTAGATTGCTGGCGAGTCATTCGGGTGACTTAGGTGAGTCAGCCCCAAAGGGAGGGTCTTAATCAGACCCACTCCACTCATCATCTGTGGGTTCATTGACAAGTTGCAAGCTGGCCGAAGGAGCTGTGGATTTGGCCCTTCGCCCGTACCACTGAGTAACCTTTGGCGGAAGAGTACCTGCGGAGAATCATATTAATACCCAAACATGTAAGAAAAACAAGAAGAGAAGAAAAATAAATTATGAAACTAAAAAGAATTTCTGAAGAAAAAAAAAAGTGTCTTAGAGGTCGGAACGACTGTTCACTAGAACGGTCCGTCGATGGATTGATGGACCGTTAGCCAAATCATCGTTCACAACTTAAGCTACTAACTGATATTCGAAAGAAACGATTGCTTAATTACAGTATTGATTTTGGAATATGTATATATTTGTGGTAATTGCGTTGAGTATTGCCCAACAAATTGTTTATCAATGACCGAAGAATATGAACTTTCTACATATGATCGTCACGAATTGAATTATAATCAAATTGCTTTGGGTCGCTTACCAATGTCAGTAATTGAGGATTACACAATTCGAACAATTTCGAATTTACCTCAAATAAACAATGAATAACTACTTCTGGTTTATATACACTGCTAAAAGGTTGAATTCCAAACGATTAGGTTAGGGTAGGGTGGAGTTCCTTTTTAGCACTATTCTTTTAGGTGTAGTTCCGTCAAGGCGCCAAGATCAAACTCTGGCCGGGAGGGGCCGAAGACTTGATAGGTGTAGTGACTTAGATTCCATGGAGTACCGTGCCTTAGTTCAGTCTCCAGGACGGGATAATAGGGGCGTAGCACTGAATATGTAGGAGTAGTCTTGAACTCTAGAGCTTTCTTTCCTGATGGGGACTAAGAAAAGGAGACGAATATAGCTAAACAGCTGCAGTAGAAAGAACGAAAAGCCAAAAGTCAAGGTGCATAGCAGTCTTTTCAAGAATAGGGGAGTTCAGAATAAGGGGTTTGCAAGACAAAAGAGAGTCCGCTGGAACTACGGACAAGGATATTTTACTCAATTCCCCTCTTACTATTTTGAAAAGCGGAATAAAATGAAATTCCACCAGTGTGTATGTAAGACAACCAACATTCTCTATGTTCAATTGGGCAAGCCAGAGCAAGACTTCTCTGTGGGAATACCCGGCTATCTCCTACTCTATTTCCACTATCTCAAATAGCGCACTAGCCGTAAGAGAAAGAGGTGTCGAATACGGCCACTCATCCACTGAGCTGGCCGAAAGAAGCAAGCAAAGAGTCTTACTCTAAAGAAAAAGCCTATTCCTATTCTAGAAATCCTGCAAACTATTAATCGAAAGTACTTAGCACTCACCACTACAATTGGCGGAAATTTGTTGGCCCTGCATCTATCTAGTTTAGTGCATCTGACTGATGGGACCTGACCTACGGTTCGTAGGTTGCCCGACTAGCCGTAAGTCGAGGCGTCAGTCACTACTGTGTTAGTTCCATCATCAATTTTTATCCAACATCACAATTTCAACATTTATACTACCCAAGTACTTCTAGAATATGCATTTCAACATATTTTCATGCTATTCTATCATTCCTAGGGTTCCACTCATGCCATTTGGCGTACGAACAATAATTAAACTCGAAACCCTAAGTCAAGAATCCAACTAGAAGGCATTAATCACATGTTTACATCAAAACTCAACAACACTCACAATACCATCGTCCCAAGGGTACTTTTCAGCTATTTGAATCAATTTCAACACACAATGGATACCCGAGGTCAAGTAACAACTTATGATTTCAACTACAAATCGAATAGTTTAAGTTAGAAGAATAGTTTAAGTTCGAAATCAGTACCTTTCAATGAAGTATAAAGTTGTGTGAGTGTGTTCTTTTCACCTTAATCAACCAACTTGCTAGACTCCAGACCCGCGACTCGATATTTTAATAAAAGGACAATTTTTTTGGGAGAAAAATTAGAGAGCTTAAGAATGATGAGGGAATTTGAGGAATAATGGGATTATATAGTTGAGGGTGGGTGATTGAAAGGGTTGAAATTAGGGGGATTAACTTATTTTAAGGGGTTTGTAACGGTTGGGGAAAGAGGGAAATGGGGGATGGTTTTAAAAATGAAAGGTTTTTATTATTAATGTCGCGGGTCGGGTTGAATCAAAGTCCTTGTTTGGACTTACGATTCCACACCGAAGGTCCATAGTGAGAACTACGATCCGTTGGTGGAAATTTTCGTTACCCTCTATACTTAGTCAAATTCAGGAAACATACCTAGGATCTACAGATGCCATTTACGATTCGTCTATGGGAACAGTAGATGCTCCTGCACTTATAATTTTCCAGATTTCTCTTTCTTTCCTGCACACGTAGCAAACATTAGGACTTCCTTTTTTACATTTTCTTGACTCTTTTTGGACACGGACCCTAGACTAACCTAATTTAGCCAAAAATAAAACTAAAGAGTGTAAAAATTCCTAAAAAACTCTAGAACTAGCTAAATTACAGCTTGGGTTGCCTCCCAAGTAGCTTGATTTAACATCGCGGCACGATGCAGATCTCTTGACTACTCAGGCTACATCAAGACTCCATTTTTTAATCACTTCATTGACCTCTTTCGGTTGACCCATGTAGATTTTGATTCTTTGACCATTGACTTTGAATTTAGTTCCTTTCTTATTCTCAAGTTCAACCCCTCCATGTGAAAATACTTGGACGATTCTGAATGGTCTCGTCCACTTGGACTTGAGTTTGCCTGGAAATAAGTGCAGCCTTGAATTGAATAGAATTACCAAATCACCAGGAGCAAAATCACGCTTGTCGATCTTTTGATCATGGTACTTCTTCATCTTCTCTTTATACAAGGTGGAACTTTCATATGCTCTTAAGGCCACTAGAATCCCCTAACACAAAGTTGAGTTGGAAGCTTTCCTACCGAGTAAGTTTTGACCTAAGATTCTACTTAGGTTAACTTCAAATGATCATATCTCTCAACACATAATGAATTAGGTGGTCTATTGCTATCAAATCGAAGTTCTTTGAGTTCTCTTTCTAACGCCACCAACTTTGCTAAATTTTTAACTCGGAGTAAAAAGTTATGCCCGTTTGAGTAAAGTCTCTCTATTTAAGGCATCTCACTCGTTTTAAAAAAAGGGTATTTTCATCTATTCATTTTTCCCACTAGGTTTAGCACGTTTTTCCTCACCTAATTAAGGGTCTACTCAGATGCTAAACCACTCTTTGTCATTCATAAACACTTAAAATAATAAGAGAAGATTTCAAGAGGAGAAAGAGCTATGTTTTTTAGCGTTCGTCAAGATCACGTCGATTCTCACCAAGAACATTGTTCTTTCCTGGTATCTAACGCTTCCCACAGTGATGGATTTTTTCATCCTCACACCAAACATGTAATTCTTTCGTTAAATCGTCCAAATAATTTTTTATGTAAATATTCTTGAAGAGTTCTTGATTTTTGAGCTTCATTCTTTAACAATGGGGGTTTTGAGTTCTTGAGGTGAGGGTTTTGAGAATTAGTGGTGTTTCTTGATTGAATGTGAGTGGGATTTTGATAATTTCATGTTGGGTTTGTGAAACAAAGAAAGTTTGGAAGAAACCAATAGATTCTAGATGAGTTAGGACCCTAAATTGAGTAGAACAATTTGTCAGGTTTTCTGGGTAGGGGCCTGAGGTGGCGCCCCACCATATCGCCAAGGCCTTCAGTAGTTCAGGCCCTGGGGTGACGTGCCAGCAATACGACAAGGCCTAACCTCTAAAGTTCAAGCCCTGGTCCCTTTTCTTTTCGTGCTTCTCTCTGAACGTGTTCCTTTAAATCGTGACTACGTTCTCTTTTTTGTATTAGCTCCTAAAGGCTCCATTAATCCTTGAGGGATCCTACATGTCCCAATCACATGTCTTAATTTACATTCCAAACTAAAGTAAGTTTAAGAGGAAAGTTCAAGAGGTCTTTTTGAGTCATTTTAAGAATTCTTTTGTAATCAACAATGATCTTAAACTGAGTTTTTAGAAAGTAAAGAGGAGTTTGAGAATTTGTTTAGAACAATTTTTTTGTCTTTAAAATTGATTTTGAGAAGGAGTAAAAGATGAGTTTCAAGAAAAGTATAGGGAACTAAGTAATTCCCTAAGATAATAGTTTTAATTTGAGAAAAGAGAAGCTTTGCTTTCTAATTGAGTTCTGAGTAAAGATATACTTCTGAGTAGTTACCTCTTTTAAGAGGATAGTTTGAGCAATTACCTCAAACCAGAGAAAAAGTGATGTTTTTATACATTTGAGCAACAGTATGTATCATTGGGAGTAGTATTGAGCACCAATATGGAGAGAGTTCAAACAACTCACAGCCCCCATAAACCATGTCTTGACAACATGTATTCAGGATCTTACTTTTTAGATGAATCCTTATAGCTTAGTGGATCCACTTAGTTGAGAGGTTCTATATCTCGGCACGATATAGGTCAGTTCTGGCAGCGTGGAAAAGATGTTGTATCATCATTTAGCTCACAGTGATGGTTGTTGGTTAGAGAATCTCCCAATAAAGTTAAAGTATATTTTCATATAACACTTCTTATGTTGAGTTAAGAGATGAGTAAGTAATTTTTTGTGAAGTTAAATGGTTTCATTCCCTTAATCCTTTACATTCAGTTGAGTTCATGCTATATATATTGCAGTCATTCAGTTCACGTATTTAATTCACTTCAGCCATATAACATACTTGTACATTTAATGTATTGACGTCATTCGACCTACATCTTTTATGATACAGGTACAGGAACTTAGGATCCTCAACAGGAGTTCCGTTGAGATCACTTCATCCGCTTGTCACCTTTTGAGTATGGCCTCCTTGGTTCCGGAGGACTCCAGTTTTATAAGTTTTTAGTAGTAGTTCTCTTGAGGAGTCGTGGGTCTTGTCCCGACACTCATCTTTGTACAGTAGAGTCTTCATAGATAGACACTTTTGGAGAGTCTTTCAGTTTCAGGGGTTTTCTTTAAAACTTATGTTTAATACTCAGTATATTCAGAGACTTTTGAGTTTTAATACATGGTTGATTTAGCATTTCTTTCAGTTTGATGCTTGTGTATGCTTGAGTTAGTCTTCCACTTGTAGTCAGCCAGGATGAGGATTTGCTTGGGGACCAATAATGGTTCTCGAGTGCCGGCCACATCCAGGGTGTAGGCTCGGGTCGTGATAAACTTAGTATTAGAGCATAGAGTTAAAGTTTCCTAGGGTGTCTATGAAGCCGTATCAGTAGGATCTTATTTATGGTTGTGAGGGCCCCACTTCTATAAATGAGGGACTACAGATATTTAAGGAAAGTTTCCTTTCTTTCATACTCTAAGTTATGCAACAGAACTATGTCATAAGAAACTTATTCAAACTCATGCATTTCTCAAATCCATTCGACTACCCCTCATACTCAAGGTAGTTGAAAAGGAAAGCCTAGATCCTTATTGATGAGTTACTCTCAGTAAAAGTCTTCAGAAAGTCAAGAGGTTGTAGAGGGGCTTGGGAAAAGCCTATGAGTGAGCTTAAGCGTTTGAATTTGAAAGAATGCACTCTTATTCATATGGATCGTGCGTTCGAGCTAAAAGCAGGATGTACTCCCAGACTCTCTTCTCTTAACTTTGTTTCAAGTGATACCCTTTAAGAGGGAAGTATGTTTTAGAGCTTGGACAGTATTTTCACCCGAACAGAGTGTATGAGTTACGATGTAATAAGTAGTAGTAGTAAAAGTGCCCAAAGTAAGAAGTATGTATTTAGAAATGTAGTAACCTCATAAATGGGGATAGTTATTGAGTAAAGTGCATAGTTGCAGTCATGTACCTAGTAAGTTATTAATGAGGAGTTTTACTTTATGTGTAGACAAAGGAATAATAAGTTTGTATGGATTTCATGATAGAAAGTAGAGTAAGGGTTACTAGTATGGATGAGTTAGAGTATACTTTAACAAGAGAGAAGTTTATGATGAGGTGTTAATCCATTAGTATCAACCAAGTGTAGATGTTGAATAGAAGAATAGGGTATTCATGAGGTGATAGATCTAAGCTAGGCTTATGATTTTTGAAGGGAAAGCCCCACGATATTCAGAGGGTTATAGAACTAATTAGATAGTGATGTATAGTGATTGGTAAATAGTACTTAAGTTGAGAAAGGAAACGCGACGGTAAACTATAAGTATGTAGACTGAGAGATAAAGATTGACTACTTGTCATGAGATCTTAGTGCGTGAGTATTTCTTAAGTTTATCTAGTAGTTGTATGTTAGTATAGTATGTGAGCAATTATATTTATACCCGTGTTAGTAATAGACACTAAGCATGAAATCAAGATGAGTGTCGTGATAAAAAAGATGACAACATGAGGGTGATGATGTTAGTTTGAGATCTGATCTAGCAGGTTTGACATAAGCTAGATGAGAAATTAAGGTGTTACTTTGCAATATAAGTGTGTGACACAAGTGTGGTATTAAGACCCATAGATGAGATCAATGAAGGTGGCCAAGTCACTAGATTAACAAGAGTATTAAGAGGTGTACCCGAGATCGTATGTAGTCAGATGAGGTTCTAATTAAGTTTATTATTTTCATGTATGCCTAGATAGCATATTTGAGTTGCTAATGTGGAGTAGGCTGATGTAAGCATTATTTATTACCCTTAAGAGTTAGGTAGAAGGGATTTTATATAGTCAATGACGAGCCTCTCAAATATGGTTCCAAGTTTCCTCTAGTTAGGCTGATATGAACATAGAAGGATGTTATTAGTAGGCTAAGAAGGAGAAGTCAGATTATTAACAGTTAGATTAAGTGGCCTTATAAGCCAATGAGAAGAGGGGAAGAGAAGCATCTTAAGTATAAAGAGGTCTTAGAAGGAGTCTTAGTACCTACTTATGGAGAGTTCAGTAGTCATAAGATTTGCATCTTCTGAATAAGAAAAGCGAATGTAGACCATTTTAGAGATGAAAAAATAGATCCATAGCTTTAATGTGTCGGCTTCAAACCTAAGGGTTAGATGATAAGATGAGAAACAAGTCAAGTGTGGAGAATCAGGTAGCGATATGTTCAGAAAGAGTTTCAAAGATATATCAATCTATTCATACTCTAGCGTATTTCTCAAAGTTCAGTTGTTACAACATCATGTTGATGTCTCTAATATCATAATTGTGTTCATGACCTATGCTCATACACTTTAGACAGATTAATATCTATGCTCAGTTTCTAGAATGAGGGGCAAAGACTTTAGCCCATTGATCTCAAACTTACTCCATAAATTTATGGATATCAGCCTCATAATATGAACCTATTCAGATAAGCACTCATGTCTCATAGTATGCTCATTCTCACAAATTCATGATTTAATCTCAATGACTAGCAACATAATGTTATGTCATACATATTCTTATATCAGATTTCTCGAATGAATCGTGCTTATGATCTTTCACCCTAAAGCTTTTTCAGTGATCCTTTTCAGTTTTGATAGCGATGATGATGGTAGTAGTTGAGAAGTGATAGAAGGAGACGGTTGATGTTTCTTATTGTGTTAGTGGTGGTGTTCTTATTCCATCTAAGGGTATAAATGTGGAGGAAGAAGGGGATGAGCTTTCACTCTGAGTAATAGTTAAATGAGAGCAATTAGTCGGTTCCTGGTAGTAATGCGTGACATTTTAGTGGGTAGAGATGATGAGAGAATGAGAAATTCTTAGAAGGATTGGTTAGTAGGAGTCCATGGAGTGTTTATAGTACTAGGCTTGAATGTGGTGTTGTTAACATGTGGACAAATGCATGATACAATAGGTGTTTCTTGATATGGGTTCAAGGTTGGTTAAATGTGGTTATAAGAAGAAGTATTCTTGGGATGAGATTCCCTATAAAGGTATAGAACCTGAATCTTGTGGTTTAGATAAGTATAATCATCTCATGTTTATCACCTTGTGACTTAGAGATTAGGCTTGAACACAATAAGAGCAAGCGATTTGCCTTAGATGTTTGTAAGAGTAGTCATATACTCTAGTGGGAGCTATGAGTTGCAGCTAATAAAGTGTAGTAATCAGAAAGGAGAGTATAGTTGAAAAGTGTTGCTAAGATTAAAAGCTACCAGTTATATCACTCAAGGCATAGTAGTCATATTCTTACTTTGTGCCCGGATACCTTGTTTCATGTCATGGCTTGTAATCTTGAAACCTTATGTGAGCTTCATGCAAAGTGTGCTCGAGTCCAGTTTCAAAACTCTCAGTAGGAATCACTTCTGCCTATGTTAGTAAGCAATTTCAGAAGTCAAAAGAGGTAATGATAGTAGCTCTTTTCCTTCCATTCTCAATTTAACCATCATTCGAGGATGAATGATCCCAAGGGGAGATATTGTAACACCATAGGAAATTTCTAAGTTAAGACCGAACCATTCTTGAATTGCGTATAAGGTCGTACCGAGTGATTCTTAATTGTTATTAGATTCTAAGGTCCATTCATTAGTGTGAAAATTATTATGAATAACAATTAAGGCTACTAGAATCCCCTAGCACAATGTAGAGTTGGAAGCTTCCCTATCGAGTAAGTTTTGACCTAAGATTCTACTTAGGTCAACTTCAAATAATCATATCTCTAAGCACATAATGAGTTAGGTGGTCCATGTTCTATCAAATTGAAGTTCTTTGAGTCCTCTTTCCAACGCCACCAAGTTTGCTAAATTTTGAGCTCGGAGTAAGAAGTTATGCCCGTTTGAGTGAAGCCTCTAAATTTAAGGCATCTCACTCGTTTTTAAAAAGGGTATTTTGGTCTTTTCCTTTTTTCCACTAGGTTTAGCACGTTTATCCTCACCCAATTAGGGGTCTAATCAGATTCTAAACCACTCTTTGTCATTCCTAAACACTTAAAATAATAAGAGAAGAGTTCAAGAGTAGAAAGAGCTAGGTTTTTTAGCGTTCATCAAGATCCCGTTGATTCTCACCAAGAACATTGTTCTTTCCAGGTATGCAAGGCTTTCCATAGTGATGGTGTTTTTCATCCTCACTCCAAACATATAATTCTTTCGTTAAATCACCCATATAATCGTTTATGTAAATATTCTTGAAGAGTTCTTGAGTTTTAATCTTCATTCTTTAACAATGGAGGTTTTGAGTTATTGAGGCGAGGGTTTTGAGAATGAGTGGTGTTTCTTGATAGAATGTGAGTGGGATTTCGATATTTTTGTGTTGGGTTTGTGAATCAAAGAAAAATCAATCGATTCTATATGAGTTAGGACCCTAAATTGAGTAGAAAAATTTGTCAGGTTTTCTGGGTAGGGGCCTGAGGCGGTGCCCCACCATAGCGCCAAGGCCTGACCTCAGTAGTTCATGCCCTGGGGCAACGCACCAGTAGTACTCCAAGGCCTGACCTTTGGAGTTCAAGCCATGGGGCGACGCGCCAGTAGTTTCGTGCTTCTTTCAGAACATGTTCCTTTTAATCTTGACTACGTTCTCTTCTTTGTACTAGCTCCTGAAGGCTCCATTATTCCTTGAGGGATCCTACATGTCCTAATCAAATGTCTTAATTTACATTCCAAACTAAAGTAAGTTTAAGAGGAAAGTTCTACGGGTCTTTTTGAGTCATTTTGAGAATTCTTTTGTAATCAACATGATCTTAAACTGAGTTTTGAGCAAGTAAAGAGGAGTTTGAGAATCTTTTTAGAACAAATGCTTTGTCTTTAAAATTGATTCTGAGAAGGAGTAAAAGAGGAGTTTCAAGAAAAGTATAGGGAACTAAGTAATTCTCGAAGATAATAGTTTTAATTTGAGAAACGAGAAACTTTTCTTTTTAATTGAGTTATGAGTACAGAGATACTTCAGAGCAGTTACCTCTTTTAAGAGGATAGTTTGAGCAATTACCTCAAACCAGAGAAAAAGTAATGTTCTTATACATTTGAGCAACAATATATATATCATTGGGAGTAGTATTGAGCACCGATATGGGGGAGAGTTCAGACAACTCACAGCCCCCATAAACCATGTCTTGCCAACATGGGTTCAGGATCATACTTTTTAGATGAATCCTTATAGCTTAGTGGATCCACTTAGTTGAGAAGTTCTATATCCCAGCACGATATATGACAGTTTTGACAGCGTGGACAAGACATTGTATCATCACTTAGCTCACAGTGATGGTTCTCGGTTAGAGAATCTCCCAATAAAGTTGAAGTATATTTTCATATAACACTTCTTATGTTCAGTTCAAAGATAAGTAAGTAATTTTTTGTAAAGTTAAATGGTTTCATTCCTTTAATCCTTTACATTCAGTTGAGTTCATGCTATATCTATTGCAGTCATTCAGTTCAGTTATTTAGTTCACTTCAGCCATATTACATACTCGTACATTCAATGTACTAACATCATTCGACGTGCATCTTTTATGATACAGATACAGGTACTTAGGATCCTCAACAGGAGTTCCGTTGAGATCACTTCATACGCATGTTGGCTTTTGAGTATGGCCTCCTTGGTTCCGGAGGACTCCAGTTTTATAAGTTTTTAGTAGTAGTTCTCTTGAGGAGTCGTGGGTCTTGTCCCGACACTCATCTTTGTACAGTAGAGGCTTCATAGATAGACACTTTTGGAGAGTCTTTCAGTTTCAGGGGTTTTCTTTAAAACTTATGTTTAATACTCAGTATATTCAGAGAGTTTTGAGTTTTAATACACTGTTGATTAGCATTTATTTCAGTTTGATGCTTGTGTATGATTGAGTTAATCTTCCGCTTGTAGTCAGCCAGGATGAGGTTTCGTTTGGGGACCAACAATGGTTCTCGAGTGCCAAAAACGTTCAGGATGTAGGCTCGGGTCGGGACACCTAGATAGGAAGGTCTGCAAGTTGAGGTCAAAGGAGTTTACATCTGTGAAAGTCCAGTGGAAGAATCATCCGGTTGAGGAGTCCACTTGGGATTCTGAGGATTATATGCACGGAAGATACCCACATATTTTTCTCGAGTCAGGTACTCTTCCTTACCTTCACCCTTCCTTTGACCGTTTGGGACGAACGATGGGTAAATTGGTATCTGATGTAACAACCCGTTATGTCGTTTTAAAAACTAAACCTATTTCTTTCATAAAAGACTCTTCTGGTAGAGTCTAAATAGATATTTTGGACTATTTGTTAACTATATTTATTTAATTGATGGGTAATATTAAATAATTAATTTAGTTAGTAATTAATGGGCCAAGTCAATAATTTAGTTAATACCCTATTTCACTTAACACATATATATAAAAATAGTTAATTAATTAATTAATTAAAGAATAACTGCAACAACAACATCGAAGCAGATGCCATTTTACAAAATCCTAGATTACAAGAAAAAATTTATCTCTTAAAAAACCAATTCTATCTTCAAATATGTGGAGACCACCCAAATGCATTTTGGAACAGAAAAACAACATGTGGTCAATCTTCCATGTGAAGAAAGCGTTATTGAAAGTAATATTCCTACTAAAGCTAGACCTTGCCAAATGAATTCTGAATATTTGGAATTATGCAAAAACAAAATTGATTCTTTACTTCAAAAAGGCCTAATAAGGCATTCTAAATCATCTTGGTCTTGCACAATTTTTTATGTTAATAATCATGCCAAATAGGAAAGAGGTGTCCGTCCATAGGTTGGTCATAAATTATAAACCCCTTCATAAGGCTTTAAAATGGATAAGATATCCTATTCCTAATAAAAAGAACTTACTTGATAGAGTTTATGAAGCAATTATATTTTTCAAATTTGATTTAAAATGAGGTTATTAGCATATTCAAATTACTGAATCAGATAAATATAAAACTTCTTTTAATGTTCCTATGGGATAATTTGAATGGAACGTTATGCCTTTCGGCCTAAAAGATGCTCCATCAGAATTTCAAAAGATTATGAATGATATTTTTCGTACCTTATAGCAATTTCATAATTATTTACATAGATGATATTTTGGTATTTTCCAAAACAATGAAAACTCATTTTTAACATTTGGATTATTTAAAAAATCATTATTCAAAATGGATTAGTTATTTCTAGTCAAAAAATGTCCCTGTTTCAAACAAATGTTAGATTTTGGGTCATAATATTGAAAAGGGAAGAATAAGTCCTATCAATAGGAGTATTGAATTTGCTTCTAAGTTCCCTAATATATTGACTGATAAAACCTAGTTGCAGAGATTTCTTGATAGCTTTAACTATGTTGCTCCTTTTATAAAGGATTTAGCCAAGGATACAACTATATTTTATGATCGGTTAAAAAAGAATTCTACTGCTTGGACTATTAATCATATTGAAGCAGTCAAGCGAATTAAAGACAAGATTAAAAACCTTCCTTGTCTCACTTTGGCTAATCCAAATTGGAGAAAAATTGTTGAGATTCATGCTTCAGATATCGCTTATGGTGGTGTTCTAACACAGTATTGCCCTGATAATAAACAGTATTATATTGTTCAATTTTATTCTGGTAATGGAATAGTAGCCAAAAAAACTATGCCACAGTGGCAAAAGAAATTCTAGCTATAGTCAAATGTGTTTCAAAATTCTAAAGAGATTTATACAATCAAATTTTTTTGATAAAAAAGGATTGCCAAGTTGCTAAATTTATGTTTAATAAAGACTGTAAACATAATGTTTCAAAACAAATGTATGCTAATGGCAGGCTTTAATAGCCCCATTTGATTTTGACATTCAGTGTAAAAAAAAGATCGGATAATAGTCTGCCTGATTTTCTCACAAGAGAATATATTTAAACTAATCATTTATTCTTATGATTGACAGGATGAAACCTTCTTGGCACCCATCCATGAGGAAGGGAAGAGGAAAAACAGGAACAGGCAGAGGCAATATCCTTGCTCAGATGGAAAATCAAAGGCTGATAGCAGCAAATATTACTACTACAGTGGATCTTAATACTGATCACCCAATGTATAAAGAATTTATAGATTTTATAAAATCTAAACAAGGAAAGGATAATACTCCTCAGTCAGATTCCACAGTCCTCACAGATGACGAGAATATTGAAACATTTGATCAATATGATAAGAAAGAGGTTTTACTTCTTCTTGAACAAAATGATCTGAAATGGAAAGATGACCCGTAGCAAATAATGCACAAGTATTTAGACTCAACATCATATGCTACTCCTGCTTATAAATACAGGATGCACTATGAGATAATACTCTCAGCAACCGGGTCTGGAGAATTCTAGCATTTTTACCCAACCAATACGAAGAAAGTTTATAACTTTTCAAATTTTATAATTAAGAAAAATTATATCTCCGGAAGAATGGGGAATCAGCACCTTAAAAGAAAAGGTTTATATCCATCCTGAACAAAGGGTTACAATCAAATATAATTACTGGAATTATACATAAGGCTTCGACAAAACTCTTTTATATGAA
Organism: Solanum appendiculatum; assembly: GCA_018342035.1. Lineage (NCBI taxonomy): Eukaryota > Viridiplantae > Streptophyta > Magnoliopsida > Solanales > Solanaceae > Solanum > Solanum appendiculatum. The sequence continues at coordinate 117,007 of JAGDQO010001015.1, forward strand.
AATACTAATAAAAAGCATTCATGGTTCATTAAAATATGTTCGCATGTATCCAAACAGCATATACCAAATTGGTTTTGCCAGTGGTGGACTTTATATTATCCTTCTCTAAACATCTTACCAGAACCCTATAAGAGTTTATATACCTAATTAAGTATGGAGAAAGATAATATCTTCTTCAATGGAAGATCCATAATGTATTTCTTTATTGAATTCTCAATCCCATTGATTATGAAATGGACAGTCGAGGTTAATAACACCGAAGAAGGGTTTCCTTACCTTCAGAGAATTTTTTATACAAAATTCTGAAACAAATTAATCCAAAAAAGATCCTTAAAGAAAATATCATGGGCAAGAGGTAATAGACTCAATTAGTACATCCATTGATACATATCGAAAAATAAGTTTAAAACCACAAATGGATAATCCTAGTACATTCAAACAAATCGCTAGAAAACTTCAAATGAAGAAGGGAGCAATTTTAAGATCTGACATAATAGCATCATACATGGAAGAAGTAAAAAAGATTTTAATGAAGAATCTAGACATAGAGGTAGGGGATGATGTATCCATGGCATCAGCTAGCCACACTATAGAAGATGAGGAACTGTATATGGAAGGAGAGGCACAAAGTGTTTATAGCAATGAAGAAATTGATATCGAAACTCTGCTACAACAGCTTCAGGAGTAAGTGGAAGAATCTTCCAACAAACAAGACTGCAAAGGAAAAGGAAAAACTTAGCAGAAGAAGACCCCACATCTAAAATTATTAATAAGACAAAATACTTTAATAAAGTAGATTCTTTTATAAATATAAGATGATAGAGGCCACAATTGTATGTCGGCCACGTTTTTCTTCTTTTTATATTTAAGGCCACGATTGTTTTTCGGCTAATTTTTGTTTGTTAGAACTAGAAATACTCTATAAAAGGATTTCGTTTTCTTAGCAAGAGGTAGATTTGGAGAACCCCCTCTCTCTGTAGTATTAAATCTTTCTACTTTTGTAATCTTTCAGTTGGCTTTTTAATAAAATTTCTCAGTTAGTTTGGCTTGTATATCGAAGATCAAGATATTTTTGGACTTTAACTTCAGATACATACATATTAAATTTCTTTAAGTTCTAGGTCTAATGATAGGCTAAATTTCTCGTGTTGAACTATATTATACTAAGTTACTACAAGAAATGGCGATTATGTCATTTGTTTAGTGTTCTAAATAGTCTTGCTATGGTCAAGTACGGAGCAATTTAGGCGGAATGTTGAAAGGCTGTCAAGAAAGTCCATTGGATTATCCAAAAGCCAAGTGGGTGTTAAGGGTGGACCCGGACATTAGAAGCTTTCAACCCTTCTACGCCAGGATTATTTTAGCTTGTAAAGGATCCTAGTAGCAAGATTGTTCGATCCTATCAGCAATTGCTATGGTGTCTCATATTCTTCTTTTCTACTGTTTTTAACAGTAGAGTGTCTTTTTATGATATTCCTATCGACAATTGTGTTAAATATATCACCTATCGTTACTACAAACCCATGGCTCTGATACCAATTGTTGATAGGAATATCATAAAAAGACACTCTACTGTTAAAAACAGTAAAGAAAAATATGATACACCCCAGCATCTGGATCTTCTTTATAAATGGACTATTCCAAGAGTACCTCCAGGCTTATATACCAGATGGGAACTTTTGAAAAGCTTGGACTCAAACAAGTGGTCAAAACCACTGAAGAAACACTTACTATTGATAGCGATCATGCAACCTTTAGATTATTATCTGAAAGTGATTTAGCCCCTTATAGGGAAAAATACCGATTTATGCATATTGGTTTTGTTCAGGTGGCGTTCAAGCCCCTCACCTTAAGAGGTCTACCTGAAAGCTTTATAGCCGCTTTAAGAGATGGTAGGAACTAAAATTGGAAGAAATCCATTATAGGGAAAATTCAAACAAGTCTTGCATATGGACCTGTTTATTTTAATGCCTATCCTAATTTATAGATTTCTCTACAGGATGAGAATTCATTAAGTCCTCTTTTACTTAATGTTAAACTTCATGGTTATGATAATATATCAGGTACTGAAGTTGTTTGTATATGCTACATGATTTATTATAAGCCTTTATATACTCTAAACCCTATGTGCAAAATGATCGACTTTAAAAATGAAACTATTTCAATAGAAACTAATTTTGGAAAATACAAGGTTGTTATTAGATGACCTATCCAGTGGGATGAAATTGATTTCCCACAAGAATGGGTCATTGAAGGTGCAGCCCAACCCAAAAATAATATTAATAATGAAGTTTCAGAAGTTGAACTTAAATTTTCTGATCATATAACTATTTTTAATAAAAATGATAATTATAGCATGACATCTAGACTATCTAGATCTACTTCATCATATATTTCTCGTATTGATTATATTGTACAGGTTCCTTCGAGAGCATCTACTTCTCAGATTAGAGAAAATTATAGATGTGATAATATTAAAATTGATAGAGATAATATTGCAAGGCTCATGCCAAGACCCAGTTTTGACTTAGATATAACTGACTCTGAAATGAATTTTTCAGATGGACTTTCTACATAAAAGTTATTTTATGAGGACTGACAAATAAATTGATTTTAGTCTGGGGTCACCGGCAAGAAAAAAAAATTCGAAAGAATTCTTGAATCCAAGTTGGAAACCTTTCAGAAAATGGTTTTTCAAAAATTTTAATAAAGAGGAACAAATCAGTTCCCAGGAAGAATTTTATAAAGATCTTTCTGAATCAAAGCAAAATGCTTTAATTGATTTTGTGCCATGGTTTATGACCAAACATGTTCATGATTATATCTCTATGATAAAAAGAGATTTTAAACTAAGTATGGGAGAAATTACTAAATCCATTTTTCCTCCTTTACAATCTTTTCAAATTGAAAAAGATGACAAAATTGTCTATTTTAATGCTTTGGCAAAATTATTTGAAGATAATATTCCTTTACTTACTACTCAATATATTAATATTATGATTAAGCAGCAGATTTATGCTAACATTTATATGATCATTTTAGGAGAACAAATTACTTCTATTCATGATAGAATTGATAAATTATTTTCTGAGATCAGATCCAATACTAAAGGGAAAGAGAAGATGGGTACTACTAGTGTCCAACCTCCCCCAGAAGTAAAGGATTTCAAGTTAAGAAACCTTTCGGACCTAGAAAGTCTATTGGAAGAAAAATTCAAAGATTTGAATATCAAGCCTTTAAGTGTTGACGATTTTAAACTCTCAGAAGGAGATTATAATGGAAAAATCCCTAATGAGATTAATAAAATCTCAGAAAAATATGCTAGAAAGCCTGTTCAAAGGATGTATTATTATTCAAGGCCTACTCCTCAAGACGTGCTTTTAGAAGAGCGTGAGAACATTATAACTAATAGTTATAATGGAAAGGAGATCTATAAGTGTAACATAGATGGATATACAGATAGGCAATTTATACAACTGTACATAGGATGCTTATGTATAGTACTATCTTTAAGACAAATAAGAATAGTGATAAAACTATCTAGACATGATAACTGCAGGATTTACTGGCCAACTAAAAGGTTGGTGTGATAACTATTTAAATCTTGAACAGCGTGAAAAGATTATTCAAGATGTTAAACAAGAAGGAGAGCAAAACATTACTCAGAATGTTGTATATACTCTTGTTCTTAATATAATAGAACATTTCTCAGGAAGATGATCTGATAATAGTGAGACAATAAGGACAAAGCTCCAAAACCTTAGATGTAAGACTCTCACATCATTTAGGTGGTATAAGGATGTTTTTCTAAGCAGAGTTATGGAGTTACCTGAGTGTAATAGCTCTCATTGGAAATCTAAATTTATAGATGGATTATCGGCTCTCTTTCCTGAAAGAGTTAGGGAAGCTCTTAGAGGAGATAGTCATAGTATTCTCTATGATAACTATACTTATGGAAAACTTATAAGTGCCTGTGTACAAGAAGGATTATCCTTGTGCAATGAGATTAAATTGAATCAACAAATCAAAAGGCACCGTCTTAAAGAAAGACAACAATTAGGACAGTTCTGTGAACAATTCACTTTGGATATTTTGAAAGCATCTTACAAGGATAAGAAGATTAATAAGAATTCTTCAAAAAGGGACAAATCTTCCTAAAGGGATTATAAGTGGAAGAAAAGAAGAATGGAAAAAGAAAGAAAGAAGAATCGAACCTCATAAAGGGAAAAGAAGATTTAATAAATCTCAGTCAAAATTTAGCAAATTTGATACTTGCCACAGATGTGGTAAATTTGGTCCTTATGCTAGAGACTGCAGAGTAAAGAAAAAAATCAAAAACCTTGACTTTGATGAGAATATTACGGATTCCTTATGTAAAATCCTTTTAAATTCTAAATCTGAAGAAACAGTTACAGGGTATAGCAGTCATGGGGAATCCTCCATGGATGTATATTTACGAGTACTTCACCAAGAAGATTGTATGTCATCTGATAACGAATGCTTGCCATGTCAGCAAGGACAAACTTTTGATAGCTAAAAGGGCTTGATAGCAGTTCTGAGTCTTCATATGAAGAAGACGGTGTAGAAAATAGTTTTCTAAAAAATCTTAATTTCAGAAAAAATAATGATAGGGAAGAATTTTTACAAAGTATGAAAGTTATTACTTCCCAAAAGTTTTATAGAAAAATTACTCTTCTTATTGACTACAATTATAAAAAGGAATTTATAGCTTTAATTGATAGTGCTACTGATCTAAACTGCATACAAGAAGGATTAATTCCTTCCAGATATTTTCATAAAACTACTCATAGCCTTAGATCTGCAAATGGTAGTAAGATGGGAATAGAATAAAAATTACCCAAAGCTTTTATTTGTAAGAGAAATGATTGTATCCTCAAAGTTTTATTTTAGTAAAAGATATTACTAACCAAATTATTTTGGGTGTTCCTTTTATAAATGATATTCTTCCTCTTACTTATTGGGATGATAAACAAATTATTGAAACTTGGAATGAAAAACGTTTCATACTTGAGTTTATAACTAAACCTTTTACTAGGATGATCAATGAATTATCTTCTAGATTAATTTCAAAAAATCAACAAGTTAATTTTATAAAAGGAGAGATCAATAGCATCGAAGCAGATGCCATATTACAAAATTCTAGATTACAAGAAAAAAATTATCTTTTAAAAAATCAATTCTATCTTCAAATATGTGGAGATCACCCAAATGCATTTTGGAACAGAAAAAAATATCTGGTCAATTTTCCATATGAAGAGAGCTTTATTGAAAGTAATATTCCTACTAAAGCTAGACCTTCCCAAATGAATTCTGAATATTTGGAATTATGTAAGAAAGAAATTAATTCTTTGCTTCAAAATGCCGAATAAGGCATTCTAAATCACCTTGGTCTTGCATATCTTTTTATGTTAATAAGCATGCTGAACAGGAAAGAGGTGCCCTTAGTTTGGTTAAAAATTATAAACCCATTAATAAGGCTTTAAAATGGATTAGATATCATATTCCTAATTAAAAGGACTTACTTGACAGAGTTTATGATGCAATTATATTTTTTCAAATTTGATTTAAAATCAGGTTATTGGCAGATTCAAATTGCTGAATCAGATAGATATAAAACTGCTTTTAATGTTCCTATGGGACAATTTGAATGGAACGTTATGCCTTTCGGCCTAAAAAATGCTCCATCGAAATTTCAAAAGACTGTGAATGATCTTTTAGTACCTTATAGCAATTTCATAATTGTTTACGTAGATGATATTTTGGTATTTTCCAAAACAATGGAAACTCATTTTAAACATTTGGATTTATTTTAAATAATCATTATTCAAAATGGATTAGTTATTTCTAGTCCAAAAATATTCTTGTTTCAAACAAATGTTAGATTTTTGTGTCATAATATTGAAAAGGGAAGAATAAGTCCCAGCAATAGGAGTATTGAATTTGCTTCATAGTTTCCTAATATTTTGACTGATAAAACCCAGTTGCAGAGATTTCTTAGTAGCCTTAACTATGTTGCTCCTTTTATAAAGGATTTAGCCAAGGATACAACTATCTTGTATGATCGGTTAAAAAAGAATCCTACTGCTTGGACTATTAATCATGCTAAAGCAGTCAAGCAAATTAAAGCTAAGGTTAAAATCCTTCCTTGTCTCACTTTGGCTAATCCAAATTGGAGAAACACTGTTGAGACTGATGCTTCAGATATCGATTAGGGTGGTGTTCTAACACAGTATTGCCCTGATAATAAATAGGATTATACTGTTCAATTTTATTTTGGTAAATGGAATAGTAGCCAGAAAAACTATGCCACGGTGGCAAAAGAAATTCTGGCTATAGTCAAATATGTTTTGAAATTCTGAGATTTATACAATCAAAAGTTTTTGATAAAAATGAATTGCCAAGTTGCTAAATTTATGTTTAATAAAGACTGTAAACATAATGTTTTAGAACAAATGTTTGCTAGATGGAATGCTTTATTAGCCCCATTTGCTTTTGACATTCAGTATAAAAAAGGATCAAATAATAGTCTACCTGATTTTCTCACAAGAGCATATTTAAACTAATCATTTATTCTTATGATTGACAAGATGATGCCTTCTTGACCCCCATCCACAACAAGGAGAAGAGGGAAAGTAGGAAAAGGCAGAGGCAATATCCTTGCCCAGATGGGAAATCAAAGGCTGATAGCAACAAATATTGCTACTACAATGGATATTAATACTGATCACCCAATGTATAAAAAATATATCGCTGTTATAAAATTTAAACAAGGACAGGATAATATTCCTCAGTCATATTCCACAGTCCTCACAGATGTCGAGAATATTGAAATATTTGATCAAAATAATAAGAAAGATGGTATACTTCATCTTGAACAAAATGATCTGAAATGGAAAGATGACCCGTGGCAAATAATGCATTGGTATTTAGACTCAACATCATATGCTACTCCTACTTATAAATACAGGATGCACTACGAGATAATACTCACAGCAACAGGGTCTGGAGAATTTCAGCATTTTTACTCGACTAGTACGAAGAAATTTTATAACTTTTCAAAGTTTATAATTAAGAAAATTATATCTCCGAAAGAATGGGGAATCAGCACCTTAAAAGAAAAGGATTATATCCATCCTACACAAAGGATTTCAGTCAAATATAATTACTGAATTATACAGATGGCTTCCACAAAGCTCTTTTATATGAAAATGCTAATAAAAATCCTTCATAGTTCATTAAAATATATTCGCATGTATCCAAAGAGCAAATACCAAATTGGTTTTGTCAGTGGTGGACTTTATATGGTCCTTCTCTAAACATCTTACCAAAACCCTATAAGAGTTTATATACCCAATGGGTTGATGTATCCCCTAAACTAATAAGTATGGAGAAAGATAATATTTTCTTCAATGGAATGTCCATAATGTATTTATTTATAGAACTCTCAATCCCATATATTATGTAATGGACAGTGGAGGTTAATAACTCCGAAGAAGGGTTTCCTTGCCTTCAGAGAATTTTTTATACAAAATTCTAAAACAAATTAATCTAGAAAGATCCCGAAGGAAAATATCATGGGCATGAGATAATAGACTCAATTAGTACAACCATTGATACATATCAAAAAACAGGTTCAAAACTACAAATGGATAATCCTAGTCCATTCAAACAAATCGCTAGAAAACTTCCAATGAAGAAGGGAGCAATTTCCAGATCTTACATAATAGAATCATACATGGAAGAAGTAAAAAAGGATTTAATGAAGAATCTAGACATAGAGGTAGGGGATGATGTATCTATGGCATCAGCTAGCCACACTACAGAAGATGGGGAATTGTGCATGGCAGGAGAGGCACAAAGTGTTCATAGCAATGAAGAAGTTGATATTGTAACTCTTCTAGAACAGTTTCAGGAGCAAGTGGAAGAATCTTCCAACAAACAAGCCTGCAAAGGAAAAGGAAAATCTTAGCAGAAGAAGACCCCACATCTAAAATTATTGGGGTAATATGACAAAATACTTTAATAAAGTAGATTCTTTTATAAATATAAGATGATAGAGGCCACAATTGTATGTCAGCCACGTTTTTCTTCTTTTAATCTTTAAGGCCATGATTGTTTGTCGGCCATTTTTTATTTGTTAGCATTAGAAATCCTCTATAAAAGGATTTCGTTTTCTTAGCAAGAGGCAAGTTGGGAAAACCCCCTCTCTCTCTGGTATTAAATCTTTCTACTTTTGTAATCTTTCAGTTGGCTTTTTAATAAAATCTCTCAGTTGATATGGTGTGTACATTGAAGATCAAGATCTTGTTGGACTTCAACTTCAGGTACATACATATTAAATTTCTTTACGTTCTATGCCTAATGATAGGCTAAATTTTTCGTGTTGAACTATATTATACTAAAAACCTACAAGAAATGGAGATTATGTAATTTATTGAGTGTTTTAAATAGTCATGCTAAAGTCAAGTACAGAACAATCCAGACGGAATGTTGTCAGGCTGTCGAAATAGTCTATTGGATTACCCAAAAGCCAGGTAAGGGCGGACCCGGAGAGTAGAAGCTTTCAACCCTCCTGCGCCAAGATTGTTTTAGCTTGTAAAGGATCCTAGTAGCAAGCATGTTCGATCCTGGCTACTATTCCATTACCAGAATAAAATTGAACATATAATCCTAACTTTATAGTCGCTTTAAGAGATGGTAGGAACCAAAATTGGAAGAAATCCCTTATAGGGACAATTCAAACAAGTCTTGCATTTGGACCTGATTTTTTAACGTCTATTCTAATTTGTAGATTTCTTTGCAGGAAGAGAACTCATTAAGTTCTTTTTTACTAAATGTTAAACTTCATGGTTATGATTATATGCCAGGTATTGAAGTTGTTTGTATATGTTACAGGATTTTTCTGAAAGGCTTCCATCTTGGTTTCAAGAATTCTTTCGGAATTCCTTCTCTTGCCGGTGACCCCGGACTAAAATCAATTTGTTTGTCAGTCATCATAAAATAAATTTTATGTAGAAAGTCCATCTGAAAAATTCATTTCAGACTCAGTTATATTTAAGTCAGAACTTGGTCTTGGCATGGGCCTTGCAATATTATCAATAATAATAATAATATGATAATGAAGATAATAATAATAATAATAATAATAATAATAATAATAATAATAATAATAATAATAATAATGTAATTATTACTAATCATTATGCAATAATATAATGAAGTGAATGTTAGTAGTGCTTGCATTGTTCATAGGTAAAGTATCGTTCATGCTTGGGATCAGGCTTTGAAAGGTTAAAATAATTATCTTTGTGCAATTGCAATTTTGATATTTTGTCTTAGGGCTCTTAGAATAAATTCTTATTAGGGATCGAATAACGATTAGTTTTAACAAAAATTTGATGTGTGGGTTGATTTAAGTGTGGGTTAATATAATAACATTCAGAATCGAAGGCTCGGGATGATGTTTTGACCTAACTTTCAAGCCAAAATAAATATAGCAATATGGGTGTCATTGGATTCGTATTATTATGGAGATTATGTATTTGAACAGATTTTGATCGTTTAGAAGCGTTACGGAAAGGTAAGTTCATAATTTTTATCTCAGGGTTCTTAGAATAAAATTTTATTATGGTTTGAATAGCGATCAATTTTAGCTAAAACTTGATGTGTGGGTTTATTTTAGTATGGGTAAATATAATCAAATTCAAATTTGAGGGCTTAAGATGATGTTTTGACCTAATTTTCAAGCCAAAAATAAATATAGCAATATAGGTGCCACTAGATTTGTATTCATATGGAGATTATATATTTGAACAGATTTTGATTGTTCCGAAGCATTACAGAAAGGTAAGTTCGTAATTTGACACTTGGGCTTTGGTTTGAGATGAGTAGAGATTTCTTACTTCTTTGAAGTGTTAGTATTGATGAAATAGATAAATTTAAGGCCAATGGGTAATGAGGGGGTCCCGTATAAATGAAATAACAAGTATTTATATGGGTACCAGTGCTATGATATGGGAAAACTTACATAAAGTTAATTGTCAATTGATAGTAACGCATGAGTTGTGATATGATTGAATTATTGAGACTTGTTAGTTGCGGGTTTGATTTATGAACCCATGTTATATATTAATCATATATATTCATATCACTTTGATCATTTCATGATAAATTACTGATTGATATTGTCCATTGAGTTATTTGTGAAGTATATATTCTGATTATACCGATGTGTAATAGTTTCGAAAAGTGACATCATGCAAAGACAATGTGAAATTGTTTCGACGTGTGGTATTATGTCAATAGAAAATGGTTCCAGCGAGTATTATTGTGTCAATGGGAAATAGATCCGAAAAGTATATGGACCTCATGAGTCCTCCTAGGTCCCGACTATCCGACAGAGGAAGCGGCTGTATACCAGTTTTTGGCCCAATGCATTGCATTTTATCTATACTATATTTCATTTTGATTTGGTGTTGAGTTGTTGAGATGATTGTGATAGTGATTTGACTTAAACATCTGAGATATCTTGTGATATCATTAGTGGTGAAACAGGTAGATAGGAAAAGTATATATTTTAATTGTTATGTTGAGGTGATTTATTTTATGAAGTAATTATACTGTTGGAAAATGAATTTTTAGAATATACCTCGTTATCGCTTCTAGGAAGGGTTAATAATCAAAGCTTGTTTAGTAGACATATTTTTTGTACTTATTCTATACTTTCTGCACCTTTTTGCGTGCAAAAACCAAAAAAAGTACTAGTGGTACTTGACTTACTGATGCGATTGAGATTTGTGATTGTTGGAATTAGGGTGAGCTGCTCTCTCCTCAATAGTATTTGATTCTAGAGACTTATATATTTTTCTGTCTTATTTCCTCTTAAACAACGGTTTTAGTTTTTCAGACTTATTTCTTAATCGTAGATGGTTTTGTACTTATGTCATCAGGTCCTTGGGGTAGTTTGATTTTAATTCGTTTATTCCTCACTTACACGAGTTAGTTGCTTAATTCAATATTATTTTTGCATTAGTTAAATTGTTAGTTCGTTAATAAAGGGACATGGCTCACCTACTGGGTGGGATAGTGGGTGTCCTCAAGGCCTAATGGGATTTTGGGTCATGACAATATGGTATCAGAGCACGTTTCATAGGTCCCACTAAGTACAAGAGTAGAGTCTTGCAGATTGGTGTGGAGACGTCTGTTACTTATCTTTGAAAGACTATAGGACTTTAGGAAACTCTCATTATTTATTTCCTTATCATGCACAATTGATCTTACATAATACTAAGTCTTTCTACTTCATTCTATCACATATGGTGAGAACACAATCTACAAATGCTAGAGGTCAGGTACCTGTGCCTGCATCTACATCGGCATCTACACCTACATCAGCATGTCTACATGCACCTGCATCTTATGCTCGAGTCGGACCACACGGATAAGGTAGAGGGTGAGGTAGAGGTAGGGGCACAAGTTGTTGCATCACTCGGGTCTAGAGCACTGACAACTACTTCGGCAATTGTTAGAACAAAGTCTCATGAGGATGATGTTTATGTTCTAGATGATGATCGGGTTTAAAATGAGGATGTGGCCCCAAGTCAGGAACCACCTGGGTTTGTTTCTACACCGGCACTTTAGGATACTTTGGCACGTATGCTTAGCTTCTTGGAACTAATGACACAAGATTGTATTTTGCCTAGTGTATCTGGTGGTTCTCAAGGTAAGGTAGGAGGAAAGACTCCTGACCAGCAGGAAAGTATGGGTCTTTTGGTCCTACCGAGTGAGCCAGCCACAATAGTAGCTCCTAGACTTAGGGGTATACCTTTTCCAATCACTACTATGCCCCTAGTTACTAGTCTTATCATGACACTTGATGAGCAAGAAATATTTGAGAGGTTCAAAAAGATAGATCATTCACAGTTCAAGGATGGATAAGGAGAGGACGCTTATAAGTTTATAATAAGTTGCCATGAAAGGTTACAAAATTTGGGACTCGTGGAGTCTCGTGGAGTCGACTACACTACTTTACGGATGCTAGGGCCAACCAAGTAGTAATGGAGAGCTTATATCGAGACTAGACAAACTAGGCCTCCTACTTTGACTTGGAATCAATTCACTCATGTATTTTTTTGAGAACTTTGTTCCCTGTAGTATGTCGGAAGAGAAGAGGAACCAGTCTAAGAATCTTACTCAAGATGGCATTTTTGTGACCAAATACGAGGCGAGGTTTCATGCCTTGTATTGTCATGCTTTGATGATTCTTCTTAGTGAAACTGAGAGGATTCTACGGTTTGTGAATGGATTAATCTATTTGATATGTATGGTAGCTTTTCAAGTAATGTCTACTGGAGGCACTTTTCATAAGGTTGTTGATGCGGCAAGGATGTTGAGTATATATGGAGTCAGGAGTTCAGGGATGCTAGGGACAAGAGGTCTCGTACTTCATATGGTTTCAATGGAACCTCATCCGGAGGTAGAGCTTTATTAGGAAGGAATTTTTTACTACCTTTTGTTAGACCAGTTCAAGCAGCTATTCAGGCATCCGAGAGAGGTTATTCTGGATAGAGTTCCTATAGTTTGAGATAGGGTTCCCAAAGATATTCTAAGATATTTTCAAGTCATGGAGGTTATTCTGACCACTTTTGTTCTACCCACCAAATGATAGAGCCTAGGACATGTTATGAGTGTAGTGACCAGGGCCATATCAAAAGGGATTACCCTTGACTGAGGCAAAGAGCACAACAACATGGTTCTCAAGGTCCTCATAGAGTAGTACCACAGCCAGCTAAGGGTTGTGGCAGTTCTCAAACAGGTCATGGTGGTGGCCGAGGGGGTGCTTAGAGTGAGGGTGGTAGAGCTCATTCTTATGTTTTTCCAGGTCATCAAGAGGCATGTATAGGTGTCATATGCAGTTATTTCTGGATTTTTCTGATGTAATGTAGACCTACTACAAATTTGTTTGACCTTGACTCTACATTTTCCTACGTGTCTGCATTTTTCTCTTTGAGCCTAGATAGGTCATGTGATTCTCTTCCTATTCCTATTCATGTTTCCACAACTGTGGGTGACTTTTTAGAAGTGGATCAAGTGTACCAATCATATATATTGACTTTAGAGGGATATGACATGTGGGTGGACTTAATTATATTAGATATGATAGATTTCGGCATCGTATTGGGTGTAAATTGGCTTCCTCCCTATCATGCAATTGTAAAGTGTTATGCCAAGACAATGACTTTAGATATGCTAGGTATTCCTAAACTGAAGTGGCAAGGAACTCGTAGTCCTTATTTGAGAAAGGTAATTTCATTTCTAAAGGCTCAGTGCTTGGCTGAAGGGATGCCTCACTTGTTTGGCTTACGTTCATGATACTAGTGTTGATACTCCTCCTTTGGAATTGGTGTCTGTGGTGAGGGAATTTTTAGAGGTATTCCCAACTGATCTTTTTGGCATTCCACCTGATTATGATATTGAATTTGGCATTGATTTAGAGCTGGGCACTTAGCCCAATTCTATCTCTCTATATCCCATAGCTCTTGTAGAATTGAAGGAGCTGAAAGAGCAGTTACAATATTTATTGAGAAAAGGCTTTATTAGGCCTAGTGTTTCTCCTTGGGATGCTCCATTCCTATTTGTGAAGAAAGATGATGACACAATGAGGATGTGTATCGACTACAGACAATTGAACAAAGTGACAATTAATAACACGTATCCTATTTTGCATATTGTTGATTTGCTTGATTAGTTTCAGGGAGTCTTAGTATTTCCTAAGATTAATTTGAGGTCTGGTTATCATCAGCTGAAGATTAGGGAGGAGGATATTCCTATGACAGCCTTTAGGACCCGTTATGGCCAGTATGAATTCTTGGTTATGTCTTTCGGGATGACTATTGCTCCAATAGCATTTATGGAGTTGATGAATGGGATGTTCAAGCCATATTTGGATTCCTTCGTTATAGTCTTCATTGATGATATTTTGATCTACACTCGTAATAAGGAGGAGCATGAGCGACATTTGAGAATTGTGCTCTAAACCTTGAAGAAAAAGCGGCTTCATGCAAAGTTTTCTAAGTGTGAGTTCTGACTCAATTCAGTGACATTCTTGGGGCATGTGGTGACTTCAGGATGGAATTATGGTATATCCAAAGAATATTGAGGTTGTTAGAGACTGGGCTAGACCTACTTAACCTACTGAGATTCAGAGTTTTGTCGGCTTGGTTGCTTACTACAAATGATTTGTGGAGGGATTTTCTTTAATTGCATCTCCATTGACAAAACTAAATCAGAAGAATTTGAATTTTCAATAGTCTAAAGTGTGTGAGACGATCTTCTAAAAGCTCAAGACATTGTTGAATTTATCCCTTATTTTGACCTTATCGATGGAAGGTGAAGGCTTCACAGTGTATTGTGATGCTTCGCGGGTGGGTCTTGGATGTATATTGATGCAAAAAGATAAGGTGATGGTGTATGCTTTGAGACAGTTGAAGGTTCACGAGAAAAACTATCCTACTCACGATTTAGAGTTGGCAGTGGTAGTTTTTGCATTAAAAAATTGGAGGAATTACTTATATTGTAATACCCCAGATTCAAGGGTGGAAATTTTTTGAATTTTCTGGGTTACTGCCAGTAACGACGGAAGCCACCTACGGTCCGTCGGTTGACTTATAGCTCGTAGGTAGGAACCGTAAGTGGCCAGCCCAAGTTTTCAAAATGTCAAGTTTCAGAACCCCAACGACTGCCTGCCAGGATGGCCCGTCATTCAATGAACGAGTCGTAGGAAGGGCTCGTAGGTCCCATCCAAACTTAGTCAAATATTTAAGTTGCAAGTCCCGACCTACGATCGCCATGTACGGTCCGTCGTTTGACCTACGAACCGTACATGGGTGTCATCATTGGAAGGCCTAGGTTGACAATCTCTGAACAAATCGACGAAGGAACAGGACAGTCCATCGGACAACTTACGGACCGTAGGTCCCGACCGTCGATGGGTCCCGATAATTATTATTTAAGGGCTTTTTGGTCTTTTCTCTAAATGTTTAACTCCTAATCTAAGTCGGTTATGCCCTTAATCCAGACCCTATATAAGCTTTCTAAGCCTAATTTTACTCATTCTAAGTCATTCCCAAAATTCTCCTCTCTCAAATATTTCTCTCTCTAGAAAGGTTCTCTCAATTCTCAAGGAAGAAGAAGGGCTAGGATCCTCCATTGAAGGTCATCAATTCTTAGCAATTTCTCGTGAGCTTTGTTGAGGTATGTTAGCATTCACCATTGGAGCCCTTTCCTCCAATGGGTCCCTAGTCTTCTTCAATTTTCAAGGTTCAAATTCCCCAATTAAGTTAGAGTTTTGATCAATTCTTATGGGTTCTTCAATTTTGATTTCCAATTCTTAATTTTATGATTCCTAGTGCACGATCTAGCGTGATAAAGTAACTTAGTGCATGAATTAGCGTGATTTATATGATTTGATGAAGAAATTGGATGAACCCATGCTATTTCCCTAAACTTAGAAATTTATATTTTGATTGATGGGTTGAATTATGAAGTGATAAATTATATGAAATCTCTATGAATCCATGCATGAATTATGATTCCTAAGCTAATGCTTTTCATGAATGACATTATGAATGACCTAATGATGGTTTTATGAAAGTAAGCATGTTCAATCAAAATCTATGATTTTACTCTATTATGTGGGTTCCTTCAATTATGGTCAATTTGACTTGTCTATGGCTTTTTAAGCATGAGTTTGCATTGAATTGCATGAATCAAGAGAAATTCTCATGAAGCTATGTGAACTCTATGATTTGCAAATTATGAGCATGATGAACTATGTAAAGATGAAGTTTATGAAATTATGCATGTCTCATATGAAGTTAATGATGAATTAAGGGTGCTTTCAGATTGAAGCATCAAAGTTTATGTTATGTTGATGTTATGGTTGAGTTGTGAAAGGGTTTCTCACGTAATACTCCCATTATGAATTTAAAACGAACAAGAGGCCATTACCCATGTTCTTAAGGAGCTATTCTAATGAAGGGACAAGAGGCGATCGCCCACGTTCCCTAATGTAGACAAGAGGCGACTACCCATATCTACTACTAATGAACTTATGACTAATGATAGACAAGAGGCGGCTACCCATGTCTACTTATGATAATTGAACTATGACTAATCCGTGGGAATTATTCTTAGCACCGAGTGGACAAGTAGTGATTACCCATGTCCCATAAACTATGTGACACCATAGGATGATTGTCTTAGATAGACATTAGCTTGTGGATCCACTTAAGCTAGAAGCTATGGTTCTTACCTTGGCTAGTAAGGACACCTCTTTTCGGTGTAGGGTAGACACCGGATTCCATGTTATAGGTCACATGGTCTTATATGTCGGTTAAGGCTATTTCCCACAACTAATGAACAAAAGTGTTGTTATGACGTTTCTCAAGTGAAGTAAAGATGTTTAGCTTGCTTTGACCATGATTTATGTCTTATGTTTTCTAACATTTATCATGTTTAGCTTGGTCATTGCATTGTTATGAAACTATCCCATTTTAGCATGTTTTAAATGATTTCGCGCATTGCTATCATACTTGGTACTTGATTGTACTAACGCATAACCTTGCCTACATTGACTTGTTGATGTAGGGCGTGGCGATTCTCCATCTACTCGTGGCTAGAGCTTAGTAGGAGAAGTGTGAAGACTTGGTGAGTCCTCATCCATTCTAGGACATAGCCTAGTTATTCTTACCTTTATGTTTTGTTCATTTTGGCAATGTATTGGGTTACGTCCCAAACTTTATTTTTTTTCTTATGTTAGATGAGATGTAGACTTCCGCTATTTTTCTTAAAAGCTTTGATATGACATTATCTTTTGAACTCTTAATCTCTATGATCTTATATGTATGTATGCTAAGTGGCTTGTATGAGGCCTTTCGGGGTCTTGTACACCATGTCACGTCTAGGGGGTACCTTAGGTTGTGACATATATGGAGTGCATTATGAGGTGTTCACAGATCATCGTGATCTTCAATATATTTTTAGCCTGAGAGATATAAATTTGAGGCAAAGTAGATGGTTGGAGTTGCTTAAGGATTATGACATCACTATCTTATATCAACCAAGCAAGGAAATATGTGGTAGAAGATGTGTTGTGTCAGAAGTCAGTTAGTAAGGGTAGCTTGGCTATGTTGCAAGTGGAAGATCATCCTTTGGCCATTCATCTTCAATCCTTGGATACTAGCTTTGTGAGACTTGAAATTTCAGAGCATGGTAGTGTTTTTGCTCGTGTTGAGGCACACTCACTTTTACTGGATCAGATCAAGGCTAGATAGTTCAAAGATAAGAAGTTAAAGATAATGTAAGACAAGATGTTAAAGGCAAAGCTAAGGAAGCAATTCTGGATTTTGAGGGAGTTTCGAGGATTAAGGATTGTGTTTGTGTTCCAAGAATTGGAGATTTCACCAAGCTAATTATGAAAGAGGCACATAGTTCTAGATATTCAATTCATCCTGGAGTAGCAAAAATGTATCATGATCTGAAACAACATAATTAGTGGTATCGAATGAAGAGAGATATTATGGAGTATGTATGCCATTGTTTGAACTACCAACAAGTGAAATATGAACACCAATGGCCTAGTGGTATGTCTTAGAGGATGTCTATACCTAAGAGGAAGTGGGAGCAGATTCTCATGGATTTCATGGTAGGACTCCCGCAGACTTTAAGGAAATTTGATGTTGTTTAGAAAATTATGGATAGATAGACTAAATAAACTCATTTTGTGCCATTTCAAAGTTCATATAACGTGGAGTGGTTGGCTAGAATTTGCATCCAAGACAGTGCATTTGCATGCCCATATCTATTATTTCAAATCGAGGTACTTAGTTCACATCCAATTTTTGGAAGTCTATGCAAAAGAAGTTAGGTACTAGAGTGGAGCTTAGCACAACTTTTCATCCGCAGATAGATGACCAATTCGAGCAGACTATTCTGGTGTTGGATGATATGTTGCGGGTGTGTGTGATTGATTTTTGGTGGTCATTGGGACCAATTTTTTCCATTAGTGGAGTTCACATATAACAATAGTTACCATTTCAGTATTCAAATGGCCTCATTGGTTGCCTTGTATGGTAGAAGATCGTTCTTCAGTGGGTTGGTTTGATGTATTCAAGGTCAGACCTTGGGGTATAGATCTGTTGAGAGATTCCTTAGATAAGTTCAAGTTAATTCAGGATATACTTCTCATGGCCTAGAGTAGACAAAAAGTTATGCAGATCGAAAGATTCGTGATTTGAAGTTCATGATTGGAGAGAAGGTTTTTTCAAAGTATCTCCCATGAAGGGTGTTATAAGGTTTGGGTAGAAGGGGAAGCTCAGCCCTAGATTCATTGGTCCATTTTAGGTACTTCGACGTATTGGGGAAGTGTCTTATGAGCTGGCTATGTCACCAAACTTATCAGGTGTTCATCCATTTTCCATATTTTGATGTTAAAAAAATATTGTAGTAATGGTTCTCAGGTGCAGTGGAGACATTGTCCAGCGGAGAAAGCCACTTGGGAGGTTGAGTCTGACATGCAGAACAGATACCCTTGGCTTATTGATAGCCAAGGTACTGTCTTTCTCTTTATCAAATGGCACCGAAACAATATTCATGACTAGCTTGCAACTCAATAGCTTTCTTTGTAAACTTAGCCGTTCACGGTGGTGCATGATGTAACGACCCTCCTAGTTATTTTATAATTTACTTGTTCTCTCCATTTTTACACTCATCAAAAATTTTATTCTTGATTTATGACTTACATGGAAGGGTAGTATGGATCTTGAGGTGTTCGGGAGCGATTTAAGCCATTGATTGAGTTCTTGAGTTTTAATAAAGTTAAGTTTGATCATGGTCAATTTTTGATCCACATGACCTTGGATTGCTATTTTTATGTTCTCAACAGGTCAGGAACATAATTGTTAGTCAATTTTCATATTTGATTTGTTTTAATGGGATTTCGAACAAGTCCAGATGGTCTTTTTAAAGTTTTTGTTATTTTAGAAAACTAATTTAGTTGGTGATTAATGGGTGAAATCCATAATTTATTTAGTATATTTATGTCATGTGACTTGTGTACAAGAATTAATTTAAATAAAAGGGTTTAACAAGTTAAATAATATCATCGATTGTTTTTAACTAGAAGCGGCTGAACATGAACATAAAAGTTACAACATTATTTTCTCACCAAAGTGCTGAAGCAAAATCCTCCACAACTCCACATTAGATACTTTGAGTGGATTATTCCTACTTCTTTATTCATACTGATGTAAGGGTGAGTTGAAGTTGGGCAGTGATCACATGCGTGAGTGCGTATTTGTGGTGATTAGGATTAGGTATGAATTAGTATATTAGTCATGTAATATATACTAATTTTGTAATGATTACTACTCATTGTGCAATAATATTATGAAGTGAATGTGAGTAGTGCTTGCATTGTTCATAGGTAATGTATTGTTCGTGTTTGGGATTAGGCTTTGAAAGGTTAAAATAATTATTTTACAACGATTGCAATTTTGATATGTTATCTTAGGGTTTTATGAATAAAATCTTACTGGGGATTGAATAATAATCCATTTTAACTGAAATTTGATGTGTGAGTTTATTTTAGTATGGGTAAATATGATCATATTCAAATTCAGGGGCTGGGGATGACGTTTTGACCCAATTTTTAAGTCAAAAATAAATATAGCAATATGGAAGTCATTGGATTCATGTTCTTATGAAGATTATATATTTGAAGAGATTTTGATCGTTTTTCAGCAACTATTTGGCGTCCAGGTACGCTAGGCCTTTTTCGCTAAGTACTTAGACGTGTCTTTACTTACATCATATCTCGTAGATTGTCGAGAGATTGCATGTATAGGCCTTCGGCTATAGAGTCTGGATGGTTGAATGTGGGGTTAGTTGTAGATTTGGTAGATAATGGATTTGCTTAGTTATTGTTGACCTTTCGATGATTGTTGGGTGTTATCCTAGGAAGGTGATTGAGGGTATTTGGATTATGATTAAGAAACATTCAGGAAGGAATCTTTTCAAGTAGGTGATGGTCGTTTATTTTTCCATTTTTGTTATATGTGCTTGACAACTACTTTGTTAGTATTGCATGCATGATATATGATGAGGGAAAAGGAAAGATAATAATTTGAAATGTTAAATATTGTCGATCACATGCAATGAGTGTGTTTACTTGGGTGTACAAGTGTGATTGCTATTTATTGTGATTGTGATGTGCGATTGATGGTTGGCTCAAGTACTACACCTGGTACACGATATTCCACGATTGGCTTAGGTACCACACCTAGTACATACTAACAGTTGGCATGGATACCAAGCATGGTATAGGGATATCCATAAATGGTTCGCCCAGGTACAATGCTTGTAAATACTAATGGTTGGACCACGTACCATGCCTAGTACACTAACTGCTTGTGCCTGGGTTCCATGAGAGAACCGGGTTTACTTCTTTATGATGTGTTTGTCACATATTGGTTCTGAGAGGCCAGGATTTTTATTTAAATGCAAGGATGGTTCTTATGTAGAATGGGATTGCATGTTAAATGCAGTAAATGGTGTCTTAAAGATCCTTGGATGTATGATTTTTTCAAAAGTGGTAATGAATCAATTTTTGTTTCGTCTTGGGGATGTCTCGGTTGTGTTGGAGTGGTTTAGTGATAGTCTTGTCGGTGGTTTACTAAATTGGTCAAGGGCTAGGGTGTTGGAATGGAAACTCGAGGGAGAGTAGTAGACTAGTTAACAGAGTTAGTAGTGGTCTTGTGTTCGAGAAATCTCTATGTGATAGAAGGGTTAGGTTATGATCTAATATGAGAATGGAATGGTCTAGATGGTGGAGTTGGATGAGAAAAGAGGTGGGGTGACTTGAGATAAACTGTATGAGTTCCAAGGTATTTCTACTTATAGTAATAGTGGTGATTGAGAGGATCGGGGGTCCTAATTTTATCTCCAAGTTTCATGTTTCTTAATTATTTGCATGATTTTATGTGGTGGATTCAGGTCGATCGATGATGCCTACCAATACGTGTTGTTTGTATTGATACTACTCTTGTTATGCCACTTGGTATAGTCTGGTTGAAGGGTCAATGATGTTTCTTTGGTAAAGATGAAGATGATCCCCAACAGCTTCTATTCTTCTTTCCTTATGGTGGGAGTTGTGTAGTATTTCTTTCCATAATTTTTTACTTCCTTCAAAACTTTTGTACCTGTTTAGACTAGTTCCTTGGGCAGGGTTCAATGTATTTCTTTACAAAAGGACTTTATTTTAAATTAAGTGTAGTGTATTCCTATATTTAATAGGATGATAATGTAAATTTATTCACTTCTGCATTTAAGGTCTTGGTTAGAGGTAAGGGTTCTCCTACCTAGGTGTTAGAGTAGGTGCTTGCACGGTCCGATAGGTTGGGTCATGAAAATTTGTTATTGGAGCCAAGGTTACTAGTCTCATAGTACAAGATCAAATGTTGAATAGTCCTGAGGATTGGTGTGTTGATGTCCACATTTATTCTTTAGGGGGCTATGAAGTTTTCTCACTTCTTCACTCCTTTCGTGCGGTCTATCGTTTGTGGTATGAGTTGAGTCCAATATTTATCTATGGATTCCAATTGGTATCTCAACGAACTAAACTGGATGTCACTGTCGCGGCTGAAGGGACACAAACCATGAATGTTTGGACCGGATGCTTTAAAGGTCATGTAAATGCATAGATAGTCAGTTAGTGATCATCCATAATGCGAATATAATGTAATGAACCTGATTAATTTAATGATAAAGCTTGATTATTGTTATTATGTGTCTGGTATTGCCTGAATGACAGGAATTGTGTGAGAATTAATTGATGAATTCCTGTGAGTTTGTGGACAGGGAAAAGTCGTAACTTAATTATGTGCAATGATTTAGTGATAAATTGCTATGTAATTAACTGAGTATTTTTGTGTTAAGAATTGTGCATGGACCTATCGTGGTAAAAAGGGTAAGGGGAAAGGATAAATGGTAACTATGAGGAAACCCCAGATTCAGGACAGTCAGGACTAGTTGGGAACCACGGGGAAAAAGGTTGTTCTAATATGATAGTGGGAATTTGGTATGATGAACATTTTTGGTGTGATCCAGTATTGATTTTTATGATCTTGTGCTGTTAAGTCTTGACCATGGATTGCTCGATATGATTTTGGGGTTATGTTAGAAACTATGAAGTAAAGCATATATTGTACATGTCAGGGAACGATCTTTGGGTTATTTTAGAAGCATGGTTGCATTTCCAAGAGTTGGTACGGATAATGGCTTTTGGGGAATAGGGTATCCCTGTAGGAAATTTCAAATTTTTGGACTGACCTTGTTGGGGCCTCCTTAGCGGGACTGACCCACTACAGTGTTACCATTATAGCTGGAATTTTTCCTCTATAGCGATAGCCGTTGTACATGCATGACAGCCGCTATAACGGGCAGGGTGGGACAGAACCCCTGCCCTATTTTTCCCTGTTCGCCTTTCATTCCCAAGACGTTTAAAATTTCTAATTCAAGTTCACATCAATGCAGAAATAGTAGAAATGTATTAAAAGGAACCATAGCATTCATTATTGAGATTAAAAAGTTAAAAAACGAACATCCATGTGTGATCAAAATAAAAGGAAAAGATGTCTTACATGCCCAAACAGGGCAAACCAAAAAAATTTAAAATAACCAGGGGGTCCTAACCTAAAGTCCCGGTACCGTCTGGGGCCTGATCCCCTATCCATGCCTCACATAGAAAGGGGAACTCCTGAAAGTCCACTTGTGTAAACGGGGGGATCTCCTACTTAGGGGCAGAATATGTGAATATGACCTTGATGGTCTTCCATATTCAACCGAGTAGGACGTCCCAGTCGAGGTTCTTCTTCCTCTTTATAGCCAGCTCCCTACGTAGTGCGGCATACTTTTCGGTGGCGGGAGGCGGGCCGGTGGGTTCGGCAGTGGCCTCTCCTACGAATCTCCGAATGGCGGCCAAGTCATCCTCCAAGCGTCTATGGGAGAGTGGGTGCAGGGTCTGGGAAGGAGGTATATCATCATCTTTGCCTGAACCGGTGGCGGCCTGGTTGCTCTATGCCTCGCCTACCTTCCTTCGCTTCCTCTCTCCAGAAGGTCTCTTCTCATCAATAGGGGGTTGAAATAGAAGTCCATGTCATATACCCTATTAGTGTCATCCTCATGTGCTCCTAAACATTTACAAATTGCAGACACCATCCTATGAAGAAACAGGCCATTCTTGCTACCCCCAAAGAAGTCATTCTATTCGGACACTATATCTTCCCTCACATTCAGATGGATACCCTAAATAGCATAGGCCACCAGAAGTGCCCAGGGATAAGTCACATCAGTAAGATTGTCTGATGGATGAATCCTCCAGCATATCGGTGCCAACCACCTTTGTATCTGTAGAAAAGTAAGCACTAGTAATGCCCTTAGTAGTGGGCCAATAGACCTTACCCCTGAATTCCACTTCAATCAGTGAGTCCCATAGACACTTCATGTTCATTCCCTTCAACTTGGGAATGTTTGGTACTCCAAGAACCACATTCAGCGTATGGGCATCCATGGGGGCCTCCACCCCTCGGATGCAGAGGGTAGGGTAGGGGGAATCTCAAAGGACAGTTGGGAGTATGGTGAAGAACTCCCTCACCCACCCAGAACAAGCAGCAGTGGGAGCCTCAACCAGTGGTCCCTAGCCGAACTCCTGGAGCCAGTTGCAGAAATCATTTGCCTTGTCCACCACTCCCCACATGCGGAAAGCCCTCTCAAAGCAAAAACCCGGCGTCTGGTAATCAAGAAATCTTTCCCACCTAGCTTCATCGGGGATCCTCTCATAATGGTAGTTTTTTTCCTGATTGGCAGCCATTAGTTGTTTTCTTGGGATTTGTTGTGAGTTCAAGGGGTGTTGAGGTTGATGAATCAAAAATTGATGTTGTTAAGAATTGGCCAACTCCTACATCCATTGGTGATGTGCGTAGTTTTCATAGATGTGCTAGTTTTTATAGATAATTTGTTAAGGGATTGAGCATCATAATCTCCCCCTTGAAAAAGGTAATCTAAAAGTATACACCTTTCATTTGGTGTGAGGAACAACCAAGGGTTTTTGACACCTTGAAGCGAGTGCCTATTTCCGCACCGTTGATGCAATTACCCAATTTTGATAATATCTTTGAAACTGAATGTGATGCTAGTAAAGTGGGTATTGAGGCTTTTTTTATTAAGATTTAAAACTCATTGCCTACTTTAGAAGGAATCTTAGAGGTGCAATGTTGAATTACTCCACTTATGACCTTGAGCCTTATGCTTTGACTAGGGTTTTGGGTAATTGGAAATACTACTTATGGCCTAAAGACTTTGTCATTAGGATCAATCATGATTCCTTGAAACATCTTACGGCCCAAGGCAAGTTGAACAAGTGACATGTCAAATGGGTTGAATTCCTTGAAACTTTTTTCTTATGTAATCCAATACAAAAGGCAAGAGTATAATATTGTGGAGGATTTCCTTGTCTAGAAAACATGTTTTGGTTACTACATCAACTTCCAAATTGTTCGATTTTGAAAGCTTGAAATTATTGTATCTCGAGGACCCCACTTTTTCTCAAATCTATCAAGATTATGAAGCATAAATAACGGAAAATAAGCTTAAGGATAAACCTCTTACCCCTTTTGATGTATTTGACTATTACTTGTTCAAGAACAAGCGACTATGTGTGCTTGTGAGCTCTTAGAGGGAATTTTTTGTGAGTGAGGCACATGATGGAGGTTTGATGGAGAATTATGGTATTGATAAAACCTTGGGGATTCTAGAAGAACAATTCTATCAACCTAAAATTCATAGTGATGTTACTAAGGTTTGTGGCAAATGTGTTGAATGTCGTAGTGCTAAATCAAGACTACTTCCCCATGGATTGTATACCTCTATCCCCACTCCTCAAAGACCTTGGCTTGACATTTCTATAGATTTTGTGTTGGGTTCTCCAAGGACTAGAAGAGGAAAGGATAACATTTTGTGGTTGTTGACCGATTCTCCAAATGGCTTATTTTGTTGCATGTCATAAGTGTGATGATGCCCCTCCATGTTGCATTTTTGTTTGTTGAGCGTGTGGTCAAGTTGCATGGTATTCCCAAAGACCATATTGAGTGATAGGGATCCTATGTTCCTTATCCACTTATGGAAGGAATTGTGGGGTCGACTTGGAAAAATATTATTATTTTCTAAATCTTGTCATCCACAAACCGATGGCCAAACCAAGGTTGTGAATCGAACCCTTAGTACTATAATTCATGCAATGGTTAAGGAAAAGTCACATCTTGGGAAGACTAATTGCCTTTGATTGAATTTGTATATAATTGTATCATCCATAGTCCCATTTGCATGTATCTGTTTGAAGTTATTTATGGATTTAACCCCCTAACCCCTATTGATCTAACCCCTTTGTCTCAAGATATTATTTTCAGTTTGGATGATAACAATAGGGCCAAGGACATGAAGTCTTTTCATGAGAAAATGAAACTTCAACTTGAGAATAAGAACCAAGAAACTACCAAGAAAGTCAACAGGGGCTAAAAAAAAAGTGGTGTTTGAACCGGGTGATTGGGTTTGGGTCCATTTCCGCAAGGAACAGTTTCCCAACAAAAGGAAGACCAGACTAATGCCTAGAGGATATGTTTCATATAAGTTGCTTGAAAGGATAAATAACAATGCATACAAAGCTGACTCCCTCTAGAATACCACGTACACACATCACCTTCAATGTGTGTGATCTTTATCCATTGGATGTTCTTGATGATGATCCTTTGAATTTGAGGGAAAATTCCTTTAAAGAAGGAGAGAATGATGCAGTCCAAGGTGCCTTAAGGGTTTTCACAAGGAACCCAGCAGCTGTAATTGTTACAAGTCTTATTCGTGAAGAGAGATGCACTTGAGTGCATTATGGAGTCGTCCTAGGGCCTCTATGTATTTATGATAGCATGGGAGGACAAAGAAAGGAGAAAGAACAAGTTGGTCATTCTACTTTATGGGTTTTCATTATTCACCCAAAGGAAGATTACCAAACAAGACTAGGGCTGTTCAAAAGAGAATCGAAATCGACAACCTGAATCGAAAAAAAATTATTGGTTTATCAGTAATGGGTTTTTGGTTTAGCGGTTTTGATAACAGTTTTGATTTTTTTGTTATCGGATTATCGGTTCTTAATGGTTTGAGATTTTTTCTTAACGGGTTAACCGATAACCCGATAGTAAATTATATAATTATATTTTTATCATTTTGTATATAAAATCCTTGACTTAGAGTTTAGTTTCCTACTTTTATTTTTTGCTGTCTCAAACTCTTGGGTATTCTACAATGTAAAAGTGTTTGCTTTTTAGCAAGATGTAATTTGTGAACTCATGTGCATGGTTCATTTGGTTTGTCACCTTGTTTCTAAGTGATTTTAATGACTTTTTTTTGTGTCAAATCTTAACGGTTAAACCGATAACCGAACCGATAACGATCAATAACCGATAAACCAATAACCGATAAGTCAATATCTTAATGGTTCTTTAATGGTTTAGCATCTCTACAAATCGATAACCAATAAGTCGATAACCAATAAGTCAAACCGTTAAACTTCAAAACCGAACCGAACCGATCGATACGCAGCCCTAAACAAGACCCTTACTTCATTAAAGGTAAAAATGTAATAACTAGATTATTCACAAACATGAAGACTTACTATTCTTTGAGAGATTTGAGTGCTTGCTAAGCTTTTGATAATGTTGAAGATTAGAAAGTGTAATGACCCGTTAGGTCATTTTGAGAACTAGTCCTCTCTCTTTCATAAAAAACCCTTTCGGTAAATTTTAAATGGAGATTTTGAACTATTCGTTTAACTAAGATTATTTAATTGATGGGTAATTTTTAGATAATTAATTTAGTAGATAATAATGGGCTAAATCTGAAATTTATTTAAGACTCTATACCACTTGGCCCATATATAAAATTGAATTAAGTAAAGAGGGGTTTGATATTTTGAGTCATACCTCCAAAACAACGCAGTTGCGCTCTAATTGATAAGGAAGTGTTGCGTCCTTTTTCCAGGTAAGAGCACTCCAACTCCTATGATTTATATATGAAATTTCATGATTCCACACACATATTAATATAATAATAATAATAATTTGTTTTGAGAGAGGGGCTAGGCCAAGGCCATTTATGTTATTGTAGTTGGAAAGGGTTTTGATCATAAAGAGTGAAAAAATATTAATGATGACCTGAAAATTATGGAATATGAGTTAATCATTGGAAACTATAGAATTTTGATGATTTTTTTTATATGATATATGTCAATTTTAGATATTGACTCATTGCGAAGGTTACTGGTGGCATAATCGGTTGTTGGGTTGAAATTTTACTATGGTTATCATATTATGATTTAAGTTTTGACATATTGAGATATGTAATTAAATATTAGGTATATTATATTATATGAATACCATTAGATTTATGTTATTTGGAGGAATTGAGATTTAACCCTATGCTTGAATTTGGGGAATATGAGAGTTGACATATTAATTGGCATCAAGATTAGAAACTTGATTATAGATTCGTGCTCTATGAGTTTTTGGATTTGGGCTAGACATATAGTAATATGGGTGTTATTAGTTTTGAAATCTTATTGCGATTATTTATTTGAATAGATTGCATTGACTTGGAAGCCCAACGAAAGGGGAAGGCTCAAGTCCCGCACTGATTGTTCAATTATTTGCGGCAAGTGGATTTCTCGACCCTTGTTAAGTGTATAGAATCGTATATTTCCTTGTGGTATGTGTTGGGGAGTAGTGGGACTTGGTGATGGGTTGACTTGTTCATATTGAATAATCCTAATGAGGAAAAAGGGGTAAAAAAAAGGCAACTTGATTGTATATTGATGTGTGATGTGTTGGGAATGATATGAAAGGTTTATTGATTCATTGTTGATGTTGTATCACGATTGTGTTGTTGTGAATTGTGCATTTATATGAAAATGGCCATCTCCTCATTATTTGTGAATGTGTCATTTGCATTGGTTCTGAGACATGGTTGTGATAAGTCTTACGTGAATTGAGGAAAGATAAGAAATTAAAGAAGATGTACCATTTTGAGGGACGTGTCGTACGCCACGATGGATTCTATTATCAAGGGTCGTGTCACATGTCATGATGGATACATGGATTGATAAGTCTCCCATGGGTCCCGGACTGAGAGACAGCGAGTGTGTATTACTATGTCAGACTTGCATCACCATACTTGGCATTGCATATATTTATCATTTGTAAACTTGTGAGTGCCTTTATGTGGTATTTGTGATTGATGAACTTGATCCCGTGTATTGCTGATTTGTAATTGTTGGAGTGTTGTTATTGAGCGATGTGCTATGTAAATTGTAAACTGCTAGGTTGGGCTGATTTTATGCAGGTTGTAGTTGTGGAGGTTCGGTTGGAGTGTAAGGAGTACCCGTATTCTATATTCTTAGCTTTGTGTTTAGGAGTTTGCTTGCTGAGTACCGTGTAGTTTGGCACTCACCCCTTGCTTCTACAGTTATGTAGGTTACGAGCCTGGATCTTCGTAATACTCCCTCTTCTTTTCCGAGGCTTCCTATGGAGATTTGTGAGGTAGCGGTTTGTCATCTCAGCGGACCTTTTTGTTCCTTATTTTTTATCTTGTTCTATTCTAGAAACAATGTCATATGAGAATTGTATTTTTCTTTCGAATCAATTGTAATACTTTAGAGGCTTGTACACGTGACAACCAGGTTTTGGGGGTTTTATTAAGTTGACTTAGTTTTCCACACTTATGATATTTTGAGATTTCAATCTGTCTTACTTTTGCATTTTTGTGATATTTGGGTTTTAGGCTAACTTGTCTTGGTGGGATAAGACGAGTGCCATCACATCCATTTTTGGATCGTGACAGAAAGAAAAGATGCTTGGAATTCTAATTCCCTTTAGGTCTTTCTAATAGGTTAGGTGTTAGATAGAATATTCAAAGGAGGTCACTTCTATATTAAATTGATTGCATTTAATTCCTTTCTTGTGTCTACCCCTCATTCTTTTTTTCTCTTCTTTTTGATTTTTTTCTTGTTATAATTAAACTTATCCTTAGAATCACATCACCTTGAACCCAAACCCTATTACAAATTTAAATACAATTTCCAACACTTCCACAAATTACGCCAACACAATTAAGCATGCGACTTTGGACCAAGTATTACAACATATGATGAACTAGCAATTTTTTTTATAAAATCCTCCCACATGGTATGGGCAATCTCTTCACATCAAGCGTGAGTCTTTTTTTTTTGTAAAATTTAATTTATTTTTTTGTGAAATATAAACTTATGCATCTAGTGTTCTATTTTAAAAAATTGAAATTTCAAATCCTACTTTTTGGAGAATTTTGGATTTGAAATCATGATTTGAAATTAAAGTCAAAATTCTGTGTATATTTCACAAAAAATGTTGATATGAAATCTTGCTCTCAAATTCTACGACTAAACGCCTAGTTAGAGTGAGTTTGTTTGATATTTTTGGTCCAACAATTGACTACATCTCATACCAAATGTGATCATTGATTTATGATTTCAAGTTCAAGATTAAGGAAGAGACTACTAAAATTATGGCGTAGATATTATTTCCAAATTTTCTACCTACATACTTTGTGGAATCATTATTATATCTTACATCAGTAGTAGGGAAGTCTTTGAATACAGAGATGGCCCCAACTAACAAAATCAAACCTAGTTGTGTCCGAATAAAGAAATTTGTAGATTTTCTATCAAAGTTTCTTTAGTCGGTAAGGGTGGGTATAGAAGATAAATCCATAGGAGCTATTAGAACATTAAACACAAACATTCACTACGATATATAGCCTAAATATTATATGAAGTGTAAATTATTGGGGCATAATGAGGAGGAATGTTGTAATGACATGTCCCATCATTATGGGTGAATCCATAAGAGCTATTAGAACATTAAATGCAATGATTCACTATAATATATTGCCTAAATATTGTATGAAGCGTAAATTATTGGGGCATACTAAGGAGGAATGTTGTAATGACATGTCCCATCATTATGGGTGTTTAGGATCATAGTATTCTTGTATAGGTTCCTATGGTTTGAGAGTTGGAAAATATCAAAAAATGGGTATCACTTCCCAAACTTATGCATCTAGTGTTATATTTTTGACGATTTAGGAGTTTTCTAAAATTCATGCTCAAAGGAAGGACAACGCTTAGCCTTAACATACCTCGATTCTGGGTCTTGCAGTATTAATATGGATTGTACCCCTTCCTTACATTATGTAATCTACACAAAATCAAGTGACACGACCATTACAAACAAAATATTAACACGTCATGGTCAAAGTAGAAATTTAGAGATTACTAGGAGAGTGATTAGCTCGTAGGACCCTTTTTTAACGTATGTTTCATTACATTTTCTTCTCCAAATTACAACCACAAATTAATGACATAACTGACATGTTTCGAGCAGCTATTAACAATTGGAGGGCTACAAAATAGTTCACCACAACCAAATAGAGTATGCCTGCACAATACTAAAAAAACTCAGTGTATCACCACACCCCTCCTTTCCAACCCCAAAATAGCAACAATCAAACCACAACCATGAGTCTTCAAACCTTTAAATCAAGAAATATATACAATATAGTCCAATAATTATTCAATATAACCATAATAACTCAAACTCACGGCTTCTGATCACCATCCTGTGAGTTAGTCCAACAATTATGTCTGGAATCATATCTTTCACCTCATAAGCAATAAGGGGTTAAGAGGGAAGGATCTTAACTTAAACTTGATGGAGTTTATAGTATTTTAACTTGTCTACTCAAATAACAAACAGTCTCCTCAAACACAAGACCTTGAATCAAGAAGAAACCATTTGAAAATCACAATGCAATAATAAAACTAACATTACACTAATTTATCTTACAATTCAATACCCATCTATACTTCTTATTCTCTCCCAGATGCATATCAATAACAACCACACACATACAAATCATTCCCAAAAAATCCAAAAATAACAACATCAGGAAAATACTTCAAAACAGCCCAACATCACATAACAATCCAAATGTGATTTCCCAACCGTCTATTCGTGTGTTCTTGCTTACATAGCTTAGCTATAACTTAGATTCACTCAATAAAATGAAGGGTGAGAACTATTACCTCCAAACAGAAGTAACATCACCTAAAAACGTGACTCCTTCACCTTGAAGAATCCTTCAAATCACAACCAACGAGGAAAAAAGAAGTAACACAATCTCTACGAACATTCCGAGGGTGAAACCATGTTGAAATTTTATAGATCTTGGCTTGGATGGTAGGGGAACCCTTAGAGAGGATTTAGACTGTTTTTCTTCTTATTTTGTGCAAAAATAATGAGATAAAACGAAGAAAAATCAATTCTTATAAAGCTAAACTGACATAAGGGCTAGGGGCCCACCTTCACGTGCCTGCTTGTGCAATCTCACGAAAATGTGAATATATCTCTATTCTGAAGTCGTATGGACAAACGGTTTAGTGAGTTGGAAACTAGACTCGTAGACCTTAGATTTGGTATATCGGGGGTCTTCCAAAGCTCTATAAATTGGGAGAAAATCTCTGAGACATTTAACTCAAATTTTAGAAAGTTTATTAAAGAAACTTACGCTAACTTTTGCCAACTTTTATTTCACAATTTGCTTGGCATCAAAACTTAACTAACGATCATTGCATGACCATATTACCTCATAAAAAATCCTTCTTAGGATATAAGACACTCTTAGTCTTACCGCGAAGGTACTGGTTAATTTAAACCTTCCAAAGGGGCGTGGTGTTACACAAGACATTTCTTTAACTCGAACTTGTTTAAGGGAATCCTTGACCTATAAATTTAGTCTAATTATTTGATATATATTACCACCCCTATGCAACCTTATTCTCCCTACATGATGCACCAAGTCATATACACCTCATACACTCATGCCATGCTACGTATTTTATGCGAAAGAAACACGGGGTCTCACATTCTCCTTCCCTTATGAACATTCGTCCATGAATGGATCTAAACAATTTCTTGGTTGCATTTCTTTGCCGCTACTATGTTATTTTCGAGGCTATATTTGTTACATTCGCAAATATTAAATCCAATTCTCAAAATTTCAATTACAAGGCTTCGTATAGATACCTCGCGACAAGCCATATAAATTTCATTTTTAAGTTATTTAAAATCCAATTTAGTTGATGTACAGGAATAATTGTCAATTATTGAAATGCGACTCACCTTAAGTCATCAATAGCTAGGGGTACTTCTTCCTCATTTCCTCCTCGGCTTCTCAAGTTATTTCCTCGACATTGTTATTCCACCATAAAACTTTCACGAAAACCACTTCTTTAGTCCAATGCTTTCTTACCTGCCGATCCAACATAGCCACTAACACCTTAGCATAAGACGAGTCTTTAGAGACGCAAATATCCTCAATGGGCATAATCCGCAAACGATTTCCTATGCACTTCTACAACATAGATACATAGAACACCGGATGGACTACTTCCAATTCTGAAGGAAAATCAAGCTTGTACGCCAACCTGCCAATCCTCTGAATAATATTATATGGCCCTACATACCTTGGACTGAGCCTCCCTTTCTTGATGAACCACATGATACCCTTCATAAGCAATACTTTCAAGAAAATCCAATCTTCTACATCAAACTCTAAGTCTGGCCATCAAACATATGCATAGACTTCTGCCGACTCTATGTTATCTACAACAGATCTCTAATAAGCTTTACCTTCTCTATAGCTTACTAGACTAGATCGGGACCTAGAAACTCTACTTTCCTGATCTTAAACCAATCAATCTGCAACCTGCACTTCCGCCCGTATAGTGCTTCATAAGGAGCTATCTGAATACTAGCTTTGAAGTTGTTACTATAAGCAAACTCAATCAGTGACAGATGATCATACTAGTTCCCGCTGAAATCTATCGCACATACCCATAATATGTCCTTGAGCACCTGGATCATATGTTTGATTTGGCCATCAATCTGAAGATGAAAAGTCTTACTAAGATTAACTCGAGTCCCCAAACCCTTCAGCAAGGATCTCCATAACTATGCTATAAACTATGCCCCTCTATCTTAAATAATCAACACTGGATACCATGAAGTATAAATATCTCTCTAATGTACATCCCAACATAACCTTAAGCTAGAATGTAGCCCTGACAAGAAAGAAATGAGCTGATTTGTCAACCTATCAATAATCACCCAAATGGAATTGATCTTCCATCCCGTATGAGGCAAAAATGTGACAAAATTCATATTTATCTCCTCCTACTTACACAATGGAATAACTATCTCTTGAGTCAGCCAACTAGGCTTTTGATCCTCTACCTGCCGACAATATATCTCCTTAATACCATGACACATTTTCATGGATCCTATGTGAATAGAGTAGCAAGAATGGTTTGCATGTCCCATAATTTTCTATAGAAGCCCTATAGCAGTCAGAACATATAACTAATCTCTGAATCTGAAGACTCTATATCATGCTCTATCAAAGGCTAAACACTCATGTTATTGAGCCTTGCCTCTGAGTTGATCTAAGCTAGGACCTTTTTTTTCATGCCTTCACCTCTACAACTAGAGATGATACTACTGAGTCCTATACTGTGACTCTAGTATCATCAGTGTCTAATAATATAACCCCCAAACCAGCTAACTGATGGATCTGTCTGGCCATCTCCCACTTCTCAGCTCCCAAATGTGATAGATTGACCATAGACTTATGATTGAGGGAATCCGCTACTATATTGGCTTTCCTTCAATGATATAAGATATCCACATCATAGTCTTTCAGCAATTCATGCCATCTGCACTATTGTAGGTTCAACTTTTTCAGTCTAAAAATACTCTGGGGATTTTATGATCTGTATAAATATCAACATTAAGGACATTCAAGTAATGCCTCAAAATCTTCAAGGCATGAATAATTGTAGTCAACTCTAAATCATGGGTCGGGTAGTTCTTTTCATTCTTCTTTAATTGTCTAGAAGCATAAGCAATTACCTTTCTGCGTTGTGTCAGAACACAAACCAGCCTAATGCTTGAAGCGTCATAATACATTGCATTGCCCTCTAGGCCCTCTTATAAGGTCAGAACTAGTGCTTAAGTCAATCTATCTCTCAACTCTTGGAATCTCCGTTCGTAGGTTGTGGTCCACTAAAACTTAGCTTCTTTTTTAGTCAACTTTGTTAGGGATGCTGAAAGTAAAAAAGAAATCCTTCCACAAACCTTCTGTAATACTCTGCTAACCCTCAGAAAGCTTCAAACTTCTACTAGGTTCATGGGTCTACGCCAAGTCTTCACGGCCTCAATCTTTTGTAAGTTAACCTGGATACCAACATCTAATACAATATGGCCCCAAAAAAACCACTGAACACAACCATAACTCATACTTCGTGTCACGACCCAAGGTACCCCCTAGACGTGACATGAAGTACAAGACCCCGAAAGGCCTCATACAAGCCACTTAGCATATGTCATACAAGATAATAGCAGTTTAAGAGTTCAAAAGATAATTCATTTCCAAAAGAGTTTAAAGCAATAGCGAAAGTCTACATACAATCTCAAAAGCCATCTAACATAGAAAATGAAAGAACATTGGGACGTAACCCATACAAGTTTTTAAAAGAAGGTAAATGACATAAAAGTAAATCTGGCTACATCCGTGAACATATGAGGACTCACCAAATTCTTCAAAGGCTCTAATATCACGTACTAGCCACGAGAAGATGGGGATGCACTGGACCCTACACTTATAAGAAAATGTAGGCAAGAGTATGCATTAGTACAAATATGTAACAAGTATGATAACCATGCATAAAAACATTTTTTTGGTAAGTGTAAATTTATTTACCAGATAGTGAAATATGTACAAAGTGTGGAACTCTGGCCATGGGCATTCTCCATTCTCAGAGCCCAGCTAATATAAAGTTCTTAATTTTTGCTAGCACCTAGTCTAAGGGTAGAAATTATATCTATGCAGACCAGCCATAACTCTAGGATTCATGCTAGCTCTCAAGTGTATGTTTTGAATGATTGTTCTTGTAATCACCTCTATGGTTCTCTCCTTGTGTTGAAAAATCCTGTAATACCTCTCCAGCCAGATGTGATACACTGATGCTGCCAGAGCCATTCTATATACTTCAGCTAAAAACATTTAAAAATGCTAAAAAGGGACACTTTCTTAATCATGCAATGATCAAGCTAAAATATGAGAAAAGGGTTAGAAATCATAAGTCATAAAACATGATGAAGGCAAGCTAAACATCTTTACTTTACTTGAGAAATACCTTGAAAGCAACTTAGTTTATTATTGCGGGAAGTAACCTTAACTGACATGTAAGACCATGTGATCTATCAATATGGAATCTGGTGTGTAACCCTACACCGATAAGGCCATCCTACTTGCCAGGGTAGGACCCTTAAACTTCAAGCTTACGTGGATCCACTAGCTAATGTCTATCTAGACAATCATCCTATGGTGGCACATAGTTTATGGGACATGGGTAATCGCCACTTGTCCACTCGGTGCTAAGCATAATTCCCACGGATTAAACATAGTTCAATTATCATAAGTAGACATGGGTAGACGCCTCTTGTCTATTATTAGTCGTAAGTTCATTATTAGTAGACCTGGGTGATCGCATCTTATCTACATTAGGGAACATGGGTGATCGCCTTTTGTCCCTTCATTAGAATAGCTCCTTAATCATCGATTCAAGTTTAGTTGAGAAAGACCTTTCAACAAGTTATGAATCCTTTATGTGAGAAAACCTTTCACATTTCATCAATTGAGAAATCAAGTGAGAAAACATTTCACTATGCAACAATTATCAACATTCATGCTTCAATCTCAAAGCAATTCATAAATCATCATAATTTCCATCATTGAGCATGCATACTTTCATAAAACCCATCTTTTCTTCATTCATCAATTCATCATGAATCATAGCTTTAGGAAACATAAATCATGCATGGGTTCATATAGACTTTATAAAATTCATCTTCTTCACAATTCAACCCATCATCAATTCATAAATCTCAAAATTAGGGGATTTCATATGGGTTCATGGGGATTCATCTTAAAACATGTAATTCAACTCAATTCATACTTACAAAACCATAATTGAAAGTAATTTGATCATAATTGAAAGAACCCACATCATAGAAGAAAACCCTTAAATCAAATTGGGAATTTGATACTTGAAAATTGAGAACTTTAGGGACTCTATGGAGGAATGGGCCCCATTGATGAAGATTATCATACCTCAATGCCAAAACCTTAAAATCAATGGAGGATTAGAAGGGAATCTTAAAAACCCTAGCTCTTGCTTCTTTTTCTTCAAGCTTTCTAGAGAGAGAAATATTTGGGAGAGGAGAGTTTTGGGAATGATTAGGAATGGATAGAATTAGGCTTAAAAGGCTTATATAGTGCCTAGGATTAAAGGATAACCGACTTAGATTAGGGATTAAACATCTAGGGAAAAGACCAAAAGGCCCTTTAAAAATAAATGTGAACCCCCAACGATGGGTCACCATGTAAGGTCCGTAGTTCAATCTATGGTCTGTACATGGTCACCGTAGGTCTGACTTTCGCCTCTTAATACTTCACTAAGTTTGGGTCTCACCTAAGAGGCCTAGCTACGTCCGTACATTAAATGATGGACCGTCCTGGCGAGCCGTAGAGAGATACTGATGCCTGGCACTTTGAAGAAGTTTAAGAGTCTAACTACGGTTCCCTTCTATGGTCCATCAGTCCATCTACGGTCCGTAGGTGGCCTCTGTCGTCACTGGCACCAGAACCTACAACTTTTCTTCTTTCAAAATCTGAGGTATTACAATATCTCCCCCTTGGGAACATTCGTCCTCGAATGGGATTCAAGACATCAAAGGAAGGATAGGAACTTAATCTAACAGCCCAACATGCATGCAATCACATAAATGCACATATCCGAGGAGGAAACATCAACTCCAAGCTAAAGCATGTTCAAAACATCATTTCATGAAGGCCCTATGCAACTCATACCCAAATGCACATAATCATAGAGAAATCAATCAAGTCAACTTATTTTCTCAAAATTTAGACTCTTCATGAACATGCATAATCAAGGAATCATGGAAATAACTAACACACATGAAACCAAAGGAATGAATCATGAGGAATTTGGATACCTCAAGCTAGAGTAGGATCGGAGGGAAAGAGATGAGGATATCGGGACATTATATCGGCCTCGGCCTCCCAAGTAGCACCCTCAACTAACTGATTCCTCCAAAGAACCTTCACGGAAGCAACTTCCTTATTTCTTAACTTTCGGACTTGTCGGTCTAAAATCTCAATCGGAACTTCTTCATAGGAAAGGCTATCATTTATGCCAAGACTCTCTAATGGCACTATAGATGATGGATCACCAACACATTTCTTCAACAATGAGTCATGGAAAACCGAATACACCGATGCCAAATCATTAGGCAAATCAAGTTCATAAGCAACCTTACCAACACGTCTCATAATTTGATATGGGCCCACATAACGGGGACTAAGCTTCCCTTTCTTCCCGAATCTCATTACACCCTTCATGGGTGAAATTTTCAAGTAAACCCAATCATCAACATCAAATTCTAAATCTCTCCTTCTAACATCGGCATAGGACTTTTGTCGACTTTGGGCCGTTTTCAACCTTTCCCTAATAAGCCAAACTTTCTCCATAGCCTCATGTACCAACTGGGACCTATCAAAGCAACTTCGCCAACTTCAAACCAACCTATAGGAGATCTACACCTCCTACCATAAAGAGCCTCAAACGGAGCCATACCAATACTAGAATGCTAGCTATTATTATAAGCAAATTCAATCAAAGGCAAATGATCATCCCAATTACCATTGAAGTCAATCACACAAGCTCTCGACATATCTTCTAAAGTTTGGATAGTACACTCCGCTTGCCCATCGGTTTGAGAATGAAAGGTTGTACTAAGCTTAAAACGAATACCAAGACCCTTTGGAAAGACTTCCAAAATTGAGAAGTAAATTGTGCACCACGATCGGAGATAATGGATAAAGGCACTCCATGAAACCTAACCATTTATCTCAAGTACAATTTAGCATAATCCTCCACTGAATAAGAAACCTTGACGGGTATGAAATGGGCTGATTTCATCATACGATCCACAATAACCCAAATTGAATCTTATTGTCACCGGGTGCGTGGTAAACCAACAATGAAGTCCATATTCAAATCTTCCCACTTCCAAGTAGGAATACTTATATCTTGCGACAAACCTCCCGGCTTTTGATGCTCAACTTTCACTTGTTGACAATTAGGATACTTAGCCACAAATTTCGCAATATCCCTCTTCATCCCATTCCACCAATAGACCTCCCGCAAATCACGGTACATCTTGGTAGCTCTCGGGTGAATGGAATATCTAGAACTATGGGCTTTCGATAAAATTTTCTCCCTTAGGTCATCTACATCGGGAACACACAAACGACCTTGATATCAAAGCACACCATCTCCTCCTTGGGAGAAAGCCTCAACGTACTTCTTGAGCACCGCTTCCTTCAACTCAACCAAATTAGGATCAAGATCTTGCTTAGACTTCACATCGAACACAAAATACGATTCTGAACCATTGTGAATCATAACACCACCCTCACTAGAATCAATCAACCGTACATCCGATCGGGCCAATCTACCAAAATCACGAACCAATTCTTTCTTACCATCCTCAACATGTGCAACACTACCCATAGACAACCAACTAAGAGCATCTACCACCACGTTCGCCATGCCGGGGTGATAGAGAACATTCATGTCATAGTCCTTTAACAACTCAAGCCACCTCCTTTAGCGAAGATTTAGATATTTTTTCTTGAAAACATATTGCAAACTCTTATGGTCGGTAAAGACATCAACATGCACACCATACAAATAATGCCTCCAAATCTTTAAAAGAAACACAACCGCTGCTAACTCTAAGTCATGAGTAGGATAGTTCTTTTCATGGACCTTAAGTTGCCTAGAAGCATAAGCAACGACTTTCCCATTTTGCATAAGAACACCCCCTAACCCAATCCTTGAAGCATCACAATAAACCACAAACCCATCGGACCCTTTCGGTTAAGCCAATATCGGAGACGAGGTAAGTCTATCTTTCAATTCTTGAAAGCTCTTCTCACACGCTTTGGACCATGTAAACTTAACCTTCTTTTGAGTCAAAGTCATCAATGGGGAAGCAATCGAAGAAAACCCTTCAAAAAACCTCCTATAATAACCAGTCAAACCCAAGAAACTTTGAATATCCCAAGGTGATAGAGGTCTAGGCCAATTCTTAACCGCATCCGTCTTCTTAGGATCTACCTCAATACCCTTATCGGAGACAATGTGAACAAGGAAAGCCACGGACCTTAGCCAAAACTCACATTTACTAAAGTTCGCAAAGAGTTGTTGTTCCTTGAGGACTTGCAACACAATCCTCAAATGATCAGCATGCTCATCCTCACTCCTTGAGTAAATCAAAATATCATCTATGAACACAATCACAAACATATCAAGATATTATCTAAACACCCAATTCATCAAATCCATAAACGCGGCCGAAGCATTCGTCAACCCAAACGACATCACTAGGAATTCATAATGGCCATATCTAGTCCAGAAAGCCATTTTTGGAATATCATCATGTTTCACCCTCAATTGGTGATAACCCAAACGAAGATCAATCTTAGAGAAGTAACTTGCCCCTTGAAGTTGATCAAACAAATCATCTATCCTTGGAAGAGGATACTTATTCTTAATGGTAACCTTGTTCAATTGACGGTAGTCAATACACATACAGAGTGAACCATCCTTCTTTCGAACAAACAAAACTGGAGCACCCCATGGAGAGATACTTGGTCGGATGAAACCCTTATCCAACAAATCTTTCAATTGCTCATTGAACTCCTTTAGTTCCACCGGAGCCATTCTATAAGGAGGAATAGAGATAGGTTGCATATCGGGGAGAAGGTCAATACCGAAGTCTATCTATTTCCCTTTCAGGAGGAACACCGAGTAGATCATCAGGAAACACTTTCAAAAACTCATTTACAACAGGAACTGACTCAAAAGTAGGGGTTTCGAAATCCACATCCCTCACCCTAACAAGATGGTATATGCAACCCTTAGAAATCATCTTTCTAGCTTTAAGACAAGAAACAAACTGACCCACCCTTTGGCATAGAATTTCCCCCCTTCCACTTTAGGATAGGCTCATTTGGGAATTGAAACTTGACCACTTGGGTCCTACAATTAATTGAAGCATAACAAGAATGCAACCAATCCATCCCAAGAATAACATCAAAGTCTAGCATATCAAGCTCTACAAGATCAACATAAGTGACTCTATGGGATAAGGAGACGGGACAATTTCTATCGACTCTCTTAGCCACAATAGATTCACAAATAGGAGTAGAGACACAAAAGGGATCTAAGAACACATCCGAAAGAACATCAAACCTCATAGCCACATATGGCGTCACAAAAAACAAAGTAGCATCGGGATCAAGCAAAGCATAAACATCAAAGTGAAAAACTTTCAACATACCGGTAACCACATCGGGAGAAACCTCTTGCTCATGGCAAGTCTGAAGTGCATAGAATCGGTTTTGCTTTTGATTTCCACTAGAACTCGATGGATTTTCAGGTTGAGTTCGTCGACGATTATCCCCTTCATTTTTAGCCACTAAGGGACAATCCCTTATCTTGTGATCCATTTTGCCACAACCAAAGTAAGCATTAGAACCGGCTAGACATTTACCCTCATGTTTCCTCCCACACTTAGCACAAGTAGTCGATGAGAATCCACCACCATTTCCTCCTTGAGGCTTAGGGTTAGTCACCCTATCTTTGTTGAACTTAGGAGGAGCATTGGAGGAACCTTGATCGGAAAACCTTTGTCGAAACCTAGAGCGACCATGTCCATCGGACCTCGAATGTGAAAAATTACCATCACCGGTCTTAGTGCTCTTTGTCTCCCTAGACCTTTCCTTAAGCTTCTCCTCTTCTATTTGTTGAGCATGAATCATAAGACGAGAAATATCCATGTCATTAACAAGCATGGTGGTACGACATTCCTTGACCACCGTTTCGGACACTCTCAAAATGAACTAACTCATCCTTGCCCTAGGATCGGCAACCATAGTAGGAGCATATCGAGATAATTGTGTGAACTTCAAAGCATACTCCTTCACACTCATGCTTCCTTGAAGAAGGTTGATGAACTCAAGCACATTTGTCTCCCTCATCTCAAGGGGAAAGAACCTATCAAGGAAGGCAACCTTGAACTTTTCCCAATAAAGAGAACCCGCATCATCCACCCTCTCACTTTTCCATTGCTCAAACCACACTTGAGCCACACCCTTAAGTTGGTAAGCGGCCAACTCTGCCTTCTCCTTCGGCGTCGCACCCATGATCATTAGCACCTTGTACACCTCATCAATGAACTCTTGAGGATCTTCCTCAACCTTAGAACCATGAAACTCAGGAGGGTTCATCCTTGTGAAGTCCCTCACCCTAGATGTCGTCGTAACCACATTTAGGTTCATGGGAGCCACAACCTCCCTATTGGCTTGATCCAACACTTGAAAAGCAGCCCTAAACTCTGCATTAGTCACTTGTTCGGCCAAATGATCAACCGAAACTTGAGGAGGAGCTTCTTGTCCCACATTCTCTCTCACATTTCTCCTAGCATAAGGTCTTCGAGTAACTACATCCTGAAACGCATAGGATAGGGATTAGGAGAGAGACATATAGAGTTACACTCTATCGCACGACTTAGGAGTAATGAAAGAAGTGGAATTTCCTAAACATCTTATAGCCTCTCATTCATAAATGTAGGGTGCTTTACACTCATGAACAAGACTCTACTCGACATGGCTTATGAGACTTACTAGGATCTTTCTAAAACTGTGTGCTCTGAATACCAAGTTTGTCACGACCCAAGGTACCCCCTAGACGTGACATGGCATACAAGACCTCGAAAGACTTCATACAAGCCACTTAGCATACATCATACAAGATAATAGCAGTTTAAGAGTTCAAACGATAATTAATTTCCAAAAGAGTTTAAAGCAATAGCGGAAGTCTACAAAAAGTCTCAAAAGCCATCTAACATAGAAAATGAAAGAACGTTGGGACGTAACCCATACAAGTCTTTAAAAGAAGGTAAATGGCATAAAAGTAAATCTGGCTACATCCTCGAACATATGAGGGCTCACCAAATTCTTCAATGTCTCTAATATCACGTACTAGCCACGAGAAGATGGGGATGCGCCGGACCCTACACTTATAAGAAAATGTAGGCAAGAGTATACGTTACTACAAATATGTACCAAGTATGATAACCATTCATAAAAACATTTAAACATGCTAAAAAGGGACATTTTCATAATCATGCAATGATCAAGCTAAAATATGAGAAAAGGGTTAGAAATCATAAGTCATAAAACATGATGAAAGCAAGCTAAACATCTTTACTTTACTTGAGAAATACCTTGAAAGCAACTTAGTTCATTATTGTGGGAAGTAGCCTTAACCGACATGTAAGACCATGTGAGCTATCAACATGGAATTCGGTGTGTAACCCTATAGCGATAGGGCCATCCTACTTGCCAAGGTAGAACCCTTAAACTTATAGCTTACGTGGATCCACTAGCTAATGTCTATCTAGACAATCATCCTATGGTGGCACATAATTTATG
Organism: Solanum appendiculatum; assembly: GCA_018342035.1. NCBI lineage: Eukaryota > Viridiplantae > Streptophyta > Magnoliopsida > Solanales > Solanaceae > Solanum > Solanum appendiculatum. The sequence goes on from JAGDQO010001015.1 coordinate 159,928, forward strand.
GGACATGGGTAATCTCCACTAGTCCACCTGGTGCTAAGCATAATTCCCACGGATTAAACATAGTTCAATTATCATAAGTAGACATGGGTAGTCGCCTCTTGTCTATTATTAGGCGTAAGTTCATTATTAGTAGACATGGGTGATCGCCTCTTGTCTACATTAGGGAACATGGGTGATCTCCTCTTGTCCCTTCATTAGAATAGCTCCTTAATCATCGATTCAAGTTTAGTTGAGAAAGACCTTTCAACAAGTTATGAATCCTTTATGTGAGAAAACCTTTCACATTTCATCAATTGAGCAATCAAGTGAGAAAACCTTTCACTATGCAACAATTATCAACATTCATGCTTCAATCTCAAAACAATTCATAAATCATCATAATTTCCATCATTTAACATGCATACTTTCATAAAACCCATCTTTTCTTCATTCATCAATTCATCATGAATCATAGCTTTAGGAAACATAAATCATGCATGGGTTCATATAGACTTCATAAAATTCATCTTCTTCACAATTCAACCCATCATCAATTCATAAATCTCAAAATTAGGGGATTTCATATGGGTTCATGGGGATTCATCTTAAAACATGTAATTCAACTCAATTCATACTTACAAAACCATAATTGAAAGTAATTTGATCATAATTGAAAGAACCCACATCATAGAAGAAAACCCTTAAATCAAATTGGGAATTTGATACTTGAAAATTAAGAACTTTAGGGACTCTATGGAGGAATGGGCTCCATAGATTAAGATTATCATACCTTAATGCCAAAACCTTGAAATCAATGGAGGATTAGGAGGCTTGAATCTTGAAAACCCTAGCTCTTGCTTCTTCTTCTTCAAGCTTTCTAGAGAGAGAAATATTTAGGAGAGGAGAGTTTTGGGAATGATTAGGAATGGGTAGAATTAGGCTTAAAAGTCTTATATAGTGCCTAGGATTAAAGATTAACCGACTTAGATTAGGGATTAAACATCTAGAGAAAAGACCAAAAGGCCCTTTAAAAATAACTGTCGGACCCTATCTACGGTTGGACCTATGGACCGTCCTGTTCCTCCGTAGATAGATTCATAAAGTTTTAACTGTGAACCCCCAATGACGGGTCACTATGTACAGTCTGTGGTTCAATATACGGTCCGTACATGGCAACCGTAGGTCTGACTTTAGCCCCTGAAGATTTCACTAAGTCTGGGTCTCACCAACGAGGCCTACCTACGGTCTGTACATTAAATAACGGACCGTCCTGGTGAGCCGTAGAGAGATACTGATGCCTGATATTTTGAAGAAATTTAAGAGTCCAACTGCAGTTCCCACCTACGGTCCGTCAGTCCATCTACGGTCTGTAGGTGGCCTCCGTCGTCACTGGCACCAGAACCTGCAACTTTTCTTTTTTCAAAATCTGAGGCGCTACACTTCGAGAGCTTAGCATACAACCTCTAACCTTGGAGTAACTGAAGCACTACTTGGAGATGATATATATGCTTTGCCTCTAAGTGAGAATGTACCAGAATATCATTAATTAATACAATGACGAACAAGTCTAAAGATGGCCTGTATACAGCATTCATCAGGTTCATAAATATTATTAGGGCATTCATCAATCCAATCAAAATGGTCATATCTAATCCTGAAGGTTGTCTTTGGAATATTACTCCCTCGAACAAGTACCCGGTTGTACCCTAAATGTAAATCAATCTTTGGGAAGCATCCGACATCATATAGTTGGTCAAAAAACCCATCAATCCTTTGTAGTGGATATTTGTTCTTTATAGTCACCTTATTCAGTTTTTGGTAGTCTATTCACTTCTGCAATAAGTCATCTTTCTTCCACACAAATACCACTGGTGTACCACATGGTGATGCACTAGGCCTGATGAAGCCCTTATCGAATATATCTTTCAATTGCTCTTTCAATTCCTTCAATTTTTGTTGGTGCAATTCTATATAGGGGAATTGATATCGGTTGCGCATCTGGTAATGTATCAATAGAAAAATTAATCTCTCATTCTAGGGGAATACCAGGAAGCTCGCCTCGAAATACATCTAGAAACTCATTGGCCACTAGAACAAACTAAAGAGCCGATGGCTTAGCATTAATATCTTAAACTCGATTGAACAATATGATAAATGCAGCCTTTGGCAACCATTTCTTTGGTTGAAGATTAGAAATAAACTTGCCTTTTGCCATTGCCGTATTAGCCTTCCATTCTCATACTACTTCCCCTGGGAACTTAAATCCAGAGTCTTCTCTTGGTAGTCGACATTGGCATAAAAGTTGCCAGCCAATCCATGCCCATATTAATAACAAAGTCAAGCATCTCTAGCTCTATCAGGTCTACAAATTTCTAACAACCAACAATAAACCTCAATAAATCCTCTTGAGCATAAGTACTCAGTCAGATAAGAAACACAAAGCACGATTTAGATTTTAAATGTACTTATAACTCTACTTTATAGCACGATCTATTAATTGAAAGAAATGTAACCATTCCTAATTCCCTATAGCCTCCTAATTATAAGTGTGGTGCACAACACACCCATAAACAAGACTCTACTAGACACAGCTTGTGGACTCCCTGGGACACGACCTACTCTGATACTAAGTTTGTCATGCCCCAAATTAAGGGAGGTGACTGCCACTCGATACCTTATTTAACTGAGTTAGCCACTGAAACATACTAACTGGCTCAACTATGATCCAGAAGGTCAGGCATCATAACATCTAAAATACTAGGTTTAGACCATTCAGGTCATAACTTGAATAACAGAAAGTCATATAGACGAAAGTATACAAGCCAAAAATAATAAAGTACTAGCTAGCCGATGAGGCCGCAACTGTAGACATATATACGTACATACATGTATATACATGCCAAGCCTATGGCGCTGGAGATTGGAAGGTGTAGAAAGAAACCCAAAATATTGTGTCCACAATAACCTCTAAAATTGTCATTAGCACTGGTCGGGACAAGGCCCCGACTATACCCAAATTGTATAATGAAAGTAAACATCCTATGAAAGTTCTAGGAAGAGGTGGACCTTACCAACTCACAGCTGAACCCCGAATCCTAGCGGAGGGGTCAATCAGAATCCCTACCTAGACGTGCACGAAACAAAAATGCAGCTTCCCCAGGCAACGAGACATCAGTATGAATAAAAATATACTAGTATGTAAGGCAAAAAGTGGAATCATAAATAGTTGTTGTAAAAAGCGTAATAAAGATACCACCTGAAACAGAAACTCTGATAGCCTCCATTGCTGACATCCGACCTTATATAAATTAAATATGCATGGCATGCTCGCGTAATAGTATGTCGTGAATATATATATATATATATATATATATATATATATATATATATATATACAAATGCATGTCATACCCAACCATGTGCTAGCAATGGTGGTGCCTTCAGGTAGCTAACCGGCATTATATTCGCCAACTTGTGGTCATCTATGTCTCATATGTATAAATATAGGCAATAGATCCCAAACCTCCCGATTATAACCCGGGAGTAGAATGCATATCATATCATGTCATGGATTCGTAATGCATATATGTTACATTAATCATGTTGCCAATCTTGGCCCGTTGGTACTCTTGTTCTCATAATCCTGCAATCACTTTCTTATAACATATAAATGTCCTGTAGAACCTCATATTCTTATAGAATAAACTGGAACACTTAACTCGACTTTAGAAAGGTAACTTAACCTGAGGATGTTCATAAAGAGCTTATGATGTTTCACTTAGTTTTTATATATGTTTTCTTAATAGTTTGTAAAAGAAAGCATTTCAAAAACAACATGTCCTTTAGTAGTTTAAACATATGAGTTACATTTGAGAGTTTTGGAAATCGATGTATTATTTTAAATTTTTTCAAAAAAATATATTAGCAAGGAAGGAGGACTGATTGCAAATTCTTAATGCTCCTCCATAATCTTTTAAGTCACAACACCCAAAGAAGAATAAGAATTTATACACATGGACCTATAGTCAAAGGAATCGACCAAATGACATATAGACACCAAATACCCTATATAACCGAACGAGTGGAATATCAACATAATGGAGTCACGAAAATACTTCAGCTGCTATCCCAATGCCTTTCACAGAAGGCCTTTCTAGCAATAAAATAGTAAAATATTGCATTTGACGATTTAGGAGTTTTCTAAAATTTGTGCTCAAAGGAAGGACAATGCTTAGCCTTAACATACTTCGATTCTGGGTCTTGTGGTATTACTATGATTGTTCCCCTTTCTTACAGTATGTAATCTACACAAAATCAAGTGACACAACCATTACAAACAGAATATTAACATGTCAGGGTCAAAGTAGCAATTTAGAGATTACTAGGAGAGTGATTAACTCATGGGACCCTTTTTAAACGTATGTTTTATTACATTTTCTTCTCCAAAATACAACCACAAATTAATTACATAACAGACATTTTTCCAGCAGCTATTAACAATTAGAGGCCTACGAAATAGTCCACCACAACCAAATAGAGTATGCATTCACAATAATAAAAACTCGGCGTATCGCCACACCCCTCCTTTCCAACCCAAAAATAGCCACAACCAAACCCCACCATGAGTTTTCAAATATTTAAAGACAGAAATATATATAATACAGTCCTATAATTGTTCAACATAACCATAATAACTTGAACTCACGCCTTTCGACCACCATCCTATGAGTTTGTCCAACAATTACGTCTGGAATCATATCTTTCTCCTCATAAGCAATAAGGAGTGAAGAGGGAAGAACCTTAACTTAAACTTGATGGGTTTTATAGTGTTTTAACTTGTCTCCTCAAATAACAAACAGTCTCCTCAAACACAAGACCTTGAATCAAGAAGAAATCATTTGAAAATCACAATGCAACAATAGAACTAACGTTACGCTAATTTATCTTACAATTCAATACCCATCTATACTTTTTCTTCCAGATGCATATCAACAACAACCACACAAAATATAAATCATTCCCAAAATACCAGCAACAACAACATCAAGAAAATGCTTCAAAACAGCCCAACATCATATAACAGTCCAAATACGATTTTCCAACTGTCTATTTGTGTGTTCTTGCTTACATAGCTTAGAAATAACTTGGATTCACTCAATAAAATGAAGGGTGAGAATTATTACCTCCAAACAGCAGCAACAACACCTAATAACGTGACTCCTTCACCTTGAAGAGTCCTTCAAATCACAACCAACGAGGAGGAAAGAAGTAACACAATCTCTACGAACATTCCGAGCGTGAAACCACATTGAAATCTTATAGATCTTGGCTAGATGGTAGGGGAACCCTTAGTTATGATTTAGGACTGTTTTTCTTCGTATTTATGCTAAAATAATGAGATAAAACGAAGGGAAATCAACTCACATAAAGCTAAACCGACATAGGGCTAGGGGGCCACCTTCACGTGCCTGCTTGTGCAGTCTCACAAAAATATGAACATCTCTCTATTATGAAGTTGTATAGATGAACGGTTTAGATCATTAGAAACCAGACTCGTATTCCTTCGATTTGGTATATCGGGGGCCTTCCAAAGCTTTATAGATTGGGAGAAAAGCTCTAAGACATCTAATCCAAATTTCAGAAAGTTTATTAAAGAAACTTATGCTAACTTTTGCCAAATTTTATTTCACAATTTTCTTGACTTCAAAACTTAACTTACGATCATTGCGCGACTATATTACCTCATAACAAATCCTTCCTAGCATATAAGTGTTTTCAGATCAATCACTTGAGAAAAAATTTTTAAAAAAAGTATAATTTGTGTGCAATGAACTTGAAGAAGAAATATATACAAGCTCAGTTGCTGAATTTTCCAGTATATATCAGTCTAAAAAAAATGGACTAACATGGTGGCGTAGCATTTTACAGACTACAAATATGCTAATGTAAAGATATCATTTTTTTCCTTTGTTGCACATGGACTGTGATATATATGATAAGATAATTAGATAATCTCCATAAGAGCCAAGCCATAGCAACAACAATATAATGTGTAATTCCATGATTTATAGTTAGAAAGACAATCAAGTTTTTGTACTTACTCAACCTATTGAACTGACGATAAAGAAGAACAATACAAGGAAACCTTGTCAATATGAGAGTGTCATTTGTTAACAAGAATTTTTGGGAACTATTGTCATTCCTGGCTTGATTGAGATGCTTCATTGTAATTTTGAAATGCATTTGAATCGTAGAAGTGACCGCACAGATAGCTTGCTGAGGATGTCCATAGCCCCCATCAACATCCATCTTCTTTGTTTTCGTTAATTTGAATGTTTTGCAACTCTTTTCCCCTAAAATTAAAAATTGAAGATTTAACCTAAACAACTCGTCAACTTAAACAAAAAATAACTGGCAGTTGTACAATATATAGATATAATCCATCAAAAGGTATTTGGCAAAATAGTCTAGATAGTAAAAGGTGAATATTTTGAGAGATACCTTTGCAAGAAGGTGTTTATGGTGTCGTCTTTGCCGCTTCTAGTTTTCTCTATTGCTTATGATTTCTTAGTGAAAAAAAGAAGAAATTATGCATCATATAAAAATAGACTACAAAATAATAGAAAGAACCCTAGCTTTCCGTGACTTGTAATATCATAAAAATCCAACCTTTCTTAAGAAATTCCTGTTAAAACATTCTTGAATTGGACTACATTACAACAAACACTTGTTAAAACATTAGACCTCCAAACACTTGTTAAAACATTCTTGAATTGGACTACATTACAACAAGCCTTACACTGCAATACCAAGCAGAAAAAACTTTGCTTTGTTCTTTTGAACACAACAAACCAAACACTCAATAAAAAATAATTCCAGCATAACTTATCCCATCATAACTAATCCCAGCATAATTTATCTCATCATAACTAATTCCATCATAACTTATTTTCAAACCCAACGATCCCTTAAAGAAAAAAGAAGCCAAAGATTAAGTAAGATAGCAGTCATAAACAGGACTTAAATGTCAAAGTTACAATCTTTAATACAACAAAAGAAGAATATCAAAAACCCAAGATTGAGCAAGTCAGAAACTTTGTTACAAGATCTTGAAGTTGTTCCATTGGAGGATGAGAAATGTCATTTGGTTGTCTTCTTTCCCCTCACAAAATCAAAACAAAGAATATTAATACACACGAAAAAAAACAAAGAGAGAGTATTTGTGAAGGAGAGAAAAAAAGCAGACAACTAAGAACAAAGTAAAGCACAAGCTAGACGCAATAGCATTAAAAAATGTCTAACAAGAATAAATGTTTCTCACTAAATTATTTTTAAAAAAGACTCTGATTATTGGACGTCTGGGCCAAATAATAGTTTTTTATTTTTAAAATGAAAATGGTACTCCTATTTGAAATTGAATTTGTGCTGTAAATATAAATTAAACCTACTTTAAATTTTAATTATATAAATAAATTAGAGTGAAAAAAATACTATACATTCAAGGTAAAATTTGTACGGCTGCTATCAAAGTTGTGCAACAGGGGAATTTTTTTATTTACAAAAGCAATAGAAGTTCAACTTTACATAACCAATACAATTTCAACTTGCACGGCTGCTATCAAAGTTGTGCAACAGGCTCATAGAATTTTCTTACACAATTAAGTTCAGCAATATTTCTCGTAAACCACCATCTACTCGTGAAATGAGCTTCTCACTCCTGCAACAAATTATCAAATGTAGTGATAAAGGGCTTACTTGAGCTTACAAGATCGTGAAAGATTGTTGAGTAAGTTTTCAAGTGCCGCACGAAGTATAAGTAGAAGTCTAAGTCCGTGACACTTGGGAGTCTCTCTATTCTCGGCAAATACAAGTTCTCTCGATTGCAGCAGTTTGCCAACAGTACAAAGGTATGGCATTTCAACATTTGAAGAAATTGGCGCTCCTTAGAAAAGAGAATGTTGTAGGGTAAGTTCTTTTTCTTTAATTCTAGTTTATATTTGATATGTTATACCAAAGTGGCAGTTCTTCCTATTTTGGATGTTTAATATTCATCAATTTTATAACGTTGATTACCACCTGTAAAAAAAAGGAGATTTTTTTTACACATTTTCAAATTTTGGACCTATTCTTTTTCAAGAACTTTTATTTTCTTTTAATCTTGATCTTTACAAAGTTTATTTTGTATAAAAATAACTGATTTTTTTTAGAAGACTTCTAGTTCTTGTATTTGTGTTTCTAGATTTTATACAAAATTGGTGTTATTAATTTGAAATTTTTTATTTTAAAAAAAATCTTCTTGCCTTTTAATTTGTTTGTAGATTTCATTTAAAGAATTTTGAGTGGTTATTAACTTGTATGGTATGTGAAAAACAAGTAATTCCTGATGTAAAATGGGCAGAGAGTTCCGATTGGGTTTATGCGTCGGTAACTTGCGCAAAAGCTACAGAAAATCTCATTCAAATGGATGAAAATAACTGCGTGTTTACCTGCCTAGCGGGAGAAGGCCAATCCAACAAGAAGTTTGAAATTCATCTTAGACATAGTGTTATAGTTGAGGTAATGCTTAAATACTATTTGGTTTTTAGTGTTAAAAATATTCTTCAATGATTCAGTGAATGAATTCTAATTTCATTTGCAGACTAGCCTTGTTGGATACCATGAAAGTACGGTAAGTATAAGTGATCAATATTTCAATTTAATAAATATATTTCAGTAAAGAAAGACAGAGCTTTTAAGAAGGCCTTTGTATTACTTGTGGAAGATTGCTTACAACTTGCTTGATGCCTTTGCAAATGAGAGCCCCTCTATTTATACTACTCTCTAGGGGCCAAAGTGTAAATAAAAATTACTACACAAGTCCCTGCATATTTACAATTTAGTCCATATTCTAGAATTCTCTACAAGTCTAGAGAATTCTAAAGTCTTCCATAAAAATATCTAGGATGTTCTAGAGTCTTCCATAAACCTCTTGAAGACTGTAGTTTCTTGTCCCTTAGGCCAGGTCACTTATACTTCAATTTTCTGCCTAAATGGAATGTCAAAGTGGCGGGTCATGACACAGGGCTTTATATCATGCAGTTGAACTAAACCAATCATGCTTCTTTGCAGATTATCAATTTATTAAGATAGGATTGCTCATCGCTGATTTTAGTGGCCAACATGCTGAGAATTATTTTTGGAAGCTAATGGAATGAGTTTAGATTTGTTGGGGGTACAAGGGGAAAGTTGAAAGGGACACTACTTATAGGAGTTAAAAGGTGAGAAAATGACCAAAATGGTCCTTGAGTCTTGGATTTCTTTGATTCTCGATCCTTTCCCGCCAAGTTTCGTGTGGTGGTTAGTTTTCTCAAATTCGTCGTCTCAGTAAATTTTTATCATCTTATTTAAATTCTTGTATATTCTCGATGGGTTTTCCTTCCTGTTTAGCAATTCAATTTTTTCTTTTATAAGTTTGATTCCGTTTTTAAGCATGTGAATCTCCGCCTAATTAGTTTTATTTAGGGGTATCAAATGAGCGGGTTGGGTTGAAATTGGAGATATTAAAATGGGTTGAAATAAAATTTGGGTTGGGTTCTGACCCGCCCAAATTTAGTTTGGTCTTAAATGGGCTTAAAAGCGGGTTGGGTTTTGACCCACCCAATTTGACCCACTTAATCTCAATAATTTTAATATATTGTTATTTAAGTTTTAAAACCATAATTTGAATTTCAACTCAAGAAAATTTTAAATAAGAAGTTATAGATCAATGATAAATCCTAAAAGATATAAAATAAGATAGTAATTCATATCTTCAATATAGGAACATACATTATATCAATGCAAATAAAGAGTCTAAAAACGGGTTGAAATTGGAGATTAAATTGGGTTCAATTGAGGATTCTCTTAAATGGGTTAAGACTTTAATGGGTTGAGATTGAACCCAATTCAAATTATCTTGAGCCCAACCCTTAAAATTCTGGGTCGATTGGGCAGGTTACTTATAGTTTGGCTCTTTTTTGACACCTCTAGTTTTATTCTATTTTGGCGTTTAAAGAGTTGGTATCGGTATGATGTTTCTGATTTTTTCGTATAGGAGTTGCTATGGTTTAAATTTATTTGTTGCGTCTGTTAATGTGCTGAAATTTGAGTTCTTGTTCCTTTAATTAATTGTTATCTCAAATTTTCCCTTTTGCTATTTCTTTAAAGTAGCCTCCTTAAATAAACAAGACTACTTCAAATCATCTTTGATAAAATCTTCAAATATGGCACCTTAAAAAAAAATGTATTCAAAAGGAGTAAGGTATTGATTACATCAAATGAGACCTGAGTACACGTTATCGACAATACATCTTCTTGTTTAGATGACCAAAATTATATATATGGGTACATGCTTTAATATGCAACATAGTGTGTATAGATTTCTTTTAAGGGAATTGGTGTGATAATACCAATTACAATTTCATTTTACTTTGTTGCTAAAATTTGAAAGTTTAATTGAATTTTAGTTCTATCTGATGATTTCTCTCCTTTTTGTTAATCTGTTATGTTGAGTTGTTGGTCATTTAATCATAATTTGTGTTTTAACAGTAGATCCCTTTGACAAATTGATATTGATGTAGTTAGATGCTAATATTCCTTATTATTTGTTTATGCATGAACTCACTCCATTCGAGTCCATTTCGGACTCCCCCTTACATATCCTTGAGTTATTTCGAGTCTACCTCGTCAAAGGAAGCTATCGTGCAGTGAAAACCAAGCAAGAATACAGGTCTCGATAGCTGAAAAATGGATTGTATACATACAATATACAGAAAATGGAATTGATATACAGTCACTGTATACACGATATACAGGCAAAAATGAGGCCGAAAACCCATGGATCTTCTTCAGCAGCAATTTGGGCTTTTAAGTCCAATAATTTGGACAGCAGGGAATTTGGGTCAAGGTGACCCAAGTTCATTATTTCTTTCATTATTTTGATTATTTGATTTTATAATTTGTCTGGACTAACTTTAACTCTAGTTTAACTTAATTAAATTCCCTATAAGAAGAATTAATTTCTTTTGTGTAGGTTTATTTGCTTAAAAGATTTTATAAACTCTTGTCTTTATTTATTCAAATATTTTGGGTCCAAATTATTTATTAGTTAAAAAAAATTGATTAAATAATCATCCTTTTTAAATGATTCAAGTACTTTTCTTTACTTAATCATATTTTGTCAAGTCTTAATCACTCTCAATTTATTTCAAGTGTTTTAAGTATATTGTTTTTTTCAAATAATTTCTTTTAAATATTTTTGTTACTTTTAAGTATTTCATCCAAAGTTAGTCAAATAGTTTTCAAATCGCCGGATAACCGCATGTTAGCGAACATTTCAAGTGCCTTAAAAATCTTCTTGAAGTGTAAATAAGAACTTCATACCCTTTTCTCTAAAAAAATTAGGCTTAATTCATCTAAAGTGTTTAAAATTAAGTTTTTTTAATTTTTCTTAAAAAATTAAGTGGCGACTCTTTAAAAACTTGATTTTTCCCTTTAAGTTTGAAATCAATTTTAAATCGTCTTTTTCAACACATGACAGGAGGTTTCATGTCTAGGCCTTCGGGCACAGAGTCTAGATGGTTAAATGTTGTTGTTTATTATTGTTCAGGCGAGAAATATAATGACTAAGGGGTGATTCTCTAGTTTTTGATTGTTAACTTTGAGTTTTCTCTAGTTCTTGATTGTTAACTTTGAGTTTTCTTGTTGGGGTTGGTTTGGTGGTAATTGTAAGGTTAAGTGTTATGAAATTACTAATAATTTCTGGGACTTGTGGTAATCAAGGGGAATATAATGAGCGAAAAGAATATTAATTCATGGAATTAAGAAGGTGATTTCCAAAAACGAATGTGTACTCATAAATGGGTCCAGTATATATGTATGTGTGTGTCCATATTGATTGTTCTATGTGAAATGTTTGTGTAATGTATGTTTAGGAAATAAAGGGTGAATGTGAAATGACTTCATGCTTGATAATCTCATGTAATGAACTTATTTAATTTACTTGTGGTTCCAAGTGTGGTTGGTCATTGTGATTGTGATTGAGCATGTTATTTGAGATTGATGATTAGCCCGGGTACCACGCCGATACAGATTTACTGATGATTGGCTCGGGTACCACACCTAGTACGAGATATCATATGGTTGTCTTGAATACCACGCATGTACACTAACAATGGTTGGCTTAGATACCACATTATTACTCTAACAATTTAGGTTTGGGTTTCATGAGAGAATCGAGTTTACATGTTGGGTTATGACTGAACCGAGTTTACTTTTAAAGATGTGATTATTGAATGTTGATCCATGAGCAGCTGAGATTTAGGTTTAAATGCGGGGATGGTTCTTGTATAGACCAGGATTTCATGTTAAAAACTGTGAATGATGTTTTAGGGATTTTCGATGGTCCGGGTTACTTGAAAGGTGTGATGAATCAGATATGTCTTGTTGTGCAGAGGTTGTTCATGATTATTGTGCATATCAACTCAAGATGAGGACCGGAGTATGGGCTATGTTATACTTGTGACTATAATTATACATTATTTGTTTTGCTAAATTATGACTACTATGTCAGACTGATGAATGAGGTTCTGGTGCATAGCTTATATGCTGGGACTGATTATGGATGTTCAGTGTTTAGAACATTATTGATAAGGGAAATTTGAGTCCAAGTGATTTAGTAAGGGTCTTGCATGTGGTTTACTAAATAGGTTAAGGGTCAAGGTGTTGGTATGAGAACTTGATGGAAATTAGTAGGTTGGTTAACATGGTTGGTAGCGATCTTGTATTCAAGAAATCTCTATGTGATACAAGATTTAGGTTATGATCTGATATGAGGTGACATAACATGTAGGCTTGAAAAACCTTAATGTGAGATAACAGGTAGACTTGGAAAGCCTTAGTGTGACAAAAGGGTCAAATGTTTTAATGGTGGAGTTGGCAATGAAATAAGGTAGGAAGTTGGGATCAAGATATACTAGTTTACGAGATTTCATTGGATATGTTATATTACTTTAACGGGAAAAATAAATAGAAAAGATTGTATCATTTAATTCACTAAAGTTACCTTCATTTCCTATTCTTACATAATTTGTCCCTTCAAGAAATGCTAAAGTAGTCCGAATCTACGGTGCTAGTTTTTCTAATTATAAATGGTTAAAGTGATCATTGGGCCTAGTTCCCAAATGGTTTGGCCAAAGTGATGTAGGAAGGGATTTCCGGTAGGGCTGGGCATGATATGATATGGTTTGATATTTGAAATTTTCATATCATAATTTCGGTATTCATTTTTTAAAACTATTATACTATTACCATGCCAATTTAATTCAGTATGATTCGGTATTTTGAAGTCTAGATTCGATATTTTGCACTATAGTAAATTGGTAATCATAGTATGTTCAACTTTAACTAACATATACCCGTATATAGAGTATTATAACTTCGACAATTCAAAAAAGGTCTCAATTGTATCATACTAACACAGTATACATGTATAAATATATATTTGAAAGAAAGTACAAACAACTCTCCTTTTGTTACTCATTTACATTTAAAATATATTTCAATCAAAATAGAGTAGTTAAAGTTTCAACTTCTAAACATTTAGTTTCTACTAATACTAGGTTGCACATTTGTTAGTATTTTAATTATATATATATGTATGTATATCCTATTTATGTAACTATATAATTCAGTATGGTATTCGGGATTTTGGTATGTCATTTATAAATATCAAATATCGTACCGAATATCAAAAAAATTAAAATGTATACCATATACCATACCAAATATCATAATACCAAAATCATGGTATCAAAAAATTTGATATGACATGGTAATTCGGTATATACCATACCATGCTCACCCCTAGTTTCTGGGGAACATATTCTCTTTCTTTGAAACTGAAAATGGTGCCATCAATTTACAGGAAACCCAAATATAATTTATAATGCCCTTGGAGGAAGAAAAAAAACCTTTCAGTTTGGAGAACAAACATAATAAAAGAGTGATATCATTCACTATTAAACCACTGAAGATATGAAGATACAACTCAATTATATATTATTATTACTGCTCTGTCTTCCTTCTGTACAAGGCTATGTGTATATATAGCCTATAGGATGACTTTTATATTATAAAATCCAAATAGGATACAAATAGTACAAGACTAATAGGACTATCCAAACTCAGTAGGACGTCTCTTAGTCGTACTCGACTTGGACTCGGAATCATATGTGTCAATACTCCCCTTGTAGGCTGATGATGGAGAAGACACATCCAGCTTAGATCGCATGAACTCAAACCTAGTGGACGAGAGAGGCTTAGTAAAAACATCCGCAATTTGATCCTTGGATGATAAGAATTGCACAAAGAGATCTTTTCGAGTAACCTTGTCACGAACAAAATGAAAATCAATTTCAACGTGCTTCGTTCGAACATGAAATACTGGATTAATGGAAAGGTAAGTCACACCAATGTTGTCACACCAAAGAATTGGAGCCTTTGGGAGACACATGCCTAGCTTAGACAAGATAGATTGGACCCAAGTTAATTCAGTAGCAAGGGCTTTATACTCGAATTCAGTGGAGGACCTAGCGATAATGTGTTGTTTCTTCCAGGACCAAGAGACAAGAGCAGCACCTAAATAGACTGCATATCCACCGGTGGATTTGCGATCGTCTATGGAGCTTGCCCAATCCGAATCAGTAAAAGCTTGAAGTAGCAAATTGGACGAGCAAGGAATGTGAAAGCGATGATATTGAGTGTGTTGTAAGTAGCGTAGTATCCGCTTAACAGAGGCCCAGTGATTTTCTATGGGATTGTGCATGAATTGACATACTTTATTAACCACAAATGCAAGGTCTAGGCATCTGAGAGTGACACATTGTAATGCACCGACAACATGGCGATACATAGTTGCATCGGAAAATAGTGGGTTGTTGTAACACCCCGAAAATTTCTAAGTTAAGACCCGAACCATTCTTGAATTTTGTATCGTATGGCCCGAGGCATGTGAGAAGATTTTCCAAGGGTTGAAAGATAGACTTACTTCGGCTCTGATATTGACTCTACCGGAAGGATCCGATGGCTTTGTGGTTTATTGTGATGCTTCGAGAGTTGGATTGGTATGTGTTCTTATGCAAAATGGAAAAGTGATTGCTTACGCTTCAAGGCAACTTAAGGTGCATGAAAAGAACTATCCTACTCATGATTTAGAATTAGCGGCGGTTGTGTTTGCTTTGAAAATATGGCGGCATTATTTGTATGGGGTACATGTAGATGTCTTCACCGATCATAAGAGTTTGCAATATGTGTTTAAATAGAAAGATTTGAATCTTCGCCAAAAAAGGTGGCTTGAGTTGTTAAAAGACTATGATATGAGAGTTCTCTATCACCTCGATAAGGCTAATGTGGTGGCGGATGCTCTTAGTCGATTATCTATGGGTAGTGTTGCTCATGTTGAGGATGGGAAGAAAGAGTTGGCTCACGATGTTCATAGATTGGCCCGATTGGGTGCTCGATTGGTTGATTCCGCTAAAGGTGGTGTTACGGTCCACAATGGTTCCGAATCCTCTTTTGTGCATGATGTGAAGGCTAAACAAGATCTTGATCCTAACTTAGTTGAATTGAAGGAAGCGGTTCTAAAGAAGTCCATTGAGGCTTTCTCCCAAGAGGGAGATGGTGTGCTTCAATATCAAGGTCGTTTGTGTGCTCCCAATGTAGAAGGCTTAAGAGAGAAAATTTTATCGGAAGCCCATAGTTCTCGATATTCCATTCACTCGAGAGCTACCAAAATGTACCGTGATTTGCGGGAGATTTATTGGTGGAATGGGATGAAGAAGGACATTGCCGAATTTGTGGCCAAGTGCCCTAATTGTCAACAAGTGAAGGTTGAGCATCAAAGGCCGGGAGGTTTGACCCATGATATTAGCATTCCTACTTGGAAGTGGGAAGATGTGAATATGGATTTCATTCTGGGTTTGCCTCGCACTAAGCGACAATATGATTCGATTTGGGTTGTTGTAGATCGGATGATGAAGTCGGCCCATTTCATTCCGGTCAAGACTTCTTATTCGGTGGAGGATTATGCTAAGTTGTATTTGAGGGAAATGGTTAGACTACATGGAGTGCCTTTATCCATTATCTCCGATCCTGGTGCACAATTCACTTCTCAATTTTGGAAGTCGTTCCAAAAAGGTCTTGGTACTCGCGTTAAGCTTAGTACGGCCTTTCATCCCCAAACCGATGGGAAAGCGGAACATACTATTCAGACTTTGGAACATATGTTGAGAGCATGTGTAATTGATTTCAAGGGTAATTGGGATGATCATTTGCCTTTGATTAAGTTTGCCTATAATACCATTCTAGTATTGGTATGGCTCCATTTTGAGGCTCTCTATGGTAGGAGGTGTAGATCTCCTATAGGTTGGTTTGAAGTTGGTGAAGTTGGTGAAGTTGCTTTGATAGGCCCCGAGTTGGTGCATGAGGCTATGGAGAAAGTTTGACTTATTAGAGAAAGGTTGAAAATGGCCCAAAGTCGACGAAAGTCCTATGATGATGTTAGAAGGAGAGAATTAGAATTTGATGTTGATTATTGGGTTTACTTGAAAATTTCACCCATGAAGGGTGCAATGAGATTTGGGAAGAAAGGGAAGCTTAGTCCCCGTTACGTAGGCCTATATCAGATTTTGAGACGTGTTGGTAAGGTTGCTTATGAGCTTGACTTGCCTAATGATTTGGCATCGATGCATCCGGTTTTCCATGTCTCCTTGTTGAAAAAGTGTGTTGGAGATCCGACATCTATAGTGCCATTAGAGAATCTTGGCATAAAGGATAGTCTTTCCTATGAAGAAGTTCCGGTCGAGATTTCAGACCGGCAAGTCCGGAAGCTAAGGAATAAAAAAGTTGCTTTCGTGAAAGTTTTATGGAGGAATCAATTAGTTGAGGGTGCTACTTGGGAGGCCGAGGTCGATATGATGTCCCGATATCCTCTTCTCTTTCCTTCCGATCCTACTCTAGCTTGAGGTATCTAGTTCCTCATGGTTCATTCTTTTGGTCTCATGTGTCATAGTTGATTTCCATGATTCCTTAATTATGCAGGTTCATGAAGAGTCCTATATGATTATGTGCATTTGAGTATGAGTTGCATAAAGTCTTCATGATATGATGTGTTGAACATGCTTTAGCTTGGAGTTGATGTTTCCTCCTCGGATATGTACATTTATGTGATTGCATTCTAGGTTGGGTTGCTAGTCCGTGTCTTCTACCCTCCTCATGATGTCTTGATTCTCATTCGAGGACGAATGTTCCCAAGGGGGATAAAATGTCACACCCCAAGTTTTATAAGAAAGGAAAGTGCCGAATTAAACAGTAGACAATGTCCTACGGAGGCCACCTACAGACCCTAGGTGGAATGACGGGCCATAGGTGGGGGCCATCGATGGCACTGTGGACCTTCAGGGTTTCCAAGTTTCTGAATCTCAACCTACGGAGTAACAAGACGGGTCGTCGTTCAGTTGACGGTCCGTAGATAGCTTTCGTAGATGCCTTCCAGACTTAGTCAAATTTTTCAGTTCTAAAATCTAACCTACGATGGCCATGTACGGATCATAGGTCCAACGATGGGCCATACATGGGTGTCATCCTTGCAGGGTCCAAATAGGTTGTCTCTGAATCTTTTGACGAAAGGACAGTATGGTCCGTCATTCGACTTACGGACCGTAGGTCCCTGCCATTGATTAAGCCCCGACAGTTATTAATTAAGGGCTTTTTGGTCTTTTTCCTAATTGATTACCTATTAATCTAAGTCGGTTTTACCCTTAACCCAGACCCTCTAAATAGTTTCTAAGCCTAATTTTACTCATTCAAAAACCATTCCTAAATTCTCCTCTCAAATATTTCTCTCTCTAAGAAAGAATTCTCTCAAGCTTCAAGGAAGAAGAAAGCTAGGATCCTCCATTAAAGACCATCAATTTTCTTCAATTTCTCAAGGGCTTTGTTGAGGTATGATAGTGTTCACTATTTGGAGCCCTTTCCTCCAATGGGTCCTCAACTTTCTTCAAGGTTTTCAAGGTTCAATTTTCCAAATTGAATTAGGGCTTTTGATCAAGTCTTGTGGGTTCTTTGATTATGATTTCAATTGTTGATTTTATGATGTGTAGTGCACGATCTAGTGTGATAAAGTAACTTAGTGCACGAATTAGCGTGAATTACATGATTGGATGTAAAGATTGCATAAACCCCCATGATCCCAAGCTAATTCTCCCCAATTTCATAATATATGCTTTGATTGTTGGGTTGAGCTATGAATTGATGAAGTTTATGAAATTATGCATGAATTATGAATAAATTGAGGATGATCTTATGAATTTAGCATGTTCAAGTCAAAAGCATGATCCTTCCTCTATTATGTGAGTTCCTTCAAGTATGGGTAAATTGTATTAATTATGGCTTTCTAAGCATGAGCTTGCATTGAATTGCATGATATGAGTTGAACTTGCATGAGCCCATATGAACTCTATGATCCATGAGTTATGAGCATGATGAGCTAAGTAAAGAAGAAGCTAATGAACTTATGCATGTCTCATATAAGGTAAAAGATGAATTGAGGGTGCTTTGAGAGTAAAGTACCAAAGTTATGATATGATGATGCTATGGTTGAGTTGTGAAAGGTTTTCTCACGTAATTCTCCCTACATGATAATAGAAGAACAAAGAGGCGATTACCCATGTTCTTCAGGAGCTATTCTAATGACGTAAGCTTGGACTAGTCCATGGAAGATGAAATGTCTATAAAACATGAGTTAGCTTGGATTGGTAACCCTAGTTGTGCCTTTCCATGGATAATGATATGAATATGTTAATGACTAATCCGTGGGAATTATGCTTAGCACCGAGTGGATATTGAGATGGAAGCCCTCCCGTTAGTAGAGGCCGGCCCTTCTAGTGAAAGCTCTCCCGCAAGTAGAGGCCGAGTTTTCTAGATGGAGCTCTCCCATTAGTAGAGGCCGAGTCTCCAAAAGAAATCTCTATTCCATAAACTATGTGCCACCATAGGATGTTGTCTTTAA
Source organism: Solanum appendiculatum (assembly GCA_018342035.1). Lineage (NCBI taxonomy): Eukaryota > Viridiplantae > Streptophyta > Magnoliopsida > Solanales > Solanaceae > Solanum > Solanum appendiculatum. The sequence continues at coordinate 178,991 of JAGDQO010001015.1, forward strand.
GTAAACATTAGCTAGTGGATCCACGTAAGCTAAGAAATTATGGTTCTACCTTGGCAAGTAGGACACCTCTTTTTGGTGTGGGGTAGACACCGAATTCCATGTTGATAGCTCACATGGTCTTATATGTCGGTTAAGGCTATTCCCCACAACTAATGAACAAAGTGTTCCTATGAAGAAGTAAAGAAAAGTAATGAAAGATTATTTAGCAGGCCCTGGCCATGGTTTATGTTTTATGCTCCTTATGCTTTATCATGTTTTAGCTTAGCCAATGCATGTCATGATTATGTCTCTCTAGCATGACTTATGTGTTTATGTGCATTGCTATCATACTTGGTACTCGATTGTACTAATTTCTATGCTTTGGAGCTTTTGAAATTCGAATGGTTGACTTCAGTCAAAACATCAGGTAACGACCTCAGAATGCAATTCTAACAATTTCGTTAGCACCGAAATGTCGAGTTTGGTCTAGAATGACCTTTTGGTGTGGGCCTTGAGGCTTCCAGGCTCATTCTGAGCTATCTTGTGAGTTTTGCTTTAAATGAAACTTGGGTGTGGGACCTATTTTTTATCAAGGCGACCTTAGTTGGAAGTTTTAACATCTCTGTTGAATCTGAAATGTCAAATTTGGTAGGGTAGCATAATTTGTTTGTGTGCAAAAATTTCTAAACCAATCGCGAGCATACGAGCAAAGTCAAATTATGAGCAAAGAGCGTTTGAGAAAGAATCTTTCGAGTAGGTGATGGTTTGGTTCCCATTTGTGTTATATGCACTTGTTAACTGCTTCGTTAGTATGGCATGGATAATGTATGGTTTAGGAAATGGAAGGAGTATGATTGTTGTCAATCACATGGAGTAAATGTGTTTACTTGGGTGTACAAGTGTGATTGCGGTTGTGATGTGTGATTGTTGGTTGACTCGGGTACCACGCTTGGTACAAGATATTCCCATGGTTGGCTCAGGTACCACGCTTGGTGCATACTAATGGTTGGCTCGGATACCATGCCTGGTATGCTATATCTATATGATTGGCTCGGGCACCACGCCGGTACAAATTACTAATGGTTGACACGGATACCATGCCTGGTACATTAACTATTTGTCTGTGGGTTCCAAGAGTGAACCGGGTTAACTTCTTCGTGATGTGATTGTTACATGTTGGTCCATGAGTGGCCGAGATTGGTGTTTAAATGCTGGGATGGTTCTTGAGTAGACTGGAATTGTATGTTAAACACCATAGATAATGTCTTAGGGCTCTTTGGTGGTTTGGGTTACTCGAAAAGTGTGATGAACCAGGTATGGGTGATTTTTATGCTTTTGTACATGTCACGGGTGGTTGTTGACTGTAAGCTTTTCTTATGCACTAGCTTGCATGGTTTTGCCAGTTTGGGTGGTCCGGGAAGTATCTATTTGGGGGATTTGAGTCAAAGTGGTTAAGTAAGAGTTTTACAGGTGGTCCATTAAATTGCTAAGGGCCAAGAGCCAGGGTTGTTGGCAGGGGGTCACAAGAGAAGAGGCAGATCGGTTAATAGAGTTAGTTGGTGGATTTGAATTTATGAATGAAATCAATAAGAAAAATTCTTGTATGGTAGAATGGGAGGGCTCGAAAAGGCTTTATGTGATAGAAGGGTTACACTGTGAACGGATAGGAGGCTGGAATGACTTTAGTGGAGGATTTGGCAGCGGAATGAGGTGGGGTGATTTGGTAAAGGAATGTGTGAATCCAAAAGTGGTAGTATCTGTAGTAAGGGTGGTGGCTAAAGGATCGGGGTCCTAAATTATATTTGTAATGACCGGTGAGGTCGTTTTGAACGCTAGACCTATTTCTTTCATAAAAGAACATTTTCATAAATTTAAATGAGAATTTTGAACTATTCGTTTATCTACGGTTATTTAGCTGATGAGTATTTATTAAATAATTAATTTTTATTAGTTGGTGGTTAATGAGTCAAGTCCATAATTTATTTAATACCGTTACCACTTACCCATGTTTATTAAAATAAGTTAGTGGGGTTTGTCACTTTTTAGTACATAATTATTTTATTTTGAAAAGAACAAGAGAGAAAAGGAGAATCACAGGAAGCTTACCTGCACGGCGTCCAACGAGAAAGAATACGAGTGAACCAGGTAAAGTTATCAACCCAACCTCAACCCTTGTTGATTTCATATATGAACATACGGTGGAGAAAGAAGGATTATATTTTGGATTGTATGGACTAGTTTCTTTGGGACAAGCTTTGGTGGTCAATAATGAAGCAATGAATTAGCATTAAGATGGTAGTAGATTGAATGGACAGTTAGGTTAGTCTTGCAATTTGTTTCCGTAGTGGGAAATTGGTTTCGCAAATAGTAGGTTTCACCTTTTGATTTATTTTAATTATCACATTATGATTCAAGTTTTGATATATTGAGATAGGTAATTAAATGTTAGGTGCATTTTATTGTAGAATACCATTAAATTTATGATATTGGGGGAATTGAGACTTAACCCTAGGCTTGAAAGTTTAGGAACATACGAGATTTGACAAATTGATTGGCATCAAGATTAGGAACTTGATTATAGAATTGAAGGCGTGTACTTACAAATTATATATACTTGATAGATTGAAAACGTTCTGAGGCATTGAGGAAAGAAAAAGCATTGGGTAATTAGCTTGCTCGACTTCGGTTCTTCGATTGAGGTAGGTTATGGTTTATTCTATGTGATAGAGAGACTCTTAATAGTGATTGATAGTCATTGAGTAATTGCTATGAAATTTTCTATGTACTTAATTGTTGTGGTTTGGATGATTCATGTGTTGTTGTGATTGGTCTATAATTTCAAGACCGCGAAATTCACAATCTTGAACTTGTTCCACTAAAGTGATGCCTTGAATAAAGAAGGTTTAATGAAATATTGTTAAGGAAGTGGAAAAAGATGATAAAGAATAATGAATTAACTATATTGTTGGATCGGGTGTCACGAGCCGGCACGATATTATTGGATCGGGTGTCACGTTCCAAAACGGTAACATTAAAGGAAAACATATTAAAATAACTTAATATACTCAATCTCAAAGAATCCATTTCCCAAAAGAGTGTGGTGTGGAGGCCTAGGTCCTCATGTGTGTTCTTGATATTGTTGATTAATTACTTACTTGCTTCATAGTTGTTGCCACTTTTTCATGTTGCTTGTTGCTTGCAACCTGCTAAGTGCTATAGTTGAGTTTCATGTTATTACCTTATGCATATTAGTTTCTATTTTGAGTCGGCTATGATATCTACTCAGTACATGTTGCCATGTACTGAACCCTACTTGTGTTTTCCTTCGCTTTCCTTTTGTGGAGTGCAGTAAGTGTATCAGCGACTTCGACTCGCCCTCAGCTCTAGCCAATCTCCAGCACATCAGATTCCAGGGTGAGCTATTCCTTCTAGTTCGTGTTGGATTCTCTCGGCCATGGCATATGTCCTTAGTTTTCGAATACAAACTATTTAATTGATCTATTTTGGTGTCTTTGATACTCTCAGACTTAGTATTTGGAGATTAGATGTCCTTGATGTGATGACTTTCAGGTTTTGGGAAACTATATGCAATAATAGACTCTAGTAGATTCATATTTCTTACTCTAATAAGATTTGAGTTTTCACATTATTGTCGTATTTCATAAGTTGAATAACTAATCTAAGTTGGGATTTGCATTCGTTAGTTCGTCCACCTAGAAAGTTAAGTGTGGGTGCCACTCATGACCAATTTTGGGTCATGACAATATCTCTAAGTTGCATGTTTATTTGATTATTTGTCTGATATTATGTCGTGGATTCGGATCGACCGATGATGCCTACCAGTATGTGTGGTTGTACTGACACTACTCTTGCTATGCCACTTGGCATAGTCTGGTTGTAGGATCAGTGATATTTCTGAGGTGAAGACGAAGATGATGTCCAATAGCTTCTACCTCACATATGTTTCTGAGGGACCAACATGTGATAAATACAACATAATAATTAAATCTGATCCACTCACAAAACCAAAACACAGAGAAAAATCAAACATGTACCAAGCGTGGTACCCGAACCAACTGTTATGAAACTCGTACAAGGTGTTATACCCAAGCCAACCAACAAGATATCTCATACCAGGCATGGTACCCAAGCCAACCGATATATGTACCAGGAGTGATTTCTGAGCCAACACCAAGAGATATCATGTAACAAGCGTAGGACCCGAGGCAACCGATAAAATGTACCAGGCATGGTACCCGAGCCAACCGGTAGTATGTACCAAGTGTGGTACCCGAACCAACCGACAAGCACACATCACACAATCACATTCACAATGGATACAATCACACTGGCAAACACAAGTAAATTGGACAAGTTCATTGCATCAATGTAACAACAATTACCATTTCAAATTCATCCCTTTTCAATTCCCTAACCACATAGTGTACAAATATTACTAGCAAAACAGTTAACATGCACATATGAACTAAATGGGAAACGATTCAACCATCACCTCCCCCAAAGACCCTCCTCAGATAGTTATCCAGCTCATAATCATCTTACCCCCAGCTTACCACTCGTAGGATAATACCCAACAACTATCAAAAGCCAACATTGACTAATCAAATATCCTACCATCCCAAACAACAATAATCCATGCATTTAACTGTCCTGACTCCGTGCCGGAAGGCCTAGGCATGATATCTCCTGTCAAAATACAAGTATTAAGCAATTAAAGGTTGGTCTAACTACTAAGTTAATCTTAGCCTACCTAGACGCCAAGCAACTGGTGAAGAACTCTAAACACGAGCTTCTGGCTCCGTGGGGGCGAATCTTAATAGATGTAAGGTTGAAATTCATGAGTTTTGACCCCCTTTGCGTTCAAATCCCTTCTTCTTATTGTTCCCAAGCTTGGAGTAGCTTGGGAGGGTTTTGGTGTAACCCTCGTCTATTTTACCAATGAAAAGTGGGAGTAAAATTTAAAGAAATCGTGTTTTCTAAGGTCTAATTTCATTAGCCTTGCTATAGCAGTCATGCAACCGCTACAACGGCAGTGCCATAGCGAGAAAATTCCCGCTATGGCGGGCTGACGTCAGTCTGGATAAATATCAAATTTCAAATTTTGAAATTTCGTCATGTCACCCCAATTTAATTAGGCAGCCTATTTCAAAAAATTTAGAGATTCCTCACGAGGTGTCTTTCGCATAACGATGAAATAGGTCATTACAATCATGAAAGACTAGAGAGTCAATGAAGGACTGAAGCAGACCTCGATGATACTATATCAGTATATAGATCTATTTTGATGGTATCATAAGGAGTGAGAATATCTCACTGAAAGACGGAACCAGACCTTAATGATACCATGCTAGTTTATAAATATATTTTGATGGTATCATAAAGGATTGAAGAGTCTCACTAAATGACTAAAGTAGACCTAAATTACTTCATACTAGTATATAAATATACTATGATAGTATGGAGAACTGAGGAATATCTCACTAAAGGAAACAAACCTTAATGATACCATAACGGTATATAAATATATTGTGATGGTATCATGCAGGATTGAGGAGTGTCTTACTGAAGGTCTCAAATAGATCTCAATGATATCATTTCAGTATATATAAATTTATTGTGATAGAATCACAGAAGACTAAGAAGTGACTCATTGATGGTACTATGGAAGACTGAGCAATATCTCACTAAAGGACTGAAGCACTCTTTCATGATACTATGTCAGTGTATAGATATATTGTGATGGTATCATAAAAGACTGAGAAGTATCTCACTAGAGAATTGAAGCAGACCTCAATGCAAATCACCAGAATTTTTTTTTAAAAAAAAAAAAGGAATATAGCAAAGGAGCAAAACAAGAGAATGTAATTAGATTATGGAGGGGGAAAAATTAAATGAAATTAAAAAACAAGAAATAAATAAAAAGAAAAAAGGGAAGAAAACAGTAGAGTAGAAAAAATTAAAGAGCCAAAATTGAGTATAGTTAGATTATGAGAAAAAAATAAAAATCATATCAAAAAATAAGTGTACAAAAATTTAGCATATGGTTATATATATCATAATCACATTTATGTTGACCTATGAATTTCACACATTTGTCACGTAGAAATTTTATTCATTTTTTTTATTTATAATTCTTTACCCTTTTCTCCTATATTCTCACTATCCCTTCAAACACCAAAAATATTTTCACCATTTCTACCATCACCATAAATAGCAAAAGTTCATCTGAATTATATATGTGAGGAAGAGATGAACAGTGATGGCAAAGCTTGTCGAGTGATATTCAAGATCTGCTCGTTAGAGAACCTGAAAAACAAACTAAAAAAAAGTGAGGGGGAGGAAAGAGAGGACAAACGGAGGAAATAGTGTTGTCATTGATGAAGGTCACCAGATGAACACTATCTTCTTAAGGAAGATGAGGAGTCGACGATGTGTTCCACCTCATCGTTGTCAACGTTAGGGACGACAATTTTGAAGAAGAAACGATTTACTCCGGCGATTGAACAATTAATGAGATTGATAGCATGTCAATTTTGAGATATAGTTGATTGATTGAGATTTTAAAAATATTTTTTCTTTTTCGGGGTCCAATTGTATTTGCTGTAAACCTAAATTGATTTTTTTCAAACCTGATCCAAAGCCTTTTCGGGTGATATAAATACGTGTCATTTTATCTATTGTTGATTTGATTGATTTTACAAGTTTTTTACATGAGAGTTTGAAAACTTGTTTGGAATCAATAATGGTAAATCCGGTGGAGATTGTGATAGCAGCAACATTTAGCAATAGTAAGTGGTAGAAAAATTTGATCTATGTTGTTATGGAGAAGAAAGAAAAAAATATATATATATACTTATGGAAAGAAATATTAATAGTAAGTGGTAGAAAAATTTGATCTATGTTGTTATGGAGAAGAAAGAAAAAAATATATATATATACTTATGGAAAGAAATATTAAAAATAAAATTTTAATATTTGTTTCACTCTCTCAAAGAAAGTGATATACACTCACTTTGCATGCTAAACACTTAGGGAGATAATAATTTCACTTTTAAACACTCCAGGGTGATAAAAACCCCGTGAAAATGAATTATGTAGTTAAATATCCGAATATAGGTTGAGGGTATATTTAGCTATTTTCTCAAATTAGAATGGAGGAAAAATAAAAAGAAATAAGAAATAAAGAAAATGAAAAACAAAAAAAAAAATTAAAAACACAAAAATATAGGAGCCAAAATTGGTTATGGTGGAAGAAGAAAATAAAAAATAACATAATTTGGTAACAAAATAAATGAACAAAGAAGGAGAGAAGAAAAAAACGAGAAAAATAGAGAAATAAAAAAAATGAAAAAAATGGATATATATATATATTATTATTGGTTGTATACTAAGAAGAACTTAGATAAATCACTTTATAATTAGGAAAAACCAAACAAACAAAAAAGACATGGAAGAGATAAGAGGGCGACGCTCGAAACCACCATTAGGTTTCTTTCAAGCAAACACTTCCAACATTCTTCCAAGTCACCTAATTTAAGAGAAATCTAGCTATTTGTATTAGTGTTTAGGTCGTAGGCCAATTGGAAACTAATACATAGCATTGTGTCTTAAAAAACTAAGCTTAAACATTAAGTTGGGCTGAATATCAATGAAAATGAGAGATGCATTAGCTTGCACACTAGATGGTTACGTACCCAAAGATGTTCTTCCAGGTTTGGCTTTAGAGCTTCTTGGAATGTGATAATATCTCCACGTCTTTATCCTTTCTTGAGATTTTCTTCATAGTTCAATTCCAGAGAGGTTGCTCTTTAAACTTCTTCACAAGCCTCTTCCAAACTTTCTTCCGTCAGTGGCATGGTCTAAATTGGACTTCTTTATCTTCAATCTCCTTTGGGAATAGACCTCCCTCCCTCCTTGGAATGATCGACCTCCTTGATTTGGTATCACTCTCTCCTTCTTGCAATGCTTAAGACCTCAAACTGGGAAGTTCTAAAAATATTGGCAAATAAGAACAAACTTAAGAAAACAGAAACTTATAATCACACTACTTGTATAACACCTACATAATGTACATAAACTTTCATGCTGATTCTAACCTTTGTTTCCTAATTAGGCATTTGCTATACAACATGATATCATTATCAGTTAATGTTCTAACGTGAAGTACAGGTACAGAGTTCATTACCTTCTAATACATCCCAGGTGTTTAAGGGAAACCCAAATGTCATAAGTGTTCCCAAAACCCATGTCCCTTGGGAGATTATGAGAAAATCCAAATTTACATGGTCATATGTTTTCTGTCTATCCGGCTTGCATAGTAACCCTGGTTCCTGACCCTTCATTTTTGAATCAACACACTCATTAGCAATTAGAACTACATCCACGATTTGCCTTGCCTTGATAAAGATCATTGGTTGCTTGCTTACCAGTTTATCCACCATTTCTTCAACCTTCCAGACAAAATCTTGGCCCAGATAATCTTATAAACATTGACAATTAAGCTTAGGAGTTTGAAATCCTTCAACTCTTTAGCCTCCCTCTTCTTGGAAGGAAAACTACATATATAGTAGCATTGAAACTTTTCCCAAAATATGAATGGTTTCCATAAAATTTCCCTAGAGTCTTGGCGACCTCCCAGCATTCAGGAAAGAAACCCATAGAGTACCTATCAAGACTAGGAGCCTTTTCCACCTCACATCTTAATGCATTCAAGAACCTCATGCTTACTCAAAATTCCTTTGTAAGCACCCCGATTCATCCTCAGAAATACACTGAGCATTCCCAAATTAAACTTTGGTTTCCATGTCTCTTGTCTATATGTATAACTTCTGGTAAAAGATAATTATTTCTCCCTTAATAGCTTCAGGATCAGTGATCTCTGCCCCATCTACCAGCAGTACATCAATGTGATTGTGCATGCATTAGCATCCTATGAAAGAATTTTGTTCTCATCTCCCTGCTTCAACCTGAGGATTCTAGACCTCTTGTCTCTAGGCTACCTTCATGTTTGCAATTTCTTCCACTTCAATTGCTAAAGTTAGCCTTTTGAGATATTTCATCATCTGAAGGAACCCTCAGTTCCTGTACCTTGTCTAGTTGAGCTATCCTATCTAGGCTATCACTCTTCTTTCTTTACAGCTACCAAAATTTGCCAGATTCCACTCCTTTAACTTCCCCATCAACATTTTCAGTTTGGTAGTTAGGATAAAATCTGGTTTGCCAGTCATCCACATTCCTTAACCTTCTCCTCAAAACTTTCTATCAGTAATCACCAACTTTCAAGTTCGAAATCAAATTTATTTACAACCCCTTCCCCACACTTTAACATGATAGGACTGTGATTAGATACCACTCTTGGAAGTGTGGATTGCCTGATGTGTTTAAAACTTTCATCCTATATTGTGAGAAAATGATCCTGTCAATCCTGGAAACCTCTTCCTGATTGTTCCCTGTTCCAACTTCATAGTATATAAGCCACCAAACAAACGGAGACTCATTAGTTCTAGTTCTTTTATGATTTCTGAAAACTCCTCCATAGCTCTAGTGAGATTAGAATTATTACTTCTTTCATTTGTGAACCTTGTAACATTAAAATCCACCCGCGGACAACCCAAGGGCTCCCACAAACTCCCCTAATAGCGGCCAGTTCCCACTTATAAAAATCTTCTCTTCTCTATGCAGCTAGGGCCATATTCTCATATGATACACCATGTGAATTTTTTTATTCATACACGTCTTTTGGCATGAGACTGTAGCTACGTCTATTGATTGTCTCCCTTGTATCCTCTTTTGTCCCACATGATCACTATACCCCCATCTAACACCACTTGCCTCTAGATACATATAATGTACCCATCTGCCCACCATGTCTTATATAGCAACTCAGATCTCCTTCCAACTTTGTCTCTTTTAGAATCACCGCGTCTACCTTCTATTTATCCAACAACAATTGTGTACAATATCCCTTTTTCCCTGTCAACTCAATCCCCTCATCAACACAACAACATACCCAGTATAGTCCCACAAAGTGGGATCTAGGGAGGGTAGAGTGTACGCAAACTTATCCCTACCTCAGAGGTAGAGAGGCTGTTTCCGGTAGACCCTTGGCCAAGGAAAAATAGTCCAAAGCAGTTCCAATTCAATCCCCTCATATTCCATGAAACAATGTCTTCATTGATCGCCTTATTTGATAAGCTTCCCCCTATTCCTTGGTTCTCCATTCTTATATCTAATGTTGCATATCAACCCCTCTATTATGTCCCCTAGGTTTAGTCATAGCACTAGAAAAATCTACACAGTACACTCCACCCTATTCCCCATCTTCTTTTAAGGAAAAAAGAATCTTAAGAGAAAATATTCTCATGTTTTCTTTTATCAGTCTTCATAAAGAGAGCAAAGCATCCCATTCGCAACCTTGAAAATGAATCCAAAGTTCTTACTCATCTTCTTCATAAAGAGAGATAAACACTTTGTACCTGGATTTTCAGAATTCTTCTACTGGCAATTATCTGAATCTTCCCCTTGTTCTCCCCATGCATGACTTGATTTTCCCCCTCCTTCACTATTCCTACTTCCTCTCCCCATCTTCTCCCTTTTCGGATCAAGAGTTTAGCAGTTCGGTTAATTGCATGTCTTTGGATCCCATTCCAAGTCGCAACATTTCTTGTTCCTTTATGAATTCTCCTAGCTCCAACGTCTTCAAAGGTATCTCAGAAAACATTTCAACATTAAGTTTGATTGCTCTCTTCCATCATTGGATCTACAAAAATCCTCTGTTCTTCTATCATCTTTTTCTAGCTCGAACTGGTTAATAATTTCAAGGACATATCTGTCACCTTAATATATCCCCCCACTTTTTAAATAGAATGGATGGACTACCCAACTCACTAACTCCCTCTGGCCCATTTTCTAAAGATACCACTTGATTTAAATTTGGCCTACCAATTTTGTCGCCACCCACATCTTTTAGTACATCAGACCCCTCCTTATCCAAAGTTGTATCCACACCAAGTGTCCCTCGTGTATCTTCATTTTAAAAATTCAAATTTGCATCTCCTTTTTTGTAGCTCCCCATCAATTTCTAGACCAGGACTACCACACCATAGATCCTAGGTACTCCCCTTTCCTTGCCCACTTGTCCTGTTTGCAAAACCTTTCACACCAAATTGGAATAGTAGGAATAATCCTCCCCATCAATGTCAACGGCTCGAGAGATCTATTCTATTGTCCTCTTCATTCTCATTCTACCCTACGCATGTGACTTTTTAGCTCAATTTCTTCTTTTTTGATGCATCCATCACATTTGTCGCCTATTGCTCTCATCATTTCTTTTGTCCATAGATGTAAAGGCAAGTCCAGCACTCTAATCCATGTCCTGATAAATTGATGCTCTTTCGGAACGCGCCTAGATAACGGTGACCACCAGGTTAACTTCAGATTTTTTTCTTGCCATTTCCGATCTCCGATCAGAGTATGGTCCGCCATTTTCCTAGATGGATACTCAAACAAGATTTGATGATTGGTCAATTTGAAGGCCCCAATGGTATTTCCCCATTTGCCATATACCCATTTCTGTACCACGGTCTGTTTTGGGATCTCTTCTGAGTAGAAGTCTCCCACCAAGCATCTGCCCAAAATTTCCCTATCAACAATTTCCAATTCCGTAGTGCTGATGCTACTACCTTCACTTGCTTCCCCTGCTTCCATATTGATTTTTCCAGCCCTAGCTATCCATCTGCTTCTGTTGGTTACCTCAGCAAAAGATGAAACCAGTTCTGGAGTTTGTACCTCTTCTGTAATGTGAACCCTTCTATTAATACAACTTCCGATTTTGTTTGCTAGCTCGTCTTTTCCTGTATTGAATACTATCCCTGGTGCATAACGATTGATCTTTTGCTCCCCTGGACTGCTACAATGGAAATAAATCTGCCATAATCATTAAATCTCTTTGTGCAGAAATAAATGGTGTGGGCTTCCACCTCTAACTTCATCCCCTCTGCCTTCAGATGCCAAGTGCAATAAATAACATACCAAGACATAACTTTCCAACTAATTGTCATCCTTCATAGCAAGTTCTTCCTTGTCTCCCCCCAGTCAACCCATGTTCCTGATGCAGTTACATTCAGTGATATCATATGACTTGTCTCCAGCATTAAAATAGATATTGTCGTCCATCTTTTTGACCAATCACTGATTGATTGAAGAAAAGCACAGTTGTCTAGATCGTCGGCAACTTGGAGTAAACACAACTCATTTGCAACGAAAGCCGTATCTATATTTATTTGCATTCTACAAAAAGGTTCATTTAGCACCTTCTTAAGCCTAAGGAGAGCAACTTAGAATTTTTTTTATACATGCTCTCCACTGCACTTGTATGTCTAAAGTTGATGCGCACTGTACTTTCAGTCTTTGGTATCACTTATCAGAAGGGTGAAGAATGAACTAGAACCTGTCGAAATAGTTTCTCATTTCAAATTGTCCAGTAGCATGGAAATGGTTGTGTGTTTACCTAATACAGGAAATATTTTACCTGAGAAAGCAGAGAAGACTCCTAACAGTAAGGCAAATGGATGGCCAACAACAACTATTGCTCACACTGGTACTATCTGACCCTGTCTTCAAGCAGTGTCTGAAGTAGATCTCTTTCTCCCCCTCCCTCAATCTTTTTCTGGTTATCCTCTGTTAAGTATCACAAAAGAGGGAAAAAATGTTGCAGTTCCTCAATCTTATGGCAATCTTGGCTCAAGAAATATGGAAATATAATTACTAAGATAAAAAAACACAAAAATATAACCAGTATGGTTGCAGTATCGAGTCACCATGCTACCATATCCAATTAAAAAATAACAAAAATGCAGAATCTTCAGAGGCATGCAAGACAGAATTCCAAAAGAGAAGATCCCACATACAGCTAGACTTGACTCACATAAACCCAATAGACTAGAATGCTACCTCCACAGGATGTACCCCAAACGCTAGTTGAGTTAAAAGATCTCCATCACAGTTATCAAGTGAGGAGGGGATCTGTCATAAAAATTCAAATCAGAGCTAATACAAAACCAGTTAGTTTAAATACGACCATAAAGTAATACTGTGAAGAACGCAACTATTCATTGCCCATGATATACCTGCGGTGCATTTTGCCTTGCTTTGATGTTAAAGATTCCTTGTGAATTGATATCCTACAAACAGAAAAAGCACCTAATAGACAGAACATGGAACTTGCAGATTTCAGCAATAGGTTAGCTAGCTCCTTATAATAATAGATAGCAATGAGAACCACCAATAGATCATCCATAAGCCATGAGAGCTTATCCTACAATCGCAAACCATAAGAGTTCCTGAATCATATAAATGCCAAAAAAAATGCGATCATGATGGCAATGCATAGTATGCAAAAAAGGAGAAGAAATTCACCAAATAAGACAAAATGAACAACTAACCTATATAATTAGGCAACATTGAAACTGGTAACAGAAGGATGAGATGACTTAAATAAAATGGTTTTATTGAACACTTACAATTTATGTACAGAGGACCATCATTTCCTTACCTGTATTGCTAAAATACAGTGTTCCTATGGTACTATAACTACAATACTATCTTAAAAGTTGTACAAAATCTTTACAGTCAAAGTAAGTTGAAAGGGACAAAACCCAAAAGAGTGGGAGAGTTCACTCAAAAATGAAGTCGTATACGAGTATCTGAAAGAATATATTGCCCTAATTACGGACTGACAGTCACAGAAGCCCGTTTCTCCAGATATTGGCAATCAATAGGAATTATAGCAAAGATGACTTCAAACCATCATATTCAATTCTGACAGATCATCCATTGGAATCTCAAGGCCCACAGAGTCCTGATCTTGCAATACATCATCATCTATGTTCAACCATGAACCTATGTCCTGTCCCTGACCATCAAAGTCATCAGGGGCACCTAAAACATCCATTCCAGGAAGTTGCAGACCAGACAAATCAATGGGATCCTCTAATTCATCCAAGTCATAATCATTCTTATCCTTGTCAGTGCCACTGGCACTGATATCACTTGATATCACTATTGAAGATGCTGGTGCTTTAGGTAGCCCTGACATCTTGCCTAGAAGGCCATTGACAGAAGTGGATAATTGAGTAGTTTTCAGCTTAGATTTTGTTTTAGGCTTTCTTTCTCCCTTAACATTGGAAGAGGCAGGTCGACCAATCTTTATTGATCCACTACGAGATGATGCCTCTCTGCCATTTCCTTTTCCTTCTCGGTCCCTCTCACTTCTCTTCCCTTTTGCACTGCTTGAAAGTGAACATCCAACACCTGACAGAGCACCAGAAGATGCAGCAATGCTAGTACCAAGGACATCTTCCAACACCCTCCGCTTGACTCTACTTGCTTCAGAATATAAATTGGCTTCATAAAGTATGTCCTGGTTTAGAGATGGGCTCTGCTGTGGGCTAAAATAAGATTTTGCAGCTTCACTGTCAGTGTTGGAATCTGTTTGTCCATCACTAAGGCGGGATATAGCAGAAAGGAACATATCCTTATACAACGGCTCCCTGAAGCAGCTTTTTCCTGTCTCCTCAAATTCTATGCATCGATCCAAAGTTCGCTTGACCAATGCTAAAGCAGCTTGCTTGGCCACTTTTCCACTAGCACTCTTTGCCCCGTGCACATTAGGACCCCAACATCTCTGTCAAGGCAAGACAATGTCAATGAATAATTTTCATGATTCAAATTTTACAAGTTCAACTACAACTTAACACTGCGACAATACAGACACAATTTTGTTATCAACTACTAGAGGCAGTATACAAGAGTTGGCACAATTCCAAACGCACTACAATGAAAAGAAGATACTATAGATAGATGATACCATTAGCAACCAAGATAACTCAATTCTAACCTAAATGATTGCAGAACAAGAGAGAACTAGAGACATACACAAGCAGAAGAGCCTTGAAATCAATCAAGAACACTGATTTCACAAAGACACAGACAAATAGACAAGAGAAAAATATCAACTCATCAAACATTTGTGTGCAACGAATTTTATGTAGAACACTGCAGATCCAACATTAAATTATATATAAGAAACAAAGGCAGGAGCATGACTTTTGTTTCCCGCTTTTGCCTTGGAGGCAGAAATTGGAATGATATCAAGACAGTATATTTTTGGTTATAAGAAATATGGAAAGCAAAAATGGAGATTGATTCCGAGTAAATTGCTGAGCAGAAGTAACGGGGAAAAATATACATCTAAACCAAGGGGGAATACTTTTCCACAGTAATAAGGCACCTAAACCTACCATTAGATACTCAGTTCAAGGTCTTTTTAGAGGGGGGATAAAAACTCACCCACAAAGATGAAAAAAGAAGCATAAGTTCCAAAGTTATGTTAATTTAACAATCAGTTGATACAATAAACAGATACCTAAACTCTGATTCCCCATCCATCCATTGGTATTATACAGTTATCCCATTAAATTTTGGGAGGACAATCTAACAACCAGGAAAGAAATTGGTTAAACTGTTCAACCTACCATATATTTCTCGTATGCCATTTCCACAAGCTTGTCAAGAGCATGCTGTTCGAACTCCCTATAAAACAATTAAATGCTTGAGTTATTATGTCAATGAATGGTGTTAAGCAAGGATCAAGGTCATGCATCTGAAAGAAGCACAATACTTTTCTTGAAACCCCCTTGTCTCTGCTGCTGAATTCAACAGCTTTCCCAGCATCTCTTTCTTCTTAGAAACCTATGCAACAAGCAATCACATGAGAAAGGCTCCCAGCAAAGACAATCTAAGGCCTCATTTATTTTCATTAAGATTAAGACGTCTGAATCTGAATGCACATCCGAATGATTAAGATCTTGTCCGTATATATATAAAATTTATTAATAATATGTAAACACAATAAATATTATAATTCAAATAAAATAGTATTTAAATATTACATTAACAAAATATTAGAAGAAACGTTATTCTTTGATATAAACGTTAAGATATTTGAATTATAAATAATTATTTTAAGTTTGATAAAAAATAAAATGGAACTACATGTACTACATATATAAATTATAATAATAATTTTTAGAAAAAAAAAGTACTCATCTTTTTTTTGAAAAAAAAATTCAACACAAATTTATGTTATACTCCCTCGGTTTCAAAAAGAATGACCTCATTTCCTTTTTAGTATGTTTCAAAAAGAATGACTCCTTTCCTTTTTTGGCAACATTTTAATTTCAACTTTCCACATAGCATGTTTAAGGCCACAAGCTTAAAGGGCATTTTAGTATATTTGACATAACTTTAATTTAGGACCATAAAAATGAAAAGTCTTCTTTATTTTCTTAAACTCCGTGCCAAGTCAAACTGGGTCATTCTTTTTGAAACGGAGGGTGTAATAAATAAGTGAAACATCTCTATATTCTATAATGTGTTTGCCCATGTACTCTTCTCTAAAATAAATAATGAACATGATACATTCAAATAATATTAAACAAATTTATAAAGGTATCATCATCCGATTTCAACAAAACATATTTATGAAGTTGCTTTGCACTTTAATCAAATAATATTTTTACAATAAATTTTATCAATTCTTGATAAACAAGCAACAAGAACAAAAAATAAAAATTTAATGAAAATAATTTGAATAACTAATAAAGTTGGAGAATGAGAGAGGCTTGAATTTTTTTTGAAGAAAAAAATTATGAAGCACAACTTTTTTCCAAAAATGAAAGTGTCTTAAAAAGAGTCTGAATGAGAATAAGACTGTCACAGATCTGATTCATTCAGACCCATTAAGAGATTTTTAAGAAGAAAAAACAAACGCACTTAATGGCCTAATGTCTGAACCATTCAGATTCAGACCTCCATTAAGTGCAAACAAATGAGGCCTAAGTAGGCTGCATACTCCATAAAAATAAAAGTAAAGCACCATTGAAAGAATTATAGACAGCAAGCTGACAGGCAAAGGCACTTACAGTGGTTCAAACACCCCAACTGCACTGTCACCAATATAGATAGGAACAATAGGGGAAGGAAACTACTTAAAGTTCTGGCCTATATGACTCACAAGAGGAGAAAGCAATAAGCTCTAGGAAAGTTAAAAGAAAAGCTCTAGAATCTGTAAGTTCCCTCCTCCTGAGTGAGAAGTTCATTTCCCTTTTCCGAAACACCTTTGCTCTTCATACGCATTTGGCATGCTGCTAGAACCTTGTGCAAAGATGCTTTTGTTGTACTGACCCACATTTGGATATTCAAATCAAAATTTTTAGCATTAAAGAAACTTCCCGAGCCCATGAGGATGCTCATTCAAAGAGCATCTCAATCCTAGAAGAGGTATCCAACCTCCATGCTAAATATCCAATTCTCTCTCATTAGGTGATGATAGAATGTGAATCGATTTAGGATTGAAAGCTGAATCACTTTTGGTCTAGCAGCAGTTGGCTCAATAAATCAAGATAAGCAAGAGGAACACTAAGCAAGACACAAGACACAGAGGCAGAGAGATCACTCAAGAATGTACCAATTCAAAATAAGACTTACCATTTCCTGGTGCTTCTCATCCAATCTACTCGTGTCCATGCTGATTTCTTCATCCACTGTATGTGGTAAATCAGACTGCATAGACCACCATAAGCAATTAGCATACCAAGGAACAGTTGATCGAAGTGAGAGAGCAAATAATACAGAACTATCACCATACAACATGCTGAGGATCCTTAAAACCTACCTCCGATTGTGGATATATTCCAACACAGTGAATCTCAAGAAGAAGTTTCTCATCAATAGACATCTCATTATACTGATACTCAGAACAGACAAAGCCAGGCAAGGTTCGCTGTTGTGGAAGTAAACATTTTTGTGAATGATCATAGTTTAGAAAACCCCCCATGTCTGAGGCAGATGTACCATTATTACAGTCCATGACTTGCTCCGAATTATCAAAGGGACCCACACTGGAATTTGTTATGTATCCATTAGAGGCAGGGTATTTGGAAGTTTCACTGCCATATAATATTTGTGCACAAGAAGTATCTGATTCTAAATTCATCTCCATTTCAAATCCAGATCGATAACTATCAGAATTAAGATCCTCATTCCCACTGCAATATAGATCTTCAGGTATTAGAGCTGCCATCACTCTTTGGTACAAGGAAATATCCTTATGTTTGCTCTTTCCAGAGACCACATGGTCCAGGGTACTTTCAAGACTCCGCGTTTCATTTGTATCTCCTCCAAACTCATTCAACCCAAAACCATTTGGGACTAAACTGGAACCATCAGCATCAAAAGGGTCAGATACTGGTCCTGTTAGGTTGGTCTCATGATTTATCTGTTACAAGTAGAACAATGAAGATTAGTGCATCCAGCAAAAATCATAACTAGAGGAATGACCAATCTGATGATATTAAAGCAACTTTGATATGGTCAAACACTTCTTTAATCTTGATC
The DNA here is from genome assembly GCA_018342035.1 of Solanum appendiculatum. Classification (NCBI taxonomy): domain Eukaryota; kingdom Viridiplantae; phylum Streptophyta; class Magnoliopsida; order Solanales; family Solanaceae; genus Solanum; species Solanum appendiculatum. The sequence continues at coordinate 197,447 of JAGDQO010001015.1, forward strand.
AAGCAAAATTTTTCACAGCAAGAAGGTAGGCATCGCATTGCCAATCGATGATAAATGCAAAGACTTCTCCCGGGACAGTAAAGGTGGAAAGCTATGCACATATGCCACCACTCTCACATACCCCCCCCCCCTCCACTAGTTAAAGAGAAAAAAAGCAGTAATGGGACAAGATGGCCCATAAGGATCAGGTAGTAGAAAGCCAAAAAGCATGCGGAACTTGAACTCAAATTTTTTTACGATTTCTTTTATAAGCTAAAGCTGGAAAAAATATTATAATACAATATTCTTTTTTATAATAAAATATTATCTTCAAAGAATTCTTAAGAATACAGAAAACAGAAGCCTCCAACTTCAAAGTATCATTAAAAAGAAAGCGGAAAGAAAATAATTGGTTGCTCCTCCAGGATTGATGGCACGGATTATGAACCAGCTAAACACCACCCACACCCACCCACCACACCCATCCCATTTCCAAAACAAAAAGAAGAAAAAGGAATGGGGCATCTTTTATATGTAAATAAATTGAGAAAAGGACAAAAATTGTCCCTTATCTTTGCCTTTAAGACTCAGAATGATCCTCATCCTTTCACAGAGAGCACTAATAGTCCTCCTCCTTTGTAAAAATGGTGCAGTTTTAGTCTCCCAAACATTTTCCGTCTATCACTAATGGTAGCCGCTCACATGCATGTCACACATTTAAAAAAAAACCCTAAAAAACGAGGTGTTCTGTTTTTCCTCTGTCTAATTGTAGAGAGTAGATCAAACCTTGTTAATAGAATTTGTTATTCTTTGCCGTAAGCACTTCCCAATTAGCTTATTTGTTATTGCTTCTGTCAACGTTTCATAGGTTAGATAGGGAGATATGATCGGGTTTCTCCTTTCTCAGAGGAAGAAGTCATAATTATTAAGTATCATGGACACACTGATCCAACCTTCAATTCTATTGGTGCACAATTAAAAATTTGCTCCATTGTTCATAATCTCCATAGTATTATGAGCCAGTGATTTATTTATATAATAATATTGGTGTTGTCTCCAACCTTTTTGGATACAAATCAAAATTAATAACTCGAAACGATAAAATATTATTGGTTTATCGGTAATGAGTAATTAATCTTATCATTCGGTAACAATAAAAAACATACCCAGTTTAGTCCCATAAATGGGGTATGAGAAAGGTCTTACGAGTGTGCGCAGATCTTACCTCTATCTTGCCAAGTAGAAAGGTTGTTTTCGAAAGATCCCGGCTCAAAGAATTTACAATTGGGTAATGGTTTAGAAAAAAAATTTGCGGATTATTGATTCTGCAACGGTTTGTGTTTTTTCTTAACTGGTAACCGATAACTCCCGTTAATAATTATTAAACTATAATTTTACGTTTGATCAAAAATAACAGGCTCTTTGATTAGGTTCCAATGTTTATTTTAATAAAAAGTAACGGTTAAATTGATATATAATCAATTAATTAATAACCGATATCTTAACTTTCTATAATGATTTAGCATATCTATAAATGCTGATAAGTCGAACCAATAACATTCAAAACCGAATTGAACAACCACCGCTAACTTCTAGCTAGTACTGCAAAATTCCACTCCTGTAGCTAAGAGCCTAAGACAATCCCAGAAATCCATGTACTTGCAGACAAACTTGTAGAGAAAAATATAAAAAAGCTAACAAATGTAAGTGGACGATAAAGTGGTTATTACATAGTATAACATGATTTAGATCAAGCCACACGTAAATAGTGGCATTCGCAAGTATAACCATGTGGACAACTCTTGTTAAAATGAGAGATGGACATTTAAGAAAGAATAAAAGTGCACCATTTTCCAAAGGAGGTGGACTATAAGTGCTCCATACAAAAAGATAAGGATCATTTTGAGTCATAAGGCAAAGATAAAGGACAATTTTGATCTTTTTCTCTAAATAAATTAATAAGCTCGACAAGTTTAAGGACAAAGCATGATAGCAGTTAACACTCCCTACCAACTCTAGTACAACTTCTCATGCACACTCCCAACCAACTCTATTACAACTTCTCAATTCTCATGCACTCGCTACTCATAATAAAAGATATCAACATCATTTGTTGCCCCACTTCTATTTGATGGTCTATAACCATACGAATGACAACTCGATATACATTATAGCAATCCTTTCTTGGTTTGTTACTTCAAAAGAGAATTTATAGATTAACCTTAGCAATATCAAATTATCAATTAGTACTGCACACAATTATAATAGTCACACGATGGACGCAAAGGCAGCCACCACTACACTCCATACAACAACAATATACCCAGTGAAATCCCACTAAGTGGAGACTGGGGAGGGCAGAGTATACGCAGACCTTACCACTACCTCGCGCGTGTGTGTGTGTGGGGATGATACTGATAGGCGATAACGAATGGCGATTTTGAATGATGGTGACAGTTATTGGTACATAATGTTGTATCGATAGTGATTAGTTGATGTATTAATGGTTAGTGGTGATGATTGCAAATGATGGCTAATGGTAATGACAATTGATTTTGGCAGCAATGGTGGTTGTGGTTGGGCTAAGGATGGTGGTTGTGGATGGTAGTTGTGGGTGGTGGTTGAAAGTTGATGGAGTAGCAGTGAACTGTCATCTATGTACAAAAAATTCTTTAATAAACATCTTAATGATATTAAGACGTTATAGATATTAACCATTCAGACCTATTAAGTGGTTGAAAAATAAGAAAAACAAACGCACTTAATGATTAAGATTCAAACCTTGAAAACAAACAGACTTCGTGACTGAGATCTGAATGATTAAGATTAAGACCTTCATTAAGTGCAAACAATTGAGGCCTAAGTAACTTCCCCTCCCCCTAAACAAGAACTTATGAAACGCAAATAGTCAGGTCAAAAGTTTCCAATTCAGATGCCAGCAGAAACTATGAGCCCAGTATCTGTCCGTTAAGCAGTTGACAAAGACAAGAATCAATTTGAACTTGTCGTCATAGCTAGATGTCTTTTTGCAGAACAACTAGCAACCTCCAGAAGTTACCGAAGTATTATAGGAAAATATTACACAATCCACAAAACAAAACAGCTATCACCTGCTGCCTTAAAAAGGTTGTATCTATTTCTGATATGAAGCGAAAAAGTGGCTCCATCTGCTTCCAGAATGAGCTAGAGAGGGCTTGAGCTGCAATAAATACAGGTTCATCAAAAGAACATATTTTTCAAAGAATTACAAACTAAACATGTCAAATTAATGCTAAAAAAATGGATTGGTTAGCAGAAAAAAAAGGGTGTTGATAGTGTACCAGTGTTGGTAACAGCACTTGCAGCAGCCAAAAGCTCTTCATGCCCATCATCTGAACCAACTAAGAGAAATGAAAAGAGAAGTGAACAACCAAAGCGAAGAGTGACTCAACACTATATAATCCAGCTACATTGTTGCTACAACTACCTAGAAAATCAGTAGCGGCATTCATTGTCGCTTGTTTCTGTCGTTTGTAAGCCTTACGATCAGCAAGCTTTCTGGTAGGAGGTCGGCCTGCTTTGCTGCATAAATAGTCACGTAAATGAGGAACAGTTAAATATGGCAGAAAAGGCCCAATCATAAAAATATATATAGGGATAAGGTTCAACCTTTCAGTCTTATCAAGACCGTGTCTAGAGCTTCTGAGTTGTTTTGCTGTTCCAACATTTCCAAGCTTCTCAACCATCAATGTCATTGGATTCCTAGTGGCGGTAAGCCCCCTCCCAGTCCTCCCTTGCCTACGAATACCATCTCCATGATCTTCCCCACTAGCCCTCTTACTTTTCCTTGGTGGGAGCAGCAAAGACATCTTCTGAACATGGGGCCCAGATTTTTCATCTACCTCATCAGACCTGTTGCTCTTGTCCTTGGACTTGATTTCAGCAGCCCCGGACTCCTCACTTTCAGAAGCAGCTGAAGAGAAGTGATCGCTTTTTAATTTGACTTGTTGAGGGGAAGAACCACAAAGACGCCTTTCATTACTGAGAGCATCACTTGTACTATCAAGAGAAGGGTTTTCATCATTATTGGGAACAATAGGAAAATTAGCCCTTCTTGCAGGTCGAGAGATCTTCTGGGGCCTTTGGCTGGCCCACTGAGCAACAGGTGGTGATGACGACCTCATAGAAGAGGTGCGTTTACGATTACCTGCCCCGACAGCAGATGGAAATCTGCTTGTGCAGGGAGAGGTTTCCCAATCATTAGCAGCAGCTGCCTGTTGAACCACTGCAGATAATTTTGGTGCAACACCTGAAACTGATCGTGGAGCACGGGCAACAGAATTCACTTTTGTACTTGAAGCAGGAGTAGCAGAAATGAAATTTTCTCGAGCAGCTGTCTTCGTTTTACTGCATAAATAGAATAAAATGAACATCTAAGGAAAGTAAGAACATGAGGGGAAAAAAACTAGGACAGATATCTCTCATACAACGATTTCAAAAGCATAAGAGCAAAGATGAAATTGCAAAAGTTACATTGTACACATTCAACCAAAATGAACAAGAAAGGACAATAAAAGAAGTTGAGTCCCATACTTTTTGATGGCTCTGATCTTCACTCTTTCTTTCTCTGAACCAATAGGCTGTTGCTCTCTTCTATCAATGAGATGGAGACTGTTCTCTTGGTCAACTTTGGACACGGAAGAACGCATTCCTAAAGGCACTTGCTGTGATACACCATCAGCTTTTCCAGTTCCAGTACTTCCAGGAGTAGCTCCAGGTCTACTTGAAAATAATAAAAGTCAGTTCAGAGTAAAGAACAAGGCTAATACTTATCAGTTACGCTGTAACAAGAATGATCTTGAACAACCAAGGAAAGAAAGATTACAAGTGGGTACAATTGAGTATTGGTATTTGGTAGTATTTTCTTTCACTACCGACATGATTATAAATTTTATTGTTTTACACTTCCTAATAAAAATATGATGCCATCTCTTTTAATCTCAACTACAATATATTAGTTCCCAAATAATCTACATGTGAGACAGAGAAGGCAAGTTTCTAAAGTATTCCCTCTTGACTTAAGTTCTCAATACTTCATCTAGAAAGGACAAAGCTTGATCAAATTTCTTTTGATGGATAAAGCTCATCCAACTTCAAATACACCCAATTGATGTTTCCAGCACAATAGACACACCGAACAGTAAAACTTACCACGCTCTTATTCTTCAATGTTTATCACTACCTATTGCTTCACTTTCTTTGTTTCTTGCTATTTTGCTGTCATATTATTGTTGCAATCCAGTTCCGAACACAGTTCTTTTGAGCTAAGGGTTTATTCGAAACAACCTCTCTACCCCAAAGGTAGGGGGTAAGGTTTGTGTACATACTACCCTCCTCAGACCCCCTTGTGGAATTAAATTGGTATGTTGTTGTTGTTCAACATGGGATACAAATCAGGGCTGAAGCAGACAAACAAATAAATAAACAAGCAACTGAGAGGTTAGTTTAACCCCCATTATGGTGAAATAACTATCTTTTCTCCAATGGTCTGATTCAGTCCCCTTTCTCCTAAGGTCTGTGCACATCCTACCCTCTTCAGACCCCCTTGTGGGATTAAACTGTTACGCTGTTGTTGTTGTGCAACATGGGATACAAACCATGGCTGAAGCAGACAAACAAATAAATAAACAAGCAACTGGCTGGTCAGTTTAACCCCATTATGGTGAAAGAACCATCTTTTCTCCTATGGTCTGATTCAGTTCCCCTTTCTTCATATGACCCCACAAGCATGCTCGCTGCAAATTCAGGAGACATTCACCGAATATGCAATTACTCCCTCCGTTTCAATTTGTTTGTATGGTTTTGACTTGGCATGGAATTTAAGAAAGTAAGGAAGACTTCTGAATCTTGTTGTCTTAGATTAAAGATAGGTAGAATGTACCAAAATGTCCTTTAATCTTGTGGTCTTAAACATGCCATGTGCGAAGTTAGAAATAAGGAGTTGCCAAAAAAAAAGAAATTCTTTTTAAAACGGACTAAAAAGGCAAGACAAACAAATTGAAATGGAGGGAGTAGTTGTTTTCCCCGTCAACCCAATCCTTGGGTAGGTTAGGAAGCTTATTTCTACTTCTACTATAGGATTTGCTGCTCTTTGGATCAGTGCTCCTAGTATATATTAAATAGCAAGGTTTCTCAGATAAGAAGTGTTTCGAAATTCCAAATGATACTCAACCACAACAAAGAAAGGTAATCTACCAATAGAACATCAGCAATTCATATACGTATATATGTTCTCACAGAAAAAGGGCAGATAAAGACAAATCAAAATCTAAAACACACACATTGAAGCTGGAGGTTAAATTTGACATTGATATTTGAAAAACCACCTGAAGCCATGGGTATCACTAAACCTCAAGCGGCCATCAGCTATAAGACGGGACGGCAATCCTTGCTTTGGTTCCCTGTGGCCATCCATAGGTTTTGATGTCGAGGAGCTTCCAGTAGTATCTGGTTTTATTCCAGATCGCTTCTTTTTCATCTTAGACTTCTCCCAGCCCTCTACAGCAATGGATGATGTCCGGTCCTCTCCATGAACTGTGCTACTATTTGGAAGTCTCAATATCTCCCTATCTCTATCCATAATTCCAGATGGCCTTGATGGAGCGCTTGCTTGTACCTCCGGCTAATTCAATAAAATATATCCATCAGTCTTGAGGATGTCGGAACTGATTCCATGCATGGTTGATGAATGAAAATAAATAAATTGAGGTGAAGGAGCATGTTGTCTAGCCAAAGATGACATCAAGAACAAGGAAAGAAATTCACCCATCCATAACAAGAAAAAAAGATATCTTAAAAGGAAGATATCTACCTATAAAATAAAATAAAGACAAGGAACTCCATAACCAAACATTCTTTTAATTTGTTTTTTGTTATTTTTATAAGAAATACAATTTTATTGATGTGGGAGAACTCCTGAATACAAGCACTTTACTACATATTAACAGCCTACACAAAATTGATTCTCTACAAAAGACACCTCATCGTTTATACTAAGGGCTTCATGGCTGCCATCAAAATGAAAATAAGAAAATTCCTCAAATACACAGTCATTATCAATCCCTTCGAAAGCTTCTTACTTCTGTACTTCCTCAAATGTACGAAGTATTATAAGAGCCCGTTTGGATTTGCTTAAAAAAAGTAGTTTTTAGTTTTTAAGTCAAAAATAAAAAGTCAAACTTAAATGACTTTTAAGTCGAAAAATAAAAAGTAGGGGAGACCTACTTTTGGTTTTTGACTTATTTTAAGTCATTTTAATCTTATTTTAAGTCATTTTTTACCTTGCCAAACACTTTCTTACTTATTTTAAGTCATTTTTGACTTATTGTAAGTTATTTTTTATATTTGCCAAACACTTCCAGAAGTCAAAAACTAACTTAAAAGTAGAGGTGTCAAAAATGAGCCCAACTATATGTAACCCGCCCATAATTTTAAGGGTTGGGCTCAAGATAATTTGAATTGGGTTCAATCTCAACCCATTCAAGCCTTAACCCATTTCAAAAAAATTCTCAATTGAGCCCAATTTAATCTCTAATTTCAACCCTTTTTAAGCCTCTTTATTTGCATTGATGTAATGTATGTTCCTATATTAAAGGTATGAATTACTATCTATTTTACTTTTTTTAGGATTTATCTATCTATTTGTAACTTTTTTTAAAAAAATTTCTTGAGTTGAAATTCAAATTGTGGTTATAATACTTAAAAAATATATATTAAAATTATTGAGATTAAGCGGGTCAAATTGGGCGGGTCAAGACCCAACCCGTTTTTAAGCCCATTTGAGCCCAAAGTAAATTTAGGCGAGTCAAGACCGAACCCAATTTCTATTTCAACCCATTTTAATATCTCCAATTTTAACCCAACCCGCCCATTTGACACCCCTACTTAAAAGTAGGTTTGACCAACTTTTAAGCCAATCCAAACACCCTCTAAGTATAGACCAGGAAAGTATCTGAAAAGCACTTAACAATAAACTCAACATTACGCAAGTTAATAAGGTAGAGTCTATCCTAGAGCTCAACAGCATCCAACTCCATTAGCTTTTTAGACAGCCACAACTAACCTTCAACAATATTGTGCAGCAATAACAAGCGAATCAGGTAAGGACAGCGTCAGTGTGTCACTCTCTAGGTTATTCATCAGTACAGATGCAGTGATGGGAGATGCATTAAGAAAGAGAATCTTAACTAGGAAGTATATATTTAAAGGAAAATTCCCAATTTCGAAAAACTGAATAAAGTTTTAAAAAATTGCAACAAAACTGCAAAGGAAAGTACAAACCCTCAGATCCACCATAGAAGTTCGAGTGCGCTTATTTGGAACAGCATTTTTGGTCCTTTTTTCGGACTTCTGTAGCTCAAACTCATAACCACTCTGGGTTCCTATTTTACCGATGCCTGCTCCTGAAACTGACCGGTCACTTGAATATAACACATTGGGTCGTTCATTCGATAAAACGTCTGACCGAGATCTCTTCCTTGACGAAATGCTTGGAAAGCATTTGTTGATCACAGATAAGGATTCAGTGAATATCTTTACACGTTCCCTGATTTTTCATAGGATATAAATCAAAACAAATCTTTATCCATGTCGACCAGGTAAAAAATAAAGCAATGGAGCTAAGTATTCTAATAACTACCTTGCTTTAGTACAACTTTCCCGAAGACCAGCCTTCAGCCGTCTGGCTTCCTCTGGAAAGGGAGAAGAGGACGGTTTGCCTTTAGAAGACACCACAGGAGAATCCTCTACTGGCATGCCTAAAGCTAAACCAGTGAGTCTCTTGAAATCACTGTGCCTATTAAGTTTGTGCTCTGTCACCATTGCTTTTGGATCAAAACGTAAGCACTGAAAAAAGTTAGTGACATCTGTTTGTGTAATTGATGAAGTACTTCTTGTTGTGTTAGGAAGAGAAGATAAGATTGGATTCTCCATGTTCTCGCGGAAACTAGTGGACCTATCCAATGAAGCAGATGCATATGACCCACGCTGCCCGGAGGCATACAATGGCCTATCTGGGCTACTAGAAGATAGATCAAATCTGCTAGATGCTGACATCGCATCAGCTTAAACACGCTCTTCGTGTTACCCGCCCAATTGACACAGAGGTGCATGGCAATACTCTACAGCATGTATGCATGAAACCCAGCTAACTATCCCAATAGTGATTATTACAACCTGCAAGGATACCATTATGGCAACATAAGATCTGCTCAGAAGAGTCCACGAAGACCATAAATAAGACAAAAAGAAAGAAAATAACCTAATTACAGTCTAAAAGGTAACGTACAAAGCAGTAGAACAATTTGTAAACATTCTTTATCAAAAAAGAACAAATTGTTAACATGAAGGAGTTTAATGCATATAAAGAAGTTTGAACAGGTATCTACATCAAAACAGAAACGGTCAAGAAGCCAAAGAGATCAATGATACTGAAAAGTCATCCTAAATGCATAATAACCTTTTAAAGCGGTATTTAAGACATAGGGTGACAAACTACACCGCAGTGTAAACAGGTTCAATATGTGTAACCATGGAATTCCAGAAAGGTACAAGCAAGACGATAAACACTCACAAACATTGAAGCCATCAATAATAAGCTGAACAAATAAAGGATTTAAAAAGCTTCTTCCATGATAAAACTGTCATGCAATCCTGAAACTTCCATGCATTAACTATCATTCACTTATTTAAAGTATCCAAGCCAACAAAGAGCTAAAACAGCCATTAATGGAGGAAAAGACAGAGGGGGATGACATCTAAATGTTGAACTAGTAAGAAGATGTTGCACGTCTAGTCATCCACACCTTTGAATAGACGAGCTAAATTAGTTGAAGTAAACATTTTATGTCAATAAATGCTCTATTGCTAATTATATTTTACCTTTTCTTTAGACTAGCACATGTATCATCACAATAAACATTGATTTCAAACTTTTTGTTTTCCTTATCTCCCCCCCCACCCCCCACCCCCCTCCCTCCCTTATTCATCAAGTAGGGTACACAATTTAGACAATCTTGTGATACTCAGCTTTCTACTTTGAATCATTTCACTGATGCAAGATCCACAGCTCTACTAATAAATCTTCTATGATCAAAACAAATCATCACCTTTCAAGTCAAATGCTCATATTTGACACCCACAATTTTTAGTGATACTCATACTACTTAGTTTAAACTGACAATCTCCAGCATCAGAAACAAACAAATTACTTAGACAAATTTACTAAAGAATCATTAAAAAAAAATTAAATCTTTTACCTGGTAACTTATACTGTATAAATCCACTTTAAAAAACCCTAAAGACCGTATGATCTGGACAACCTTCGATACCAAAATTCTGAAATGATCAATAAAATACATCAGAAAGTACATCAACTCAGAGTTCAATTAGGGTTTTGAAATCTCGAATTCTAAAATGGTTACCCAAATAATTTATTTAAAAAATCTGGTATGCAGTTAATAAGAAAAAAAAGCAAACTATATCCAAACACAAATTTACTGAATATTTGCATAAACACATGAAAGGAGAAAAGGATTTTACACAGACGGCGGACGTCGTCGATCGGTGAGAGGAAGAGGTGGTGGTAGAGGGTCGGTCGAGAAATAACATGGATCGTTTTCTTTTTCCTTCACCGGATTTTGGCCCGCATTTGATTTGAGCCCGGACCAAATTATTGCTAAATTTGAAGAGAAATATCAAAAACACATTTAAACTTGGCGCAAATTATTAATTTCATCCCTCAACTATTGACAGTCTTAAAATCACCTATCTCTTTGACTAACTAAACTTACATACACTCTCGATATGCCACATTAGAGCCGTCAATATGGGCTAGGCCAGTTGGGCCGGCCTGGCCTAACCCGTGATTTGATAGGGCTGTGCTAAGATTTTTGAAGCCTATTTAAGAAAAGAGCTTTTTAGCCCGGCCTGAATAAGCCTGCTGATTTGTGGGGCTTGAGAAATATGGGTAGGGCCGGCCCGTGGGCCAAATAAAAATAAAATAGAGTATTAAAAATAACAAGAGTCCAAACTCAAAATCTATTTAAAGTTTTCAATATTAAAATTTAAATACAAATTATGTTTATAAAATATGTACTACATAAAACAAAAATTCCCTAAAATTTCTAGGAAATCACTACGTAGGTTATAGCCTATGGAATATTGTCATATTTATTGTGTTTTATTATGATCATTGGAAACAATTAGTTAATATTTTTATTTAGCTATTTATACTTTTACTTGAAATCGAACTTAATAAATATTTTAAAGATAATTTTATTTGTGGATTAGATTAACAAGTAGGCACACTAACCCCATGTAATATTGTCTCGTCAATATTTATGATAATATTTTAAAATCATAATTTGATTTTAAAATATACTTTTTTTAAAAAGTGGGCTGGCCCGGCACAACCCGTAGCCCATGTACTTGTGGGTTGGGCTCACCATTTTCTGGCCCACAAAAAAAATGGGCCAGCCCGGCCTGGCCTGTCAAATCTCAAAGCATGTATGGGTTAGTCTGGATGGGTTGGGCCAACCCATATTGACAGCTCTATGCCATATGACATAGCAAGTGGCCTCAAACTCTTATAGGAGCATGGTTCTTAATAAAAACCGAGAGAACTTTTGGAAACATCCCTAAACTTGATGAGAATTTAGGGGTGTATTTCACTAATGTTGCAAGATCGGGGGTGTATTTAGCTTCAATTAGTCAAGTAAAGGGATGTTTTTAAGGCTGTCAATAGTTCGAGGATGAAACTAATAATTTGCACCAAGTTTAGGAATGTTTTCGATACTTCTCTCAAATTTTCCAAAAAAAATAGAAGAAATTTCATAAATAGCAAGGAGATTAAACTTAATAAATCTCCTTAGCTACAGTTTGTCTAATTATGCTCCATAGCTATAGTTTCGTTTGCTATGAGTATATTTTCGTTCGTATAATTCGCTTACCATTTGTATAATTCGTTGTCCAATACACAAACAAGGTAAGTATATACAAATTTTGCATTTATACATTTAAGATTTTTTCAAAACTTATACAAATTAAATGTATCAACATGATAATTATATACAAAGTAGTAAGCATATACAAATTCTGGATCTATACAGTTAGTAAAATTATGGATTTATATAATGAAGAATCAAATTATACAAATTTTGAATTTATACAACTAGGAGCCGAATTATACAAATTATGGACGTGGGCCACATAATTATGATAGTAAGTTAATGACAAATAATAATTTAATTAAATTGTAGCTATGTTAACTAATTAACTAGTATATATTTGTTTATTCATGTAATTTTCCAAACAAAGAGTATATCTTGTAATGACACGAAAAATATTTTTAAAAATAAATTAAGTTTAATTTTAAATTGAATTTTAAATTTGGAAAGTGCTCTAAAAAAATTTCAACTTCATTTTCATAAATTTTAAATAAAATATTTTAATTTTTTACAAAAATATTATCAAACACATTTTCATTTTCTTCTTTAGTTTTTAAATTTCGTAAAGTAAAAAATATCTGAAATCTACTACCAGCACCTACTTAGTCATTGCTTGAAATATAATTCAAAAATAACTACTTTTTAACACATTATTTTAAAAAAATAAAAAAATTCAACATATTATTGTAGAGTTCAAACTTCATATATTATTTATGGAATTTTTCTATATGTCTATTATTTTTTCATGAACAAAAAAAAAAGTTTAAGATTAAATTATGGTACATGCATGAACTAGATTAGATACATATATACTAGAAGGAAATCTATCTATATTCATGTGTTAATGTTATTTTATGTAAGTTAAGTTGGATGAATTAAAGTAAGGAATAACTTTTTTCATGAGAAAATTTCTTCCTCCTCAAATTTTCTAACATCTTATATCAAATTGAATTATCTTGGGTTATTTTGGGTCAATGATCATAAAGAAGACACAAATAATATTTTTCTCTACTTCTCACTAGAAATTTGTATTTGTCTCTCTAAAAATCATGAACTCTGCAGATCTAACTATGAACCCTGTTAATGATATCCCCCCAAAGCCCCTAGATATCTCTCCCATTGTGCAATCGAACCTTGCAATAATGTACAAAGATTCCCTCATTTCAAACGAAACTATTATAAATGAGCTAGTTGATGCGGAAATGACAAGCGAATTGGATACCCCCAAAATGAATACCGACACACAATTAGTCACATCTCAATTTGATCAAATCCTCCTTACGGAAGAAGACAAAATGAGGATGTACTCTCCATGTAAATTTTCAATTATAATTAAACTGATCGGCACGAGGATACAACATCAAGTACTCAAAACAAAACTCAAAGTAATCTGGAAAATGACTATAGATTTTTCATTAATTGATCTAGGCTCCGACTTTTACATAGCCAAATTTACAAACAAGGAGCAACTTAATTGTGTTCTAGAGGGTGGTCCTTGGTTCATTAACAATCACTTCCTCTCTGTTCAAAAGTGGGTACCAAGCTTCATAGCCAATAAAGCAACTGCCACAAATATGGCCATTTGGATTCGTCTCCTACATCTACCAACAGAATTTTATGATGGCATTATATTAAAAAAAAATTATTAATGCCATAGGGAAGCTACTGAAAATAGATATTTGTACTAGCGTAACTATTCGCAGCAAATATGCCGAGCTATGCGTGGAAGTACCACTGGAAAACCCATTGAAGTCGACAATCCAAGTTGGTAATCACACTCAAAAAATTTGGTATGAAGGAGTCAGCTAATTATATCAATCCTATGGTAGAATCGGCCACTTGAGGATGCACTGCAAATATATTTCTGCAAAAAAAAATTCATTAGCTTCACCAACATTGCAGCCAACTACGGAGCAATGGCACACAGTCACCTTCCCTAAGAATAATCACCACTCAAGAGCCAACCGTGATAGAAGCAGCTTTCCAGACCCACTAGTGGAAAATTTAAATAATGCCTCGAAAGCAACGCCGGGTAAGTTTTCCTCTACTCTAAGTTCTGAAACTATTGAGGCTAACACAACTACTCAAAATTATAACAAGACTAATAAAATTAATCTCACCTGTAACTATAAGTCTTCTGTAATTCAGAAGCATATAAACAAATATGAAATCCTTGCGGCCACTAATGTTGACCAGAATGCTAACTTCACTGATCTTAACCAGGATAGTACCACTTATCCTGCCAATAATTCCCATTCCCTCACTCCCCCAGCTGCTCTCTTCACCCAATCGAATGACACGTAAACCGAACGTGGCAAACAACCATACCTCTACGTCCCACTCTCAGATAACAGTGGACCCCATCCCAATTTCCCTATAAGTAAAATGTTAATTGACACTGATAACACATTTTACCCTAGAGAAAATGCATTGTAACACCAAATTTAACCCCCTCTGACATCTGTTCCACCCAGCAATTTGACAACTTAAATAACCCTTCTCTTCACTTGTCACAAAACTCCAACCAAATGGACATTGAGGATTACATGCATGATATGCATTACCCCAACGCTGACTTCACCCCCCCTCCTATTAAATACGACCAATCCCAAGCAAACTAAATCCCAAGCAAAAGATCTCCAATCATTAGAGTTATGTCAGTCCACCCAACTTAAAACTACTTCCAGTGATATATTTGTCACCCTCTTTCCCTATTAGTCCAAATGCAATGCCTGATAATCCCTCAACACTCCAAAAGATGCAGACTGAACCCAATGGCTCCAAGATCTCCAGCCATGGACAACCTTACAATACCTCTGAATTAAAATCCTTCTCCCATAGTGTACGCCACCATAGCTCTCCCACTCTCCCAACCTCCACATTCTTAAATCGAACAAAGTCTACAAGATCAAGCCATATTCTTCACTATCTATCTGGAGGGACGGGAAGTTCTGATTATCCTCCAAAATCCAAACTTTCTTGCTCAAATAATAAAGGAGGGAATACGTCTAGCAATGGACAACTATACGATCTGGTTGAACAATCTACTAAACCCACTAGCTCCTTCGATAGCTCCAGCTCTTTTTCACCACATGCAACAAATGTGGAACCTCCCCAATTACTTCAACCGTATATTAACACTTGTGAGGGAGGACCTCCCGTTCTTCACCCCCTCAGAGCTGATCTTGGAGAACCCATTATTCTTCCCATGGATACCATAGCCAAACCAAGCTCCAAACCCTCCGATTACCCCTATGGAGGACCAAGTGGTAGAGGAAGACATGGAGGAGGCTCAACCTCCCTCATTCACCGAAATAGCAAACTTAAAAGGAGTAGCCCTTATGCTCTTCCCAGAGATGGAAGACAAGAAGTACATTTTCAACTGTCCAACGAATCTCAGGAAGTGCTCGATCGACTTCTGTGCACCGTTCACCGCACATGCAGCCAATATTGCAGTAGTTCTGAGTCCAACTCCAAGTACACAGACAAAGGAGGTAACAAACAACACTAATAACAATCCCATGAATTACACTAATACTATCATAATTTGGAACATCTGTGGTGCCAACAATGACTTTTTTTATGAGAAACCTTAAAAAAAGTATTAGGGTCCACAACCTTTGCATTTTAGCTTTACTTGAAACCAAGCTGCAAGATCACTCTATTTTGAAGGACGATCTGCACTTCAATGGCATGCTAGAGGTCCCTGATGTGGGAAGATCCGAAGAAATTATTATTTTGTTGCATGATAACTTGGTAATGGTAAACCAAGTGTGTAACTCTAATTAGGAACTACATGCAATGGTCCAGGTAAGCCCTAATCACTAATCTTGGTTATTAAGTATTATCTACGCTAGTATTGATAATGTTATTTGTAATGTTCTTTGGAATAACCTTAAAGAAATTAGGGATTCCTATAAAGGCCCTTGACTTCTGGGGGAGATTTTAATGATATAACTTGCCAAGCTGATAAATGGGGAGGCAGACCTTATAATATAACTCGTGCAAATAGATTTACCAACTGTATTAATCATTGCAATCTTTTAGACCTAGGTTTTAAGGGCTTGCGTTATACTTGGTCGAATCATCGTAATAAATATGGCTTACTTCTTGAAAGACTTGATCATTATCTAGCTAATAAAGACTGGCTTCTTAGTTATGAGAATGGCGTTATGACGTATCTCCCCAGAACTCATTCCGACCATTCTCCACTGCTACTCACTCTTAATACTATCCCTTCGTCCCCCTGAAAAAAACTCTTCCGTCTGGAATCTTATTGGTGTGCTCATCATGATTTTCAACGTCTAGTTCAAAACAATTGGCTTAATAAAAATCTCATCCAAGCGAACCAAGACTTCTAGGAAGTTGTCCAAATGTGGAGTAGACACACTTTTGGGGACTTCCATAAAAAGAAATCCAAACTTCTGGCTCGTTTGGCAGGAGTTTAGAATTCCAGTAACTTCCCCACAATTCAATTCCTTCTAAAGTTAGACCATACGCTCCGAATTGAATATAATAATATTCTAAAAGTTGAAAAAGAACATTGGAAGATGAGGTCCCGAATTAACTGGTTAATTGAAGGGGATAACAATACTAAATTCTTCCACCTTTCTGTTATTAACAGGTGTAAATGTAATAAAATCTCCTTCTTTATGGATGACCAAGGTAACTGGACAAATAACCAAAACTGTTTGTTAGCGCATACTGTCGACTATTTTCAGAATATCTATACCACCTCCCATAAGTTCTCCTCAGTAAGCACTACCTCCAGAATAACCACCTCCTTTAATACTATTTATCTCTCAAGTCTTGATCTCCCTCTAAAGGATTCTGAGATTGTCCATGCTATTAACTTCTTTCAACAGTTCAAGGCTCCTGGCCCGGACGGATTACATCCATTCTTTTATCAAAAGTTCTGTGATACTATTGGCTCTACAGTAAAAATTTTTGTTCATGAGGTCTTCAAAAATTCAGACATCCCTCCAATTATCAATCAAATCTATCTTCGCCTAATTCCTAAGATTCATAATGACAATAATCTTAAAAACTTTCGTCCCATAGGTCTTGGCAATACTATCTATAAGATCATCTCGAAAATATTAGTGCTTCAGATAAAACCTTATCTCCAAAAAATCATCAGCCCATATCAATCTAGTTTCCTAAAAGGTAAAAGTCCTGCAAATAAGCGATTATTATCCAAAAAATCATTAACAACTTTAAGCATTCCACCTCCTCAACAGGAAACTTTATGCTTTAGCTTGATCTCGAAAAGGCTTTCGACAAGCTTGAATGGTCTTTCATCTATAGAGCCTTAGTCTATTTTAATTTTCCTCCTAAGATTTTCAAACTCATTATGTCTTGTATAACTACTCAGTTTATGGCCATCCCTATAAATGGTACCAAAACGGATTTTTTCAATCCTACTAGAGATATCCGTCAGGGGGACCCCCTATCTCCTTCTATATTCATACTTTAATGGAAATGCTCTCTAATTATATTAATTATCAAGTCAATGTTGGTCTTTGGACCCCTATCAAAATATTCAACCGTGGTCCCTTCTTTTCCCACCTTTTTTACGCTGATGACCTCACTCTCATGGCCAAAGCTAATAAAAACTCTATTACTTCCATTGCCCAATGTATTGAGCGCTTTTTCCAACTTTCAGGACAAAGAGTCAATAAAATTAAGTCTAAGATCATTTTATCGACTAATTGTAGGGTTTCTACCATTACTCACCTCTCAAACACCTTTGGTATTTCCCATATTAAAAATTTTGACAGATATCTTGGCTTCCCTATCCTTAGGTAATCTCCCCGGCCTCGAGACTTCCTTTACATTTTGGGCAGAATGAAACAACAACTTGCTGATTGGAAAATCAATTTTCTTACATTAGCTGGTAAAACTACCCTAGTTAAGTCCACTCTTAACTCCATCCCAAACTACCCTATGCAGTATTTTTAGCTCCCCCAACAAACCCTTAGGAGTATTGATAAAATCCAACGTAATTTAATTTGGGGTAGCTCACATCGTAAGAAAAAATTCATTACCTAAGTTGCAAGATCATTACCACTCCAAAACAACTTGGTGGGCTAGGGATTCATGATGTTGATACCAAGAACAAGCCATGCTTTCTAGCCTAGCTTGGAGAATGTTTAGTAATCCTAAGTCCCCGTGGGCTGATTGTCTCTACCAACGTAACAATTTTAGGAGCAGTAGTGATAACTCCCCCTTCATCTGGAAAAACACTATGTTAAGCTGGAAATTTTGTGACAAAGGTATTAGATGGCTAATTGCTAATGGTGAACGTACAAACATCTGGTCCTTTAATTGGATTCCTCCTGCTACAAACCTTAGAACTCTTATTGCAGGCCTTGTCTACTTCTCTGATGTAAACAAGAAGGTTTCCATCCTCAAATTAAATAACCAGTGGAATACCGACTCTTGCTCCTTTATTTTTCTTAGTACGGTCCTCGATACTATACAATCTGTTCCGATCATTCCTACTCTTACCAAAGATACACACACCAATTTGGTCTTTTAATGATAATGGTAAATTCTCTATTACTTGTGTCTATAAACTCATAACCCTTCCTTCTACTCAGCACCATCCAAAAGACTTTCATTGGATCTGACAACTAAAAACCCTTCCTAGGATCAAGTACTTCATCTGGCTTTGCTACCACAATAGGATCCCCTCCAGCTATTATCTTCACAAGCTTCAGGTTATACCTTCCAATATCTACAAAATTTGTAATGCTGGAAAAGAAACAACCAAGCATATCTTCATAGAATGCCCGATTGCCGAAGCATTCTAGAACCTATTAGGCATCGATCCTTCTCTTAGCTACTCCATTACCAGGAATGAGAACGGGCACTTAACCCTCAAGAACCTCAATCACTCCCTAAATAACCACTTAGTTTTCTGGGATATTTTGTACCCCTTCGTCATCTGGCATATTTGGTTTCACGACCCAAGGTACCCCCTAGACGTGACATGGCGTACAAGACCCTGAAAGGCCTCATACAAGCCACTTAGCATACATACATACAAGATCATAGAGATTTAAGAGTTTAAAAGACAATTTTGTATCAAAGCTTTTAAGAAAATAGCGGAAGTCTACATCAAGTGTCTCAAAGACAATCTAAAATAAGAAAGACAAATAACATTTGGGACGTAACCCAATACAATGTCAAAAGAAGAACATAAAAGTAAGAACAACAAGGCTATGTCCTCGAATGGATGAGGACTCACCAAGTCTTCAATAATCCTTCGACTAAGCTCTAGCCACGAATAGATGCAGAATCTCCGAGCCCTACATTAACAATGTAGGCAAGAGTATGCGTTAGTACAATCAAGTACCAAGTATGATAGCAATGCACAAAAATTTTTAAACATGCAAAAAGGGGACATTTTCAAAATATTGCAATGACCAAGCTAAAACATGAAAAAAGTTAGAAACATTAGTCATAAACCATGGTCAAAGCAAGCTAAGCATCTTTACTTTACTCGTGAAATATCTTAAAAAGCACTTTAGTTCATTGTTGTGGGAAGTAGCCTTAACCGACATGTAATACCATGTGAGCTATGAACATGGAATCCGATGTCTAACCCCACACCGATAGGGCCATCCTACTTGCCAAGGCAGGACCCTATACTTAACATATAGCTTACGTGGATCCACTAGCTAGTGTCTATCATAGACCATCATCCTATTGGGGCACACAGGTAAGGGATAGGGATATTGCTACTAGAAACCCGACCTCTACTAATGGGAGAGCTTCCATTTCCATATCCTCTCGGTGCTAAGCATATATTCCATGGAATAGTCATAATTCTTATTCATCTTATTAACCATTGAAGGTTACAACTAGAGTTACCAATCCAAGCTAAAGTTCATAGAATAGCTCCTTAAACCTTTGATTCAACTTTAGTTGAGAAAGCCTTTCAACAAGTTATGAATCCTTTATGTGAGAAAAATCCTTTCACCTTCATAGATTGAGTAATACGTGAGAAAACCTTTCACAACTCAACAACATCTTCAATTAAGCTTCAATCTCAAAGCAATTCATAAAATGATCATAATTTCCATAATTGAGCATGCATACTTCATAAAACCCATTTTTCATCATTCATCAATTTCATCATGAATCATAGATTTTGAAATCATTAAAACATGCATGAGTTCACATAAACTTCATAAATTTCATCTTCTTCATAATTCAACCCATCATCAATGCATAAATATCAAAATTAGGGGAATTCATATGGGTTCATGGGGATTCATCTTAAAACATGTAATTCAACTCAATTCATACTTAGGAAACCATAATTAAAAGTAATTTGATCATAATTGAAAGAACCCACATCATAGAAGAAAACCCTTAAATCAAATTGGGGATTTGAAACTTTGAAAATTTGGAGATTTTATGGATTCCATGGAGGAAAGGGCTCCATGGATGAACACTATCATACCTTAGTATCGAAACCTTGAAATCAATGGAGGAGTAGGAGGCTTGAATCTTGAAAACCCTAGCTCTTGCTTGTTCTTCTTTAGGCTTTCTAGAGAGAGAAATATTTGGGAAAGGAGAGTTTTGAGAATGATTGAGAATGGGTAAAATTATGCTTAAAAGGTTTATATAGGGTCTGGGTTAAAGGTCAAACCGACTTATATTAGGAATTAAACACCTAGGGAAAAGACCAAAAAGCCCTTTAAAATAACAGTCGGACCCCTATCTACGGTTAGACCTACGGTCCGTAAGTCAACCTATGGACCGTCCTGTCCCACCGTAGATAGATTCAGAGACTGTCACCCTTGGACCCTGCAACGACGGACCCCATGTACGGTTCGTGGGTCGACCTACGGCCTGTACATAGCCACCGTAGGTTCAATTCTTGGCCCTGAAAATTTAACTAAGTATAGGCCTCACCTACGAATCCTACCTACAACTCGTACATAGATCGACGGTCCATCCTAGAAAGCCGTATAAAAGTACTGAGGCTTAACATTTTTAAGGGACCTGGACTAGCCAAACACGGGCCTAATCTACGGTTGGTAGGTCAGTCTACGAGCCGTAGGTGGCTCCGTTGGTACTGGCACCAGCAAATCCCAGAATACTGAAATTCTTTCCTTTACGAATCCGAGGTGTTACAATATCTCCCCCTTGGGAACATTCGTCCTCGAATGGGCATCAAGACACCATAAGAAGATTAAGAACTTAATCTAACAACCCAACATGCATGCAATCATATAAATGCACATATCCGAGGAGGAAACATCAACTCCAAGCTAAAGCATGTTCAAAACATCCTTTCATGAAGGCTTAATGCAATTCACACTCAAATGCAAATAATCATATGGAAATCAATCAAGCTAGCTCATTTTCTCAAAATTAGATTCTTCATGAACATGCATAGACAAGGAATCATGGAAACAACTATGACACATGAAACCAAAAGAATGAACTATGAGGAACTAGGTACCTCAAGCTAGAGTAGGATCGGAGGGAAAGAGATGAGGATATCGGGACATCATATCGGCCTCGGCCTCCCAAGGTGCACCCTCAACTAATTGATTCCTCCAAAGAACCTTCACGGAAGCAACTTCTTTATTTCTTAACTTTCGGACTTGCCAATCTAAGATCTCAACCGGAACCTCTTCATAGGAAAGACTTTCCTTTATGCCAAGATTATCTAATGGCACTATAGATGCCGGATCACCAATACATTTCTTTAACAAAGAGACATGGAAAATCGGATGTACTGATGCCAAGTCATTAGGCAAGTCAAGTTCACAAGCAAACTTACCAACACGTCTCAAAATTTGATATGGGCCTACATAACGGGGACTAGGCTTCCCTTTCTTCCTGAATCTCATTACACCCTTCATGGGCAAAATTTTCAAGTAAACCCAATCATCAACATCAAATTCTAAATCTCTCCTTCTAACATCGGCATAGGACTTTTGTCGACTTTGAGTCGTTTTCAACCTTTCTCTACTAAGCCAAACTTTCTTCATAGCCTCATGTACCAACTCGGGACCTATCAAGGCAACTTCACCAACTTCAAACCAACCTATAGGAGATCTACACCTCCTACCATAAAGAGCCTCAAACTAGAATGGTAGCTATTATTATAAGAAAATTCAATTAAAGGCAAATGATCATCCCAATTACCCTTGGAATCAATCACATAAGCTCTCAACATATCGTCCAAAGTTTGGATAGTACACTCCGCTTGCCTATCGGTTTGAGAATGGAAGGCCGTACTAAGCTTAACACGAGTACCAAGACCCTTTTGGAAAGATTTCCAAAATTGAGAAGTAAATTGTGCACCACGATCGGAGATAATAGATAAAGGCACTCCATGCAACCTAACTATTTCCCTCAAGTACAACTTAGCATAATCCTCCGCCGAATAAGACACCTTGACGGGAATGAAATAGGCTGATTTCGTCAGTCGATCTATAATAACCCAAATCGAATCATATTTTCACCGGGTGCGTGGTAAACCAACAATAAAGTCCATATTCATATCTTCCCAATTCCAAGTAGGAATACTCATATCTTGGGACAGACCTCCCAGGTTTTGATGCTCAACCTTCACTTGTTGACAATTAGGACATTTAGCCACAAATTCCGCTATATCCTTCTTCATCCCACTCCACCAATAGACCTCCCGCAAATCACGGCACATCTTGGTAGCTCCCGGGTGAATGGAATATCGAGAACTATGGGCTTCTGATAAAATTTGTCTTCTTAGGTCATCTACATCGAGAACACACAAATGACCTTGATATCGAAGCACACCATCTCCCTCTTGGGAGAAAGCCTCAACGAAATTTTTGAGCACCGCTTCTTTCAACTCAATCAAATTAGAATCAAGATCTTGTTTATCCTTCACATCATGCACAAAAGATGATTCGGAACCATTGTGAACCATAACACCACCTTTATTGGAATCAAACAACCGAACACCCAATCGGGCC
The DNA here is from genome assembly GCA_018342035.1 of Solanum appendiculatum. Classification (NCBI taxonomy): domain Eukaryota; kingdom Viridiplantae; phylum Streptophyta; class Magnoliopsida; order Solanales; family Solanaceae; genus Solanum; species Solanum appendiculatum. The sequence goes on from JAGDQO010001015.1 coordinate 220,395, forward strand.
AATCCACGAACATCACGAACTAATTATTTCTTACCATCCTCAATGTGAGCAACACTACCCATAGATGACCGACTAAGAGCATCCGCCACCACATTAGCCTTGCCAGGGTGATAGACGACACTCATGTCATAGTCTTTTAACAACTCAAGCCACCTCTTTTGGTGAAGACTTACATCTTTTTGTTTGAACACATATTGCAAACTCTTATGGTCGGTAAAAATGTCAACATGCACACCATACAAATAATGCCTCCAAATCTTTAAAGCAAACACAACCGCTGCTAATTCTAAGTCATGAGTAGGATAGTTCTTTTCATGAATCTTGAGTTGCCTTGAAGCATAAGCAATAACTTTTCCATTTTGCATAAAAACACATCCTAACCCAATTCTTGAGGCATCACAATAAACCACAAAACCATCGGACCCTTCCGATAAGGTCAATATCGGAGCCGAGGAAAGTCTATCTTTCAATTCTGGAAAACTCTTCTCACATGCTTCAGACCAAATGAACTTAACCTTCTTTTGAGTCAAAGCCGTCAATGGGGAAGCAATCGAAGAAAACCCTTCAACAAACCTCCTATAGTAACCGGCCAAACCCAAGAAACTACGAATATCCGAAGGTGATAGAGGTCTAGGCCAATTCCTAACCGCATCCGTCTTCTTTGGATCTACCTCAATACCCTTATCGGAGACAATGTGACCAAGAAAATCCATGGACCTTAGCCAAAACTCACATTTACTAAACTTTCCAAATAGTTGATGGTCCTTGAGGACTTGCAATACAATCCGCAAATGATCGATATGCTCACCCTCACTCCTTTAGTAAATCAAAATATTATCTATGAACACAATCACAAACATGTCAAAATATTGTCTAAACACCCTATTCATCAAATCCATAAATGCGGCCGGAGCATTTGTCAACCCAAACGACATCACTAGGAATTCATAATGGCCATATCTAGTCCGGAAAGCCTTTTTCGGAGTATCATCTTCCTTCACCCTCAATTGGTGATAACTCGAACGAAGGTCGATCTTAGAGAAGTAACTAGCCCCTTGAAGTTGATCAAACAAGTCATCTATTCTTGGAAGATGATACTTATTTTTAATGGTAACCTTGTTCAATTGGAGGTAGTTAATGCACATACGAAGGGAACCATCTTTCTTCCTAACAAAGAACACTGGAGCACCCCATGGAGAGATACTTGGTCGGATGAAACCCTTATCCAACAAATATTTGAGTTGCTCCTTTAACTCCTTAAGTTCTACTAGAGCAATTCGGTAAGGAGGAATAGAGATAGGTTGCGTACCTAAGAGAAGGTCAATACCGAAGTCTATTTCCCTTTCGGGAGAAATACCGAGTAAATCATCGGGAAACACTTTCGAAAACTCATTAACAACAAGGACCGACTCAAGAGTAGGGGTCTCAGAATCCACATCCCTCACCCTAACAAGATGGTATATGCACCCCTTAGAAATCATCTTTCTAGATTTAAGACATGACACAAATTGACCTTTAGGTATAGAATTTCCCCCCTTCCACTCTAGGATAGGCTCATTTGGGAATTGAAACTTGACCATTCGGGTCCTACAATCAATAGAAGCATAACAAGAATGAAACCAATCTATCCCAAGAATAACATCAAAATCTAACATATCAAGCTCTACAAGTCAACATGAGTGACTCTATGGGATAAGGAGACGGGACAATTTCTATAGACTCTCTTAGCTACAAAAGATTCACCAATCGGAGTAGAGACATGAAAAGGATCTAACAATACATCCAGAACAACATCAAACCTCATAGCCACATATGGCATTACAAAAGATAAGGTAGCACCGGGATCAAGCAAGGCATAAACATCAAAGTGAAAGATTTTCAACATACCGGTAACCACATCGGGAGAACCCTCTTGCTCATGGCGAGCTTAAAGTGCATAGAATCGATTTTTCTTGCGAGCATTGGAACCCTAACCACTAGGTTGAGCTTGCTTACCCTCTCTTCCCTTAGTCGTGAGAGACGGGCAATCCCTTATCTTATGAACGCTCTTACCACAACCGAAGCAACCATTCGTACCGGCTAAGCACTTTCCCTCATGTTTCTTCCCACACTTAGCACAAGTAGCTGAAGAGAATCCACCACCATGTCCTCCTTGAGGCTTTGGGTTAGGCACCCTATCTTTGTTGAACTTAGGAGAAGCATTGGAGGAACCTTGACCGAAAAACCTTTCTCGAAATCTAGAACGACCATGTCCATCGGACCTTCAATGTGAGAAATTATCATCATCGGTCTTAGCCCTCTTTGCCTCCCTAGACCTTTCCTTAAGATTCTCCTCTTCTATTTGTTGAGCATGAACCATGAGACAAGAAATATACATGTTATTGACAAGCATAGCGGTACGATATTCCTTGACTACCATTTCGGACACTCCCGAAACAAACTTACTCATTCTTGCCCTAGGATCGGTAACCATAGAAGGAGCATATCGAGACAATTGTGTGAACTTCAAAGCATACTCTTTCACACTCATATTTCCTTGACGAAGGTTGATGAACTTAAGCACCCTTGCCTCCCTCATCTCAAGGGGAAAGAACCTATCAAGAAAAGCAACCTTAAACTTCTCCCAATCAAGAGGACCTGCATCATCCGCCCTCTCACTCTTCCATTGCTCAAACCACACTTGAGCCACACCCTTAAGTTGATAAGCGGCCAACTCCATCTTTTCCTCCGGCGTTACACCCATAATCATTAGCACCTTGTACACTTCATCAATGAATTCTTGAGGATCTTCCTCAACCTTAGAACCATGAAATTCCGGAGGGTTCATTCTGGTGAAGTCCCTCACCCTTGATGCCGTCGTACCCACATTTGGGTTCACAGAAGCCACAACCTCTCTATTGGCTTGAGCCAACACTTGAAAAGTAGCCCTAAACTCTGCATTAGTCACTTGTTCGGCCAAAAGGGTCAGCCAGAATTTAGGGAGCTTAAGGAGGAGCTTCTTGTTCCACATTCTCTCTCGCATTTCTTCTAGCATAAGCTCTTCGGGTAGCCATATCCTGAAACGCATTGGATAGGGATTAGGAGAGAGACATATAGAGTTACATTCTATCGCACGACTTAGGAATAATGAAAGAAGTGGAATTTCCTAAACATCTTATAGTCTCTTATTCATAAATGTGGCGCGCTTCTCACTCATGAACAAGACTCTGCTCGACGTGGCTTATGAGATATCCTAGGATCTTTCTAAAACCTTGTGCTCTGAATACCAAGTTTGTCACCACCCAAGGTACCCCTTAGACGTGACATGGCATACAAGACCTCAAAAGGTCTCATACAAGCCACTTAGCATACATACATGCAAGATCATAGAGATTTATGAGTACAAAAGACAATTTCGTATCAAAGCTTTTAAGAAAATAGCAGAAGTCTGCATCAAGTGTCTCAAAGCCAATCTAGCATAAGAAAGAGAAATAGCATTTGGGACGTAACCCAATACAATGTCAAAAGAAGAACATAAAAGTAAGAACAACAAGGCTATGTCCTCGAATGAATGAGGACTCACCAAGTCTTCAATAATCCTTCGACTAAGCTCTAGCCACGAATAGATACAAGACCTCAAAAGGTCTCATACAAGCCACTTAGCATACATACATGCAAGATCATAGAGATTTATGAGTACAAAAGACAATTTCGTATCAAAGCTTTTAAGAAAATAACAGAAGTCTGCATCAAGTGTCTCAAAGCCAATCTAGCATAAGAAAGAGAAATAGCATTTGGGACGTAACCCAATACAATGTCAAAAGAAGAACATAAAAGTAAGAACAACAAGGCTATGTCCTCGAATGAATGAGGACTCACCAAGTCTTCAATAATCCTTCGACTAAGCTCTAGCCACGAATAGATGGAGAATCGCCGAGCCGTACATTAACAAGTCAATGTAGGCAAGAGTATGTGTTAGTACAATCAAGTACCAAGTATGATAGCAATGCACACAATCTTTTAAACATGCAAAAAGGGGACATTTTCATAACATTGCAATGACCAAGCTAAAACATGAAAAAAGTTAGAAACATAAGTCATAAACCATGGTCAAAGCTAGCTAAGCATCTTTACTTTACTCGTGAAATATCTTAAAAAGCACTTTAGTTCATTGTTGTGGGAAGTAGCCTTAAGCGACATGTAAGACCATGTGAGCTATCAACATGGAATTCGGTGTCTAACCCCACACTGATAGGGCCATCCTACTTGCCAAGGTAGGATCCTTTACTTAACATATAGCTTACGTGGATCCACTAGCTAGTGATCATAGACCACCATCCTATGGGGGCACATAGGTAAGGGATAGGGATACTTCTACTAGAAACCCGGCCTCTACTAACATGAGAGCTTCCATCTCTATATCCTCTCGGTGCTAAGCATAAATCCCACGGAATAGTCATAATTCTTATTCATCTTATTATCCATGGAAGGGTACAACTAGAGTTACCAATCCAAACTAAAGTTCATAGAATAACTCCTTAAACATTTGATTCAACTTTAGTTGAGAAAGCCTTTCAACAAGTTATGAGTCCTTTATGTGAGAAAAATCCTTTCACCTTCATAGATTGAGTAATATGTGAGAAAACCTTTCACAACTCAACAACATCTTCAATTACGCTTCAATCTTAAAGCAATTCATAAAATCATCATAATTTCCATAATTGAACATGCATACTTCATAAAACTCATTTTTCATCATTCATCAATTTCATCATGAATCATAGTTTTTGAAATTATTAAAACATGCATGAGTTCACATAAACTTCATAAATTTCATCTTCTTCATAATTCAACCCATCATCAATGCATAAATATCAAAATTAGGGGAATTCATATGGGTTCATGGGGATTCATCTTAAAACATGTAATTCAACTCAATTCATACTTAGGAAACCATAATTAAAAGTAATTTGATCATAATTGAAAGAACCCACATCATAGAAGAAAACCCTTAAATCAAATTGGGGATTTGAAACTTTGAAAATTTGGAGATTTTATGGATTCCATGGAGGAAAGGGCTCCATGGATGAACACTATCATACCTTAGTATCGAAACCTTGAAATCAATGGAGGAGTAGGAGGCTTGAATCTTGAAAACCCTAGTTCTTGCTTCTTCTTCTTCAATCTTTCTAGAGAGAGAAATATTTGGGAGAAGAGAGTTTTGGGAATGGATGAGAATGGATAAAATTAGGCGTACAAGGTTTATATAGGGTCTGGGTTAAGGGCCAAACCGACCTAGTGGTAGTGTAAACTTTCAGCACTTTTCGGGCTATACCTCAAATGAAAATGTTTATAACTTTTCAAAAATAATTATTAAACAGATTATAACCATTGAAGAGTGGGGAATCTCCACTATGAAAGAAAGACAGATTAGTCTTAATAATACAAAAATGAATTTTACTTATTGGGACTATGTCCAAGCATTTGATAAAGTGCTATATTATAATAATGATAGACACAAACACACATGGTTTGTGAAGATATGTTCAAAGATATTTGAGCAAGAAATTCCAAATTGGTTTTTGCAATAGTGGTCATACCACGGCCCAACGGTCAAGATATTGCCGGAGCAGTTTTCCCAGTTATACAAAGAATGGGTGAAAGTGTCACCTAAATTATTAGAGTTATACCAAGCAGATCATATCTGCTATTTAGAAAATATAGATCAAATCTATTTTTTTTATCAAATTTTTGATTCCATGGATTCATAAATGGACCCCAGAATTAGGATTTACCGGAGAACAAATCCCTTGTTTATATCGAGTATTTTATAAAAATTTTTGGGATAAATTGGTTTAAAAGGATCCCAAGACTAAAATAGTATATGGACAAGAACTTCTTGACGAAATCAAGAATAAAATTCAGGAGTATTCAAAAACTCCTATGAAGGATATTGTTGATGATACTTCGGTGCGACATATCGCCAGGAGAATTTCAGTTCAAGATGGGGATAAATATGAGATGATTGAAAAATATCTTGAACAAGTTAAAAGAAACCTGCTTCAAACTATGCAGCAATTTGATAAATCAGACACTTCAATGAGAAGTGAAACAAGCAACGATGACGTAGTGGTAACAGATTCTCAACCACTAGAAACCGAAGAGATATTAGGTGAAGAGTCCTTGAAAAGGACATAAGAACTAATCAGAGAGCTTAGAGGAAAAGCAAAACAGTAGAGCCACCGAGGGCCCTACAGGAAAGATAAGCACGCACTAAAAATAGTGCATGGACCCCAGATAAAGGGAAAGACTGTACATAAAGTTGTAATTATTTTTCTATTTATAGGTTCTTACCTTCAGTAGAGAGGGCAGGCTTTTTTTAGATTAAGTTTTGTTTTCTTTTCTCTCCACTTTGTAAAGCTTTCTTGTATTATAAATCTAAAAGATCAATAAAATCTTCAAACTTTTGAAGGCATCAGCGGGGGTCTTAGCCGGAAGGTACTATTTTTTATTTATTTTTTATTATATGTTCTAGACCGGACGATGTCCAGCTAAATCATTTCATATCTAAGTTGAATATCTAACTTCTGAGCTATGTTAACTATGAAGATATACTAGACTCAATTTAGGTATGAAGAGAAGTTTCTGTTCCGATTATTTTGAATTGGTTTCGAGATTGTGGTACAATCAGATCTGAGCACTGTTCTTAGGGGCTCCGACTAGCAAAGCTGGGAGAAGTAAGTCCCGTTAAATGGAGTTAAGAAAAGGGCAATTAAATCCCGGTCAGAAACTGCTAAGTCATGACCTACTCTGGACATGTATTCCAGATCTGGACAGACCCTTTGCTCGGGTAAAAGGGGATTAACCCTAGACCATACAGTCATTATAATTAGACAAAAATTTCTCTTCTACTTCGATTGTATGTCCCTTGTACGGGTACTTCAATTGCGAGATTTAAGTTGTTATGGTGGATTACCGCCCGATGACCAGATCCTGTAAGATGGTATCAGAGCCTAGGAATTTTCATAGTAAACATGGATTTACAGAAGTGAAAATATTTAATATAGATATGAACATCTTTGATTTGTTGATGGAACAAGGAGACTCAAGTACTAAAAATACTAGGTTACAAGAGGTAGATATACCTCAAAATTTAGATTTATTGAATAAATGGACTATTCCCAGAGTCTCGATGAAGACGGTTTATGACTATGGTTGGTTTGATAAATTTTCATCAAAGCAATTGATAAAAACTACAGAACAATCTATTGCTTTAAATTCGTCAGAACAGACGATTTGCTTATTAAATGAAAGAGATGTTAATTTATATAGAGATCAGTTTAATTTTATGCATATTGGCATGGTGCAGATTGCATTTAAACCTCTTACTTTAAAAGGTTTGCCTGAAACTTTTATGGCTGCTTTGCGTGATGCACGAAATTATAATTTCGGAGCATGTTATGTCCTTTCCTTTTGTTCTCTTTAGACTTTTCAATTTCATGGTGTTTTTTTTTTTGATTGTAAAGATAATTTTTGAATGATTTAATTTACTTGATTTCTCTTTTTATGTATAATCCCAAAACTTCACGTAACATATATGTCATTTTATAATTTATTGAGAAGCATATATTTATTGATTACTATTATTTTATCATCAGTTAAAAATCATTTTAAGCAAGTTATATAAATTATTATATTAACTACGTCATGTTAAATTACTGCAGTATATATTATATTAACTTTTGTTAATATTTTTAAATTCTCTTTATTTGAGGTAAAACATTCATTCATCAGGTACATAAATTACTTCAGAAAAAAAATTCTTTCCTTACTATACTAAATTGTTCTCTTAATTTTAATGAATATATATACAAGACATAAAGTCATAACCTTTTTTTCATCCTTTTATCACTTGGTAAAGAATGAGATGATTCATTCTAATTTTCATCAAGTAGGTCATTATTTTTTTTTGTTAAACACCTATAAAATAAATTTTAAATGTATTCAAAATTAGTCTATAGATGGATCAGTAAACTTTATTGCTTCATACAGTTTAGCAAAATTGTTAATATATTGACACTCATAATTTTTATCTATTCTCTTGAATAATTTTTAAATAAAATAGAAAATGAATATCATTAAATTAATTATTTAATTCGAATGTATATGTTTGACATGATGTTAAAATAATCACTGGAGCATGTGATATTTTATTGTTATTTCTTATCATGTTTATTGAAAATATCATAATAAATTTTGTTTTCGAAAACTAATTAAATTTCTATTATGGATATATATAAGATTGTAATATTGGGCCCGTAAACGGGCCTTTCATTGTCTAGTGTATATATATATATATATACACACCTGCTAATTAGAAATTAGTAATATAACAAAATAATTACTAGTGATGACAAATCTGGATTATTTAATAATAAATGTAATTATATTTGATTTATTTAATAATTAAAATAATTATATATTTTTAGCTTCAATGCATATAAGTGTGCAAATTTTTGGAATAGTACCGAGGGAATTGTGAATATCATTATACTACACACTTCTTTTAAAAAGGTAAAAACTCAACTAATGCACAATTTTTTCAATTATCTACATAATCTTCTTCAAAATATTTTTTTATCATATCAGTGTTTACAGATTTTTATCACTTTTGATATTGAAAATTCACCCCCTTTTCAAATCTGTGTGTGCTTCATTCTCATTGTTCCATGTTTTTTTTATTCAATTCACAATCATGCAATTTTTTTTTTTGAAATCTCACCTTACCTCCAGAAAAGTCCTAGATTAGTGAATATCAATGGCTTGAGTCAACCACCAAGCTTTGATTTGCTCTCACAATTACTTAAGAAGTATCGTAAGGAGGCCAATGAAAGTGACATTCTTCTATTTGAAATCAGTTCAACGAAGCAGTACGACAAAAATACAAGAATGTCAATTCTACTTAGTCGAAAGATTCAGATTTTGTTAAAGGAATAAATTTTAAAAAATATGAAGGGTGAGACTTCACTAGCAAGAAAGTCAAAATCAATGTGCGCGTGAAGAAATCAAATTTTCAAAAAGAAAATTGTTCAAATGGTATAAAAGGTTCAATCTTTTTTCATATTTTCATGATCTCTATATTTTATACCTTGCATGTTATTTTGATTGATTGATATGTATTCTGCATAAATTTTTGTGTGAATTCGAGTTATGTTTATTTGTATGCAAATTAGGCATAAGAAATTGAAGTTATGGGTGTGAGTATAAAGTAGACCTTTAAAGTACATTGTCATGCTTTTACCAAAAAAAGTATGATGTTATACCAATTTGATACATCAAGATGAATTGACGTTGTTGTATGCGAGTATATAGTGTGTATCAAAATGGCATTCCTCAATTTGTTTTTAAATCAGCTTATTATTGATTAGATTTGTTTGGAAAAAAAATTTACTACCAATTTTTGTACCAAAAGTATATACTTAATGAATAATTTAGTATTCATTATGTAATCTTTATAATTTTTTGATTTCATGTGATTGTTTGAAATATATGTGATTGTTGTATTTTTTATTTTTGCCTTTTTTAAAAGTACATTTTTATTACTTCGGGAAAAGAAGAGATGTACACATTGGTATTCCTACATCAATCTTGATGTTTTTTATCATCTTAAGGAACGCCTCAACGACCAACAATCTCAATAATTTAAGGAGTTTTTGTTTGATCATCTTAGGGAACAGTTACCGTTGCAAGCAAACTTGGTCGATAAAGTATTAGAAGAGAAGTTGTTCCGGATACGCAGAAGTTTCACAGGCCCAAAGCAAGACCAAGAGTGAACAAATAGTTATGAAAGATTGTCGCGTTTCTTATGAAATTATATATCAACCCATATCAATATATAAATAGTACAAAATCACACTTTATATCAATATTATACATTAAAGCTGTCAAGATCCAAAAATTGACGTGATGACACTTGTCTATTCCCACCAAGACAAGTTAGCCTCAAACCCAACAATACGAAAGAAATGCGGAAAGTAAAATAATAATAACATAAGAGTGGAAATCTTTGTCATTCTAATATAACCCCAAAATCTGGTTGTCACGTGTACAAGCCACTAATTTAAATATAAAATTGAAAGATAGTACAAGTCTCAATGTCTTTGTTTCTCGAATAGAACAAAACATAAAGTAAGGAACAAGAGGGCTTGCTAGGGTGACAAGCAACTACCTCTCAATGTATCTTCAGTAAGCCTCGAAAATAGATGAAGGAGAAGGGCAATCACATAGTACCGGGCTCGGAACCTACACAAGTATAGAATCAAGGATTGAGTACCAAACAACACCGCACCTAGAGCAACCTACTAAACAAAACAAAACTAGCTAGAATATGAGTACTCCTTTCATCCCAACCGAACCTCCTCAAACTACAACCTGCATAGAAATCAGTCCAACCTGACAATTTTACAATACACAGTTTAGAAGGCTTAACAATCACAGTCCAATAGTCACAGTTCAACAACCAACAAGTATCAAGTATATCAATCACAAGTATAAAATGGATGAATCACAAGTATCAAGTAGATCAATAACTAGTATCAAAAGGCATCAAATCACAATAGTCAAACTCTTGCTGGAACAATTTCCCTTCGGCACAATATCACTAACCGGAATCATTTTCCTTCGATTTTATGTCATATCACTAGCCGGAACTATTTCCTTTCGGCTTTATATCATATCACTTGCCGAAACCATTCCCCTTCGGTATAATATCACTAGCCGGAACCATTTCCCTTCAGCTTCATGTCATATCACTACCCGAAACTATTTTCCTTCGGCTTTATATCATATCACTTGCCGAAACCATTTTCCTTCAGCATAATCATCACATGTCTCCTGACGATGCAACTAAACCAATGCAAATTAGCAATTTGACATCTTAAGGAAGAGACAACAACTCAAACAATTCGAGTCCACAATAATGCCATCAATGCATTTCATCAATCAACAAATTAGGGTCCACAACAAGGCAAAGCATTAAATCAACATGTTGTCTTTTTCATTAATCCCCTTTTTATTAATTAAGATCGATCAAGTGGAATAATTAAACCCATCACCTCATTCATATTACTCCCCAACACACATAATGAAGGAAAATATAAGATCCTACAAGTTTTACAAAGTTTAGAAAATCACTTGCCTCAATTCAATCAAAAGTCAATCCAAGACTTGAGTCTTCCCCTTCCGAACAATGTCCAAAGCCACACAATCTAATTCAATCAAGTAATCACAATACGATTATGGAATTAACAATACCCATAGCATACACTTTGAAAAATTGGTCAAATCAACTCAAGAACTCAATTTCAAAAATGAGGTTTGAATCCGAAAATTTTTACTTGAAAATGTTACCCAAGGCATTTGGAACTCATTGGTGAAAACCATTTCGAAAAAGGAATTAAAATCAGTTCACAATCACCATTTAATTTTAGAACTCAAGTTCTTGAAAAACCTTTGCCATTTACCAATCAAAAACCTAAGTTTTGATGTTAAAATCCATAAATGATACAAGGAATTGAAGTTGTAGGGTCACAAAGGCTTTCCCAAATGATTTAGTACAAGAAATCTCTTCAAAATCGCCTCCAAGGGTTTTCCAAAACTCAAAATAGGGGAAAATGGGTAAAACCCCAAAATGGCAGGCATAAACCCCCTTTTGATCCTTTTGATGTTGCAAAAGTGACCTCTGGTTCGCAGAAGCGAACCCCCGATAAAAATCAACCTTCACGATCGTGAATGGCCTTCGCTTTCGCGAAGGTTGCGAATAGAGCTTCGCTTTTGCGAAGGTCGCAAAAGCGAATAGTCCTTTGCGAAAGCAAGGGCCTAACCAGGGGAACCCTTTGCGATTGCGAGTAGGTCTTCACTAATGCGATCATCGCGATTACGAAGACCCCTTCAAGGACGCGAGGTTTGCAGACACCAAAAAACACATCCAACTCAAAAATCATCGAATAGACCCTCGGGATTCGTTCGAAATCCTGTACACACAAACCATATATGCAAATTGACTATACTCGATGTTTTGGACATAATGGAACCATCGAAATACGAATCCAAGGTCTTCTTGAATCAAGTCCTGTGTAAGTCACAAGAAACTAATTTTAACGCCTAAAAAGGCTAAGTCAAGCTCGGAACCTTTGAAAATTCAACAAAGACTTCACCCAAGCCTAAAATCATCCCTCTAATCCAATGAAATTCTTAGAATTCCGATTTGAGCCACGAATGTTGACCAAAGTCAACCCAAAGGCTAAAATTTCACAAATTTCCCAATTTAGGACCTCAAATCCTCAAAAAGACTCTGAATCTAAAATCAACAATTCTCTTAGACCAGTTTCCACATTCCGGGACTGATAGAATCAACAGAGTTCCCTTCTAACACACAAAACTCTAAAAGACACCAAACAACTACTTTTTAATAACTTTAGCCTTTGAAACTAAAAACTCTCATAATTTCATGGCTTTCACTCAAAGCTCGAAACCAACTTTCAAAACTCAACCAGAAAAGACTCGGGGTCGATATCAAGAGGAGTAAAATGGTAATTTCATAAAATTTTCCAAAAATGACCAATCGGGTCATTATTATCCACCATAAAAAACCATATTTGTCCTCAAACATAAAGTAAAACAAAGTACCTTGTAACACCTTAGAGCTTGGAAACGGTAAGGTGGATTGAACGGGCAGGTCCACAAACCAAAAACCAATCGTGAACTCTCCACTATGACCTAAATGGTCAGTGAAAGGGTTCACTGGCCATTTGGGGAAGGAAGGCCTGGTCGTTTAAGGCAGCCCTAAAAAGGGGCCATCTATACGGTTCCCTAAACTGACCATCAAGCCCTAAACGGTCTATTTAGGCAACCATGTAATTCACCCTGTTAGATTTTTAAGTCAGGGCAATTTTAGTCCTTCCCTATGTGTTTAATACCTAAGCTATATCGTTTTAACCCCTATTCTAAGCCCTATATAAGTGATTTAAGTCCTAAAACTACCCATTCTAAAATCATTCTCCTAATTCCCAAATTCCCTCCAAGTTCTTCCACAAAATTCTCTCTCTAGAGCTAAGGAAGAAGAAGAAGGGTTTCACTTCAAGCTCTCCAATTCACCATAGCTTTTGGGTTTTGTTCATCAAGGTATGTTAGTGTTCACTTGTCAAGACCCAAAGTACATCCTACACGTGACATGGCGTATAGGATCCCGAAAGGCCCTACACAAGCCACTTGACATACATAACCACAACATAATAGAGAAAAGTAAGAGATCTCTTAAGAAGTAAAGAGTTTGACATAAGCAGAAATACATCAAAGTCTAGACAAGGCATATATTATATCAAGAGTGGTCGGGACGTAACCCGTACACCACATACAATGTCTGAAAACTAAAACATAAGAAAATAGTAAATGCGACATTGTCCTCAAAGTATGAGGACTCACCAAGTTGTCACAGTCTATGTGCTCACTAGCCACGAACCTAGGGAAGAGATTCGTCACACTCTACATTAGTGAAATAATGTAGGCACAAGTATGCATTAGTATATGGAATGTACTATGTATGAGGGGAATGCAATAAAACATGAGACATGATATAAGAGGACATAATCGAAAACATGCTATGCTAATTCCCACTACATAGAGTAAAAAGCTTTAAAGAGGAATCATAATCATGAACATGGTCAATGCATCTTAAAATTATAAGGAAAACTTCATCAAACCTTTGAAAGTAACTTAGTTCATTTTGTGGGATATTTGCTTTAACTAACAATAGACTATGTGAGCTATAATATGGAATCCGATGGAATTCCCACATCGAGAATATTTGGGGACTCAATGGGTGAATTGAACCCATTGATGATCTCCCTACATACCTTGGTTGAAGCCCTAAGCAATGGAGGAAAAATGATATTTGAACTTGAAGAACCCTAACTTCTTCTTCCTTGATCTAGAGAGAAGATTTTTGGAGAGAATTTTAGGAGTTTGATTGAATGAGGGAGTTGGGGAGATTTCTAAGGGTGAAGGGTAGTTATAGGGCTTAGAATTAGGGCCAAAACGACGTAGCATAGACATTTAATGCATAGGAAAAGACCTTAATACCCCTTTTAAAATAACTGCCGGACTGACCTACGGTCCGTCCTGTCCAACCATAGAACCAACTTTAGAAACTCAAATATTCAACCATTTCCCACGAGACCTTTCTACGGTCCTTCGATCATTATACGATCTGTAGAGCCCATCCGTAGAACTAAACTTTTACTCATGAATTTTTCTAAGTCTGAGACCTTCTTGCGGAGCCCTCCTACGATCCGTAGAACCACCGACGACCCGTCAAACCCGTCCATAGGACTGAGGTCCGAAATAATTTTTCTGAATCAACCCTGCGGTTGTCATCTACGGCCCGTCAAACAGTGTACGGATCATCCTATCAAGTCTTAGGTCAGACTTCAAAAACATAATTTTCCCAAACTTAACTCCAAGCCTACGACTCTATTCCTATGGCCTGTAAGACCATCTACGGTCCATAGGTCGGACCCATAGTACCTGCTGTAGTCCAAAATTTCTGCACTTTCCTTTCCTTTTTGACTTTCCAACTTCCAGGGTATTACAATATCTCCTCCTTGGGAATATTCATTCTCGAATAGGACTCAGGCTAGCATGAATAGAGTAGGAGAGAAACTAACAGCCCAGCATGAAAGCAATTTTTTTATCAGAATGCACAAAAACAAGGAGAATCACTCCAAGCTATATCAAAACATCACAATGAAGTTTTCATGAGTATGCATGCATATGGAAAACATGAGAATGAATAAAACATATGATTTTGAAAGACTAAACCATGAGGGATAATACCTCAAGCTAGACTAGGAGCAGTGGGAAAAATATGAGGATACCAGGACTTCTTACCGCTTCGGCTTCCCAAGTAGCACCCTCAACTAATTGATTCCTCCAAAGAACCTTCACAGAAGCAACTTCTTTGTTTCTCAACTTCCGGACATGTCGATCTAAAATCTCAATCGAAACCTCTTCATAAGAAAGATTCTCTTTAACTCCCAAACCTTCCAATGGAACTATGGATGTGGGATCTCCCATACACTTCTTCAATAAAGAGACATGGAATGTTGGATGTACCGACGCTAAATCATTTGGCAAGTCAAGTTCATACGCAACCTTGCCAATACGCGTCAAAATCTTATATGAGCCCACATATCGGGGGCTAAGCTTCCATTTCTTTCCAAACCTCATGACACCCTTCATGGGTGAGATTTTTTAGTAGACCTAATCACCTACATCAAATTCTAGTTCTCTTCTTCTAACGTCGGAATAAGCTGTCGACTTTGAGCCGTTTTCAACCTCTCATGAATAAGTCGAACCTTTTCCATAGCCTTATACACCAACTCAAGCCCTATTAAAGCAACCTCACCAACCTCAAACCATCCAATAGGAGATCTACACCTTCTACCATAAAGAGCCTTAAACGGTACCATCCCAATGCTAGAATGATTGCTATTATTATAAGCAAACTCACAAGGGCAAATGATCATTCCAATTTCCCTTGAAGTCAATTACACAAGCTCTCAACGTATCTTCCAAATTCTGAATGGTATGCTCGGCTTGCCCATCAGTCTGGGGATGAAAAGTCGTGCTAAGTTTCACTTGAGTACGAAGACCTTTCTGAAATGACTTCCAAAACTGAGATGTAAAATGAGTACCTCGATCAGAGATAATGGAGAAGGGCACCCCATGCAGCCTTACCATCTCCCTAATATAAAGCTTGGCATAAAAGTCTTAATGAGAAGAAAGTGAGTCGACTTCGTCATTCGATCCACAACAACCCAAATCGAATCAAACTGCTGCCGAGTGCGAGGTAAACCCGTAATAAAGTCCATATTCAAATCTTCTCACTTCTAGGAAGGAAAAGTAATGTCTTGGGCCAAACCACCCGGTCTTTGATGCTCAACTTTCACTTGTTAACAATTAGGACACTTAGCCGCGAATGTCGCAATATCCTTCTTCATCTTATTCCACCAATAGACCTCCCGCAAGTCACGATACATCTTGGTGGCTCCCGGGTGAATGGAATATCGAGAAGTATGGGCTTTCGATAAAATCTTCTCCCTTAAATTGTCAACATAGGGAACACACAAACAACCTTGATATCGAAGCACACCAGCTCCCCCTCGGGAGAAAGCCTCCACCGAATTTTTAAGTACCGCTTCCTTTAACTCCATCAAGATCGGATCAAGACCTTGCTTGGCTTTCACATCCGACACAAAGGATGATTCTGAACCATTCTGAACAATAACACCACCTTTATTAGAATCAACTAACTGAACACCCAATCGGGACAATCTATGAACATCCCAAACCAATTCTTTCTTATCATCATCTACATGAGCAACACTATCCATATATAATACACTAAGAGCATCCGTCACTACATTCGCCTTATCGGGGTGATAGAGGACACTCATGTCGTAATCCTTTAGCAACTCAAGCTACCTCATTTGGCAAAGATTTAGATCCTTTTTCTTGAAAACATATTGCAAATTCTTGTGGTCGGTAAAGACATCGACATGAACACCATATAAGTAATGCCTCCAAATCTTTAAAGCAAACACAACCGCCGCTAGTTCCAAATCATGGATAGGATAGTTCCTTTCATGGATTTTAAGTTGCCGTGAAGCATAAACAATAGCCTTCTCATTTTGCATAAGAATACATCCTAGTCCAACCCTTGAAGCATCATAATAAACCACAAACCCATCGAATCCTTCTGGTAAAGTCAACACCGGAGCGGAGGTAAGCCTATTTTTCAATTCTTCGAAACTCTTTTTTCACGCTTCAGACTACACAAACTTAACTTTCTTTTGAGTCAATGCCGTCAATGGAGAGGCTATCGAAGAAAATCCTTCCACAAACCTTCTATAATAACCAGCCAAACCCAAGAAACTTCGACTATCCAAAGGGGATAGAGGTCTAGGCCAACTCTTAACAACATTTGTCTTCATAGGATCCACCTCAATGCCTTTACCGAATACAATGTGATCAAGAAAAGCCACGGATCTCAACAAAAGTTCACATTTACTAAACTTTGCAAAGAGTTGTTGGTCCTTGAGGACTTGCAACACAATCCTCAAATGATTGGTGTGTTCATCCTCACTCCTTGAGTAAATCAAAATGTAATCGATGAACACAATCACAAACATATCTAGGAATTGTCTAAACACCCTATTAATCAAATCCATAAATGCAGCCGGAGCATTGGTCAAGCCAAACGACATTACCAAAAACTCATAGTGATCATACCGATTTCGAAAAGCCATCTTCGAAATGTCATCTTCCTTCACCCTGATTGGTGATAACCCGATCGGAGGTCAATCTTAGAGAAGTAACTCACTCCTTGGAGTTGATCAAACAAATCATCTATTCTTGGAAGAGGATACTTATTCTTAATGGTAACCTTGCTCAATTGTCAATAGTCAATACATATACGAAGTGAACTGTCTTTCTTCCGAACAAACAAAACTAGAGCGCCCCATGGAGAGATACTCGGTCGGATGAAACCCTTATCCATCAAATCCTTCAATTGCTCCTTTAATTCTTTAAGTTTTATTGGAGCCATACGTTAAGGAGGAATAGAAATAAGTTGCATATCTGGGAGAAGGTCAATACCGAAGTCTATTTCCCTTTAGGGAGGACTACCGGGAAGATCATCAGGAAACACTTTCAAAAACTCATTTACAACGGGGACGGACTCAAGAGTAGGGGTTTCGGAATCTATATCCTTAACCCGAACAAGATGGTATATGCGACCCTTAGAAATCATCCTCCTAGACTTAAGACAAGAAACAAACTGACCTTTAGGCATAGAATTTCCCTTTTTCCACTCTAGGATGAGCTCATTTGGAAATTGAAACTTGACCACTCGGGTTCTACAATCAATAGAAGCATAGAATGGAGCCAATCCATACCATGAATAACATAAAAGTCTACCATATCAAGCTCTACAAGATCAACATGAGTGACTCTATGAGAAACGAAAATAGGATAGTTTCTATAAACTTTCTTAGCCACAACAGAATCACCAACAAGGGTAGAGACATGAAAGGGATTATATAGGATTTTGAGACCAACATCAAACCTCATGGCCACATAAGGGGTAATAAACGATAATGTAGTAATCGAGTCAAGTAAAGCATAAGCATCTAGATGGAAGACTTTTAACATACTGGTCACCACATTTGGAGAACCTTCACGATCCTGATGAGTCTGAAGAGCATAAAATCTGTTTTGCTTCGTAGCACCCAAACCGAGACCGCTAGCCTGAGCTTGCTAACCATCCTTACCCTTGCTAGCTTACAACGGACAATCCTTCACCTTGTGACCACTTTTACCATAACTACCTGCTAGCCATTTTCCCGAGTGACTCTTACTGTTGACACCTAATTTTGACCCTCCATAATTTAATTAATTTTCAAGCTTCTTCAATTTCAAACAATTTGAAATAATCATTTTCAGAAATCAAAAATACTTTCAAAATTATTTTCAAGGCAATTTTGACATTTTTCCTATAAAATACATCCCTATATACTTATAATATATAGTTTTTATATATTTATTACTTTGAATAAAGATTTGGAAAAAAAACATTTTTTACCAAAAAGAATTTTATTTAACTTAGTACGTATCTTATTTTTCCTTAAATTAGTCAAATTTTAATTAGCGTTGCATTTGGTCTTGTTTTCGATAATCAGTTAGTTATTTCACATTTGTTAACATTAAGAAGCTTAATAATTGATTAAATACGTAATTTATTTAGAAATTTTATAGTCTAATCATTTTCAAGACTCAAGGACCTATTTCCTTTGAAATCAAATTGGACCCTCAACATTTCAATGCAAATAAAAGAGAAGACCCAATTCCTTGGCCCAAAATCACCTGATCCGGCCCAATTGTCATTTAACCCATAACCCTTATACTCCTCTATCTTCTTTCCAATTGCAGCGACAACAGCAACCACCAGACGCGCTCAACGTTCAACTCCAACGACGACAAGCCCAGAACGACATCGCTCCTTCTCCATCGTCTAGTTCGTACGGCGTGCGTGCCCAGCACGACATAACGTTCCTAGAAGCCTCTAGACGAGTCACACGACTCTTATCCATACCAATTTCCCTTTTTCTTTCTGCAATTTTCGTTCAAAAATGGTACGATTTCGTACTGTTGCCAGCTCAACCCTTATCCTTCTGAAGGATTTTCAAATTACCCACAGTCCCACATCGATCCTAGGCTGTGATTTTTGGATTTTTCAACCCCTATATATACCCACCTTCATTATAATTGAATGGGGAGAAGTTTTGGATAGCCTTGACAGAAAGAGCACCCTTGTTTGGGAGTTGTTAGAGTACGGATATTTCTAAATTAATTTTTGATTTATTAGAGTGTTTGACAATTAAACAATATTTTAAAATAGGTAAAAATTAATTTAAAATAAATTAAAAGTAGAATGTTTTTTACTTATTTTTTTTAATTTATAAATCATTTTATTTTGATCAAATATATTATTTTTTTATTCTTAATTCTTTTATAATGTTAATAACTTTAAGGTTTAAGGATATTTCAGATATTTTGATAAAAGAATGACTTTCAACACTTTTTTGATAATTACATCAAAAACACATAACTATTTATTTTTAAAATAATTTTTTAAAAATTATTTATTTTAAGCTAATCCAATCGGACGGTTAGTCTTGGAGAATTTTTCTCGGCTGTCACTAGTTCTTTTGTTCGTGGGAGTTCCCTCTCGTGGTGGAGTATTCGTTGCCTTCCATCTGTGGTTTCGGTTTGCTGCTTCGGGAAAGGTAATCTCCTTTCTCCTTCCCTTTATTCTGTTTTCTTTTAGCATAGGATTTGTGTGCGTTGTATTTTCTTATGTAGTTGGTGGTGATTTCCAGTAGCTTAAATTTGATATTTCTTTCATGTTTTAATTAGTATGGATATATTGCAACTCTTGCCTTCCTGTTAGTTTCTTTAGTCGATATTAATGTCAGCTATCTCACATGGATTATGACTGAAAGTTTGAGTTTATTCTTAGTTTAGTCGAGATGTATAAGCTTTCATTGTTTATGTTCATATGAACCTGTGATAAGCTATAACGGTTAGGCTTGATGAAATTATCTTGGTCGATATTATTTGTTTAAAAATCAGGCTGTCAATGTGTCCCCTTAAATTCATGTTCTTATGTGTATGCTTAAAATGTGGGTGTTGTTAATAGTCTGAATGTCCTCTGCATTCTCTAAGTCGCTAAATTTGCAATGCTATAGTGATCTTTCAGTCACGGTTGATCATCATATGTGATTATGCTTCGAGTTCTTTGTTGTTTTTTGAATGTGGCCTGTAGTCGAATGATACTTAATTGGAGTTGAGTTATGGAGTCTTCATTAGTTGCTATTATGTTTGAGCTTTCTGTTGCCTGCTCATTTTTGCTATAGTTGCGTCTCTGAGAAATTTAAGGTTAGGTGATTGCCAAAATTTAGACAGTTTATATGATGCATTTGGACCAAGGTGGATTGCACTTGGGTGTTGATATTTGTCACATTTTTAAAATTTATTGCTGCTATCTGTTTGCATCTAATGACTTTGGTAGGCAGATTGGCTCATTTTCAATGTCAATGTCCTTCTTTTAAATTTCATTCGAGATAGATTTAAACTCTAATGTCTCTGGGTCTTATGTCTAGCTTAGCTTAAATGTTTCTTTCTCTAATCATCTGTTACCTATAGCTAGTGAACCTTAACTTGTTTAAATATCTAGATTGATAATTTTAACAGTAAGTTTCAGATTTCTCTTCTCTGTTAACACTTGAGTTTTCTGATTTACTTATAAAAGTTTATACGCTTCCCATAGTGAAGTACAATGGGTGAGTTTGATCTATTAGTGTAGTAGTATGTAAGTTGAAGTTCTATGCTCATTATCTTCTAATTAAGAGTCGTTTGCTGCTTTGTCCAGTTCCAAATCTTTTCCCTCTGTTTGTACTAGCTGATGTGATTTCTTAAGTAAACTTGAGCTTGAGATTTTCCTTCAGAATTATCGTATTAACTGGCTGGATGTGGTTGCCTTCTCGCCTATATCTGTGGTCTGATTTTATTTATTTATTTTCTAAAATCCGATAAGTTTAACTTTGTTTTAGAGTATATCACTGTTGCCAATCTTTTATATTTTTAAATTGAGTTGTGATTGATAGAAAAATAGTTGTGTGGTTAATTGATTAGTTACTTGTTTGATCACTGTGGAAATAAGAAGTGTATGTCGTTATGGAGTAATTTGTTGGAGATCATCTAACTCTTACTTGTTATCTTTATTGATGTTGAGCATATTGTTAGGGTTCATAGTTCATATGCCTTGTTAAATTCACTTGCTAATCCTTTCTTCTTCTTTTGACTTTGCATGAAATCTCTCTCTCGTTGAGTCCACTTGGACTCCCCATCCTCCTGCATACTCCTCTTCTTGAGTCAACTTCCAATTCATTGAAAGGGGAAGCTGCTTTTATTGGGTTAAAACTCAAAAACCAGCAGCAACAGCAGCTCAAAGAGCTGAAATGAGAGTATTTTGGGTTCAAATTGGTAGAAATTTGGACGTCGAAGAAGCAGCATAGAAGCTGAATCGCAGCAGTAGCCTAAATGGCTGAAAAATTGGGAAATTTGGATGTTAGAGTCCAATTTGAACTCAGCAGCAGCAGCGACCAAATGCTTTTGGACCAAAAGTCCAAATTCTTTCAAGTTCTATTTTTACCATGTGTTCTATGTTATTATTTATTTTGTTATCTGTTGATCACTAACCTTTTTTTTACTTAGGTGAATCCTCAACGGTGAATTTGGGCTTTTAAGGATTTTTAAATTTTTTTTATTTCATTATCTAATTTTATTCATGTTGTATATTCATTAGTTTAAGCGTTTAAGTTTTTTTTTTTTTTTTAAAAAAAATTTAGTTTCTTTTAAGGCAAACTGAAGCTTCGAGACTAACTTGAGAATTATTCATATTCTTTCATAGAATGTATTTAGCTTCCAAATCCACGTTCAAGTGTTTGTGTTGATTATTTGACTCAAAAACTTGACACGGATAAATTGTTAAGTTAAAGTTATATTTTGGCAAACATTTGAATTATTTCGTTACTTGGAATAAAATGAATGTATAAGTAAGTATCAAAAGATTTTTATTTATTTTCAAATAAGATTTTTACAAGTAATTTAAGTTTTTCCTTTTAAAATTAGCCAAAGTTTTAAAATCCGCCGGTCAACCGCGCGTCATTAGAAGAACCTTGATCAGAAAACTTTTGCAGGAATTGAGGATGACCATGTCCATCGGACCTAGAATGTGAAAAGTCACCATCACCGTCCTTGCCCTCTTAGACTCTTTTGTCCTTTCCTTAAGCTTTTCCTCCTCAATTTGTTGGGCATGTATCATCAAATGAGAAATATCCATTTCTTTTATCAACATGGCGGTTCGACATTCCTTGACAACAAAGTCGGACATTCCCGACACAAACTTACTCATCCTTGCCCTAGAGTCAACAACCATAATTGGAGCATACTTAGCCAATTGAGTGAACTTCAAAGCATACTCTTTCATACTCATATTTCCTTGAGGAAGGTTAATGAACTCAAGAACTTTAGCTTCTCTCATTTCAAGAGGAAAGAATCAATCAAGAAAAGCTCCCTTAAATTTGTCTCAATCAAGAGGACCCGCATCAACTGCTCTCTCACTCTTCCATTGTTCAAACCACACTTGAGCAACACCCTTGAGTTGATAAGCGGTCAACTCTACCTTTTCAATCGTAGTCAATCCCATGATACCTACTATCTCGTACACCTTATCAATAAATTCTTAAGGATCCTCATCAACCTTAGAGCCATGGAATTTTGGAGGATTCATCCGAGTGAAGTCCTTGATCCTTGTCACTGCCGTACCCACATTTGGGTTCACGAGAGCATTAACCTCTCTATTGGGTTGAGCCGTCATGGCTTGAGCCAATGCTTGGAAAGCTGCTCGGAATTCAACATGAGTCACTTGCTCGACCTAAGGATCAGCTGGATCTTGAGGAACCTCGGGCTCCACATTCTCATGCTTTTTTTTCTCACATGTTTTCTTCGAGGGTTCATATCCCTAAAAGGATCGAACACGATTTAGGAGATGGATCCTTATAGAGATAGACTCTATGGCACGACTTTAGAGTAATGAAAGAAGTGAAGTTTCCTAAACGCTTTGTAGGCTCATATTCATAAATATGGCGTGCTTCACATTCATGAACAAAACTCTACTCAATGCGGCGTGTCAGACTTCCTAGGACCTTTTTCTAAAACCTTGTGATCTGAACACCAAGTTTGTCACGACCCAAAGTACACCCTAGATGTGACATGACATATAGGACCCCGATAGCTCCTACACAAGCCACTTGACATACATAACCACAACATAATAGAGAAAAGTAAGAGATCTCATATGAAGTAAAGAGTTTGACATACACAGAAATACATCAAAGTCTAGACAAGCCATCTATTATATCAAGAGTGGTCGGGACGTAACCCGTACACCACAAACAATGTCTGAAAACTAAAACATAAGAAAATAGTAAATGTGACATTGTCCTCGAAGTATGAGGACTCACCAAGTCTTCACAATCTCTAAGTGCTCACTAGCCACGAACGGAGGAAAAAGAGTCATCACGCCCTACATTAGTGAAACATCATAGACATAAGTATGCATTAGTACATGGAATGTACTATGTATGAAAGGAATGCAATAAAACATGAGATGTGATCATAAGGGGACATAATCGAAAACATGCTATGCATGACCAAGCTAAAACAAAGTAAAAAGCTCTAAAGAGGAATCATAATCATGAACATGGTCAATGCATCTTAAAATCATAAGGAAAGCTTCATAAAACCTTTGAAAGTAACTTAGTTCATTTTGTGGGATATTAGCTTTAACCGACAATAAATCATGCAAGCTTAGCATGGAATCCAATGTAACTCCCACATCGAGAAGGGAGAGTCTACTTGCCAAGGTAGAGCTCTGTATCATGTCATGTGCTATATGCGGATCCACTAGCTAGGCCACTTAAGGCAAACCTACAGGGGCATATAGTTTGGAACTCGAGGTTGCTACTAGACACTACCCTATTTGAGCCTCCACCTCAAAGTTCTCTCGGTGCTAAGTTAAATCCCAATGGAATAGTCATATTCTATACATATCATCATACATGGAAAAGCACAATTAAGTCACTAATCCAAGCTCATCATTGAGTAGCTCCTTAAATCATGAATCATGCATGTGTGAGGGAACCTTTCACCAAATCATGATTCCTTAATATGTGAGAAAACCTTTCACAATTCATTGATGCCCATCTTATGGCAACCTAGATCATAAATCATTCTTCTTTCATAAATATGCATAAGTTCATTGAAAACGTCATCATAGATTCATAGCTTTTCTTCAAATTCATACAAATTAGGGTTCATAGTCAAAATCATGATCAATGCATGGACACATGGAATTGATTGAAAAACATGTAATTAAGTCAAAATATGATCGAAATCTATCAATTGAAATCCATACAAATAGAACCCACGAGGAATTGAATGAAAACCTAATCAATTTAATTGAAATTTAATTGGGGAATTGAAGAATCTTTGGGGACTCAGTGGGTGAATTGAACCCATTGATGATCTCCCTACATACCTTGGTTGAAGCCCTAAGCAATGGAGTAAAAAGGAGACTTGAATTTGAAAAACCCTAACTTCTTCTTTCTTGATCTAGAGAAGATTTTCGGAGAGAATTTTGGAGATATTTTACGAGTTTGATTGAACGGCAAAGGGTCAAATATACCCCTATACTTTCGAAACCCTTTGTTATACTATTGGGTCATATATACCCCTACCGTTATACTATGGAACATATATACCCTTATTTTGGACGGAATGCCACGTGGCTGCACAACATTTAAAAGACCCATCCCTAATTTTTTGACCCGCTTCACTTGCTCTTTTATCTAATACTCGATCCAAAGTCCAACCCTATTACATAAACTGAAGCTCCGTAATATGCAAAATTTGGAGGGGATGTTGACAGATTGAAACTCTAAATCTTGATTCGCCGGCCGTGGTTGCTGCTACCACGGTAAGAGTCTTCACGTTATGATATGGTGCCAATGAGCTCTTCTTCACCTACGAATTTTTTGGCTTCTTCACGAAATTGTTTGAGGTTCCAACAATAAATTGAAAAAATTTAGAAATTCACTTGGATCAATCAAGACACGAATCTTATTTTTAATTTCCATCGAAAAATAGCAAGAAATTTTTTTATTGTCACTCTCAAAAATTCCAAGAAAATACTTATAGGGTGCGTGCTAGTCTTTATTTTACTTTTGGGGTCAAGAGACAGAGTATAGATAATGCTTTTAGTTCAATATAGTTTGTGGGTGTGTTTAATTTTCTGTCTTTTCGTCAATACCAACAACAACCAACCCCTAATTTCCTTTCTCTTTCTATTTTTGCTCTAACCCTAATTTACAAAGAAAAGTTAATTAATTTAAAAGGGAGATTTTGATGACTTGTAAGGGTGGTTGCTGCTATTTTCTAGTTAGTTTTTGATTGTTGGGAGTGTAATTTATTTGGAGGAAATTTTAAAAAAATTATTTTGTTGCTTGAATGGAGTCTGATGGTGGTGGAAATGGAGAAGCTGATGTTCCCATGGGTTGCTTGAATGGAGTCTGATGTTGTTGGAGTAAATGGAAGTTGTGATACAAAGCTTCAATTTATGTTGAATGGAGTTATGAAATAGGGCTGTAGTCGTAGGGATTTGTTTTGATGGGGTTGGACTTTGGATCGGGCAACGGATAAAAGAGCAAGTGAAGCGGGTCAAAAAATGGGGATGGATTTTTTAAGATCATATGCAGCCATGTGACATTCCATCCAAAATAAGGGTATATATGTTCCATAGTATAACGGTAGGGGCATATATGACCCAATAGTATAATGAAGGGTATATTTAAACCATATTTGAAAGTATAGGGGTATATTTGACCCTTTTCTGTTGATTGAATGAGGGAGTTGGAGAGATTTGTAAGGGTGAAGAGTAATTATAGGGCTTAAAATTAGGGCGAAAATGGCATAGCATAGACATTTAATACATAGGAAAAGACCCTAATACCCCTTTTAAAATAACTGCCGGACTGACCTATGATTGAGACCTACGGTCCGTCCTGTCCAACCGTAGAGCCAACTTCAGAAATCCAAATATTCAACCATTTTCCACGAGACCTTTCTACGGTCCGTCGATCATTAAACGATCCGTAGACCCTATCCGTAGAACTCAACTTTCACTCCTAAATTTTTCTAAGTCTGAGACCTTCCTACGGTCCATAGACCATCGACGACCCGTCAAACCCGTCCATAGGATTGAGGTCCTAAATAAATTTTCTGAATCAACCCTACGGTTGCCATCTACGGCTCGTCAAACAGTGTACGACTCATCCTGTCAAGTCGTAGGTCAGACTTAAGAAACATAATTTTCACAAATTTAACTCCAAGAATACGACTCCATTCCTACGGCCTATAGGACCACCTACGTTCTGTAGGTCGGACCCGTAGTACCTCCTACAATCCAAAATTTCTGCACTTTTCTTTCCTTTCTAACTTTCCAACTTCTGGGGTATTACATCACGTAAGGAGTCCTTTCCTCCATAGGGTTCCCAAGATCTTCCAATTCTACAAGTTAGATTCTCAATTCAAATTTAGGATTTTATTCAATCTTCATGGGTTCTCTTCAATTGTGATTTTATTGATTAATTTCTATCTTCTAATACATGAATTGAAGTATTTTCATGATTTTGAGTTGAATTCATATGAACCCATGTATGACCCATGATTTTTACTATGAACACATGATGAAGCTTATGAACTATGATTTATGGAAATTATGCATGTTTTGTGAAAGCAATGTTTATGACTCAAGTAAGCTTATAGATGAAGGTATCTATATGTTCTATGAAGCTTGGCAGCATGACATGAATGGCATCTAGATTTGCCATCAATGCTTTTGATTATTTTCCTATATTAGGTCTTGATTAGTATGGTATCCGGATATGCCATCAATGATCATGAATCAAGTTTTCTAAGACTAATATTATTAGTAGTATGGCACTTTTAGTATGAAGTTAATGACTATGGGTCTTATAAAGCTATTATGAAAAGATCATGATTGTGAAATTTTTTCTCACATATGTATGAATCATAATTTAAAGTAGCTACTCTATGATGACTTAAGGTTAGATTGATAATTTAATTATGCCTTTCCAAGTATGATGATATGAATATGTTTATGACTAATTCCGTTGGGATTTTGACTTAGCACCGAGTGGGCTTTGAGGTGGAGGCTCAAATAGGGTAGTCTCTAGTAGTAATCTCTAGTCCCTAACTACGTGCCCTCGTAGGATTGTCTTAAATGACCTAGCTAGTGGATCCACCTTAGCAAAATATGATGTGTACGGGTTCTACCTTGGCAAGTAGAATCCCCTTCGTTCGGTATGAGGGATATACTGGATTCCATGTGTCATGACCCAAAGTACACCCTAGAAGTGACATGGTGTATAAGACCCCGAGATGCCCTACAGAAGCCACTTGACATATATGTACACAACATAATAGTAAAAAGCAAGAAATCTCATAAGAAGTAAAGAGTTTGACATATAAGCGAAAGCACATCAAAGTCTAGATAAGCCATCTATTAAATCAAAGGAGTGGTCGGGACATAACCCGTACACCACATACAAAGTCTGAAACTAAAACATAAGGAGAAGTAATATATGTGACATTCTCCTCGAAGTATGAGGACTCACTAAGTCTTCAAAATCTCTAAGTGCTCACTAGACACGAACGGAGGGAGAGGAATCGTCACGCCATACATTAATGAAAAATGCAGGCACAAGTATGCATTAGTACATGGAATGTACTAAGTATGAGGGGAGTGCAATAAAACATGAATAATAATCATAAGAGGGACATAATTGAAGACATGATATGCATGACCAAGCTAACATAGTAAAATCATTTAAGAGGGGGAAATCGTTAATGATGAACATGGTTAATACATCTTAAAATCATAAAGAAAGCTTCATAAAACTTTTGAACGTAGCTTAGTTCATTTTGTGGGATATTAGCTTTAATTGACAATAGACCATGCAAGCTATTACATGGAATCTGATGTAACTCCCACACTGAGAAGAGAGAGTCTACTTGCCAAGGTAGAACTCCGTATCATGTCATATTCTATAAGTGGATCCACTAGCTAGGCCATTTAAGGCAAACCTACGGGGGCACATAGTTTGGAACTAGAGGTTGCTACTAGAGACTATCCTATTTGAGCCTCCACCTCAAAGTTCTCTCGGTGCTAAGTTAAAATCCCAACGGAATAGTCATAAACATGAAATCATCATCATCCATGGAAAAGCACAATTAAAATACTAATCCAAGCTAGAAACATCATAAAATAGCTCATTAAATCTTGAATCAAGACTAAGTGAGAAAACCTTTCACCAAGCCATGATCCCTTAAGTATGTGAGAAAATCCTTTTACAATTTCATTGATGCTCATCTTAAAGCAACCTAAATTATAAGTCATTCGTTTTCATAAATCATGCATAAGTTCATGAAAACATATTCGTAAATTCATAGTTTTTCTTCAAATTCATGCAATTAGGGTTCATAGTAAAAATCACGATCAATGCATGGGTTCATATGGAATTGATTGGAAAACATGTAATTGAATCTAAATAGTCATAATGTGATCAAAATCAAATAATTGAAATCCATACAAATAGAACCTAGAAGGAATTGAATGAAAAACTAACCAATTGAATTGAAATTGAATTAGAGAATTGAAGAATCTTTGGAGACTCAATAGGTGAATGAAACCCATTTATGAACTCCCAACATGCCTTGATTGAAGTCCTAAGCAATGATGAAGAAAGGAGGCTTGAACTTGAAAAATCCTAGCTTCTTCTTTCTTGATTTAGAGAGAAGACCTTGGAGAGAAATTTGGAATTTGAGGGAATGAATAAATTGGGGAAATTTCTAAGGGTGAAGGGTATTTATATGGCTTATATTTAGGGTAAAAAAGACATAGCTTAGGCTTTAAGCACATAGGGAAAATACCTAATTACCCTTTAAAAATAACTGTCGGATCGACCTACGGTCCGTAGGAACTTCTACGGTCCGTCTTGGTCAGCCGTAGAACCAACTTCAGAAACCCAAATATTCAATCATTTCTCACGAGACCTTTCTATGGTCCGTCGAATGTTCTACAATCCATAAATCTCATCCGTAGGACTCAACTTTCACTCCAAAATTTCACTAAGTCTGGAACCTTTCTATGGCCCGTAGACCAAATGACGACCCGTCAAACCCTTCCATAGGATTGAGGTCCTAAATCAAATCTCTGTATCACTCCAACGGATGCCATCTACAGCCCGTCAACCATCCTACGATTCGCCCTATTGATCCGTAGGTCAAAACTTTGGAAACTAAAATTTTCAAAACTCAACCCAAGTTCTACAGTTGCCCTTCTACCGTCTATAGGACATCCTACGATCCATAGATGGGACTCGTAGTTCACTTGTGTCAACCAAATTCTACATTTTCTTTCCTTTTTGACTTTTCAACTTCCGGGGTATTACACCATGATATAGCTCTCATGGTCTTATTGTCCGTTAAAGTTAATATCCCACAAAACGAATATATTTTCCTTAAAAGCTTTCTTATGTCTCTTATTTTAAACGTTTTAAGCTTGCTTGACCATAATTATGACTTATATTTTCTAACGTTTTATCTTATGATTTGGCTTGGTCATTGTATGTCATGAAAAGTCCTTTTAGCATGATTTCATACATTTTTATGCATTGCTATCATACTTAGTACATTCCATGTACTAATGCATAGTTGTGTCTACATTGTCTCATAATGTAGGGTCTGACGCTCCTACCTCACATACTCGTGGCTAGTTGATTATTCTACTAGATTCAAGAGTTGGTGAGTCCTTATGTTCTGAGGATCGAGACACTTATATATATTTTCCTTTATCACAATTTTTAGACATTGTACGCGATGTATGGGTTACGTTCTAATAACTTCTTTTGATGTATTAGATGGCTTGTTGAGACTATGTTAGACTTCTGCTTTGTCAAGCTCTTTTGATATGAGAATGCTACTTTTGAAATCTTTATTTCTATTATCTTGTATGATGTATGCTAAGTGGCCTGTGTAGGCCTTTCGGGTTCTATACGCCATGTTACGCCTAGGATATACTTTGGGACATGACAAACTTGATATTCAGAGCACAAGGTTTAGAAAGGTCCTAGGATGTCTCAAAAGTCATGTTGAGTAGAGTCTTGTTCATGAGTGTGAAGTGCGCCACATTTATGAATAAGGGGCTATAAGACGTTTAGGAAATTCCACTTCTTTGATTATTCTAAAGTCGTGCGATAGAGTGTAACTCTATATGTCTCTCTCCTAATCCTTATTTGACACTTTTTAGGATATGGCCCCTCGAAGAGCATACGTTAGGAGGAATATTGGTGCAAATATGGGACAAGAGGTTCCCCAAGTGCCGGTCGACCCTCTGGCCATGCAAGTATCTCATGATGAGTTTTGAGTCGCATTTCATTCATTGGCCCAAGCTATAACAACTCAAGCAAATGGGGAGGTTGTGGCTCCTATGAACCCAAGGGTGGGTACGACATCAACAAGGGCGAGGGACTTTACTAGGATGAATCCTCCCGAATTTCATGGGTCTAAAGTTGAGGAAGATCCTCAAGAATTTATTGATGAGGTGTATAAGGTTTTGATGATCATGGAAGTGACACCGGTGGAAAGGGAGAAATTGGCTGCTTACCAACTCAAGGGTGTTGCTCAAGTTTGGTTTAACCAATGGAAGGAAGAGAGGGCAATCGATGCGGGTCCTCTTGATTTGAAAAGTTTAAGGTTGATTTTCTTGATAGGTTCTTTTCCCTTGAGTTGAGGGAGGCAAAAGTACTTGAATTCATCAACCTTCATCAAGGAAATATGAGTGTGAAGGAGTATGCTTTGAAGTTCACTCAATTGGCTAGGTATTCTCCAAGTATGGTTGCTAATCCAAGGGCAAGGGTGAGTAAATTTGTGTCGGACTTGGTGGTCAAAGAATGTCTAACTTCCATGCGTGTTAAGGTGATGGATGTCTCCCGTTTGTTGGTTCATTCCCAACAAATCGAAGAAGAAAAACTTAAAGAGAAGACTAGGGATTCAAAAATGGCAAGGACAGATAATAGTGATTCCTCACATTCAAGGTCCGGTGGAGGAAATCGTTCTCAAGGTAGTGGTTCTAGTGAGCAAATGGCGTCCGAATGTCGGAGGTGTGGAAAATGCCATAAGGGTGAGTGTCTAGTCGGTTCAAATGCATGCTTTGGGTGCAGAAAGAGTGGTCACAAGATGAGAGATTGCCCATTGCTTACTACTAAGGGAAGGGATGGTAGGCAAGTTCAACCTAGTGGTTCCGGTTTGAGTGCTCCGAAGCAAAATATTCTATGCTCTTCAGACTCGACAAGATCACAAGGGTTCCCCGGATGCGACGATTGGTAAGTTATGGTCTTTTAGCTTGTGGTTATGCATTGCTTGATATTGGGTGTTTCGTTGGCTATGGTAAGACTCCATGTATGGTTATTATGTTTGAAGTCGACCTTGAAATCTTTGTGGAAATTCCTTAAGTGTTTACTTGTATTAATGGTTACGGTTGTTAAGACTTTGGTGCTATGCTTGGGTTGAGGGAGATAGATTCAAAAGGACTTGAGAAGTTTGCTCCCAAAGAGGAGATAGTGTGCTTCATGGTGGGTAGGGCTGGGCGTTCAGTCGATTTGGTTCGGTTTGTAAATTTTGATTTGGTTTTTCTGTTTTTGGTTTGATAAAAATGTGAAACCAAACCAAATTGAAATAAATTCAATTCGATTCGGTTATCACAATTTTGATTCGGTTTATTTCGGTTCAATTTTTGGTTTAACCAAATTTATCAGTAGCTATACAATATTAACTTCTCCCAAGGAAGAAGACTAAGCAAAGAAAACAACAGAAGGTAACAATCTAATGAGTGTTGACTGCTAGACGATGACTGTGAGACAATGAGCTTAGATGAGAGTTGGGTGTTGTGAACTGACGCTAGATGCGATGAGCCGATGAGCACTGACCAGTGACTCCAGCGGCCTGCAAGATGCGAATCGCAAGTAGTCGAGCACTGAGTAGCGGCTTGTGAGCACTTAGGTCAGCAGTGAGCAGCGGCTTGTGACTTGATAGCACTCAGCCTAAGAAGTGAGAACTGAGCTGTAGCCAGCCCGCTGCGCGAGCACAGAGTTGAGAGATGAGCGTATCTGCGTAACTGTGTATGTCGAGTGTCGTTTAGGGATTTTAGTTTTTCAATTTCTGATTTTAGTTTGAATATTGGTTGTGGGCTTTGTGGCCTATGGGCCTGTGGGGCGTGGGCTGATGTAATTTAATTAAGGTTTATTATAATTTATAGGGTGTAATTTATATATATATATATATATATATATATATATATATATATATATATAATTTTGGTTTTTTCGGTTAATCGATTTTAATTATCTAAAAATCAAAAATCGAACCGAAAAATTGAAATATTGGAATTTAAACAGAAATCAACCGAACAAACTGAAAAATCAAAACCGAAGTTAAAAAAAATTTGGTTCGATCGATTTTTCAGTTTTACCCATATTGTGCCTAGCCCTAATGGTGGTGGTGTGTGGAACCATTTAAATTATTGGAAGGGTTCCTTGCTATAGTTTGGTATGTGAAAAGCCGGAGGCGATGTGATGTCTTAGTATCCCTATCTCTTTCCGTTGTCTTCGAGTCTAGCTTGAGGCATTAGCCCCTCATGTTCACTCTTTAGGATTCTTGCGTTATTAGTCATTATGATGTTTCCTCATGCATGCTCATGAAAATTTGATTTCTCTTTTATATGATTTAGCTAGATTGATTGCTTCATGGTGATGTGCATTTGTGTATGATTTGCATGTATGTTTATGAAAGGATGTTTTAAAGTATGTTTTCGCTTGGAGTTGATTTTCTTCTTGGTTATGTGCATTTTGATGAAATTGCATTCATGTTGGGTTGTTAGTTTCTCTCCTACTCTCTTTGTGCTAGCTTGAGTTCCATTTGAGGACGAATGTTCCCAAGGGGGAGATATTGTAAAACCTCGGAGCTTGGAAACTAGGATGTCTGAAAAGCCACATTTAGTAGAGTTCTTTTTATGGGTGTGAAGAGCGTCACACTTATAAGGGGGAGACTACAAGATGTTTAGAAAATATTTCCCTTCTTTCATACTCTAGATCATGCAACAAAGCTATCCCCTATGTAATTTGGTTTTACGTACGTCTTGTGTCACAACCTATGTAACTGCAAGTCATAGATGAAAAAATTAGTTGTTATCTTAAGAATTTATTTCAAGTATGTGTATGAGAGGGACAAAAACAATTTACTTATGTGCATAAATCATTAATTTATATTTTCTCCATCTCTGCAATGCCCAATACATGGAAATGCTATATCAACTCAAATTCGGAGATGGAGAACTATAAATATGTGTATCTTTAAAAAGACACACCAAAGACCTCTTCAACACACGTAAGTTATAAATTAGACCACCTACGATTCAGAGGAACACAACCATGAAAAAACACTCACAGTTTAATAATGTTAAAGTTAAGCTACAAAAATTATCTTTTTCTCTCAGCAATAAATATCCTCAATCAGGTCACACACTATGATGACTCCTGGAATTCCAAGAGGACTTGTGGTCCATGTTCCGAAAAACCAGAGAAAAATGCACAGACAAGTATAAAACCTACTGTATTTGTCCATTTCTATGCCGCCTAATAGTGACAAACCTGAAAGCACACAAAAAATCTAAACGGAAGAAAAGAGCAACAGGAAGAGAGACCAAACTCACATTTATTATATAGAAGTTGTGGTCAGGTAAAACTAAAAATCTGAAGACTTTAGTTCTTGTTTTGAAAAATATAAAATCAACAGTCGAGTTTGTCTTCATAGCAATAAATTATAGAACAGAAAAATATGTCTTCACATAAAAACAACAATATCTAAAAAGCATTAATTCCTACAAACCTGCTTTGTGGAAGCCAAAATCACCTATATTAAATGCGACCTCTTCATCATCAGTTATGTTGGAGCAGAAGGCATACATTTCAAAACTATTCAACCCTCGATATTAATTTTAGAATAACAGATGAATCAATTGCCCTTGTTGTCTTGCCGGATAAACACCAAAGTAGACTTGTCAGCACAAGCATAAAATCTTATTAGCTTCTCTCTATGATACACCATTGATGTTTTCAAGAAGGGTAGCTTGATGATGCATTTTGTTTCAAACCATTTAAGTTTTGTGTGATTAACTAGTACCAAGACATGAAGCTCATCTTTTAATAGTTGAGAAAAGGAGAGGCGTCCATTCCAATCCAAGAAATGCAAAGTGGTGCTCTTTCTCTAGGGAAAGTAGTACGACCAATATAAGTCTCATTACTCATATCGAGAACATCAACTTGTATCTCATCGATCTCCTCTGTTGTTTATCTGATCTGACTTGGTTTCAATTTCAACTAACGTAGGGCCTAGAAGGATTCTAGGCAAAGGTTGAAAAGACAATGTCTCAGGCTCTCAGTAAGAGCTAGAGGGAGGATATATTCTCAGATTAATGAGCTTCAACGGACCAGATTGCCTTCGATATTGAAGTAGAGCTCATTCAGTTTGCATTCCATTCCTTGTAATTCAATTACTTTGAAAATAAAACCAGAAAATTGTCCCAAATTCTCTTTGATTATTGAAGTTATGTATGTGCAAACAACGTGAAAGAAGCTATTATCTTGTCCTGCATACATAAGCAGGAAGGTTATAACTTTATCTTCATATTACTGTTACTCGTGTCCAAGCTGACGACATGAATGGTCTAGCTCGTTTGGCTGATCAATATAGTTCAGGAGAGCTCCGACTGACCGTGGAACATAACACTATTATTCCCAATATTGAGAACTGAAGAGGTTCTAATGCAAGCATCTCTACAATGCTATTCAAGGAGCTTGTTGGTGCGCTAAAACTATTTGGGGAGTGTCGAAAAATATGCTCATGAGCTTCGGTAAAACTTGTTCCATGGGCTGCCGACCAACCAAAAAGAAAAACTCAATATTTTAGCGCCATAACATCTTGGTGCTGCCTCCATATCTGATTTTGCGGGCTATGAATTTGATGATGTGCTTTCTTAATCTAAGGATCGCGTTCTATCGTTGGATCTTCCATTAAACAGTGTCATTCTACTAGGCTTTTCAAAACTTGTGCACATGTATTTGGGCAACCTATCCAGTGCTTCCTTACTAGCCTCATAATAGATGCTTGCTTTTGAACTTCTTCAGTTATCTTCAGGGAACTACTTTTGTCTCAATTATAACTTGTCCACAAAACTGGTTACTAGTAGCACTAGCCATCTTGTTACTCTGGAAAAATGTTCCTCTAGACTACCTTATGATTTATGTCATATTTCTATTTTCACAATAGTCGACAACGATGCATATAAAGCTCCCCTTATCCATTCAAGCAACACATATTCTATATGGTGTAAACGGAATGGAAGATGCTTCGAAGAGAAAAAAAGAGATGCTTTATGCTTTCAAATATAAATGTATTAAGAATTTGCACAATTGTATGAAATGGAATTTTATTCTAAATATGAAAGACTCAAGTTAGAATCTATGTTATGTAATACAAGTCCAGATCTTTGTACTTGTTTTGGTACCATTTTGAAACTACTTATCAATAAAAACTTATTGGATAAGTGATTTCCTGTACATTTATGATCTTTAACATCTATATCTTGTTTTACTATCTTTGAAACCTAGAAATGAAGAGGAAATTCATAGACTAATGATACTATTAGCAGCTGGTGAGACAGGAGGAAGAGGGAAAAGGCTCAATAACATCTGGTGTATCACAGATGCCTGCACACTGAAAAGGAACAAGTTTTGTGTACTACCAGGAAACATTTCAAGAATAATACCAGTATATACTTGTACTTTTACTAACTAATTAGTCATTCTTCAAAAATCCTACTGAGTTTTGCATCAAATTTTTGATCCTGATAGGAGGGTTTTTGAAGTCGAAGTTTCCAATGTCTCATTCGATACATATATCCTAGTATTTGATTACTGGGATATTGGTCAAAAACACACCTGAAGTAGTATCATTTTCTTGCGGGTTCCCTACCTTAACTATTAGATGTTGTGTTTTCTAACTATTTATGAAAATACGCCTTGAAATTAATGAGTCAACTTCTATGTGGACGGAATTTTTTTGGCAAATTAAGTTGTCACACACCTTTTGGCGATTGTATTCAAATACTTGGTTTGATCAGCTATTTTTAGAGTAAAATTAAATGTTTAAATGTCGCCATCCATTCTCCCCATTTCCGTCATAGTTTGTATAGGAGCTCTAGAAGAGCTGTCAGCGCCAATCTTCTAAAGGAAAAAAAAGACGATTCTCTCATCAGAAACAATGGACATCGCAAATGAGATAACAATCAAAGAGAAAGCAAAGCAAATTGAAATATAAGGGCGATGAGTAAAACTTACCAGAAACTTTAAGCATCTAAATCAAGATTTTCAGTTCATTAAGGAGAATCTGATCACTGGTGTTGCTAAAGGGTACCGGTACAAGATACCTTTTGTGTATGCTCATTGTCCAATCAATGCTTCCATTACCAGCTGATCTGTAACTTTCTCGACGAGAAAAAAGTGAGGAAAGTCAATATGCTTGACAATATTACCGTTGTCCGCTCAGAGAAATCCAAGCACTGAAATTAAATTGAGACTCCTTGCATTTTTTTGAGTTAAATCAAACAATTTTTATTTTAAGTTTTCTTGCTGGAACAAAGAAAACCCAAATAGGTCTTCCGAATCACCAAAATTTTACTTTGTATGACATTTTTTATTTTTATCCTATCTGGGATGTCCATTGTTTCTTTCGAGAGAATCGCCTTCATTTTCATTTTCTTCTCTCTATCGCAGCCTTTCGGTGAAAGAAAATTAAGAACGCAAAAATCATAGAGGACATTTGGGTTATAATTGGGTCATAGTGTTTAATCCGGGTCATGGAGGGTAATTATTGAAGATGGGTGGGTTTTTAAATTTTGGGTAAAAACTTAACTACAAATAGGCTAAATTATTGAGATGAAGCCACATGTCCGGCCGTTAGTTTTAAGGTTATACACATGCCAAAAGATTGACGGTAAGGGTAGATATAACCTTAAAGAATAACAGAGGTTATATGCATACCATTTGTCATAGTTCGAGGGTATATTTGCCATTTTTCTCTTAAAGAAAATTGGATATTTGCCAGTAGCATCTTTTCCCTAAAAATAAACACCTCTTGTCGCTAAAATTAAACAATCCCTTCTTTTAGCTCTCCTTTTCTTTTTTCAGGCATATCTCCTCTTTCCTTTGACACCTTTTCTTTCCCTCTCCTTCTTCTCTCTTTAGAGTTACTCCCAAGGTAAATATCTTTTCAGGCTTTTGTCATGTTGGAAAATAATTTAATAAGTATATATCTCAAAAAGAAGGACTAGTTTTGGTCAAATAAGACCATTTCCCAAACTTTATTTTCCTCTTAAATTGGTCTTCAATTCTATTTCCTTCAATTGTCTTCAATTTCCTTTAATAGCCCTTTATGTTTTTTACTACTTGAGACCGTTGGTTGATGGCTTCCTTTTTATATATTTTCTTTGTGAATTTCTTGTTTTGGTAAAAAGAAGACAAAAAGCACTATCCTCCTCTTCTCCTTTTTTTGTTGCTAGGTTTTCTATGATTTAAAATCTTTGTTAGATTCTGGCTCCTAATTTTATGTTAGAAGAGCTTGTTGAATTTTGGGAAATACACCTATATCGGGTGATATATCCTTAAGGACAGTGTTAAAGGCACGCCTCAGGCTATGTGAGTTTCCGTGATTTCTCAATATTTTCAACAATCTTAAGGATATCTACTTTACGATTATTGAACACGAAAACATTTACACTATTTTCCATCTACTATCGAGGAATTCTCTACACGATATTGATGAAGAGCGAAGAAGGAGATGCCAAGTGATATATAAACTTGAGAAAATGTCATAAATGGTCCCTAAACTATTGTAGTAGGTCTAAAATAGTCCCTTAACTATATATTTACTGGATTTAGTCCTTTAACTATCAAAAACGTTATCAAGTTTTGTCCCTTAACTATTTACTTACCGATTTTAGTCCTTTAAGTATTCAAAAACTTATTAGGTTTGATCTCTGTCTATTTTTTATACAAATAGCGTAGCTTTATATTAACTAAACCCATACCTTCATGAAATTAAATGTTTAACCCATTTTTTCAGTTGTTTCTCCCCCCCCCTCCCCCCGTACTACTTTTTCGTCAAATTAGTCTTATGAAAAGAACCTAACTTTAACGATTCAAAATAAAATTAATGAGGAAAGAAGATAACAGTCTTGATTTTATTCAATGGAGGATAAAATAAAGCATATATTGTTGCTAATAACTTGATTATGATATGTTCCCTTCTCTAGCGGTTAACGGTTCATAATCAGTGTGAATTTTTTAATTTTATTTTTCATAAAAAAAATAACAGATTTGATCTTATTACTCAAATTTCTCTACGTAAAATAAAACGAATGGAATAATAAAATCGATCTATTTCAAAATTATTTTTTTTTAAAAAATATTGCAAATGTATCATTTTATAAATTTCAACTTCTAAAAAAACAAATTCCCTTCAATAAAGTTGTAGGAGTTAAAAAGTTGGAATCAAAACATGTGAGTAAAGAACTTTTATTTTTATTCTTATTGCAATAAATTCATTTCTATTAAATATGTAAAAGTCTCTCTCCACACCTAATGGGTAATAACTTTAATTTTTTTCTTTTTATAATAAATTTTAGTATTTTCAACTCATTAGCAACAATAATATAGTTCATTTTATCCTTTATTGAATAAAATTATGACTTATATCTTCTTTCCAAGTGAACTTTTTTTGAATCATTGATGTTAAAGTTCTTTTCATAAGAGTAATTTGAAGAAAAAATAACGGGGAGAGGGAAACAACTAGAAAAATGGGTTAAAGATTTAATTTTAAGGCATGAATTTTGTTAATATAAACCTAAGTTATTTGTTAAAAAATAAATAGAGACCAAACCTGATAAGTTCTTAAATACTTACAGGACTAAAACCGGTAAGTGTATAGGCAAGGGACTAAAAATGATAAATGTATAGTTAAAGGACCAAACTTGATAACATTTTGAATAGTTAAAGGACTAAATCTAATAAATGTATACTGAAGGGACTATTTTAGACCTACTCAAATAGTTCAAGGACCATTTATGACATAAATGGTCCCTAAACTATTGTAGTAGGTCTAAAATAGTCCCTTAACTATATATTTACCGGATTTAGTCCTTTAACTATAAAAAACGTTATCAAGTTTGGTCCCTTAACTATTTACTTACTGGTTTTAGTTCTTTAAGTATTCAAAAACTTATTAGGTTTTATCTCTATCTATTTTTTATACAAATAGCGTAGGTTTATATTAACAAAACCCATGCCTTCATGAAATTAAATGCTTAACCCATTTTTTCAGTTGTTTCTTCCCCCCTCTCCCCCGCACTACTTTTTCGTCAAATTAGTTTTATGAAAAGAACCTAACTTCAACGATTCAAAATAAAATTAATGAGGAAAGAAGATATCAGTCTTGATTTTATTCAATGGAGGATAAAATGAAGCGTATTATTG
The DNA here is from genome assembly GCA_018342035.1 of Solanum appendiculatum. Taxonomy (NCBI): domain Eukaryota; kingdom Viridiplantae; phylum Streptophyta; class Magnoliopsida; order Solanales; family Solanaceae; genus Solanum; species Solanum appendiculatum. The sequence continues at coordinate 260,342 of JAGDQO010001015.1, forward strand.
TTGCTAATAACTTCAATATGATATGTTCCCTTCTCTAGCTGTTAACGGTTCATAATCAGTGTGAATTTTTTAATTTTATTTTTCATACAAAAAATAAAAGATTTGATCTTATTACTCAAATTTCTCTACGTAAAATAAAACGAATGGAATAATAAAATCAATCTATTTCAAAATTATTTTTTTTTTAAAAGAATTGCAAATGTATCATTTTATAAATTTCAACTTCTAAAAAAATAAATTCCCTTCAATAGAGTCGTTGGCGTTAAAAAGTTGGATTCTAAACATGTGAGTTAAGAACTTTTATTTTTATTCTTATTGCAAGAAATTCATTTCTATTAAATATATAAAAGTCTCTATCCACACCTAATGGGTAATAACTTTAATTTTTTTCTTTTTATAATTAATTTTAGTATTTTCAACTCATTAGCAGCAATAATATAGTTCATTTTATCCTTTATTGAATAAAATCATGACTTATATCTTCTTTCCTAGTGAACTTTATTTTGAATCATTGACGTTAAAGTTCTTTTCATAAGAGTAATTTGAAGAAAAAATAACGGGGAGAGGGAAACAACTAGAAGAATGGGTTAAAGATTTAATTTTAAGGAATGAGTTTTGTTAATGTAAACCTAAGTTATTTGTTAAAAAATAAATAGAGACCAAACATGATAAGTTCTTAAATACTTAAAGGACTAAAACCGGTAAGTGTATAGGTAAGGAACTAAAAATGATAAGTGTATAGTTAATAGACCAAACTTGATAACATTTTGAATAGTTAAAGGACTAAATCTAATAAATGTATAGTTAAGGGGCTATTTTAGACCTACTCCAATAGTTCAAGGACCATTTATGACATTTTATCATATAAACTTTATCATATTTTTGTTAAATCCATGATGGGAGCAGAGTAATTAAAACAAACAGAGTTAAGGACAAACAAGAAAAATTAGAGGAGACATCACAAATCCATTTCATTTTAATACATGGAATTAGTGGATATGACCTGAGTTGGCATGTTAAGAAATGGATTTGTGACTAGAAGAGTTCTATTTTCGGAGGTAATATTGTAATTGTGCCTTCACTATCATAAGGTATGTCGATATGCTAAACATTTTTTAAATTTTAATATTGAGAAATATGATTATATTATATTTAAAGCCAATGATAAAACATTCGAGAAAAGAGTTGACAAAATTGATAATCTTGCTAACCCAAAAACTAATTTGGATGAAACAGATGATATTATTATTGTGGTAATGTAGTGACCCAAAATCTGTCGTAATTTGTATAGGAACTCTGGAAGAGTTGCTAGTGTCAATCTTCTGAAGGAAAAAAAAGACGATTCTCTCATAAAAAATAATGGACATCCCAGATAAGATAACAATCAAAGTGAAAGCAAAACAAATTAAAATATAAGGGCGAAGAGGAAAACTTACTAGAAACTTTAAGCATCTAAATCTAGATTTTCAGCTCATTAAGGAGAATTTGATCACTGATGTTGCTAAAGGGTACTGGTACAAGATACGTTTTGTGTATGCTCATTTTCCGATCGCTGCTTCCATTACTGGTGGATACATAACTTTCTCGGCGTGAAAAAGGTGAGGAAAGTCAATATACTTGATGGTGTTTCCATTGTCTGCTCAAAGAAAGTCAAGCACTGAGATTATATTGAGACTCCTTGCAATTATTTCGAGTTAAATCAAACAATTTTGATTTTAAGTTTTCTTGTTGGAAAAAAGAAAAACCAAATGGGTCTTCTGAGTCACCAAAAATTTACTTTGTATGAATTTTTTTTATTTTTTTCCCATATGGGATGTCCATTGTTTTCGATGAGAGAGTCGACTTCATTTTTTGTTTTCTTCTCTCTATCGCAGCCTTTCCGTGAAAGAATGGAATGTAAAAATCCAAGAGGGCATTTGGGTTATAATTGGGTCATAGTGTTTAATTTAGGTCATGGTGGATAATTATGGAATACGGGTGGGCTTTTAAATTTTGGGTGAAAAATTAAATACAAATTGACTAAATTATTGAGATGAAGAAACATGTCTAGCCATTAGTTTTAAGGATATACACATGCAAAAAGATTGATTGTAAGGGTATATATAATCTTAAAGTATAACAGAGGAATATGCATACCATTTGTCATAGTTAGGGGATATATTCATCATACCATTTGTCCTAGTTTGGGGATATATTTGTCATTCTTCTCTTAAAGAAAATCGGATATTGGCTAGTAACGTCTTTACCCTAAAAATAAACACCATTTGTCGCTAAAATAAACAATCCCTTCTTTTAGATCTCCTTTTCTTTTCCAGGCGTATCTCCTCGGTGAGCGTCACTTTTTCTTTCATTATGTCCTTGTTCAGTTCTAGAAACAGAGACATTCAAACTTATATTTCTTGAATCTATTGTAATACTTAGAGACTTGTACACGTGACACCATGTTTTGAGAGTATTTGAGTTATATTATATTTTCCGCATGTTTATGTTATGATTAGATCTGAATTTTGTTCTTACCACATTTACTTTATCGAGGATCCTTTAGGCTGATCTGTCTTGGTGGGATAAGACATGTGCCATCACACCCAGTTTTTGGGTTGTGACACTACACACTTCATAAGCTACTACCTATAGCTCCCACAATGGTATAAATGGCTACTACTGCCAAGGTCTAAGTCTAACTACATTATGTTATCACATTTAAGCCCAACTCAAAGTCATAATGTGCTACATATAAGATGATTATACTAATCTAAACCATAAGATTCATATTCTATACCTCTATAGGAATTTCATCCCAAGACTCCTTACCACCGCATTCAACAAACCTCAAGTCAAATCAAGAAGCACCTAATGCATCATGCATTCATCCACATGTTATCAACAACACATTCAAGCCTAGTACTATAACCAATCCATGGACTCCTACATAACCAAGTCCTCTATGAATTTTCCATTTTCTTGTCATCTCTACCAATTGAAATTTCATGAGTTACTATAAAGAGACACAAAATATTCTCATCTAGCTACTACGTATAACCACGCCTAATCTCCATCTTCCTGCACATTTAAAACCTTACGTGGAATAAATATACTAAGTTCTTCACCATAAGGGTCATCCATCCTCTCATCTAAACTCACTCCCATAATTCCCACTATCTTGTAAACCTTATCAATAAACTCTTGAGGATCCTCATTAGCCTTAGAACCATGAAACTTTGGAGGATTCATTCTAGTGAAGTCCCTTATCCTTGCCGCCGTCGTATCCACATTTGGGTTCATGGGAGTATTAGCCTCTCTATTTGCTTGAGTCGTCATAGCTTGAGCCAACACTTGGAAAGCGGCTCAAAATTCACCATGAGTCACTTACTCAGCCAAAGAATCAACCAGAACTTAAGGAACCTAGCGCTCCACATTATCGTTACCCACATTCCTTCTCACATAAGCTCTTCGAGGGGCCATATCCTGAAAAGGATCGAACACGATTTAGGAGAAGGATATTTATAGAGATAGACTTTATGGCACGACTTTAGAGTAATGAAAGAAGCAAAATTTTCTAAACATCTTATAGCCTCCTATTCATAAATGTGGTGCGCTTCACACTCATGAACAAGACTCTACTCGACGTGGCTTGTGAGTTATCCTAGGACCTTTCTAAACCTTGTACTTTGAATACCAAGTTGTCACGACCCAAAGTATACCCTAGGTGTAACATGGCGTAAAGAACCCCGAAAGGCTCTACACAAGCCACTTAGCATACATCATACAAGATAATAAAAATTAAAATTTTAAAGAAGCATTCTCATATCAAAAGAGTTTGACAAAGCAAAAGTCTAATGTACTCTCAACAAACCATCTAATAGATCAAAAGAAGTGGTTGGGACATAACCTATACACCACATACAAATGTCTGAAAACTAAAGTAAAGAAAGCAATAAAAGTGTCATGGTCCTCGGAACATGAGGACTCACCAACTCTTGATCTTTGAATCTTTAATGAGATCAACTAGCCACAAGTATGCGAGGTAGGAGCGTCGGACCCTACATTATGAGACAATGTAGGTACAAGTATGCATTAGTACATGAAATATGCTAAGTATGGTAGCAATGCATAAAAAGGTATGAAATCATGCTAAAAGGACTTTTCATGACATGCAATGACCAAGCTAAATCATAAGATAAAAGGGTTAGAAAACACAAGCCATAATCATGGTCAATGCAAGCTTAACATACTTAAAACACTTTGTGAGATACTTTGAAAGTAACCTAGTTCATTATTGTGGCATGTTTACCATTAACCGATATAGACCATGTGAGCTAAAACATGGAATTCAATGTCTATCCCACACCGAAAAGAATGTCATTTCTTGCCAAGGCAACAACCTTAAACTGCTAGCTTACGTGGATCCACTAGCTATACATCCTATGGATGCACGTAGTTAGGGACAAGGAGATTGCTACTAGAGAACTGGCCTCTACTAACGGAAGAGCCTCCATCTCAATATCCTCTCGGTGCTAAGTAAAATCCCACGAAATGGTCATTAATCATATTCATTTAATCATCCATGGAAAGGCACAATTAAGTTACCAATCCAAGCTAAAGTTATTTAGGATAGCTCCTTAAATCTTCATTCAACTTAGGTAAGAAAACCTTTCAACCATCTGGAATCTTATGTGAGAAATCCTTTCACAATCACGACCATATTAATATCTGAGAAAACCTTTCACAAATCATTGACACTTTATCTCAAAAGCATCTTCAAGTCATAAACAACAATCTCATAAAAGCATGCATATCTTCATAAAAATCATAGTTCATAGTTCATAAGCTTTATCATGTTACTAAAAAATCATGGTTCATGCATGGATTCATATGAATTCAACTCAAAAACTTGTAATTACTTTAATTCATGCATTAGAAGATAGAAAATAGGCAATTGAATCATAATTGAAAAGAACCCATGAAGGTTGAAACTTGAATAAAACCCTAAGTTTAATTAGAGAATTGAACTTGTGAAATTGGAAGATCTTGGGAACCCAATGGAGGAAAGGACTCCATTGGTGAATACTAACATACCTTGATGATCAAAGCCCAAAATCTATGGTGAATCGGAGACCTTGAAGTGAAACCCTAGCTTCTTCTTCCTTAGCTTTAGATAGAAATTTGGGGAAGAACTTGGAGGGAATTTTGGAATTAGGAGAATGATTTAGAATTAGGTAGTTTTAGGACTTAAAATACTTATATAGGACTTAGAATAGGGGTTAAAATGACATAACTTTGGTATTAAACACATAGGGAAAAGATCCAAAAACCCCTTAAAAATAACTGCCAGACCTTTCTACGGACCGTCCTGGTCAACCGTAGAAAAGTTCAGAAGCCCTAAGTTTTGCCCAATTTTTGATGAGACTGGTCTACGGCCTGTAGAACTTTCTACGGTCCATAGACCCCAACCGTAGAACTCAACTTTGACCTTAAAATTTCACCAAGTACGGGACCTCTCTACAAGACCCATCTATGATCCGTAGAACATTTGACGGACCGTCCTGGTCAATCATAGACTCAACTTCAGAAACTTGATTTTCCCAAAACTCAACCCCACTTTCTACGGATGCCTTATACGGTCTGTAGAATCTTCTATGGACCATAAACGGGACCCGTAGAACACAAGCAGTAGCCTGAAAATGTTTTATTTTCCTTTTCCCGATATCCGAGGTGTTACAAGCTCAGAATGAGCTTGGAAGCCTCGAGGCCTGCACCAAAAGTTCATACTAGATCAAACTCAATATTTTGGTGCTAACGAAATCTACAAAATTGTATTATGAGGTTGTCTACCTGATGTTTTAACTGAAGTCTACCGTTAATGTTTCAAAAGCTCCAAAACATAGAAATTCGCATAAAAACTAAGTGAACTACCAAGTGACCTAACTGTTAGTCCCACCAAGTCATTAATGACTTGGGGTCTGCATAGAAAAACTCTAAATGCCAAAAATAATACAATTAGGAGGAAATGACCTAGAGGGTCATTACAACATCCACTGTTAAAAGGAATTTTTTCCTCGAAAGTAAAGAAGCAAGAAGTACCTGAAGGCTCAAACAAGTTGGGGAAACTAAACTCACATCTCATGCTCGGTCTCCCATGTAGCCTCCTCATATGGGGCCATCTGAATACTCGACTGGTAGTAGTTATTATACACAAACTCTGCTAAGGCTAAGAATTGGTCCCACTGACCGCTAAATTCAAAAACACATGCCCACAACATATTTTCCAAAACCTGAATAGTACGCTCTGACTACCCATCATTCTGTAAGTTAAAAGTTATCCTCACTCCTTGAGTAAATCAAAATATCATCAATGAACACAATCACAAACATATCAAGATATTGTCTAAACACCCAATTCATCACATCCATAAATGCGGCTGGAGCATTTGTCAACCCAAACAACATCACTAGGAGTTCATAATGGTCATATCTAGTTCGCAAAGCCATTTTAGGAATATCATCTTCTTTCACCCTCAATTGGTGATAATCCGAATGAAGATCGATCTTAGAGAAGTAACTTACCACTTGGAGTTGATCAAACAAGTCATCTATCCTTGGAAGAGAATACTTATTCTTAATGGTAACCTTGTTCAATTGACGGTAGTCAATGCACATACGAAGTGAACCATCTTTCTTTCGAACAAACAAAATTGGAGCACCCCATGGAGAGATACTTGGTCGGGTGAAACCCTTATCCAACAAATATTTCAATTACTCCTTTAAATCCTTAAGTTCTGCCGAAGCCATTCGTTAAGAAGGAATAGATATAGGTTGCGTATCGGGGAGAAGATCAATAGCAAAGTCTATTTCCCTCTCGAGAGGAACACTGGGTAGATCATCGGGAAACACTTTTAAAACTCATTTACAATGGGAACCAACTCAATAGTAAGGGTTTCGGAATCCATATCCCTCACCCTAACAAGATGGTATATACACCCCTTAGAAATCATCTTTCTAGCTTTTAAGACATGACACAAATTGACCTTTAGGCATAGAGTTTCTCCCCTTCCACTCTTGGATAAGCTCATTTGGAAATTAAAACTTGACCACTCGGCTTCTACAATCAATAGAGGCATAAAAAGAATGCAACAATTCCATCCCAAGAATAACATCAAAATCTAACATATCAAGCTCTAGAAGATCAACATGAGTGACTCAATGGGATAAGGAGACGGGACAATTTCTGTGGACTCTCTTAGCACAATAGATTCACCAATAGGAGTAGAGACACAAAAGGGATCTAACAACACATCCAGAAGAACATCAAACCTCATAGCCACACATGGCGTCACAAAAGACAAGGTAGAACCGGGATCAAGCAAAGCATAAACATCAAAATGAAAGACTTTCAACGTACCGGTAACCACATCGAGAGAACCCTCTTGCTCATGGCGAGCTTGAAGTGCATAGAATCAATTTTGCTTGGGAGCATTTGAACCCGACCTACTAGGGGGAGCTTGCTTACCTTCTCTTCCCTTAGCTGTGAGAGATGGACAATCCCTTATCTTATGACCACTCTTGCCAAAACTGAAGCAACCATCCGTACCAGCTAAGCACTTGGCCTCATGCTTCCTCCCACACTAAGCACAAGTAGCCGATGAGAATCCACCACCATTTACTCCTTGAGCCTTAGGGTTAGGCACCCTATCTTTGTTGAACTTAGGAGGAGCATTGGAGGAACCTTGACTGGAAAAACTTTGTCGAGACTTAAAATGACCATGTCCATCAGACCTTGAATGTGAGAAATTACCATCACTGGTCTTAGCCCTCTTTACCTCCCTAGACCTTTCCTTAAATTTCTCCTCTTATATTTGTTGAGCATGAACCATGAGACGAGAAATATCCATGTCATTGACAAGCATGGTGGTACGACATTCCTTGACCACCATTTCAGACACTCCCGAAATGAACTTACTCATCCTTGCCCTAGGATCGACAACCATAGTGGGAGCATATCGAGATAATTTTGTGAACTTCAAAGCATACTCACTCACACTCATGCTTCCTTGACGAAGATTGATGAACTCAAGAACCCTTGCCTCCCTCATCTCAAGGGGAAAGAACCTATCAAGGAAAGCAACCTTAAACCTTTCCCAATCAGGAGGACCCGCATCAATCGCCCTCTCACTCTTCCATTGCTCAAATCACACTTGAGCAACACCCTTAAGTTGATGAGCGGCCAACTTCACCTTTTCCTCCGACATCACACCCATGATCATTAACACCTTGTACACCTCATCGATAAACTCTTGAGGATCTTCCTCAACCTTAGAACCATGAAACTCCGGAGGATACATTCTAGTGAAGTCCCTCACTCTAGATTCCATCGTACCCACATTTGGGTTCACGGGAGCCACAACCTCCCTATTGGCTTGAGCCATCATGGCTTGAGCCAACACTTGAAAAGTAGCCCTAAACTCCGCATTAGTCACTTGTTTGGCCAAAGGGTCAATCGGAACTTGAGGAGCTTGAGGAGGAGCTTCTTGTTCAACATTCTCTCCCGCATTCCTTCTAGCATAAGCTCTTCGAGTAGCCATATCCTTAAATGCATAGGATAGGGATTAGGAGAGAGACATATAGAGTTACACTCTATCGCACGATTTAAGAGTAATGAAAGAAGTGGAATTTCCTAAACATCTTGTAGCCTCTCATTCATAAATGTGGCGCGCTTCACACTCATGAACAAGACTCTACTCAATATGACTTATGAGACTTCCTAAGGCCTTTCTAAAACCTTGTGCTCTGAATACCAAGTTTGTCACGACCCAAAATACCCCCTAGACTTGACATGGCGTACAAGACCCCGAGAGGCCTCATACAAGCCACTTAGCATGATTCATTCAAGATAATAGCAATTTAAGAGTTCGAAAGACAATTCATTATCAAAGAGTTTAAGAAAATAGCGGAAGTCTACAAATAGTCTCAAAAGCCATCTAACATAGGAACTGAAAGAACGTTGGGACGTAACCCATAAAAATTCTTCAAAATAAAGTAAATGACATGAAAGTAAATGTAGCTACATCCTCGAACATATGAGGACTCACCAAATTCTTCAAGATCTCTACTATCACGAACTAGCCATGAGAAGATGGAGATGAGCCGGACCCTACACATATAAGAAAATGTAGGCAAGAGTATGCGTTAGTACAAAAATATACCAAGTATGATAACCATGCATAAAAACATTTAAACAAGCTAAAAGGGACATTTTCATAAACATGCAATGATCAAGCTAAACCATGAGAAAAAGGGTTAGAAATCATAAGTTGTAAATCATGATCAACGCAAGCTAAACATCTTTACTTTACTTGAGAAAATACCTTGAAAGTCACTTTAGTTCATTATTGTGGGAAGTAGTCTTAACCTTCATGTAAGACCATGTGATCTACCAACATGGAATCCGGTATCTATCCCACACCGAAAAAAGGTGTCCTACTTGCCAAGGTAAGACCATAAACTTCTAGCTTACGTGGATCCACTAGCTAACGTCTATCTAGACAATCATCCTATGGTGGGACATAGTTTATGAGACAAGAGGTTGCTTTTGGAAACCCAACCTCTACTACGGGAGAGCTTCCACTAGAAACCCGGCCTCTACTACGAGAGAGCTTTCATCTCAATGTCCTCTCGGTGCTAAGCATAAATCCCATAGAGTTTAGTCATAATTCTTATTCATCTTATTATCCATGGAAAGGCACAACTAGAGTTACCAATCCTAGCTAAAGTTCATTAGTATTGACGTTTTATATTCCATGGACTAATCCAAGCTTACGTCATTTAAAATAGCTCCTTTAATCTTTATTCAACTTTAGTTGAGAAAAACTTTCAACATGTTATTAATCTTTTATGTGAGAAAAATCCTTTCACATTCATAGTTTGAGTAATATGTGAGAAACTCTTTCACAACTCAACAACAATATCATTCATCCTTCAATCTCAAAGCAATTCGTAAATCATCTTAAATTTCATTATTGAACATGCATACTTTCATAAAATCCATCTTTTGATCATTCATAATTCATCATGAAATCATAGCTTTTAGAAATGGTAAATCATGAATGGGTTCATATAGACTTCATAAAATTCATCTTCTTCACAATTCAACCCATCAACAAACCTAGTTTCAAAATTGGAGAAATCACATGGGTTCATGGGAATTCATCTTAATTCATTAAATTCAACTCAATTCATGCTTCAGAGTTCATAAAACAATCAATTAAATCAACATTGAAAAGAACCCATAACATAGAAGAAAAACCCTAACTTCAATGGAGGATTTCTAACTTGTAAATTAGAAAATTTTAGGGACTCTATGGAGGAAAGGGCTCCGTAGATGAAGATCATCATACCTCAATGCCAAGACCTTTAAATCAATGGGGGATTAGGAGGCTTGATCTTGAAACACAAGGTTCTTCTTCTTCAAGCTTTTCTAGAGAGAAAAATATTTGGGAGAGGTTTTGAGAGTAATTGGAAAGTGATTAGGGAAAAGGGTAAATTTTATGCTTAAAATGGTTTATATAGTGTTAGGGACAGTAGGGAACCGACCTAATTAAGTAAATAAGTCATTGGGTGAAAAGACCGAAAGATCCCTAAAAATATTCCCGGAACCCTTCACCTACGGTTCGTAGGTCCACCTACAAACCGTAGGTCAGGTCGTAGGTCACCCCTTAAAATTTTATAAATTCCCTCCCCTTAGGAAGTATCACCTACGCCCCCCACCCCCACTTGACCTATGGTTGGTAGGTCTACCAACGGCCAGTAGGTCAAGTCGTGGGTCACCTAAAACTTCAAAAATCAAAGTTTTTCATTCTTTTCGAATCTGGGGTGTTTCAGCAGTCTATGCTATCAGCGGGTCGCTCTTTTTTGGATGTTGTGGACCACTCCTGCATGCTTGAGCATCTCCGTCGCAAGGCCCAATGGGGCAGTAGCAAGAGGGCTAGGCAGGATGATAGCTTTAGTGGGTCCCGTTCTAGGCCCACAGATACTCGAGATCGGTCCATCTGAGGTTTCAGCCGGGTCTGCCCATTCATAAATTTCAGGCCTTGTTGCAGACTGTGAAGGGTGACCAGCACCGTTAGGGTGGTTATAGTGTCGGTCCGAGTTAAGGTCGAGGCGGTATTCAGAAGGGTTCCTTAGGTCGGGGTGGCCAACCTCCAGTTGTGAGTAGTTGTGGGGGGCTTGATCATTGGTCCAGGGAGTGCTCTATCTCCAGACCAGCCTTACCAGCTCCTGAGGCAGTGAGACCAGTATCAGCAACAGCACCTCTAGCTAGGGGAGAAAGACAGTATCAGGGTGCATGAGGAGGTCCCCGGGGAGGCATGACAGGTGGCAGGGTGGATGCACGAAGTAGAGGCGTCCAGGGCCATTTCTATGCAGCCCCAGCCTAAGTAGAGGCAAAGGCATCAGATGATGTGATTACAGGTACGGTTCTCTTATGACATCAGTACGCTTCAACTTTATTTGATCTTGGTTCTACCTATTCATATGTGTCTGCTTATTGTGCTCCTCGGTTGGGGGTGAGTCCAGAGCCCTTAGTGGTACCATTGCGTGTTTCAACCCCTGTAGGTGATTCTTTAGTAGTGGATTAGGTTTTTAGATCCAGTGTGGTGACTATTCAAGGGTAGGACACTTGGGTTGATCTTATTGTGCTCAGTATGTTGGATTTTTATTTGATTTTGGGCATGGATTGGCTATCCCCTCACTGAGCGGTCTTGGATTGATATGCCAAGATCGTTACTTTAGCTATGCCTGATATTTCACCGGTGGTGTGGTAGGGTTCTTGTAGTCGCACACCAGATGGGGTTATTTCTTGTATCTAGGCCTGGAAGGTAGTGGACAGCAGATGGTTGGCTTATCTGGCTTATGTTAGAGATGTTAGTAGGGAGGGCCCTACGGTGGATTCAGTGCGTATAGTCTGAGAGTTTGCTGATGTGTTTCCTGCTGACCCTTCTGGCCTACCCTAGAGCGAGATATTGATTTTGCCATTGATTTGGAGCCGGGTACTTGTCCTATTTCCATCCCACCGTACCGTATGGCCCCCACGGAGCTCAGTGTTCAGCTTCAGGATCTTTTGGGTAAGGGATTCATTAGGCCTAGCGTATCACCTTGGGGTGCCAGTCCTATTTGTGAAGAAGAAGGATGGTACTATGCGGATGTGTATTGATTACAGACAGATGAATAAGGTGACGGTCAGGAACCGTTACCCCATGCCTCCTATTGATGATTTGTTTGACCAGCTTCAGGGTGTTGCAGTGTTTTTTAAGATTCACTTGAGATCCGGATACCACCAGTTGAGGGTTAGAGTAGCGAACATCCCTAAGACAACATTTAGGACTCGTTACGGCCATTATGAGTTCCTGGTGATGTCTTTTGGGTTGACTAATTCCCCTGCCCCTTTTATGGACTTGATGACTCGTGTATTCAAGCCGTATCTAGACTCTTTTTTCATAGTCTTCATTGATGATATCTTGGTATACTCACGGAGCCATAGTGAGCATGAGCAACATTTAAGGATAGTGCTCTAGACTTTGAGAGACCATTGACTTTATTCCAAGTTCTCAAAGTGCGAGTTTTTGCTTGAGTCTGTAGCATTCTTGTGACACGTGGTGTCCAAGGATGGCATTATGGTTGATCCGGTAAAGATTGAGGTTATTCGTGATTGGGCTAGGCCCACCTCTGTGACTGAGATTTGGAGCTTCATCGGATTGGCAGGGTACTACATGCGTTTTGTTGAGGGTTTCTCTACTATCGTGACACCTTTGACTCGGTTGACTCTCCAGGATGTTTCCTTTGTGTGGTTTGAGGAGTGTGAGAAGAGCTTTCTGAGGCTTAAGGAGTTGCTTACCACCGCTCTTATATTGACTCTTCTAGTTGAAGGTGAGGGCTTCATGGTATATTGTGACGCATCCAACGTTGGTTTGGGTTGTGTATTGATGCAGCAGGGGTTGATTATCACTTATGCGTCGAGGCAGCTTAAGCTGTATGAGCGCAACTACCCCACTCATGATTTGGAGTTGGCGGCGGTAGTTTTTGCGCTTAAGATCTGAAGGCATGACCTATATGGAGTTCATTGTGAGATCGACATTAATCACAGGAGCCTTCAGTACATTATGACCCAGAGGGATCTTAATTTGAGGTAGCACCTTCGGATTGAGCTCCTGAAGGACTATGACCTCTCTATTCTCTTTCATCCGGGCAAGGCGAATGTGGTAGCGGATGCCTTGAGCTTGAAGGCAATGAGTATGGGTAGTCTAGCCTTCCTTTTTGTTTCGGAGCGACCCTTGGCTTGAGACATTTAGTCCCTAGCCAACCAGATGATAAGACCTGATGTTTCAAATACCAGTCGGGTGTTACCCTATGTGGGAGTTCAGTCATCTCATCTAGATCAGATCTGTGGCCGTCAGTTCGAGGATGAGTCTTTGGTGGCACTGCGGGATAGAGTATTGGCAGGTGATACCGAACATACTACATTAGACTCAGATGGGGTTTTGAGATTTGATGGACGTTTGTGTGTTCTGAGAGTTGGGGATTTGATTCAGTTGATCCTTAGCGAGGCCCATGACTACATGTATTCTATCCATCCGGGCATAGCTAAGATGTATCGTGATTTGAGGCAGCGTTACTGGTGGAGCGGTATGAGGAGAGACATCTCAGATTATGTGTCTCGTTGCTTGTGTTGTCAGCAGGTGAAGGTCGAGCATTTGAGGCTTGGAGGTGAGTTGCAGAGATTACCTATTCCTGAGTGGAAGTGGGAGCGTATCACCACGAATTTCATTGTGGGTTTGCATCAGACTTCTAGGAGTGTTGACAACATTTGGGTCATCATGGATCGATTGACTAAGTCAGCACACTTTCTTCCAGTTCATACTTCCTTCAGTGCTGAGAGACTAGCCCGTATCTACATTCGGGAGGTGATCCGTCTTCATGGTGTGCATGTTTCTATCATTTCAACATGGGGTTCACAGTTCACTTCCCACTTTTGGAGGGTATTTCAGGAGGAGTTGGGCATCCGTGTCAATTTTAGCACAACAATCCACCCGCAGACCGATGGCCAATCAGAGCATACTATTCAGGTCCTTGAGGATATGTTGCGGGCCTATGTTATGGACTTTGGAGGTTAGTGGGACCAGTTCTTGCCTTTGGTGGAGTTTGCATACAACAACAACTACCACTCTAGTATTCAGATGGCCCCGTTTGAGGCTTTATATGGTAGGCGTTGTCGCACTCCAATTGGATTGTTTGAGTCTACGGAGCCTAGGCCGCGTTGTACAGACTTGTTTCAGGAGGCCTTAGTACATGTGAGGATGATTTAGGATCGGCTCAGGACAACTCAGAGTATTGTGCCTTTTGAGATTTTGAGGACAGTTGGTAATGTGGTCTATGAGTTAGCCTTACCTCTAGCATTCTAAGCTATTCATCCAGTTTCCCATGTTTCGATGTTGCGCCGATATGTTCCAGATGAGTCTCATGTGCTCCAGTATGACGTCATTGAGTTGGATGATCACCTGACCTATATTGAGGAGCCAGTTGCTATTTTGGCCAAAGATGTGAGGCAGCTGAGGTCTAGAGCCATTCCTGTGTTTAAGGTCCATTGGAGGCATCGTCTAGTCGAGGAGGCTACCTGGGAGACCGAGCGGGAGCAGTTCCCTAGCTTATTTGAGGCCTCATGTACTTCTTAAAACTTACTTTCGCGAACAAAAGTTTTTTTAGTACTGGATGTTGTATGTCCCTCTATGTTATTTTAGTCTTAATGCCTTCTTTCCGTCATTTTGAGCATTCTTGTAGTGACCCCAAGTCATTTATGTCTTGCTGGCACTGATTTTTCGGTCGCCTGGTCGTTCATTTGGGTTTTATGCCCGTTTCCCTGTTTGGATCCTTTGAACTTTGAAAAGTTGATTTCTATCATAACCTCAAGTAAACAGCCTCAAAATAAGATTCTGACGGTTCCATCAGCTCCGGAGCAGCCAAATTAGGCTAGAAGCGTGGTTGGCTCGAGTTTCGAGGCTTTCGATGTGACTTTAGGGCAATTTGGCACTTTAGCCTTTTTAAATTTGGCTCAAGGTTGACTTTGGTCAACATTCTTGGTAAACACACTTGGATGAGAATTCCGTCAGCGCGGTTAGTTTTGAAATGTCGAGTTTGGTCCAAAATGACCCTTCGAGCGCTTCCCGAGGTTTCCGATCTAATTCTAAGGCTCCTCATTGAAGTTGGTTAAATTGGCAATTGGGAAGTGGGACCCACTTTTAGTCGAAATAACCTCATATGGGAATTTCAACCGCGCCAATTAGTCTAGAGTGTCGAATTTGATGGGGTAGCATATCTTGTTTGCGTGCACGGGGTTCCGAACGAATCCTGAGCACCCCATCGATGTTTTGTGAAAGCCAAGTTTCAGCTGGTGCATAGCTAATGTTGCAGACCTATTCCTTCTCCGCATTTGTGGCCCTGGCTCCGCATTCGCAGAGGTTGAGTCTTCGTTCTCTGCATTCGCAGTCCATGCTCCGCGTCCACGGAGGTCTGAGTGTTTCTTCTCCGTGTTCGCGGAGGTCGGGGAGGCCTTAGAGTTCTTTCTCTCCGCATTCGCGGATAGGTCTCTGTGTTCGCAGAGGTGTGGATTCTTTCTCTCAACATTCACAGGCCCCTGGCCGCGTTCGCAGAGATATGGTTGTTCTCCCTCCATGTTCGCGGGCCTCTGGCCGCGTTCGCAGAGGTCTGTGTGGCTGGCAGTATATAAAAGGAAGTCGCGACCTTGGAGAGAATAAGATTTCAAATTGTTGTATCTCCTTAGTTTTAGCTCGAATTTTGGTGATTCAATGTCCCTGGTGTTTGGAATTGTGTAGGCTTTGTAGGTGTTGGTTTAGACATCTTTGGGTGAGCTCTGATTCTTGTGAATTTGAGGCATAAGTGGATGCCATAGGCCTGTTTTGTAAAGTTTTGCATGTTTTGGTTTCTGTATTTGTCGGCTGTTCCGAGCCCGAAGAGGTGCTCCATTTTGGAACACAAGCTCGGGAGAGGGTTTAGGACCTTTTCACGGAGTCAATTCCGAGATTTCTAGAGCGGGTCCCACATTCTCCAATTTTGACTCCTAAATTGGTTCGTCTCTGATTTTGATGGTTTTAGTGTCTAAACGACCTTGCTGATGCTGTGATTCTATTTATGATAGTGTTGCAGCAATCTAAGGCTGTCCGAAAGGGAAAAGTTTCGGCAGAGTTATTTGGAGCCCGCGCAGTCGGCCTTCGGGTAGGTTATAGCTTCCCTTCTTTTTATATTGAGCTGGATTGTGTGAATGCATGCCGATTTGTGTGAATCTAGGGTTGGGTCTAGTATCTCTTCTCAGAAACCATGTTTTAGGCTTATTTTCAGGTTATTTTAGGGGTAATATCATGCTATCGAAGGGGTTGTTTGGGTGTTGATGCATGTGATCTATCTGGTTGGTTGTTTATTTATGTTGGAGATTGTTTCTGGCCATAGTCTAGGTTAGGTTAGATTTTCCTTAGACCCATGCACCTGTTTTACTCTGGTATGTATCCGACGCCGATTCAGATGGACTAGGTCCTTGTAGACCGGAATAGCAGACTTAAGTCTGATAGTATGATCCAGAACGTCATGTGCTCACCCTCGCCTCTGAATACGACAACTCCTGGCTCGATCTTAGTGCTGATAACTAGTTCTCGGACCTGCTTCACAAAACAAATGCAAATTGTATCATGAGTACCAAAACAACAAATACTCAGTAGGCATTATAGGCCGACTAAGTAAGAAAAGTAAATGCAATATGAAGTGCGAGAATTTAAAACAACAGAGGTCAAAAGCAAAAGTCTTTAAGAAGGGCATATGCGTGTAATAAGGAACTGAAATGAAGTAAGTAACAACTAGCTAAAACCTAACTGGACCATCAAAAGCCCAGAAGCTACACTCGTGTGCAAGTTTAAGTAAAACCTGAATGGACCCCATAAGACTGAGAGGTATACAAAATAGCTATAACTACAAAGAATAGAATTCAATGAGTTCAAAGCTGGATGGTGCACGTAACTCGAACCTCAAACCGCGGATTGAACTCCTAAAGAACCATAGAGTGTGTAGCTTAGAACTCGAACTGCATATACACCTCCAAGTAACCAAGAGTACGTATCTTAGACCTCGTACTGCCAATGGCCTCCAAAATGTAATCAATATCATTTAGCCGATATGTATCAACTCGGTAGAGGATAAAGAGCCCAAAAATCTGACTACGGTTGTAAATCAATGACCAGAGGTGCTATTGTTGAAATGGTTCCTATTTAACAAGATAGACATGCAGATGTTGGATAGGTTCCTATGGATCAACATGGAGGCGTTGTTGATCAACTTGCTGATTGAAAGAGCAATCGTGATATGCATCTAGTCATATGACTAGCTACATTAACAGCCTACTGATTATAATGTAGGACCAGGTTAAGCTGTCAATATAGTCGGTTCACATGTGTAGATTCATATCAAGATTGTTCATTCCATCGGTCGATTGATCAACAACACATCCATCTTGAGTCATAGGAATTTGTTCAGCATTTGTGCGTCCATCTTGTTGACTAGGAACCAGTTCAACAATAGTGCCTCCACCAAGTCCATATAGAACCTGCTCAATATCAGCAGTGCCTCCACCTTTTTCTACTTGCTTCCAAACGCACAATTGTGCCATTGTAATGTCTCTGCTGCCTAGACTCTAAAGTCTGCATTGAAGAAGTAAAAATTAATTGGTTACCACTTACGCAGGCAGCGGCGCACACTGGATTTAAAGAGGTTTTTTCCGATAGACTCTCAGCTCAAATAAATATATCGAAAAATTAAATATAACAGTGAAGAAGTCATGCTAAGAAAAAAAAGAATAAGTAGCAACAACAAAATGTATGATAACTAAAGTAAAGGAATCAACGGATAACACCTTAATCAAAGAATAAGAAAATATGAGAATAATAATAAAAATACTGATAGGGGAACTAGAAAATATAGAACTACCTACTAACCCTTTATCCTAAACTTTGACCTTTCATATTTTCCTATCTAAGATTTTGTGTCATATCTAATCAGCTAACCCCAAGAATTCTTCGGCCTACCTCTACCACTCCTAATACCCATTGTAGACTACATCCCACACCTCTTCTTTGGGGGGCATCTGTGCATCTTCTCTTCACATGCCTAAACCATCTCAGTTTTATTTCCCTTTTCTTACCCACCACACAGGTCACTCTCATTTTATCCTAAATAGCTTTGTTCTGGATCTTATCTCTCCTAGTATGCTCAAACTATAATTTTAATATCCTCATTTCCTTTACTCTCATCCTCTAGATGTGTGAGTCCTTGACTAGAGAGCACTTCACTCCATACAGTATAGCTACTCAGACTACGACTTCATAGAACTTATTTTTAAGGCTTGATGGCACATTTTTATCACAAAAGACACTGGACGCAAGCTTCCATCATCCACCCAACTCAATATATGATGTGGAACATCACTGTCAATCTCCTCATTTTCTTATATTATTGACCACAAATACTTAAAACTTCCTTTCTTGGAGATGATTTGCGTATCAATCCTTATTTTCATATCTATCACGTGAATTACATCACTAAATATGGATTTAGAGTATTCTGTCTTAGTCCTAGTCAAATTGAAGCCTTTAAAATCTAGAGTCTATCTCAAAACCTTAATCTTATCACCAATTCGGTCACATATCTCGACAATCAAAACTATGCCATCTTCCAATAGCATGCAACATAGCACCTCTCCTTGAATACTAGAGAGCAAATAAATTTTTATCTACTTAATTATATCTTTCACATAACTCTTATATGAGGTTAAAATTCTTTTTCATGGTTAAGCTGAGACGAAGCCAAAATTTGATAAACATTATATTCTAAATTTTAGGAAAGGGAAATACTGTATTGGTAAGTGGGTTTTGAGTTAATTTTTTTCAAGTGAATTTCTTAATACAAATACATAGTTAACACTAAGATTACTAATTCGACTTGACATGTATCTAACCTTCTAGCTCCGCTCATTTAGTTAACACAAGAACATTCATTTTGGTAATAGGTGATCTCTATGAGATTCAAATAGAGGGCTGACTCTAAAGCCTTAAGAAAAAGACAAGTTTCTTAGACTTTCAAATTTGAGGGTCTGCTTTATTTTAAACAATAATAGGGTATAGTTTTTTTTTTTTTTAAAAAATTATTCATAGAAAAGTGAACTTTTCATATAAAGGGAAAGAAATATTAGAAGTTTGACACAACTAAATACTATCTCAAGAAATATTAAATGAACTAATCGTACTATCAATTACAAAGGAATTATTAGAATAAATCGATTACATGAAAATTATTAACAACTTGGCATTTGAAACTGTTAGAAGAATATACTTCATAAAAAATATGTTAATTTTTTAAAAATAAATAAATAAATCAGGCCTCCATTTGATTTTGATTTTTGTTTTAGGTCACTAATATATTTGAGCTGCCTTATGTCTGTGCTTTGATAATACATATATTGAATTGCATATGATCATCTCATCTAAAACAATAATTTTTTTTTGAAAAATCACACACTTCTATTTATTTACTAGATAACTTACCCATGCTTCGCGCGGTAATCCATGACCTCACTAAGATTCTGAATGATCATTTTCTAATATCCGAATATTATAAATTTTGTATTGTCACATATATTAAGAGCTTGAAAGATTGTAAAATTTTTACTCTTTAATAAAATTTATCTTCTACATATTTTCAATTATAATATTTGTTCTTTGATATAATTGGCTTCTCAATATTGAATAATTTTTTATAGATTATTCAATTATAACTTTCTCTATTGTTTGGTACATGTGCACTCAAAGTATAAGATATTCAATTTGATGTCCTATTATTAATTCTTTAGCAGTAGTAGCTAGTTTTCCTTGATCTTCCATGTCATTGTCCATAAAAACCCCTGAATATGCCATAATAAATTTATCATGTGAAAGATATCAGCCCCTCGTTTTCTCACATGTGTGTTCCTTGATTATTCTATGTAATGACCCTCTAGGTCATTTTTGTGTTAATGCCTTCTATCCGTTATTTAGAGCATTTCTGTAGCAACCCCAAGTCATTTATGACTTGCTGGCATTGACTGTTTGGTCGTCTGGTCATTCGTTTGGGTTTTATGCCCATTTTCCTGTTTCGGAGCTTTTGGCACTTGAAAAGTCAATTTCGGTCATAACCTCAGTTAAACGACCTCAGAAGAGGATTCTGACGATTTCATGAGCTTTGGAACAACCAAATAAGGGTAGAAGCATGGTTGGCACGAGTCTCGAGGCTTTCAGTGTGACTTTGGGGCCATTTGGCACTTTAGTCCTTGAATATTTTCTTAAGGTTGACTTTGGTCAACATTCTTGGTAAAGGCACTTGGATGTGAATTCTGTCAGCCCAGTTAGTTTTAGAATGCCGAGTTTGGTCTTGAATGACCCTTCGTGTGCTTCCTGAGGCTTCCGATCTAATTTCAAGGCCCTTGGTAGAAGTTGGCTAAAACGGTGCTTTGGGTGTGGGGTCCACTTTTTGTTGAAACAACCTCGTATGGAAATTTAGACTGCGCCATTGAGTTTGGAACGTTGAATTTGATGGGGTAGCATATCTCGTTTGCGTGCATGGGGTTTTGAACAAATCTCGAGCACCCCGTCGGAGTTTTAGCAAAGGCCAAAACTCTATTGGTGCAACAGCTGATGTTGCAAGCCTATTGCTTCTCCGTGTTCGTGGGCCTGGGTCCGCGTTTGCGGAGGTCTGCGTGAGTATTCTTCGAGTTCGCGGAGAAGGTGCACATTTGCGGAGGCCTGGGTTCCTCTCCTCTTTCTCTTCTCCGCGTTCACGTGAGAGGCTCTGCATTCACGGAGCCTTGGGTGCTTTCCCTCCACATTCACACATGATGCTCAGCGTTCACGGAGGTCTGTGCGTCCGGCCTTTTAATTTCAAACCAAACGCAAATCAGTTTTTAACAAAGTTTGAAAAAGTGTTTGTAGTGCTGGAGAGTCCTCGTTTGAGGTAATTTGACATGGCTTTGGGCTGTCGTAGTTGGGTTTTTGTGTTTTTGTTTTTTTTTTCTCGTGATCATTGCATGGAGCTATTCGATGCCCCAAATTATGTTCCATTTTGTAACACAAGTTCGAGGGTTGGTTTGAGACCTTTTCATGGAGACAATTCTTAGATTTTCAGAGTGGGTTCCACATTTCCCAATATTGACTCCAAAATTCGTCTGTCTCTGATTTTGATAATTTTAGTGTCTAAACAATCGTTCTGATGCTGTGATTCTATTTTTGATAGCGTGGCAGCGGTCTGAGGCCGTTTGGAAGGGAAAAGCTCTGGCGGAGTGATTTGAAGCGCGTACGGTCAGCCTTTTGGTAGGTTACGGCTTCCCTGCTTGTTAGATTGAGCTGGATTGTGGGAGTGCATGCTGATTTGTGTGAATCTGGGCTAGGGTTCTAGTATTTATTCTCTTCTTCTAAGAAATCTTGTTATAGGCTTGATTTTTGGGCTGTATTTGGGGCAGTATCATGCTATCGGAGAAGTTGTTTGGGTGATGATGCATGTGGTTTGTCTAGTTGATTTTTTATTTGTGTTGGAGCATGTTTCTAGCCTTAGTCTAGGTTAGACTAGTTTTGCCTTAGACCCATGCACTTGTTTGACTCTGGTATGTATCCGACGTCGCTTCGGATGGACTAAGTCCTTGTAGACCGGAATAGTAGACTTGGGTCTGATAGTATGAGCCTAGCTTTGGCTTTGTATTGTTTTGATCTTCTAGCTTCTCTCCCCTTTTCTGTGGTGCCGATGTGTCGTCAGAGGCGTGCCAATTTGTCTGTGCTTGAGTGTACCTTCTGGGTCTTATGGGGGGCTCATTTAGGTTTAGTTTAGGTATTCTTAGATTAGATGTCGGTTAGTTTTGTGCTTACTTCCTTTGACCTCTGTTATTGTAGATTCTATCATTTTAGTCTATTTTTACCTTTCTTGCTCAGTCGGTCTATGATGCCTACTGGGTACCTGTTGTATTGGTACTCATGCTACACTCTGCATCTATTTTCGTGATGCAGGTTCGAGCACCAGTTATGAGCATTGAGGTCGAGCCTGATGCAGTCTGTTTCGGAGGTGAGGGTGAGCACTTGGCGTTCTGGGATTACCCGTCTCCTTATGTTTATATATTTTGGTTTGTCTATTGTGTTTGAGACAGTCTGGTTTATGTGATCCACTTTTGGGCCTTGTACTCTTTTCGTAGCTCTGTAATTGTGACTTCTAGGTTCTGGGAAGTATCTTTTGTTTGTATATAGTTGTTGGGTTTGCTTTCACCTTTCCCTTATGTGTTCCTTTATTTATGCTTTACTTAGTTGAGGCTAGTTTCCACCCTCAGTCCCATTACTATCAAGTTCTCGGGTAGAGTTTGACTTGCTTACTGGAGGGTTGGTAGGCGCCATCATGACTTAGTTGTGGATCGGGTTTGTAGATCCTGTGTGGTGACTATTCAGATACAGGATACTCGGGCTGATCTTATTATGCTTAGTATGCTGGATTTTGACTTGATTTTGGGCATGGATTATCTATCCCCTTATCGAGCGGTCTTGGATTTCTATGCCAAGACCGTTTCTTTAGCCATGACTGGTATTCCGCCGGTGGTGTAGCATGGTTCTTGTAGTCGCACACTCATGCCCAGAGGCTTGTGGCTAACAGATGTTTGGCTTATTTTTCTTATGTTAGAGATGTTAGTAAGGAGGGCACTACGGTGGATTCAGTGCCTATAGTCCTAGATTTTGCTGATGTATTTCTTGCCGACCTTCTTGGCCTACCCCAAGAGTGATATATTGACATTGCCATCGATTTGGAGCCGGGTATTCGTCCTATTAACATTCCACCGTACCGTATGGCCCCCGCAGAGCTCAAGGAGCTCAGTGTTCTACTTTAGGATCTCTTAGGTATGGGATTCATTTGGCCTAGCATATCGCCTTGGGGTGCCCCAGTCCTATTTATGAAGAAGAAGGATGGTACAATGCGGATGTGCATTGATTACAGGCAGCTGAATGAGGTGACGGTGAAGAACCGTTACCCCATGCCTCGTATTGATGATATGTTTGACCAGCTTCAGGGTGCTGCATTGTTTTCTAAGATTGACTTGAGATCCGGCTACCATCAGTTGAGGATTAGAGCAGCGGACATCCCTAAGACCGCATTTAGGGCTCGTTATGGCCATTTTGAGTTCTTAGTGATGTCTTTTGGGTTGACGAATGGCCCTGCCTCTTTCATAGACTTGATGACTTATGTATTCAGGTCGTATCTGGACTCATTTGTCATAGTCTTCATAGATGATATCTTGGTGTACACACGAAGCCTTAGTGAGCATGAGCATCATTTGAGGATAGTGCTCAAGACTTTGAGAGATCATTGGCTTTATGACAAGTTCTCAAAGTGCGAGTTCTGGCTTGAGTCCATTCATTCTTGGGGCACGTGGTGTCCAAGGATGGCATTATGGTGGATCCGGTGAAGATTGAGGTTATCCGTGATTGGGCTAGGCCCACCTCTGTGACTGAGATTTGGAGCTTCGTCGGATTGGCAGGATACTACAGGCGTTTTGTTAAGGGTTTCTCTTCTATAGTGGTGCCTTTGACTTGGTTGACTCACCATGATATTTCCTTTGTATGGTCGGAGGAGTGTGAGAGGAGCTCTCTGAGGCTTAAGGAGTTGCTTACCGCCGCTCCTATATTGACTCATCCAGTTGAGGGCGAGGGCTTCATGGTCTATTATGACGCATCTGGCATTGGTTTTGCTTGTGCTTTGATGCAGCAGGGACGAGTTGTTGCTTATGCGTCGAGGCAGCTTAAGTTGTATGAGCGCAACTACCCCACTCATTACATGGAGTTTACGGCGGTTGTTTTCATGCATAAGATCTGGAGGCGTTCCCTTTATGGAGTTCATTGTGAGATCTACACTGATCACATGATCCTTCAGTACATTATTACCCAGAGGGATCTTAATACGAGGCAGCGTCATTGGATTGAGCTCCTAAAGGACTATGATCTCTCTATTCTCTACCATCCGGGCAAGGCGAATGTGGTACCGGATGCGTTGAGCCGGAAGGCAGTGAGTATGGGTAGTCTAGCCTTCCTTTCTATTTCAGAGCGACCCTTGGCTTTTGAAATCAAGTCCCTTGCCAACCAGATGATTAGGCTTGATGTTTTAGATACCAGTCGGGTGTTAGCCTATGTGGGAGTTCAGTCATCCCTGCTTGATCAGATCCGAAGTCATCGGTTTGAGGATAAGTCTTTGGTGGCACTCAGAGATAGAGTATTAGCAGGTGATACTGGGCAGGCTACACTAGATTCTGATGGGGTTTGGAGATTTTCTGGCCGTTTGTCTGTTCCGAGAGTTAGGGATTTGATTCAGCTGATTCTTAGAGAGGCCCATGATTCTAGATGTTCTATCCATCCGGGCACCCTATGATGTATCATAATTTGAGGTAGCATTAATGGTGGAGCGATATGAGGAGGGACATCTCAGATTATATGTCTCGTTGCTTGTGTTGTCAGCAGGTGAAGGCCTAGAATTTGAGGCTTGGAGGTGAGTTGCAGAGATTACCCATTCCTGAGTGGAAGTTGGAGCGTATCACCATGGATTTCATTGTGGGCTTGCCTCGGACTTCTAGAGGTGTTGACAATATCTGGGTCACCGTGGATCGATTGACCAAGTCAGCACACTTCTTCTAATTCATACTTCCTTTAGTGTAGAGAGGCTAGCTTGTATCTATATTTGGGAAGAGGTTCATCTTCATGGTGTGCCTATTTCTATCATTTCAGACAGGGTTCACCGTTCACTTCTTTCTTTTAGAGAGTATTTCATGAGGAGTTGGGCACCTGTGTCAATCTTTGCACAGCATTCCTCCCGCAGACTAATGGCCTGTCAAAGCGTACTATTCAGGTCCTTGAGGATATGTTGTGGTCCTGTGTCTTGGACTTTGGAGGTCAATGGGATCAGTTCTTGCCCTTGGCAGATTTTTGCGTACAGCAATAGCTACCACTCTAGCATTCAGATGGCCCCATTTGAGGCTCTATATGGTAGGCGTTGTCGCACTCCAGTTGGATGGTTTGTGTCTACGGAGCCTAGGCCGCGTGGTACAGACTTGTTTCAGGAGGCCTTAGTGCATGTGAGGATGATTCAGGATCAGCTCAGGACATCTCCGAGTAGACACCAGAGTTACGCGGATCGCAGACGTCGACCGTTAAGATTTGCTATTGGTGATAGGGTATTTCTCCGAGTATCACCCATGAAGGGCGTGACGAGATTTGGGAGTCATGGCAAGCTTAGCCTCAGGTATATTGGGTTTTTTGAGATTTCAAGGATAGTTGGTGAGGTGGCCTATGAGTTAGCCTTACCTCCAGCATTCTCAACTATTCATCCAGTTTTTCATGTTTCGATGTTGCATCGGCATATTCCAGATGAGTCACATTTGATCCTGTATGATGAAGTTGAGTTGGATAACCGTCTGTTTTATGTTGTGGAGCCCGTTTCTATTTTGGCTAGAGATGTGAGGCAGTTTCCATCGTTTAGAGTGTTCCTGTAGCGATCCCAAGTTATTTATGACTTGCTGGAACTGACTGTTCGGTCACCTAGTAGTTCGTTTGGATTTTATGCCCGTTTCCCTATTTTTGAGCTTTTGGATCTTTCGGAACTGGAAAAGTTGATTTTGGTCATAAGCTCAGGTAAACAACCTTAGAAGAGGATTCTAATGGTTCCATAAGCTCCGAAATGACAAAATTAGGCTAGAAGCATAGCTGGCATGAGTCCCGAGGTTTTTGGTGTAACTTTGGGGCCATTTGGCGCTTTAGCTTTTGAATTTTGGCTTAAGATTGACTTTAGTCAACATTCTTGGTAAACGCACTCAGATGAGAATTTTGTCAGCGCGGTTAGTTCCAGAATGCTGAGTTTGTTCTAGAATGACCCTTCGTGTGCTTCCCGAAGCTTTCGATCTAATTCTGAAGCCCTTGGTAGAAGTTGGCTAAAATGACGCTTTGGGTGTGGGACCCACCTTTTGTTGAAACGACCTCGTATGGAAATTTTGACTGCTCCATTGAGTCTAGAACGTCGAATTTGATGGGGTAGCATATCTCGTTTGCATGAACGGGGTTCCGAACGAATTTCGAGCACCCTGTCAGAGTTTTTGCAAAGGCCAAAACTCAGCTGCTGAAGGTCTATTCCTTTTCCGCGTGAGTGTTCTCCGCTTTCGCGGAGTAGGTGCACATTCGCGGAGGTCTGGTTGCCTCTCCTCTTTCTCTTCTCCGCGTTCGTGTGAGAGGCGCTGCGTTCGCGGAGGCTTGGGTGCTTTCCCTCCGCGTTCACGTGAGATGCTCTGCTCTAGCGGAGGTCTGGGATTTGTAACTCTGTGTTCGCGGGCTCTTGGCCACATTCACGAAGGTCTTTGCGTCTAGCCTTTTATTTTAAAACCAGACGCGAATCAACTTTTTAGCTAAGTTAGAAAGAGTGTTTCTCCCTCATTTCTCAACGGAGTTCGGTGATTCGAAGTCCCAGTTGTCCGAAATATTCGTGGATTTAAGGGTGTTTGATCGGGTAGTGCTGGAGAGTCCTAGTTTGAGGTAATTTGTCGTTGTTTTGGGCTGTCGTAGTTGGGTTTTTGTGTTTTTGTTGGTTTTTTCTTTTGATCGTTGCATGGAGCTGTTCGATGCCCCGAATTGTGTTCCATTTTGGAACACAAATTTGGGGGTTGGTTTGGGACCTTTTTACAGAGTCAATTTTGGGATTTCTAAAGTGGGTCCCACATTTCCCGATGTTGACTCCGAAGTTGGTATGTCTCCGATTTTGATGATTTTAGTGTCTAAACGACCGTTCTAATGATGTGATTTTATTTTTGATAGCATGGCAGCAGTCTGAAGCCATTCGAAAGGGAAAAGCTCCAACGGAGTGACTTAGAGCGTGTGCGGTCGGCCATCTAGTAGGTTACGGCTTCCCATCTTGTTGGATTGAACTGGATTGTGTGAATGCATGCTGATTTATGTTTGAATCTGGGGCGGGGTTCTATTATTTCTTCTCTTCTTCTCAAAAATCTTGTTTTAGGCTTGATTTTCAGGCTGTATTGGCGGCAGTATCATGCTATCGGTGGGGTTGTTTGGGTGTTGATGCATATGGTTTATCTAGTTGGTTGTTTATTTATGTTGGAGCATGTTTCTTGCCTTAGTCTAGGTTAGACTAGGTTTTCCTTAGACTCATGTACCTATTAGATTCTGGTATGTATCCGACGTCGATTCGGATGGACTAGGTCCTTGTAGACCGAAATAGCAAACTTGGGTATGATAGTATGAGCCTAGCTTTGGCTTTGTATTGTTGTAATCTATTGGCTTCTCTCTCCTTTTCTATGGTACCAATGTGTCGTCAGAGGCGTGGTGTTTTCCCGAGATTTTTGGTGTTTCGAGATCGGTTCTATGGTGATGTGGTTGTTGGTAGATGACGATCCATATTGGTTTGGTATTTGAGATTGTTAGGTTGGGTTGATTTCTATGTAGGTTGTAGTTTGAGGAGGTTTGGTTGGCATGAAAGGGGCACTCGTATTCTTGCTAATTTTTCCTTGTTTATTTGGATACTTGCTGAGTATCATGTTGTCTAGTACTCACTCTTTGCTTCTATGCTTGTGTAGATTCCGAGCTTGGTACCGTGTGATTGTCTCTCTCCTTCATCTATTTTTCAGGCTTTTAGAGGACTTTGAGAGGTAGTTACTTCTCATCCCAGTGGGCCTTATTATTCCTTACTTTATATTTTATTCTATTCGAAAAACAAAGACATTGAGACCTGTACTTATCTTTCAATTTTATATTTATGTTAGTGGCTTGTACACATGACAATCAAATTGTGAGGTTATATTAGAATGAATAAATCTTATGCTTTTATGTTATTCTTGTCTTATTTTCTACATTTCTTTCGTATCGTTAGGTTGAGGCTGACTTGTTTTGGTGAGAATAGACGAGTGTTATTACGTCCATTTTTGTGTTGTGACATTACTACACTTAAAGAATAAGCAAGATCGGGTTTTGTGTGTGCTAGGTAAATTAGCCTTCCTACAAGTCTCTAATATATTCCTTTATCAACGGGAATTCGATTAGGTTCAACACTTAATTTTGGGCCTTCTTCAACATGTGTATCAGTTGGTTGGAAAGTTCTCATGCCAGTTTCCTTTAACAAATCTAAAGTATATTTTCTTTGGGACAATAAAATTTCTTTAGATGATCTAGACACTTCAATTCCAAGGAAAAACTTTAATGGACCAAAGTCCTTCATCTCAAATTCCTTAGATAGGTAGCTTTGGAGAGCATTCCTTCCTTTAGCTTTATTTCCAATCACCACCATGTAAGCAACATATACAATAAAGGTACTAATTTTACGTTGTTGTCTCTTCAAGAACAAAGTGTGATCGGTGTTTCTTTGAGTATAGCCAAATGCCTTCATGGATTTGGTGAATTTTCCAAACCACATTCTTGGTGAATGTTTCAGTCCATGAAGTGATTTCTTTAATCTGTATACATTATGATCATGTGATCTCGGTATCTTTAACCTTGGAGGATAATCCATATAGACTTCTTCAGACAACTCACCATGTAAAAAGCATTTTTCACATCAAATTGTTGTACTAGCCAATCAAAATTTGCAGCCAAGGATAATAACACTCGAACTGTGTTGATTTTTGCAACAGGTGCAAATGTTTCTGTATAGTTGATTCCATAGGTCTGAGTATATCCCTTAGCCACTAAGTCTTAACTTTGAATGAAAAGGCTTTTTCAGCCAAACAAAATGGCAGATCTCTCTCTTCCTACTATGGAGCACTGATTCAAATTTTCAGTGAGTTGGATCATCGTGATAAGGTGATCATGGGAAATGTATAAAGGATGTCACTTCTTACCACAACTCTATTCAACACAACAAAGGGTGCACATCTTTCTTGCTGGTTCAGATGGTGAATTTGAATAGATTCGTGGTAAAATCTTGAGGAAGGATCATCTTCAAGAATTAGAAGAATGTTACTCAATGGTTTGTTGTAAATTTGTCCAGCATGCAACACTGAATGGAAAACTTGAAAAATTAGAAGCATCAGCCATGGTGAGCAAAAACAGATCTAATCAAAATTTGTTCTCTCAAAATCAACTGGATCGAATGAGGTATAAGGGTATCAACAAGTCCGCCTATAAGTGTACTCATTTTAATCAACCAGGGCACACAAAAGATCATTATTTTGAATTTTTGGGATATCTAGAATTGTGGGATCATAATTGTGATTCTAGTAGGAGAAATGCAAGCAAGAGTTCCACTACTGCAATTGTAGAAACAAAATGCCGAGAAAGATGTTGTTGGACAATCCACAACCTTGGTAGTAACGAGAGGTAACAGTGGTAAGACTTTAAAATCATCTGCACATGTTTCTATTGTCTGTGTCCACTTATCATATCCTTCATCTTTTTCAGTAGATGGTTGTGTACTCCTATGAAAAATGAAAGTTTCTCTTTTTCAACAATATATATCTCTATGATTTGAGACCACACATCATAATTTGTTTCATTTAGAATAATCCTTGCATTGAAAAAGGAATTTTTAGATGGAAAGATAATCGGGGTGGATACGGAAGCATCTGATTTGCCCATTGCTCTGATACCAAGTTCAATTGTTGAACAGAATAGCTCTTTCGTATTCAGTTATTTCTCAAATGAGACATGTAAATCAATATATAGCTGCTGCTAAGTTACAATACTTGGAAAGAACTAATTGCTAGCTATTTAGCCTAGAATCAAGGGCTTAAGATAAGCTTTCTATTTGACAAAGATTATTAGAATCAATAAATTTTTCTATTTATAAAGATTAAAAATCAAGCCTAAAATATCTCTATGTTAAATACTTTGTTTTTGTCAAAATAACCTCAGAATCCTTAAATTGAAATCATAAGCTGAAAATCGAAATGTGTCTACACATAAAGAACATTTAAAAGGTTACAATTTCTCATTAAAACTAATATCCTTAAATAACATGACACCCACGTGAGAAATGTACTCATGAAATGCCTTTGATGACAATCCTTTAGTAAGGGATCTACAATCATAGAGTTTGTACCAATATATTCTATAGACATATCACTACTCAAAACTTTTCATTAACAACTAGGAATTTTATGTCAATGTGTTTTGACTTTACCAAACTCCTACTATTATTAGAATAAAAGATTGCTAACTTATTATCACAAACTAACTTAAGTATATTCTTTCAATTTTATCAATAAATTCAAAGCTGTGACAAATTCTGCAAGCGTATTCACGTAATGACCTCTAGGTCATTTCTATGTTTATGCCTCCTATTCATCGTTTAGAGCTTTCCTATAGTAATTCCGAGTCATTTATGACTTGCTATGACTGAGAGTTCGGTCACCTGGTCATTCATTTGGTTTTTGTGTGAGTTTTAGTGTTTTGGAGTTCTTAAACGTTGAACGGTCATTTTTCACCAAGAGTTTGAGAAGATGACCTCAGAATCCAATTCTAACAATTTAATCAGCTTTAGAAGGGTCATTTTAGGCTAGTAGCATGGTTGACATGATTCCCAAGGCTTTCAGTGTGAGTTTGTGTTATTTGGCCTTTTAAATTTCAAGTTAAGGCCTAAATTTTACTTTATTCAATGTTCTAAGTAAACGAGTTCAGATAAGAAGTTTGTCAACACGGTTAGCTCCGAAATGTTGAGTTTGGTCTAGAATGACCCTTCGTTTGGATTCTGAGGCTTCCAGGCTAATTCCAAGGCCCCTTGTGGATTTTGGCTTAAAATGGAGTTTAGGTGTGGGACCTACTTTTTCCCGAGATGACCTAGTTTGGGAATTTTGACTGCTCCGTTGAGTAAAAAATATTGAATTTTGTAGGGTTGTATATCTCGTTTGCATGCACGGGGTTCTGAATGAATCTCGGGCACCCCGTCGCAAAATTTAGAGTTTAAACAAACCAGCTAAAGTGCTAATATCTGGTTCACGCTTTTAGCGACCAAAAATTAGACTTTTAGCGACTAAAAATAGACTTTTAGTGACAAGATCTTGGCTATTTAAATAGTGAATTTGCAGCATTATTTCTTATTTTCTATAGGCGATTTCACCCTCATCCGAGCTCTGATTTGAGTGATTTGATGTACTGTGTGATCGTTGGGAGTGTGGCTACTTGGGTTTGTGATTAGAAGCTGTTGAGGAACCTTCATTTGAGGTAAATTTGAGCTTGAAGGTGCTGTATGTTGTTATTGTGGCTGTTTTTGAGCCTCGGATTGTTTTCAATTTTGGAACACAAGTTCGGGATGTAGTTTAGGACCTCTGGATAGAGTCAATTCTAGAAATTCCAGTGCGGGTTCCACAATTCTCGTTTGACTCTAAAATTTGTTCGTCTCCATTTTATGTGTTTTAATGTCTAAATGATCGTACTTATGTTGTGATCCTATTTTTGATAGTGTGGCAGCATTCAGAGGCCGTTCGGAAAGGAAAAGCTTTGGTCTTGTGATTTGGAGTGCGGGCGGTCGGCCTAAAGGTAGGCTACAACTTCCTTTCTTTTAAATTGAGTAAGGAAGTGTGAATTCATGATGATTAGCGTGAATTGGGGATAGGTACCTAGTATTCTTGCTTTTCCTTTTTAGAAACTATGTATTAGGGTTGATTAATATTGTTCGAGGGTAATACCATGTTAGTTGGGGGTTGTATGAGTGTTGTTGCATGTTGTGTGACTTAGTTGTGTTATTACTTGTTTTCTGAAACATGTTCGGTCTTAGTCTAGGATAGACTAGTGATGCCTTAAACCAACGAGCCTTGTAGCTTCATCATATTTTCGATGTCATTTTGGAAGCACTAGGTCTGTGTAGACTGAAATAGCAGACTTGAGTCCTATAGTATGAGTCTTAGTCTATGCATTTGCGTAGCTTGTTAAACCTTCTGTCTTCTCTCCCTGTCTCTGTGTCTCTAATTTATTACCGGAGGTTGCATTCTTTTTCGGGGTTGGAGTATTTCAGGCTTGGAGCTTTCATAATTCTTTTGGAGTGGACGTTGATCCACAGTGGCTTGGAGCCTACTTGAGATCCTCTACGGAGTCGACACACCCCTGGGTCACTCTTGCTAGCTGGGTGACTTACGCCCCTAGGAGTGGACTGGGTGATTGGGCGGCCTTGATATCCAAGATCCTCTATAGAGTCGACATGCCCTCGGGTCACTCTTGCTAGCTATGCCGGTAAAGCCTCATGGAGTAGAATGTCTGGCTGGGTAGCCTGGATTGGTTATCACTCTTGCTAGCTTTGATGGGAGTTTACTGGTTTCTTTGTTCATGGTTACTTGAGCTATGAGCCCAGCTCTTTTTCTTTAGTTTAGATTTTTGTTATTCTCCTTTCTTGTAGTCTTAGCTGTTTTGTGTACATGTCGGGCTTATGGGGTCCGTTCATGTTTTATTTAAACTTGCACACGAGTGTACCTTATGGGCTTATGGGATCCAGTTAGGTTTAGTTTAGCTGTACTTAGATTTACTTTCAGTATATGTGCTTTGCTTCTTTTCTTGCTTTGACCTTTGTTTGTGTCTAGATTCTCTCTTTTCAGATTGTGTTTACCTTTTTTGGTCAGTCGACATATGATAAATACTAAGTACCTTTGTTTTGTTACTCATGCTACACTCTACATCTTTTTTGTGATGCAGGTTCTAGTACCAGCTACTAGCGGTGATTGTTAGTGCCATCTTTTACAACTTTGGGATATCTGGCGAGGGTGGGCACTTGGTGTCCTGGATCAGCCTGTCTCCTTCTATACATATGTTAGCTAGTCTTTTGCCACTGAGATGGCTTGTGGTGGTCCACTTGAGTGACTTGTATTTGTTCATAACAGACAACTCTGTACTCGTGACTTACGGGTTCTTGGAAGGTTTCTTGTATATATAGTTTTTGGTTTTTTTCATTTTTGTCTCTTTTCTTATTGTTAGTGTTATTTCAGTTTAAGTTCTACCGTTGTACCCATGACTTCTCATTCTAGGTACGGGTTGGGTTACCTACTGGTGCGTTATAGTAGGTGTCATCATGACTTGCGAAGTTGGATCATGAAAAGTTGGTATCAGAGCCCCAGGTTCATCGATCTCATTTGTATAGAGCTAATACCTAGTAATGTCTTATGGATTAGTGTGGAGATGTCTTGTCACAACCCAAAGTACCCCCTAGGTGTGACATGGCGTATAGGACCCCGAGAGGCCCCATACAGGCCACTTAGCATACACATACATAAGGTAAAGAAAAAAATAAGGAAAAGATAGACAATCTCATAAAAGTAAAGTGTTTACAAGCAAAAGTCTTGACTGTCTCAAAAGCCATCTAATACAAAAGAATGATCGGGACGTAACCCGTACATCATATACAAGTCTGAAACTGAAAAGTAAAGGAAAGCAATAAAGTCTCTTAGTCCCCAAAGCATG
The DNA here is from genome assembly GCA_018342035.1 of Solanum appendiculatum. Taxonomy (NCBI): domain Eukaryota; kingdom Viridiplantae; phylum Streptophyta; class Magnoliopsida; order Solanales; family Solanaceae; genus Solanum; species Solanum appendiculatum. The sequence continues at coordinate 293,869 of JAGDQO010001015.1, forward strand.
AGGACTCACCAAGGCTGATAGCTCGAACTCTGAAAACAACTAACCATAAGAGTGCAAAGGATGACTGTCTGACCCTACATTATAAGAGAATGTAGGCACAAGTATGCATTAGTACGTGGAATGTACTAAGTATGAAGCAAATGCGTATAATCACATAAATCATGCCAATGAGATGCTTTCATGTAGGAAATCATGTTAGTGAGATATCATCATGAACATGCAATGAACAAACTAAATAATGTGACAAAAAGGGTTAGAAACTCAATGCACAACATGGTCAATGCAAGCTAGTCATGTCATAAGTCTTGTCTCTTGAGATGCTTCTAGTACCCTAGTTCTTTATTATGGGATTTTTTACATTTAACCGACATAGAATATGCGAGCTATAACATGTAATCCAGTGTATACCCCACACTGAAAAGGGGAGTGATGTCTACCCCACACCACTAGAAGGGGTGTCCCACTTGCCAAGGTGAGGACCATAAATCTGTAGCTAACGTGGATCCACTAGCTATGTGTCTTTCTGAGACAAAACCTATGAGGCACGTAGCTATGGGACTTAGGGATTGCTACTAAGGGTCCATGGACGCTAAACGAAAACCTTCATCCCAAAAGCTCGCTCGGTGCTAAGTAAAATCCCAAGGAATAGTCCATTAAGCTTTATTCATATCTTAACCAAGGAAGAGGTACATCTAGGGTTACAAAATCCAAGCTAAGATCATATCATGACATTTCAACTACCATGGGCTTGCCCAAGCTTACGTCATTAGAATAGCTCCTAATCGATTCATAGGTGAGAAAGCCTTTCAACCATATGAACTCTAATTTATGTGAGAAAACCTTTCACTTTCATATTCTTAGCTTATTGTGAAGAGAACCTTTTCACAACTCATGGATGCCATTATCTATATGCACCCTAGCCATTATAAGCATAATTCTCATGAAACATGCATCTCTTATGCAAGCTATTCATATACATAAATCATGATCTAGTATGGGTAAATGTCAATTCACCTTAGAATCATGCAATAAACTAGAATCATGCATATTTTCATCAATTTCATAAGTTCATAAATGCATGGATCATTCTTCATCATGAATTCATAACTAGGAATCATGGCTCATGCATGGGTTCATACAATTTCTACTCAAATCATATAAATCATGCTAGATCGTGCACTAAGTTACTTTATCACGCTAGATCGTGGACTAGGAATCATAAAATCAACAATTAGAATCATAATTGAAGAACCCATAAGAATTGATCAAAACTCTAACTCAATTTGGGGAAATTGAAATTGGAAGAAAATTAAGGACCCATTGGAGGAAAGGACTCCAATGGTGAATGCTAACATACCTCAACAAAGCCCACAAGAAATTGCAAGAAAATCAATGACCTTTAATGGAGGATCCTAGCACTTCTTCTTCCTTGAGAATTGAGAGAACTTTTCTAGAGAGAGAAATATTTTGAAAGTTGGAGAATTTGAGAATGAGAATAATGAAGGGAAATTTGGGATAAAAGACTAATATAGTGAGTCAATTTAGGGGCAAAGTCGTAATTAAAAAGGCTTAAAAGAATTGGCAAAAGACATAAAAACCCCTGGAAAAATAACCGTCGGACCCTATCTACGGTCGGACATACAGTCCGTAAGTCAACCTACGGACCGTCATGTTCTTCCGTAGATAGATTCAGAGAGTGCTCCAACTTGGACCCCCAACGACAGGTCACCATGTATGGCTCGTGGGCCAATCAACGGGCCGTACATGGCAACAGTAGATTTGAACTTAGGGCTTAAGAATTTTACTAAGTCTGGAAAAATTATCCGTGGAAAGACCTACGGTCCGTCCTGCTAGCCCGTAGACTCGACTTCAGAAACTTGATTTTCAAAACATTTTACCCTCTTTTGACGGATGTATTCTACGGTCCGTCAGCTAGTCTGCGACCCGTAGACTGCGTCCGTAGAGAGTGACTCTGGGCCAAAAATTGGAAAATTTTCTCTTTCAAAAACTAAGGTGTTATCCTATCTTTGGGATGCTACAGGATGTCATTAGGAATTTATTCCTTTTTGTATCGCTTTTGTGAAGCATGTATTATTAGGTTATTGGAATCTTACATGTTTCACTCTTTTCACAAGATGGCTGGTACATTTCGTATGGAGGCTCGGGGTAGGAGTCGACCTTCTTTACCGAGTAGGGGTGCAGCACCACCCCCAGTTAGATAGTAGGGTCCGGAGCCTGGAGAGGACCCTCCAGCAGCCTTTGTCAGGGCCCAGTCAATGGCGGTAGGATTTGCTCAGCCTCCACCCAGACCGGCTATGGCTCCAGATCTTGAGGCAGCCATTGCCCGACTTTTGACAGTGCTTAGGGGCATCCGTAGGCCCCAGCTGCAGCACTAATACCAGCACCTGCACCAGCGCAAGTCCAGTAGGACCAACCTACAGTGGAGGCACCTGGAATGCCCAGCCCATGATTGCAGCCAGAGTTATTCTGCTAGAGGAGTAGAAGATGCTCAGAGTTTTCTTGATGCTTTCACCTCCAAGGTTTTCTAGGGCTGTGGGTGAGGATGCCCATGAGTTTCTTGCTACTTGCCGGGAGTGGCTTCATACTTTGGGTTTACTGGAGTCAAGAGGAGCAGACTTCACTGCATATCAGTTTGATGGGCCAGCCCGATAGTGGTGGTGTACCTTTATTGAGACCATGCCAACTGTGTCTCCTCCGATCACCTGGACCAAGTTTTGTGAGGCCTTTTTGGTAAGGTTCATCTCTCGCAGCATTAGAGATCATCTCTCGAATAAGTTTTCTAGGTTGGAGCAGGGTTCCATGAGTGCGTCTGAGTATAAGGCGAGGTTTCACGAGCTCTCCCGCTATGGTACCATGATTCTACCGATTGAGGAGGAGAGAGTTTTGTGTTTTATCTAAGGGTTGAGGCTCCACTAGCGCATTGTGACTCAGTCTCCAGTCTCTCTGGGTCGTTCTTTTCTAGATATTGTTGATCATGCCCACACTATTGAACAGCTCCATCATGAGACCTAAGGGGGAAGCAACAAAAGAGCTAGATATGAGGGCAACTACAATGGGTTCTATTCTAGGTCAAAAGATGCACATTCTAAGACTCGGCGGAACTTTCAGCAGATTTAGCCAAATCGGCCTGTTCATGCATCATTGTAGTCTTCAGAGGGTGACCCGTATAGCCGGAGTGAAGTTGGATCTAGTCAAAGTCACTGGTCTCAGTCTTATGCTCTAGGCCGTAGTGGTCATTCTTCTGGGAGAAGATCATCTCCAAGTTGCTCTGATTGTGGTGACTTGGGTCACTAGGCCAGAGATTTCCCTTTTCATAGGTGGATTGCTCTAGCTCTGTAGGCAGCCCCACCAGCTCTACCAGTAGCATCTCCAGCTAGGGGTCAAGGTCAGGGTCAAGACTGTCGCAATGGAAAGAAGGGTATTCGGGGTGGTCCCACAAAGGCAGGTTAGGTGGTAGGTCTGATGGCCAGGGAAGAGATGGGCAGGGCCATTTCTATGCAGCTCCATCAAGGGCGAAGGCTGAGGCATCGTACTATATGATCACAGGTACAATTCTTTTATGCCATCAGTCTGCCTCACCTTTATTTGATCCAGCCTCTGCCTATTCTTATGTGCCTGTGTATTGTGCTTCTCATTTGGGTATGAGTTCTAAGCCTATGGCAGCGCCATTACGTGTGTCGACCCCCGTAGGTGAGTCTTTAGTAGTGGATCAGTTATTTCGATCTTGCTTAGTTACTATCAAGGGGCGTGACACCCGGGCTGACCTTATATTGTTAGATATGCTTGATTTTGTTGTTATTCTGGGTATGGATTGGTTATCCCTCTACTGTGTAGTTTTAGATTGGTTCTATAAGACCATTACCTAGCCATGCCTTGTATTCCCCCGGTGGTGTTGCATGGCTCCATTAGTAGCACACCGGTTGGAGTTAAATCTTTCAATCAGACTCGGAGGCTAGTGGCTAGTGAGTGTTTGTCTTATTTGGCTTATGTACGGGATATGAGTAAGAAGGTCCCTCCAGTTGAGTCTATTCCAATTTTCTATGAATTTGTAGATGTGTTTCCTACCGACCTACATGGCCTACCCCCAGAGCGTGATATTGATTTCCCTATTGAGCTTGAGCTGGGTACTCAACCTATTTCTATCCCACCATATTGGATGGCTCCTACAGAGCTCAAGGGGCTCAGTGTTAAGCTTCAGGATCTCTTGGGTAAGGGATTCATTAGGCCTAGTGTATTGCCTTGGGGCTCTCCCTTTCTGTTTGTGAAGAAGAAGGACGGTTGGATGTGCATGTGTATTGACTATAGGCAGTTGAATAAGTGACTGTGAAGAACCGTTACCCCATGCCTAGGATTGATGATCTATTTGACCAGCATCAGGGTGTTGTAGTGTTTTTCAAGATTGATATGAGGTCTGGTTACCATCAGTTGAGGATTAGGGCAGTGGACATCCGTAAGATTATATTTAGGACTTGATATGGCCATTATGAGTTCCTAGTGATTCTCTTTTGGATTGACTAATGCCCCTGCCTCCTTCATGGACTTGATGACGCAAGTGTTCAAGCTGTATCTTGATTTGTTCGTCATTTTGTTCATTGATGACATTCTTGTATACTCACAGAGCAAGAGTGATGATGAGTAGCACCTGAGGATTGTGCTCTAGACTTTGAGAGATCAACGACTTTATGACAAGTTTTCAAAGTACGAGTTTAGGCTGAAGTATGTAGCATTCTTGGGGCACGTGATGTCTAAGGATGGCATCATGGTAGATCTGGTGAAGATTGATGTTGTTCGTGATCAGGCTAGGCCCACTTCAGTTACTGAGGATCGAAGCTTCGTTAGATTAGCAGGCTAATATAGACGGTTTTCAAAGGGCTTCTCCACCATTGCAGCACCTCTGACCCAGCTGAATCACCTTGATATTCCTTTTGAGTGGTCTGAGGAGTGTGAGTTGAGCTTTCAAAAGCTAAAAGAGTTGGTCACTACTGCTCCTATATTGAGTCTTCTAGTTGAGGGCGAGGGTTCTGGCATTGTCTTAGGTTGTGTATTGATGCAAAAGGGTCGGTTCATTGCTTATGTGTCGAGGTAGCTTAGGGTTCATGAGCTCAACTACTCCACTCATGACTTGGAGTTGATGGTGGTAGTTTTTGCTCTTAAGATCTAGAGGCATTACCTGTATGGAGTCCGTTGTGAGATCTGTACTGATCACATGAGTCTTCAATACATCATGAGCCAGAGGGACCTTAACTAGAGGTAGCGTCGCTTGATTGAGCTTCTGAAGGACTACGATCTTTCTGTTATCTACCATCCATGCAAGGCAAATGTAGTAGCGGACGCCTTAAGTCGGAAGGCGGTGATTATGGGTAATCTAGCCTTCCTATCTACTATGGAGTGACCTTTAGCTTTGGACATTTAGTCCTTAGCTAAATAGATGGTTCGGTTGGATGTTTCAAATTCTAGGCGTGTTTTAGCCTATGTGGAAGTTCAGTCCTCTCTACTTGATTAGATCCATAGCCAATTTGAGGATGAGGCCTTGCTGGCACTTTGAGATCGGGTTTTAATGGGTAAAATCGGTAAGGTTACCTTTGATTCAGATGGGGTTTTGAGGTTTGTAGGCCGTATTTGTGTTTCGAGAGTTGGGGGCTTGATTCAGTTAATACTTCGTGAGGTCCATGTGTAACACCTCGTACTTGGAAAAGAGGGAAAATGTAGATTTTTAGTTGGAGGCATGGCCTATGGTTGGTAGGAGTACCTACAGACCGTAGATGGCATCCGTAGGTAGTGGGGAAATAATTTTCAAAAAATCAAGTTTCAAAACCCCTTTCTACAGTTCGCCAGAACGGCCCGTCACACTATGTACGAGTCGTAGGTAGGTCTCATAGGTCACTCTTAGACTTAGTGAAATTGAAGGCCTAAAGTTGGTTTTTATGGTTGTCCATGTACGAGCCGTAGGTATATCTATGAACCGTACATGGGTCTTGTCATTTGATGGTCCAAAAATCTAATTTCTGAATCCATCGGCAGTTGACCAGGATGGTCCATAGTAGGACCTATGGGCCGTAGGTCTGAACCATAGGTGAGGCTCGACAGTTATTTTAAAGGGGCTTTTTGGTCATTTCCTAATTGTTTTAACCCAATACTATGTCGTTTTGTCTTCTACCTTAATCCCTATATAAACATTCTGAACCCCCAATTTACCCACTTCAACTAATTCTCCTAAATCCCTAAAGATTGACCAAGTTCATCCTCCCAAAATTTCCTCGCTCTAAAGCTTGAAGAAGAAGACTACGACTTTAAGATCAAGGGTCCAATCCTCAATTCTCTTTGGGCTTATAGCAACAAGGTACAATAGTATTCACCTATGGAATCCTTTCCTCCATAGGGTTCCTAAATTCTCAAATTTTATAAAGATATGCATGTTTCTCTATGAAATTGATAATGATCAAAGTTTGCTTTGAGAGTAAAGCATCGATGTAGTTGTTGTGATTGTGAAAGGGTTTTCTCACATAAAGAATTCGTAAGGTTGAAAGATTTTCCCACCTAAGTTGAATCAAGACTAAGGAGCTATTCTAATGAACTCTAGCTTGGATTTACTACTTAATTGTGCCTTTCCATGGATAATAAGATTGATATGATTAATGACTATTCCATGGGATTTATACTTAGCACCGAGTGGACAAGCGGTGATTACCCATATCCTATGTACTATGTGCCACCATAGGATGATTGTCTTATATAGACATTAGCTAGTGGATTCACTTTAGCTCAAGACTCATGGTCCTTACCTAGGCAAGTAGGACAATCTCTTTTTGGTGTAGGGGATTCCATGTTATAGCTCACATAGTCTATGTCGGTTAAGGCTAACTTCCCACACTAATGAACTAAGGTTACTTTCTAAAAGTATCTCAAATGTGTTTTAAAGATGTTTAGCTTGCATTGACCATGGTTATGCCTTATGTTTTCTAACATGTTGATTTATGATTTAGCTTGGTCATTGCATGTCATATAAAGTCCTTTTTTAGCATGATTTTATAACTCTTATGCATTGCTATGATACCTGGTTCATTGCATGTACTAACGCATTCTTTTGCCTACATTATCTCATGAATATAGGGTCCGACGTTCCTACCTCGCATTCTTGTGGCTAAGTGATTTCATCGACCTTTGAAGATTGGTGAATCCTCATGTTTTGAGGACCGAGACTCTTTTATCTTTTATGTCATTTCAGTTTTCAGACTTTGTATGGGTTACGTCCCAGATTTATTCTATTGATGAGTACATGGCTTATTGAGACTTATGCTTAGACTTTCACTTTTTTGTCAATCTCTTTTATATGAAAGGTTGTTTCTAAACTTTCATTAAATTTTATTATCTTGTATGATGTATGTTATGTGGCTTGTGTGGGCTCTCGGGGTCCTATATGTCATGTCACGTCTAGGGTGTACTTTAGGTCGTGACAAACTTAGTATTAAGAGAACAAGGTTTAGAAAGGTCCTAGGATGTCTCATAAGTCACGTCGAGTCGAGTCTTGTTCAGGAGTGTGAAGTGTACCACACTTATGAATGAGAGGCTATAAGATGTTTAGGAAATTCCACTTCTTTCATCACTCTAAAGTCGTGCGATAGAGCTTAACTCTATGTGTCTCTCTCCTAATCCCTATATGATTCTTTTCAGGATATGGCACCTCGAAGAGCATACGTTAGAAGAAATGCGAGAGATAATGTGGAACGAGAACCTCCTCAAGAAGCTTCTCAAGTTCTGGTCGACCCTTTGGCCGAACAAGTGACTAACGTATAGTTTAGGGCTGCTTTTAAAGTGTTGGCCCAAGCCAATAGGGAGGTTGTGGCCCCATGAACCCAAATGAGGGTACGACGGCAACTAGAGTAAGGGGCTTCACTAAGATGAATCCTCTGGAGTTTCATGGTTCCAAGGTTGAGGAAGATCCTCAAGAGTTCATCGATGAGGTATACAAGGTTTTGATAATCATGGGTACGACACCGGTGGAAAAGGCATAATTGGCCCCTTATCAACTTAAGGGTGTTGCTCAAGCGTGGTTCAACATATGGATAGAAGAAAGGGCGGTTGATGCGGATCCTCTTGATTGGGAAAAGTTTAAGGTTGCTCTCCTTGATAGGTTCTTTCCCCTTGAGATGAGGAAGGCCAAGGTGCTTGAATTCATTAACCTTCGTCAAGGAAATATGAGTGTTAAGGAATATGCTTTGAAATTTATGCAATTGTCTAGATATGCTCCTACTATGGTTGTCGATCCTAGGGCAAGGATGAGTAAGTTTGTTTCAGGAGTATCTGAGATGGTGGTTAAGGAATGACGTACCACCATGCTTATCAATGATATGGACATTTCTCGTCTAATGGTTCATACTAAACAAATCAAAGAGGAGAAACTAAAGGAGAAGTCTAGGGAGGCTAAGAGGGCTAAGACCGGTGATGGCGACTTTTCACACTCAAGGTCCAATGGACATGGTCGTTCTAAGTTCCAAAAAAGGTTTTCCCATCAAGGTTCTTCCAATGCTCCGGCTCCTAAGTTCAACAAAGTAAGAGGTGTCTAACCCTAAGCCCCAAGGAGAAAATGGTGGTGGATCTTCAATGTCTACTTGTTCTAGATGTGGAACAAAGCATGAGGGTAAATGCCTAGCAAGTTCCAATGCATGTTTTGGTTGTGACAAGACAATCCATAAGATAAGGGATTGTCCCTCCGTTCTTAAGAATGACGGAGATTATCATCGACGGTATCAAACGTATCCTTCGTCAGGTTCTAGTGGAAATCAGAAGCAAAACAGATTCTATACACTTCAAACTCATCATGAGCAAGAGGGTTCTCCCATTGTGGTTACCGGTATGTTGATATTCTTTCACCTAGATGTTTATGCTTTGCTTGATCTCGGTGCTACCTTTTCTTTTGTGACGCCATATATGGTTATACGGGTTGATGTTCTTTCAGATGTGTTGATAGACCCTTTTTCTATCTCTACCCCTATTGGTGAATCTCTTGTGACTAAGAGAGTCTACAGAAGTTGTCCTGTGTCCTTACCCCATAGAGTCACTCATGTTGATCTTGTATAGCTTAATATATTAGATTTCAATATTATTCTTGGTATGGATTGGTTGTATTCATGTTACGCTTCTATTGATTGTAGGACCCGAGTGGTCAAGTTTCAATTTCCAAATGACCCATCCGAGAGTAGAAAGGGGAAAATTTTATGCGTAAGAGTCAGTTTGTTTCTTGTCATAAAGCTAGAAAGATGATTTCTAAAGGTTGCATATACCATCTTGTTTGGGTTAGGGATATGGATTCTGAAACCCTTACCTTTGAGTCGGTCCCCATTGTTAATGAGTTTTTGGAAGTGTTTCTCGATGATTTACCCTATATTCCTCCCAAAAGGGAAATAGACTTCGATATCGACCTTCTCCCATATACGCAACCTATCTCTATTCCTCATTATCGAATGGCTCTGGCAAAACTTAAGGAGTTAAAGAAGCAATTGAATGATTTGTTGGATAAGGATTTCATCTGACCGAGTATCTCTCCATGGGGTGCCCCGGTTTTGTTTGTTCGAAAGAAAGATGGTTCACTTCATATGTGTATTGACTATCGCCAATTAAATAAGGTTGCCATTAAGAATAAGTACCTTGTACCAAGGATAGATGATTTGTTTGATCAACTCCAAGGAGTGAGTTACTTCTCTAAGATTGACCATCAGTCGGGCTATCACCAATTGAGGGTAAAGAAAGATGACATTTTGAAGAAGGCTTTTTGAACCTGGTATGGTCATTACGTATTCTTGGTAATCTCATTTGGTTTGACTAATGCTCCGGCCGCATTTATGGATTTGATGAATAGAGTGTTCAGACAATACCTAGATATGTTTGTGATTGTATTTATCGATGATATTTTGATTTACTTAAGGAATGAAGATGAGCACACTAATCATTTGAGGATTGTGTTGCAAGTCCTTGAGGACTAACAACTCTTTGCAAAGTTTAGTAAATATGAGTTTTGGTTAAGAACCGAGGCTTTTCTTAGTCACGTTGTTTCCGGTAAAGGTATTGAGGTGGATCCTAAGAAGTAGGATGTGGTTAAGAGTTGGCCTAGACCTCTATCCCCTTTGGATATTCGAAGTTTCTTGGGTTTGGCTGGTTATTATAGAAGGTTTGTAAAAGGGTTTTCTTTGATTGCCTCTCCATTGATGGCATTGACCCAAAAGAAAGTTAAGTTTGTATGGTCAGAAGCATGTGAAAAGAGTTTTCAAGAATTGAAAGATAGACTAACCATCGTTCCGGTATTGACTTTACCGGAAGGGTCCGATGGATTTGTGGTTTATTATGATGCTTCAAGGGTTTGACTAGAATGTGTTCTTATGAAAAATGGGAAAGTTATTGCTTATGCTTCACAACAACTTAAAATTCAAGAAAAGAACTATCCTATCCATGATTTGGAACTAGCGGCAGTCGTATTTTCTTTGAAGATTTGGAGGCACTACTTATATGGTGTTCATGTTGATGTCTTTACCAACCACAAGAGTTTGCAATTTGTGTTCAAGCAAAAGGATCTAAATCTTAGCCAAAGGTGGTGGCTTGAGTTGCTAAATGATTATGATATGAGTGTTCTCTATCACCCCAGCTAGGCAAATGTGGTGGCAAATTCTCTTAGTTGTCTATCCATGGGTAGTGTTGAGAAGGATAAGAAGAAGTTAGTTCGAGATGTTCATCGATTGGCCCGATTGGGTGTTCAATTGTTTGATTCCGGTTGGGTGTTCATTTGGTTGATTCTACTAAAAGTGGTGTTATGGTTCATAATGGTTCAAAATCGTCTTTTGTTTCAGATGTGATGGAAAAACAAGGTCCGGATCCGATCTTGATGGAATTGAAGGAAGTGGTACTTAAAAAGTCCATTGAGACTTTCTCCCAAGAGGGAGATGGTGTACTTTGATTTCAAGGTCGTCTATGTGTTCCCAATGTTGATGATTTGAGGAGGCAGATTTTGTTGGAAGCCCATAGTTCTCGATATTCCATTCACCCGGGAGCCACCAAGATGTACCGTAACTTGCTGGAGGTCAATTGATGGAATGGGATTGAGAAGGATATTGTGGAATTTGTGGCAAAGTGTCCTAATTTTGAACAAGTGAAAGTTGAGAATTAAAAGTCAAGAGGTTTGTCCCAAAATATTAGTATTCCTACTTGGAAGTAGGAAGACCTGAATATGGACTTTATTGTTGGTTAACCCCGCACCTAGCAACAACATGACTCAATTTGGGTTATTGTGGATCGTATGAAAAAATCGGCTCATTTCATTCCCATCAAGGTTTCTTATTCGGCGGATGACTATGCCAAGTTATACCTTTGGGAGATGGTTAGGTTGCATGGAGTTTCCATATCCATTATCTCCGACCGTGCTACCCAATTCACTTCTCAATTTTGAAAATCTTTCCAAAAGAGCCTTGGTACTCGTGTTAAGCTTAGCACGACCGTTCATCCTCAAATCGATAGGCAAGCGGAGCGTATTATCCAAACTTTGGAAGATATGTTGAGAGCTTGTGTGATTGAATTCAAGGGTGATTGAGATGATCATTTGCCTTTGATTGAGTTTGCTTATAATAATAGCTATCATTCAAGTATTGGTATGGCTCCATTTGAGGCTCTTTGTGGTTGGAGGTGTAGATCTCCTATAGGTTGGTTTGAAGTTGGTGAAGTAGCTTTGATAGGTCCCGAGTTGATACATGAGTCTATGGAGAAAGTTCGTCTTACTAGAGGAAGATTAAAAAGGGCCCAAAGTCGATAAAAGTCCTATGCCGATGTTAGAAGAATAGATCTAGAATTTGATGTTAATGACTGGGTCTACTTTATAATTTCACCCATGAAGGGTGTAATGAGGTTTGGAAAGAAAGGAAGCTTAGTCCCCGTTATGTGGACCCATATCAGATTTTGAGGGGAATTGGGAATTTTGCTTATGAACTTGATTTGCCTAATGACTTGGCAGCGGTGCATTCGGTTTCGCATGTCTCTTTGTTGAAGAAATGTATTGGTGATACGACATATATAGTACCATTAGAGAGTCTTGGTATAAAAGAGAGTCTTTCTTATGAAGAGGTTCCGATTGAGATTTTGGACCGGCAAGTTAAGAAGTTAAGGAATAAGGAAGTTGCAGTCGTAAAGGTTTTATGGAGGAATCAAAGAGTTGAGGGTGCTACTTGGAAGGCCGAGGCCGATATGATATCCCGTTACCCCCATCTCTTTCCCTCCGATCCTACTCTAGCTTGAGGTATTTAGTTCCTCATGGTTCATTCTCATGTCTTAGTCATTTTCATGTTTCCTTATGCATCCATGCTCATGAAAACCTGCTTTCGAGATTTTGATTTAGCTATGATTGATTTCTTCATGGTTATGTGCATTTGAGCATGACTTGTATGTATACCTTATGAAATGATGTTTTTTAATATGTTTGAGCGTGGAGTTGATATTCCTCCTTGGTTATGCGATGTTGATGAAATTGCATTCTTGTTGGGCCGTTAGATCTTTTTCCTACCCATTTTATGTTGCCTTGAGTTCCATTCGAGGATGAATGTCCCCAAGGGGAAGATATTGTAACAACTCGAACTTGGAAAAGAGGAAAAATGTAGATTTTGAGTTGCAAGCATGACCTACAGTTCCCACCTACGGTTGGTAGGAGTACCTACGGACCATAGATGGCATCCGTAGGTAGTGGGGAAGTAATTTTCAAAAAATCAAGTTTCAGAACCCCTTTCTATGGTTCACCAGGATAGCCTATCACTCTATGTACAAGTTGTGGGTAGGTCTCGTAGGTCACTCTCAAACTTAGTGAAATTTAAGGCCTAAAGTAAGTTTCTACGGTTGGCCATGTACGGACCGTAGGTAGACCTACAAATCGTACATGTGTCCTATCATTTGATGGTCCAAAAATCTAGTTTTTGAATCCATCGACAGTTTACCTGGACGGTCCGTAGTAGGTTTGAACTGTAGGTGAGGCTCGGCAATTATTTTAAAGGGGCTTTTTGGCCTTTTTCTAATTGTTTAACCCAATACTATGTCATTTTGTCTTCTATCCTAAGCACTATAAAAACGTTTTAAACCCCCAATTGACCCAATTCAACTCATTCTCCTAAATCCCTAAAAATTGACCAAGTTCATCCTCCCAAAATTTCCTCTCTTTAAAGCTTGAAAAAGAAGACTATTACTTCAAGATCAAACCTCCAATCCTCCATTCTCTTTGGGATTCTAGCAACAAGTTATGATAGTATTCACCTATGAAGTCGTTTCCTTTATAGAGTTCCTAAATTCTCCAATTTTACAAGTTTGAATGTCCAATAAAAACTAGGGTTTTCTTCAATCGCATGGGTTCTTTTTCAATTATGATCCAATTGATTGTTTTATATCTTTTTATAGATGAATTGGAGTAATTACCTGTTTCTAAGATGAATTCATATGAACCCATACATGATCCATGATTTCTAGACTATGATCCTATGATGAAGCTTATGAACTATCAAAAATGAATTTATAAAAACATGCATGTTTCTCTATGAAATTGATAATGATCTAACGTTGCTTTGAGAGTAAAGCATTGATGTTGTTGTTGTTATGATTGTGAAAGGGTTTCTCACATAAAGGATTCATAAGGTTGAAGGTTTTCTCACCTAAGTTGAATCAAGACTAAGGAGCTTTTCTAATGAATTCTAGCTTGGATTGACTACTTAATTGTGCCTTTCCATGGATAATAAGATGTATATGATTAATGAATATTCCATGGAATTTATGCTTAGCACCGAGTGGACAATCAGTGATTACCCATGTCCTATAAACTATGTGTCATCATAGGATGATTGTCTTAGATAGAAATTAGCTAGTGGATCCATTTTAGCTCAAGACTCATGGTCCTTACCTTGGCAAGTAGGAAAATCTCTTTTCTGTGTGGGATAGACACTGGATTCCATTTTATAGCTCACATTGTATATGTCGGGTAAGGCTAACTTTCCACAATAATGAACCAAGGTTACTTTCTAAAACTATCTCAAATGTGTATTAAAGATGTTTAGCTTGCATTGACCATGGTTATGACTTCTATTTTCTAAAATGTTGATTTATGATTTAGCTTGGCATTGCATGTCTTATAAAGTCCCTTTTTTGCATGAATTTATAACTCTTATGCATTGTTATTATCTTTGGTACATTCCATGCACTAACACATACTTTTGCCTACATTATCTCATGAATGTAGGGTCCGGCGTTCCTACCTCGCATTCTCGTGGTGAAGTGATTTCATTGACCTTTGAAGACTGGTGATTCCTCATGTTTCGAGGACCGAGACTCTTTTATCTTGTATGTCATTTCAGTTTTCAGACTTTGTATTGGTTATGTCCCAGATTTATTCTATAGATGTAGTAGATGGCTTATTGAAACTTATGCTTAGACTTCCGCTTTTTTGTCAATCTCTTTTATATGAAATGTTGTTGCTAAACTTTCTTTAAATTCTATTAGTGTGTATGATGTATGCTAAGTGGCTTGTATGGGGCCTCTCGGGGTCCTATACGCTATGTAAAGTCTAGGATGTACTTTAGGTCGTGACACCATAATTCTAGATACTATATCCATTCGGGCACCGTGAAGATGTATCGTGACTTGAGGCAGCATTACGGGTTGGGTGGCATAAGAAAAGATATTACAGACTATGCATCCCGTTACCTTAGTTGCCAGTAGGTGAAGGCCGAGCATCTGAGACCTGGTGGTGATTTTCAAAGATTACCCATTTTGGAGTAGAAGTGGGATTGCATCACCATGGATTTTGTAGTAGGGTTGCCTCAGACTTCAAGAGGTGTCGATAGTATTTGGGTCATTATTGATCATTTGACCAAATGAGCACACTTGCTTCCTGTTAAGTCTTCATTCAGCGGTGAGAGATTGTCCCGTATCTACTTTCGTGAGGTGGTTCATCTACATGGTGTGCCGGTCTCTATTATATCAGACTGTGGCACTCAGTTTACTTTTAGCTTCTATACGACTTTTCAGGATGAGTTGGGCACTCGTGTTGACCTTAGCATAGCCTTCCTGTCACGACCTAAAGTACCCCCTAGACGTGACATGGCGTACAAGACCCTGAAAGGCCCCATACAAGCCACTTAGCATACATCATACAAGATAATAGTAGTTAAGAGTTCAAAAGACAATTTATATCATCAAGAGTTGGCAAAAGTAGCGGAAGTTTAACATAGACAAAAAGCCATCTAATACATCAATAGAATGAAATTTGGGCTGTAACCCATACAAGTTCAAAAGTAAAATGACATAAAACTATAAACGTGGCATTGTCCTTGAAGTATGAGGACTCACTAAGTCTTTTTATAACAAGTACAATGATCTAGCCACGAATGGAGGGAGAAGAGTCATCACGCTCTACATTAGTCAAACAATGTAAGCAAGAGTATGCTTTAGTACATAGAATGTACCAAGTTTGATAACCATGCATAAAAGTTATAAAATCATGCTAAAAAAGGGCTATACATAAGATGCAATGACAAGTTAAATCATAAGATGACATGATAGAAAACATGACTCAAAACCATAGCCAATGCAAGGAAATCATCTTAAAACAACACATACTTGATATACCCTTTTAGGAAGTAACCTTAGTTCATTATGTGGGAAATTAGCATTAACCGACATAGATCATGTGAGCTATAACGTGGAATCCGGTGTCTACCCGACACCAAAAAGAGGTGTCCTTACTTGCCAAGGGAAAAACCATAAACTTCTAGCTTAAGTGGATCCACTAGCTAATGTCAATCTAAGACAATCATCCTATGGTGGCACATAGTTTAAGGGACATGGGTAATCGTCGCTTGTCCACTCGGTGCTAAGCATAAATTCCATGGAAGATTCATTAATCTTAACTTGCTTTATCATTATGAGACATGGGTAATCGCCACTTGTCTTATCATTCATGGAAGGGCACATCAAATAGCCAATCCAAGCTAAAATTCATTAGAATAGCTCCTTAATCTTGATTCAAAGTCTAGTTGAGAAAACCTTTCAACCCTTATGAATCCTTTATGTGAAAAAATCCTTTCACATTCATTTTTTGAGTAATATGAGAAAAATTCTTTCACAACACAACAACAACAACATTGATACTTCACTCTCAAAGCAACCTTAAATCATTTATCTCAATTTCATAAAGAACATACATATCTTCATAAATTCATCTTTCATAGTTCAAGAACCTCATCATAAGATCAAAGTCTAGAAATCATGGATTTCACATGGGTTCATGGGGATTCAACTTCAAAACATGCAATTAGCTCAATTCATGAATAAAACAACTCAAATCAATCAATTAGATCATAATTTGAAAGAACCAATGAGATAGAAGAAAACCAAAATTTCAATTGGAGAATCTAACTTTACAAAATTAGAGAATTTAGGAACCCTATGGAGGAAAGGACTCCATAGAGGAAAGCCCTCATATCTTGGAGTTCAATTCCCCAATCAATGGAGAATTAGAGACTTGACTTGAATCCCTAGCCTTCTTCTTCAAGACTTAGAAAGAGAAATATTTGGAGGGATTTGGGGGAATTTGAAGAGTGATTAGAATAGGTAGAATTTAGGCCTAGAAGACTTATATAGGATCTAGGATTAGGACTAAACCGCCTTAGATTAGGTATAAGTCAATTAGGGAAAAGACCAAAAAGCCCTTAAAATTACCTGCCAAACTCAGACCTACAGTTTGAACCTACGACTGTCCAACTGTAGAAAGATTCAGAGACTATTCAATTTTGACTTCAATCGATGGAACCCATGTATGGTTCGTAGGTCCATTGACGATCTATACATGGCTACCATAGATCCCAACTTAAGGATTTAAAATTTCACTAAGTTTGGGAGAGACCTACGAGACCTTTCTACGGTCCGTAAAAGAAATGACGGACCGTCTTGTTGAGTCGTTGAAAGGATTTTGAAACTTGACATTTTGAAAATATTTTCCCCACTACCTACGGATTCATTTATAGCCTGTAGGAGCTCCTACGATCCATAGTTGGGATCCGTAGACACAGACACCAATTTAGAAAATATGAAATTTTTCCTTCTTTTAAAATCCGTGGTATTACAAAATCTCTCCCTTGGAAACATTCATTTTTGAATGGAACTCAAGACATCATAAGGAGGGTAAAAGCTAGATCTAACAGCCCAACATGAAGGCAATCACATAAATGCACATATCCGAGGAAGAAACATCAACTCCAAGGTAATAGCATGATCAAAACATCATTTCATAAGGTCTTTATGCAACTCATACTCAAAGGCACATAACATGTAGAAATCAATCAAGTTAACCCATTTTTCTAAAAAATTAAGCTTTTCATGAACATGCATAAATGAGGAATCATGAGAATATCTAAGACACATGAGACCAAAAAGGGTGAACCATGAGGAACCAAATACCTCAAGCTAGAGTAGGAGCGGAGGGAAAAAAGATGAGGATAACGGGACATCATATCGGCCTCGGCCTCCCAAGTAGCACCCTCAACTAACTGATTCCTCCGAAGGACTTTTACGGAAGCAGCTTCTTTATTTCTCAACTTCCGAACTTGCCGATCCAAAATTTCAACATGAACTTCTTCATAAGAAAGACTCTCTTTCACACCAAGACTCTCCAATTATATAATAGATGTCGAATCTACAAAACATTTCTTTAACAAAGAGACATGGAAAACCGGATGAATCGAAGCCAAGTCATTAGGCAAATCAAATTCATAACTTTGCCAATACGCCTAAAAATTTGATATGGGCCCACACAACGGGGACTTAAGCTTCCCTTTCTTTCCAAACCTCATCACACCCTTCATGGGCGAGATTTTCAAGTAGACCAAATCATTAACCTAAAATTTTAGATCTCTCCTTCTAACATCGGCATAGGACTTTTGTCGAGTTTGAGCCGTTTTCAACCTTTGTCTAATAAGTCAAACTTTCTTCCTAGCCTCATGTACCAATTTGGGACCTATCAAAGTGACTTGGACAACTTCAAACAAACCTATAGGAGATCTACACCTCCTACCATAAAGAGCCTCAAATGGAACCATACTGATACTCGAATGATAGCTATTATTATAAGCAAACTCAATCAAAGGCAAATGATCATCCTAATTACCCTTGAAGTCAATCACACAAGCTCTCAACATATCTTCAAAAGTTTTGATAGTACTCTCCTCTTTCCCATCAGTTTGAGGATGAAAGGCATGCTAAGCTTAACACGGGTACCAATGCCTTTTTAGAAAGATTTCCAAAACTGAGAAGTGAATTGGGTACTACGATCAGATATAATGGATAGGGGCACTCCATGTATCCTAACCATCTACCTTAGGTACAACTTAGCATAGTCCTCCACAAAATAAGAGACCTTGATGGGAATGAAAAGAGCCGATTTCATCATACAATCTACAATAACCCAAATCGACTCATGTTGTCACTCAGTGCAGGATAAACCAACAATAAAGTCTATACTCTGGTCCTCCTACTTCCAAGTAGGAATACTAATATTTTGGGACAAATCTCCTTACTTTTGGTGCTCTACTTTCACTTGTGGACAATTAGGACACTTAGCCACAAATCCGCAATGTCCTTCTTCATCCCATTCAACCAATAGACCTCCCGCAAATCACTGTACATCTTGGTGGCTATCTGGTGAATGGAATATCGGTAACTATGGGCTTCCGATAAAATCTGCTCCCTCAAACTATCAACATTGGGAACACACAAACCACCTTGATATCGGAGTACACCATCTTCCCTTTGGGAGAAAGCCTCAACGTACTTTTTAAGCACCTCTTCCTTCAACTCCATCAAGATTGGATCAAGACATTGCTTTGATTTCGCATCTGATACAAAGGATGATTCTGAACCATTATGAACAACAATGCCACCTTCTTAGAATAAATCAAATGAACACCCAATCGGGCCAATCTATGAACATCTTGAACCAACTCCTTCTTATTATCTTCAATATGAGCAACACTACCATGGATAACTAACTAAGGGCATCTGCTACCACATTCACCTTATTGAGGTGATAGAGGACACTCATGTCATAGTCCTTTAGCAACTCAAGACACCTCCTTTGGCAAAGATTCATATCCTTTTTCTTGAACACATATTGCAAACTCTTGTGGTCGGTAAAGTAATCAACATGAACACTATACAAGTAATGCCTCCAAATCTTTAGACCAAACACAACCGCCGCTAGTTCTAAGTCATGGGTAGGATAGTTCTTTTCATGAATCTTAAGTTGCCTTGAAGCATAAGCAATGAATTTCCCATTCCGCATAAGAACATATCCCAACCCAATTCTTGAGGTATCACAATAAACCCCAAATCCATCGGACCCTTCCGGTAAAGTCAATATCGGAGAGAAGGTAAGCCTATCTTTTAATTCTTGGAAAATCTTCTCATATGCTTCAGACCATACGAACTTAACCTTCTTCTGGGTCAATGCCGTCAATGGAGAGGCAATCGAAGAGAGAACCCTTCAACAAACCTTCTATAGTAACCAGCCAAACCCAAGAAACTTCGAATATTCGAAGGGGATAGAGGTCTTGGCCAACTCTTAACCACATACGTCTTCTTAGGATCTACCTCAATACCCTTAATGGAAACAATGTGACAAAGAAAAGCCACGGATCTCAACCAAAACTAACATTTACTAAACTTTACAAAGAGTTGTTGGTCTTTGAGGACTTGCAGCACAATCCTCAAAGGATTGGTATGCTCAATCTCACTCCTTGAGTAAATCAAAATATAGTCGATGAACACAATTAGAAACATATCTATGTATTGTCTAAACACCCTATTCATCAAATCCATAAATGCAGTCGGAGCATTTGTCAAACCAAACGATATTACTAAGAATTCGTAATGACCATATCTAGTCCAAAAAGCCATCTTTGGAATGTCATCTTCCTTCATCCTCAATTGGTGATAACCCAACCGGAGGCAATTCTTGGAGAATTAACTTGCTCCTTGAAGTTGATCAAAAAAGTCATTTATCCTTGGAAAAGGATACTTGTTCTTAATAGTAACCTTATTCAATTGACGGTAGTCAATACACATACAAAGTGAACCATCCTTCTTTCGAACAAACAACACTGGAGCACCCCATGGAGAGATACTCGGTCGGATGAAGCCCTTATCCAACAAATCTTTCAATTGCTCTTTTAATTCCTTAAGTTTTGCCAAAGCCACGGTAAGAAGGAATAGAGATAGGTTGCGTGTCTGGGAGAAGGTCAATACTGAAGTCTGTTTCCCTAACAGGAGGAACACCGGGAATATCATTGGGAAACACTTCCAGAAATTCATTAACAATGAGGACAGACTCAAAGATAGGGGTTTTGGAATCCATATCCCTAACCCAAACAAGATAGCATATGTAACCCTTAGAAATCATTTTTCTAGCTTTAAGAAAAGAAACAAACCTACTCTTAAGCAAAGAATTTCCCCCTTTCAACTCTAAAACGGGTTCATCTGGAAATTAGAACTTGACCACTCGGGTTCTTCAATTAATAGAAACATAACATGAATGTAGTAAATCCATCCCAAGAATAACATCAAAATCTAACATATCAAGCTCTACTAGATCCACATGAGTGACTCTATAGGGTAAGAAGACGGGACAATTTCTATATTCTCTTAGCCACGATAGATTCACCAATAGGAGTAGAGACGTAAAAATGATCTATCAACACATCCGAAGGAACATCAGACCTCATAGTCACATATGGCGTTACAAATGAGAAGGTAGAACCGAGATCAAGCAAAGCATAAACATCAAGATTAAAAACTTTCAACATATCGGTAACCACATCGGGAGAACCTTCTTGCTCATGACGATTTTGGAGTGCATAGAATCTGTTTTACTTTTGACTCCCACTAGAACCCGACGAAAGATGAGGTTGAGCCCGTCGACGGTTATCTCCTTCATTCTTAACAACGGAGGGAAAATACCTAATCTTATGATCAGTCTTTCCACAACCAAAGCATGCATTGGAACCGGCTAGACATTTACCCTCATGCTTTCTTCCACACTTAGCACAAGTAGACAATAAAGATCCACCACTATGTTCTCCTTAAGGGTTAAGGTTAGACACCCTTTCCTTGTTGAAGTTAGGAGCCAGAGCATTGAAGGAACCTTGACCAGAGAATCTTTGTCGGAATTTAGAACGATCATGCCCATCGGGCCTTGAGTGTGAAAAGTCACCATCACCGGTCCTAGCCTTCTTTGTCTCCTTAGACTTCTCCTTTAATTTCTCTTTTTCGATTTGTTAAGCATGAACCATTAGGTGAGAAATGTCCATATCATGGATAAGCATAGTGGTACAACATTCTTTGACCACCATTTCAGATACTCCCGAAACAAACTTACTCATCCTTGCCCTAGGATCGACAACCATAGTAGGAGCATACCTTGACAATTGTGTGAATTTCAAAGCATACTCCTTCACACTCATGTTTCCTTGACGAAGGTTGATGAACTCAAGCACATTTTCCTCCCTCGTCTCAGGGGGAAAGAACCTATCAAGAAAAGCAACCTTAAACTTTTCCCAATCAAGAAAACCTGCATCAACCACCTCCTCACTCTTCCATTGTTCAAACCACACTTGAGCAACACCCTTAAGTTGATAAGCGGCCAATTCTGCCTTTTTCACCGGGGTTACACCCATGATCATTAGCACCTTGTACACCTCATCAGTGAACTCTTGAGGATCTTCCTCGACCTTAAAACCATGAAACTCTGGAAGATTCATCCTAGTGAAGTCCCTCACTTTAGATGCCGCCGTACCCACATTTGGGTTCATGGGGACCACAGCCTCCCTATTGGCCTAAGCCATCATGGCTTGGGCCAACACTTGAAAAGCAGCCCTAAACTCTGCATTAGTTACTTGCTCGGCCATATGGTCGATCGAAACTTAAGGAGCTTCTTGTTCCACATTCTCTCTTGTATTCCTCCTAGCATATGCCCTTCGAGTGTACATATCCTAAAAAGCATCGGCTAGGGATTAGGAGAGAGACGTATAGAGCTAAACTCTATCACACGACTTTAGAGTAATAAAAGAAGAGGAGTTTCTTAAACATCTTATAGCCTCTCCTTCATAAGTGTGGCGCGCTTCACACCCATTAACAGGACTTTATTCGACGTGGCTTATGAGACATCCTAGGACCTTTCTAAAACCTTGTGCTCTGAGTACCAAGCTTGTCACAACCTAAAGTACCCCCTAGACGTGACATGGCATACAAGACCCCGAAAGGCCCTATACAAGCCACTTAGCATACATCATACAAGATAATTGTAGTTAAGAGTTCAAAAGACAATTTATATCATCAAGAGTTAACAAAAGTAGCGGAAGTTTAATATAGTCTCAAAGCCATCTAATACATCAATAGAATGAAATTTGGCACGTAACCCATACAAGTTCAAAATTAAAATGACATAAAACTATAAATTTGTCTTTGTCCTCAAAATGAGAACTCACCAAGTCTTCATATCACATGTACAACGATCTAGCCATGAATGGAGGGAGAAGAGTCTCCAGGCCCTACATTAGTGAAACAATGTAGGAAAAAGTATGCGTTAGTACATAGAATGTACCAAGTATGATAACTATACATTGAAATTATAAAATCATGCTAAGAAAGGGGCTATAAATAAGATGCAATGACCAAGTTAAATCATAAGATGACTTGATAGAAAACATGAGTCAAAACCATAGTCAATACAAGGAAATCATCTTAAAACAACACATACTTGAAATACCTTTTTAGGAAGTTACCTTAGTTCATTATGTGGGAAATTAGCCTTAACCGACAAAGACCATGTAAGCTATAACATGGAATCCGGTGTCTACCCCACACCAAAAAGAGGTGTCCTTACTTTTCAAGATAAGAACCATAAATGTCTAGCTTAAGTGGATCCACTAGCTAATTTCTATCTAAGACAATCATCCTATGGTGGCACATAGTTTATGGGACATGGGTAATCGTCGCTTGTCCACTTGGAGCTAAGCATAAATCCCACGAAATAATCATTAATCTTAACTTGCTTTATCATTATGAGACATGGGTAATCGCAACTTGTTTTATCATTCATGGAAGGGCACATAAAATAGCCAATCCAAGATAAAATTCATTAGAATAGCTCCTTAATCTTGATTCAAAGTCTAGTTGAGAAAACCTTTCAACCCTTATGAATACTTTATGTGAGAAAATCCTTTCATATTCATGTTTTGAGTAATATGTGAGAAATCCTTTCACAATACAACAACAACAACATTGATGCTTCACTCTCAAAGCAACCTTAAATCATTTATCTCAATTTCATAAAGAACTTGCATATCTTCATAAATTCATCTTTCATAGTTCAAGAACCTCATCATAAGATCAAAGTCTAGAAATCATGGATTTCACATGGGTTTATGGGGATTCAACTTCAAAACATGCAATTAACACAATTCATGCATAAAAGGACTTAAATCAGTCAATTAGATCATCATTTGAAAGAACTCATAGGATAGAAGAAAACCCTAATTTCAATTAGAGAATCTAACTTTACAAAATTGGAGAATTTAGGAACCCTATGGACGAAAGGACTCCATAGGTGAAAGCCATCATACCTTGGAGTTCAATGCCCACAATCAATGGAGACTTTGAGACTTGACTTGAATCCCTAGCCTTTTTCTTCTAGCCTTAGAGAGAGAAATATTTGGGGAAATCTTTGGAGGGATTTGGGAGAATTTGAAAAGTGATTAGAATAGGTAGATTTTAGAATTAGAAGACTTATATAGGATCTAGGATTAGGACTAAACCACCTTAGATTAGGTATAAGTCAATTAGAGAAAAGACCAAAAAGCCCTTAAAATTAACTGTTGGACTCAGACCTATGGTCCATAGGTCCAACTACGGACCGTCTTGTCCAACCGTAGAAAGATTCAGATACTATTCAATTTTAACCTTCAATCGATGTAACCCATGTACGGTTCATAGGTCCATTGATGGTCCGTACATGGCAACCATTAATCTCAACTTAAGGCTTTAAAATTTCACTAACTCAGGGAGAGACCTACGAGACCTTTCTACGGTCCGCAAAAGAAATGACGGACCATCCTATTGAGTTGTAGAAAGAATTATGAAACTTGATATTTTTAAAATATTTTCCCCACTGCATATGAATTCCATCTACGGCCCGTAGGAGCTCCTACGGTCCGTAGGTGGGATCCGTAGACACAGACACCAGTTTAGAAAATCTAAAATTTTCCTTCTTTTAAAATCTGAGGTGTTACACTTCCACCGACAGACTGATGGTCAGTCGGAGCGTAATATTAAAGTTCTTGAGGATATGTTCCAGGCTTGTGTTTTAGATTTTGGAGATTAGTGGGAATAGCTCTTACCTTTGGCAAAGTTTGCGTACAACAACAGCTACCATTCTAGCATTCAGATGGCCCCATTCGAGGCCTTATATGGTAAGTCTTGTCTCTCTCTAGTGGGTTGGTTTGAGTCTATAGAGCCTAGACCATGTGGTACAGACTTGATTCAGGAGGCTTTGGAGCAGGTTAGGGTGATTCAGGATAGACTTTGGATAGCTTAGAGTAGGCACATAACTTATGTTGATAGAGTGTTTCTTCGTGTGTCACCTATGAAGGGCTTGATGAGGTTTGGGAGGCAGGGCAAGATTAGCCCAAGGTATATTGGGCCTTTTAAGATCCTTTCGACTATTGGAGAGGTTGCATATGAGTTAGCTTTGACTCCGATGTTCTCAGCTATCCACCCAGTCTTTAGTGTATCGATGTTGCATCGATATGTTCCAGACGAGTCTCGTGTGCTTCAGTACGATGCAGTAGAGTTGGATGATTGCTTTACCTTCGTGGAGGAGCCAGTTGGCATTCTAGCTAGAGATGTGCGGTGATTGCATTCGAGAGCCATTCCTGTAGTTAAGGTCCCTTGGAGGCATCAACCAATTTAGAAGGCTACCTAGGACACCGACCATGATATGCGGGAGCAGTTTCTGGTTTGTTTGAGCCTTTGGGTACTTCTTGACTCCTACTTTCACAGATGAAAGCCCTTTTTAGTAGTGTATGTTGTAATGAACTCTAGGTCATTTCTATGTTTATGCCTCATGTTCGTCATTTAAAACTTTTCTATAGTGACCCCAAGTCATTTATGACTTTCTGGGACTGACAGATAGATCACCTGGTCGTTCATTGGTTTTTGTGCGAGTTTTAGTGTTTTAGAGATTTTAAACCTTGATAGGTCTGTTTTGACCAAAAGTTTGAGAAGATGACCTCATAATCAAATTCTGACAATTCTATCAGCTCTAAAAGGGTCATTTTAGGCTAGTAGCATAGTTGTCATGACTCCCGAGGCTTTTAGTGCGAGTTTGTGCGATTAGGCGTTTTAACTTTCAAGTTAAGGCCTAAGTTTGACTTTAGTCAACATTCTGAGTAAACAAACTTGGATAAGAATTCTGTCAGTGCGGTTAGCTTCGGAATGTTGAGTTTGGTCTAGAACAACCCTTTGTTTGGATCCCAACTCTCACTCTAGTTGTCGATGTACCCCCATTTGGGTTCACAGGAGAACTAACCTCTCATTGGCTTGAGCTGACATAGCTTATGCCAACACTTGAAAAGCAGCTCGGAACTCCACATTAGTCACTTGTTCGGCCAAAGGGTTGGCCGGAACTTAAGGAGCTTCTTGTTTCACATTCTCATTCGCATTCCTTCTAACATTTGCTCTTTGAGGGCCATATCCTGAAAAGTATCGAATAAGGATTATGAGAGAGACATATAGATTTAAACTCTTCTCGCACGAATTTAGAATGATGAAAGAAGTGGGATTTCCTAAACATCTTATAGCCTCCTACTCATAAGTGTGGCACGCTTCACACTCATGAACAAGACTCTACTTGATGTGACTTGTGAGAAATCCTAGGACCTTTCTAAACCTTGTGCTCTAAATACCAAGTTTTTCACGATCCAAAGTATACCCTAGGTGTAACATAGCGTATAGAATCCCGAAAGACTCTACACAAGCCACTTAGCATACATCATACAAGACAATAGAAATAAAGATTTCAAAAGTAGCGTTTCGATATCATAAAAGTGTTCGACAAAGCGAAAGTCTAATATAGTATACAAAACCCATCTAAAACATCAAAAGGAGTTATTAGGACGTAACCCATACACCACGTACATCATCCAAAAACTAGAAAGACATAAAGCAAGTAAATGTGTCTCAATCCTCAAAACATGAAAACTCACCAACTCTTGAATCCAGTAGAATGATTAACTAGCCACAAGTGTGAGAGGTAGGAGCGTCGAACCCTATATTTATGAGACAATGTAGGCACAACTATGCATTAGTATATGGAATGTACTAAGTATGGGTATATATGCATGAAATAGACATGATAGCATGAATGGTTTAAACATGTAATGCATGACCAACATTTGAACATTTAAAAGCTTAAAGAAGCAACATCGTATAAATCATAAGATATGGTCAATGTATTTAAAATAAGAGACATGACAAAGCTTTTTAAAGAAACATATTCATTTTGTGGGATATTAGCTTTAACCTACAATAAGACCATATGAGCTATAATATGGAATCCAATATATCTCTCATACCGAAAGAAGGGGATTCTACTTGCCAAGGTAGAATCTGTACACATCATCTTTTGCCAAAGTGGATCCACCAGCTAGGTCATTTAAGACAATCCTACGGGGGCACGCAGTTAGGGACTAGAGGTTGCTACTAGAGACTACCCTATATGAGTCTCCACCTCAAAGTCCTCTCGGTGCTAAGTAAAAATCCCAACGGAATAGATAAAAGTGAAATAACATTATAACACAGGAAAGACAATGATCGTTACCAATCCACATCTTAAGTCTAAACATAGAATAGATCCTTAAATTACAATTCAAACATAGATGAGAAAACCTTTCACCAATGTGAATCCATATGTGAGAAATACTTTTCACAATCAGAATCATATTCTTATGTGGGCAAACCTTTCACAACAACATTGATACTTTCGTCTAAAATCAGCTTATATCATAAACATTACTTCCATAAGACATGCATAGCTTTTCAAATTCATAGTTCATAGGTTCATGAGTTCTTCAAAAGTTCATAGTCAAAAATCATGGATCATGCATGGGTTCATATGATTTCAACTCAATATCATGTAATTACATTAAATCATGCAATAGAAGATTGAAAAAAAACAATTGAATCATAATTGAATAGAACCCATGGAGAATTAAGAAGAACCCTAATTTGATCAATTGAAATTGAATTTGAGACATTGAAAACCTTGGGGACCCTGTGGAGGAATGGAATCCATGGGTGAATACCCACATACCTTGCTACTCAAAGCCCAATATGAATGGTGATTTGAAGACCTTCGAGTGATCCTTAGCTTCTTCTTCTTCCTTAGGTTGAGAGGGAATTTGGGAGAATGAATTTGGTTGGGTTTTGGGGAAATAGGAGAATGGATTTAAAATGGGTAGATTTAGGACTTAAAGTCTTTATATAGGGCTTAGGATAGAGACCAAAATGACATAGCATAGGATTAAAACATTTAGGAAAAGACCCAAAAGCCCTTAAGAAATAACTACTAGAACTTCCTATAGTTTAGACCTACGGTCCGTCCTGGTCAACCGTAGAAAGGTTTAGAAGCCTTTAACTTAGACCAATCTTTGACGAGACCTGTCTACGGCCCGTAGAACATTCTACGGTCCATAGACCTCAACCCTAGAACTCAACTAATTTATCATTAAAAATTCACCAAGTCTGGGACCTACCTACGAGACCCATCTAAGACTCGTAGATCATTTGACGGACCCTCCTGGTCAGCCATGAAAGAGATACTGAAACTTGATTTTTGAAAAATTATTTTCCCTTTTCCTACGAGACTTGTCTACGACCCGTAGAAATTCCTACGAACCATAGACTGGTCTAGGAGACCTAAACAAGTAGCCACAATTTATGCAGTCTTTTCTCTTTTCAAAAGCTGAGGTATTACATAAATGTTTGGAATGAAGGGTGTATTTGTTTTAATCGGTGGGGTAAATGTAATTTGGGGCGGGTGTAGTTAATTTGGTTCGGGTGTAGTTAATTTGGATTGAGTGTAGTTAATTTAGGTAGGATATAATTAGTATGGCTGGATTTGTAAATTAATTTAAGTAGTTAAATTGTATCCAATAGATGGTAGCCACATATTAAAAAAATTTACTAAATTATTTAAATGATAATCAGTTATAAAAGAGGTCAATATTGAATCCGAAGATGGATGTCAGGGGTATTTGGAAGCCAACAGGTGTATGTCAAGGGTATTTTGGAGCCAATAGGTGGATGGATAGTAGTTCTGTACCATTTCAAATAGTTCAAGGGTATTTTAGGTCCTACTGTTTTTGAAAAACAACATGAGAAAAAGTAGAAAGATTCTAGTATGATCAATTATCATTGTCACGACCCAAAAATGGACGTGATGACACTCATCTAATCCCACCAAGATAGGTCAGCCTAAACACAACAATATGGAAAAAATGCGGAAATAAACTATTAACAACATAATCATGAAAAACTTAGTCATTCTCAAATACCCATAAAACCTAGTTATCACGTGTACAAACTACTAGTGTAATAATATAGAATTTGAAAGATAAATTCAAGTTTCAATATCTTTGATTCTCGAATAGAACAATATATAAAGAACAAGAGGGCCCGCCGGGATGACATGCAACTACCTCTCAAGTATCCATAGAAAAGCCTCGGATGTAGATAGAAGAAGAGCAATCATACAGGTCCGGCTCAAAACCTACACAAGTGTAGAAACAATGGGTGAGTACCAAACAACACGGTACTCAACAAGCAACCCACTAAAACAAGGTAAAACTAGCTAGAATACGAGAACTCCTTTCATCCCAGTCGAACTGCCACAACTACAACTTACATAGAAATCAACCCAAAGTAACAATTTATAAACAATTCACAAGGTTCCATAGTCACAGTTCAACAGTTACATTTCATCAAATCATAAGTGACAATTTCATCACTCACAATAGTCAAGTTTATCAGCCACAAGTATCAAGGTCATCAATCACAAATATCAAGGTCATCAATCACAAGTATCAAAGCCATCAATCACAATAATGAATGTCATCAATCACAATAATCAAGTTTATCTATCACAAATATCATTCGGAACTCATAGGGAACAACCATAGTCCATGTTCTCAATGGCAAAGACATCGGCATCAATAACACTCGCCGGATATCACCTCGACATAAAAAATAATCACCAACAATGACCTTAGCATCAATAACACTCACCAATAATGACCTCGACATCAATAACACTCACCGGCAATGACCTCGACATTAATAATACCCGTCGGTTATGACCTCGATTCACTAACACTCGCCGACAATGACCTTGACTCAATAACAGTCGCCGGTAATGACCTCGGCATCAACACAATATATCTCCTCACAGTGTTCCAGAATCAATGCAAATAGGCATGTTCATACAATAATGAAGAGATGGCAATCACATGCAATTCACACCCACAACAATACTATTGAAGTATCACAATAATCATTGAATCAATATCAATACTGAAGGTAATTCCCAATACACAATACACCATTATCAACACGTTGCTTGTTTAATTAACCTCGTTTCTATCATTAAGATTATCCCTTTTGAGCAATTAACCCATCACCTCATTGCCATTACTCCTGAACACATACAAGAAAGAGAGTTCAAGATTCTACAAGCTTTAACAAGGTTTAGAAGTTCACTTGCCTTAATCAATCATAAATCAATTGAAGACTTGAGCTTTTCTCTTCTGAACGATGTCCAAATAGACACAATCTAGTCAAACAAGTATCCACAATGAGATTCCGGAACTAACAACACCCATATCAAGCAATTTGAATAAATGGATCAAATTAGTTCAAAAAGCAGATTCGAAAATAAGATTTGAATTTGAAAATGTTACTTAAATATGTTATCCAAAACATTCGGAATCCATTGGTAAAAATCATTTCAAAAATGGAGTTTTACAGAGAACTATTCTCGAAAATTGTTAATATCAAATTCACAGCCAAAAAACACCAATAAAAAACCCAGGCAAAAATCAAAAACCAGAGACTCCAAATGCAATTGTATCTCAGTTAAAACTTTGATTACTCTTATTTTCATTTTTTAACTCCATCTGATTTTACTTCTTTTTTCTTCTTATTCAAACCCCACAATTGTGAAATTCATAATTTATTTAGAAAGGGCAAGCACTCTATCAAATTTCTAAATTATTTTATATCTTAACCATGTCAGTGAAAAAATTATGGCATAGAGATAAAAAAAAGGAGCACATTATTCTCAAAGTTTATGTGGAGAGTTATCACACCCTATATTGTTTAATCGAATAGAAAGTTGAAGGAGAGTAAAGTAGTTGTGTAAAAGAGCAACTAAAAACAGATGAAACTATAGTAGAAAAATTGAGAAACATGAAGTTAGGTTAGTACTCGAGCAAAAGGAGCAGTCCATCTTGATGACCTAAAACCTATCGATGGAGCAATGTATCTTTAGAACTGGCTTCCTTTAACGTTAGCGTACATACTCTCAAAAGTAGTGATGAACACTTAGCTGAGGGTCATGGCAAAAAAACACCCTCCTATAATGATCAATTGCGATAGAAATCATCAAATCAAGAACCAAAAGAATGAACTCTTTATACACAGAGTACTATTCTTGGAACTTGTTAATATCAAACTGGCACTAAAAATAATTTGATAAACAAAGCAGACAAAGAGAAGAAAGCAGCGACTCCGAACATGATAGTCTCTTGATTAGAATTTCTGATCATCCTTAAATCGAGGTACTTTCTGAGAATTTCGTCTCTTTCAAATACTCTTTCTTTCCTTTCTTCCCCAACTCTCCCTTTTTAACCACAGCCCCTATACCTACACTGCTCAATATCTATATTGTATCTATATGCTTACCTATACATACATATAAATTTGTCTCATTTATCCTTTTTATTTAAATTTCACAATTGTAAAATTCACCATTTATTTGCAAAAGAGAAACCCTCTTATCAATTTTTGAATTATTTCATATGTTAACTACCCGAGTAAAAATTATGGCATAGAAATAACAAATGAAATAAATCATTCTAAAAATTCTCTTGAACAATTATCAAAATCACACAAAAAACTCTGATAAACAAAACAAAACATCAGTATAAAAATAAATAAATTCTTAAACAAATAAGAAAAAGCAAAAGAACTCACATGCAAAAGCTTAAACAATCGAAAGCAAGAGACCTCTTTGAGAAAATATGAGCTTGTAGGAATATAATATTTGCAACACCCAAAAATGGAAGGAGAAGTAAATTTTTTCCATGTTGATATCTTAGGGACAAACAAAAGTTTAAGTATTTGAGTTTATCCATTCAAGCCGCCCAAAAAAAGACTCCTTGTTAAAACCAAAAACTATAGTAATCTAATGAATTGTTTTTAGCCCAGATTGAACTACTAAAACATTAACTAACTACACAATAAATGTGAAATATACAACAGTATTGAGGACCATTAGATAAGTTATTTGAGGCAGTTCAAGATTTTATTTAGAATGTACAACAGGCAACATCAAATGAAAATATTAAATACCAATACTACCCCTAAATACAGCCTGTTAGCTTAGATTTTTTTTTTACCATTAAAAATAGAGTACAACTTCAAAAGCATTAATGTACAAATAATTCAATGTAAATAATAAGGGAAATTCCTAAAATATCCATAACTCAGGATAAACAAGGTGCTCAACTCTCCCATATATAAGGAGTAAAGTAAAGTGGACATATGCTCGAGCTTTAATTACTAAAAAAAAAGTTTGTTTAAATTTTTTCTTTCAATTATGCTTGTTTTAATTCTAATCTCTTGGCGATCACTTGGTAAATAATTTGGAGGCGAATTACATTTGTATTTAATTCTATGTAAGTAATATCACCTTTGATAGCTATACCCTCTGTCCCTATTTACTTATCCATTTTTTACTTGACACACCTATTAAGAAAATAATAATTGACATAGCGAGCTTACTATTTTACCCCTATTAATTGATAGAATTCAAAAATCAATTACTCATTAAAAATGTTCTACCTTTTTTAAAAACGTTAACTTTCTAAACAAATTTAGAGTACAATAGGTAAAAATATATTGTCTTTTCTTGATTTGTCAGAAATGACAAGTAAAAAGGGACAAATAAAAAGTCTAAATTGGACAAGTAAAAAAAGACAGAGAGAGTAATTAACAAATATAAATCAATATAAAATTTGATTTGTAATTTATAAACTCACATAATTAATATATATATATGCCCCATATATAAAATTGATATACTATTTTATAACATATATAAATTGAAATAGCTAATATATGTAATTCCGCACAAAATAAGGAAAAAAGTGGAAATAGGAGTGAGGAAAAAAAGTGGAAATACCAGTGAGTGCAGTGCAGTGCAGCTGAAGAGCTGAATGGCAGCTGCTGACAAATCCTTCACCGGTCGGCTCAAAAGAGAAGACTGTAAACGCACAAAACATGATTCCGCTTTCTCCAACTGGAAGGTTCCATCAAATCTCTTTCACTTTTAATTTTTCTGTTTAATTCGACAAATATTTCATTTTCGTTAGCTTTCTGGTCAAATTTTGTTGCTTAGATTTAGATCTGGAGCTGTCCTTGCTTGTCTTTGGAGCACAGTTTTTGCTGATTAGGTAATTCATGATTATGGAAGGGAAGAAATGGAGAAATAACATAGTAGTAGTAGTAGAAATGTAGAAAATCTAAAGTATACCTCTCTCTATTATATATTAAGTGAATTTTTGAGGCTTTTTTCCTTGTTCAAAATAATTGAATTATTCATAGTTTAGGATAGATGTTTGCAATTTTTTCTATATCTGCCTTTGTTTATTGAAGTTTTATATTTTCTAGCACATAAATTACACGACTTACAAAGTTATATTTATGATTTTACAACGGACAATAGTGGAAATTTTGGTTTAATGTGTGCATTGCCTCACAAGTTCAATTAATATGGAATATAGGGAGTATCAAATTTGCGAGGAAAAAATAATTCTAGTGTGTTAATCTCAATTCTCTTTCTCGAAGATGGGAGGATGATGAATTTTAGCAAGTTATATTTATCAACTTACCTATTGTTCTTCTGATTCATCATGACTTTTACTGCCAGATTCTGGTTGGGCCTAATGATTGGGAGGATTATTTATTGGGGAAGGAAGGAACAGAGAGATATAGGACTCAGAACCTGCCAAACTGCACCTCCTGCTCTGGAGTTTATGAACTGGGAGTAGCTGTGTCACGGCGAAAACCTGGGCGAGAGGCTAGCAGGCTTGACCCTGATTATATTGTTCCTGTATATGTTGGAAAATCGGATAATGTTAGGACTAGGCTGCAGCGATATGGCCGTGTAGGCGCTCATTTAGAGAGTGACTGCTCCAATAGTGAGCTGCACGTTGATGAAAATGTATCTGGTTTAAAGAGAGCAGGATTGTTTACAGAAACATTCTCAAGGGGCTTCTCTATTGTTTATAGGTGGGCACCTGTAAGTACATATTTCTCCTATCTACAACTTTAAGCAACTTGCTGATGTGTTAATTTGTGGTTTCTTGTTAGAAATTGAAATGCTAAAAGTTGTTTCTCTCTTAGTCATGCAAGTTATAAGTAAAACTGTTTTTTTTTGTTTGGATAAATGTGAAGTTAGATTTGTTAATGTCACTTTTGCTTGACAAAAATTGCAATTAGTAGTTGCTCTCGCTTGTCAGTTTTTATTTGGCATTCAGACTAAAGCTCTCCTAGTTTCACTCTGTAATCTTGTTGATAGAATACTACTACGAGGTTCTTTCCCTAAGCTATAGATGGATACACTAAAAGGCCAAGTTGAGTTTTCGCTTTCAGCACTTCATTTTGTTCTGTTCTCTGAGAAATCATTGTGCGCTGTCTGCCAGCCATATAGTTGCGCAGTTACACATGTTTCAGTGAAAGTAATTGCATAAAGTATTGACATGTACCTCAGTTATTATGAACCATAATAGGTTTGGTAATGTTTCTTAATATTTAACAGATGAATGACAATAAAGATGCTGAGAGAACCGAAGCTCAGCTGCTTGACAAGTTTGATTATGCTTGGAATAAAGGAAGTAATGGTGTACGTCGCCATAATGATGTCCTCCGCAACCTTGACGGCATTTCAAGAGCATCTCATCTCCCTGGTTTCATTAGGAAGCTTCAATTGTCCCTTGAGAAACAAAAGGGCATCAGAATCAAAGCATGTGAGCCCCTTTTATTGGACAATGGATCTGATTTTCATGATAGCTTCAAAAGCACTAACTTCCTTCCCCAAATTTTCAAATTTGGGCGATCGCAGCCGAGGATAGTTTCACTGAGTTTTGGTGTTAATGGTGACCCAAATACTATTTGTGGTGTGGCTTTAGGTCATGGATCCGTTTGTATAAGGCCTCCAATAACAGGAAATAAAAGATGTGCTGAGCACAAGGGAATGAAGGTAAACAGTGTAAATTCAAAGTTGATTGCAGAAGGAAATGAGAGCACAAGACCTTGCGAAAGTAGAGGTGAGGAAAATGCTCCAATTTGTGGTTTAATCTTGGATAATGGTGCTCCTTGTGCAAGAAAACCATTCCAGAGAAACAAAAGATGTATGGAGCACAAGGGACGGAGAAATCGAGCCTTCATTTCTCAGCCAATGACAGACAAATTTGGCCAGTGGACCGACAATCCTATACTGGAAAACAGGACTTCTTCTAGTAATGATTGTCAGCATATCTTATCTAGCAGAGTGGACACACAACACTCTCAAGATTTCTCCAGTTCTCTTATCCACCAGAACCACAATGTCATATGTGGAGTTCATTTAAGTGATGGTAGTTTCTGCACCAGGCAGCCTGAAGTTGGAAGGAAGCGGTGTGAAGGACATAAGGGTATGAGGGTTAAAGAGCCCATTTCTAAGCAATTAGGAGTTGAAATACCAAGTTTATTTGCAGGTCCAGTTGCAGAAATTAGCAGCGGAAAAAAGCATTGGAATATAGACATTCCATCAGTCAACCATTCTCTAACTTGTGGAGCAACATTGCGTAATGGTTCTTTTTGCAGAAGGAAACCTTCGGAAGGAAATAAAAGATGTTGGCAGCACAAAGGCAGGAAGAACTGAATAAACACTCCACAACCTGCATAATGTAGTTTCATCAGTCGTCCTATTGTAAAAGGTCACCGCACCAAAAGATGCAATCTAGCGGTCAATGAAGCTGAAATGAGGACCATAAGACACCAGGGTTCAAAACTCAGCAGAGGGAGGATGCATGCACCAAATGGAATAGATGGGTATCCACAGGCTGTCTTAGACAACCAATTTGAAGTTAGGAGAAGATGTTGGCATCTTAAAGGTATGAGGGAGTTGTTCAGATGTTTCAACTGGCGTAATATATTAGCAGGTATCATAATATGTGAGGACAGCAAATCTTTAAATTTGTCATCCATGTGTGCTTCAAATTAAATTATGGGAAATTTTCTAATTACTAGTATGAGTATATTTACAAAGGTAGTTTGTTGTGTGGCTTTGCTGTCCTACGGTTTGGGTGTGCTTAACAGCTTAATGTTTGCTGCTTTGAGATGAAGTCGTCAGACTGATTGATATTAGTTTCTGTAATCTAATAAAACTATACAGTTCAAAGCACGTCATTCCTGTTCCTTCTGTAGTTTCTGTAAACTTGTCTTGAGACTTGAATAAGGAAGGTTGAATAATCTCATATTAGAAAATGTGGTAGTGATAATTTTCTTTATGTATAGGGATGGCAATGGGGCGGGAAAAACCCGCTTAAACCAGCTAAGAT
Source organism: Solanum appendiculatum (assembly GCA_018342035.1). Lineage (NCBI taxonomy): Eukaryota > Viridiplantae > Streptophyta > Magnoliopsida > Solanales > Solanaceae > Solanum > Solanum appendiculatum. Next base: position 329,886 of record JAGDQO010001015.1, read on the forward strand.
TTTAACCCGCCCCGCTCTGCCACACATAGCATGATTTGTTGTTTTCAACCCGCCCTACCCCACGCCGCCCCATCCCACATAATTTGTAAAAAAACATTTCAAATAATAGGCGCATAAGTTTTAACTTTAAATTTTGAATTTTGTTAACTGCTAACACCTAAATTAACATGTTAGCCTTCCATTAAAATGCAATTTTATAATACTCTTGTTTTAAACATGTCAATAACATATTTTTGGTAGCTTTGAATTAGTTACATTTAATGTGATAAACAAAATATTAAAATGCAAATAGTGACATATTTTTTTCTTCTTTCTAATTTTTTGGCCATTCAAAAAAAAAATTCACAAATATTCAATCAATTCCATTTTTACTTGAAACTCATCATACAACTAATGCTCAAACATGTGCAAAACTGATTCAGAATTTATGTGAACAACAAATTAAAATATTCTTTATCCCTAACCCGCAGCCACTCCGCCCCAAGTAAATTTTGAAAAAATATATTTAAACCCGTCTCACTCTGCTCTGCACCAACAAAAGCGCTAACCTGCCCCTCCCCACATACAGTGTAACATGCCCTGTCCCGTCCCATTGCCATCCCTATTTAACTCTAAAGTTTGGTAAAGCGATAAATACAGTTTTCTATTGCACCAATGGACACAATTTACGTGTGGACGCAGATCAAAGCAGAATGGAGTGACGACTAAGTCTAGCAGGCGCTCACCTACAACTTGTACTCTGCTATTCTATTTCACTCTTCACTTGAGGTCTCACTCTCGTTCCTTTTGGGAAACAAACTTTGTTTTTCCACTCTCCTCTATGATCTTTTCTCACTACTGAGCCTTTCAGGGGTATGCTTTGGGATTTACACCACATTCTGAAAGGCTGATCCAAGATAAATGCTAAATGGAAAAGGCTCAACTATACCATTGTACTATTAGAAATAATATAAATATACCTCTAGGTATACTTTTGATTCAAATATAACCACCCCCAATCAATTATATTTTAGAACAAGTTTGTCCTTCATTTTGACGGAGGGACGCATGGCATGCTCAGAATCAAGTACCCATGCTTAAGTTTTAAATACTCTAGTCACCTTACGAAGCAGGTGAAGGGCAGGGCCATCTCAACAAGTTTGGGGGCTTAAAGCCAAATTTCATAGAGAAACTTTATTTGTTTGGTTGTCATATATAAATTGAATAATTATAATATACTCAATGTACACTATACCAAAAATGATCTTTAGTAGCAATTAATTAACGGCAATAGCTTAATTGCCTCTAAATAAGTCTTTTAGATGCATATAACACTCTTTGTAAATGTCCCTACAACTTATAGAGACATTAGATCCAATGACAATTAACTAATGTCGGTAAAGAGGTTTAACACTCTTTGCTAATGTGTATATTTATTGCCACTAAAAGTTGTTTTTGTTGTAGTGGTAATCCTGCGTAAAGCCTCGAGAAGGTTGGATGTACACAGATCTTATGAAGTAAGAATATAAACAATGAAAATTTTTAATGAAAAAATATAATATAAAGTTAGAATAATAAAATCTGCCTCAAAAATTTATAAATTTGATGTAATGATACTGAAATAGTTGCATTGAATTTGATAATAAGTAATATTGATTTGTTGCAGTGCTTGAAATTTAAGGAATACACCATAAAACAAATTTGATCTTTTTATAAACACACACCAACGGATTTTGCATAATGCAAAAGGTTTGACAATTTGGTAGACTTAAGAATATTCAATAATGAGAGAATAAAAATAGAAAGGGGATTAAAAGAGGTAACTGTAAGAATAGTAATGTGGGTTCTTGATAATCGACAGGATATAAATAAGTCAACAAAATAGATAGCCACATAACAACGGATGCTACAATAAACTAAACACTATTCCTTTTTTTCAATTATTACAATGACCTCCATATTAAATAAAATAAATAATTACTATATATATATATATATATATATATATCCTTTAGGAAAAATTGGGGGTCCTAAAAAATTTGGGCCTCCAAGTGATTGTTTTAGTGACCTTATGGAAGAGACAACCCTGGTGAAGGGCTTAAAAAGAATAGCAAAAGTTGCTGCCATTTTTGGAGATGAGAAACTTCATGGTTTCTTTATCAATTTGTCGATTACTTGAAGAATAATGGTAAAAATTAATCTTAACCTTAAAAACCACCCCGTCTAGCTTTAGTAATCCAAGATCCATGTTATGTCTGTTTCTTTTTCCACTACTCATGTAATGGAGTTTTTTTTTAAAAGTTGGTGTAATATACCACAAATATGATAAAATACAGTTGAAAACAAAATGATAAAAATGAATAAAAAATATATTCAAGCTGAGATGCGGATATCTCGCTCTCTTTATGAAGATTCAAACCCACAGCGACAGAATCTACATCGATTCAGCAGTAATACTCTTGACTTGTCCTCTCCAGGATACAACAACCCAACAATGTCGTACAACTCAAGCAACTCCGGATTAGCTGAAGAGTCCAAAGCTCCACATAAGAATACATTCCTTCAACATATAAAAACTCTCTTTTAAATTGTTAATACAGTTAAAGAATTAGAATATTTTCTTTGTCTCCACTCCTTCTTTCATATACTACACACTACAATATTTTTTCACACTTAACATATTTTAACTCCTACCCAACACAAAGCAAGATGCACCATTATTTATAGAAGAAGTCTTCCATATAATCAATGGGTAGAATTAGGGCTAGTAATGTGGGTAGATGAATGTGATAGATGTTACATAAGTTATAAAAAACTAATGGTCAGTTGAGTTACAAAAAATTAATGGCCATAAGAGTTACAAGAACTAATAGTCATCTAAATTACAAGAACTAATAGTGATCTTCTACCACAATTTATACACACTAACATATGCACTTAATATTTTATTTTAATAATAAAATGCATATACACCAACATTCTCCCACTCATTTTAATAATTAAAATAAGAGAGTTCATCAATTTAGTTGAAGGAAGACTATATGCATAATGAAGGTGTGCTCTACATTGAACCTCCATTTTGTAAAACAATAACTTTTACTCCAAAGTCTGTAGTGGTCTCAGACTTGAACTATGACTGCTTAAGGAAAATATAGTATCGCTGCTTACACACAATAATCAAGATGTTGACATAAACGTTTTTAACGAGCACATCACGACCTTCTGCTATCCCGAATTCATGAGTATTTTTGAGAACAAATCCATTCACATAAGAAGTGGTCAATTCTCACACTCACATAGGTGAAATTTGTTAAGGGTGATCCTATAGTTTGACACCCACTCTTACGAGATACAAACTTTCATTAAGAGTTCATAGAATCAACCTGATAAGGATCAAACAAGGAAAGGAAAAAGAAAGAAAGAAAGGATATTTATATTCAAGCTATTGAAATTATGGGCAATAAGGGGCTAAAATCATCACCTCCCAATTAACTTCAACAACCTAAACTCAACCAAAGAAAGAATAATCGAATGAAACCAAGAATCACAAAGGGGTAACACTTCGATTAATCAAACACAATAATTTAACTAGCAATCCCAAGAGTTCACCTTAATTACTCACTAATTACTCACTAAGAAGATACTACATCTTGAGAGTCAATATTCAACATAGTCTAAGTCTTCCAAATTCATAAAAGCTACTATTTATACTAAGGAGATAAAGAAGGCACATCAATTTAGTTGAAGGAAGACTATATGCATAATGAAGGTGTGCTCTACATTGAACCTCCATTTTGCAAAACAATAACTTTTACTCCAGAGGTCAGTAGTGGTCTTAGACTTGAACTATGACTGTTTAAGGAAAATATAGTATCGCTTCTTACACACAATAATCAAGATGTTGACATAAACGTTTTTAACGAGCACATCACGACCTTGTGCTATCCCGAATTCATGAGTATTTTAGGGAACAAATCCATTCTCATAAGAAGTGGTCAACTCTCACACTCACATAGGTGAAATTTGTTAAGGGTGATCCTATAGTTTGAGACCCACTCTTACGAGGTACAAACTTTCATTAAGAGTTCATAGAATCAACCTGATAAGGATCAAACAAGGAAAGGAAAAAGAAAGAAAGAAAGGATATTTATATTCAAGCTATTGAAATTATGGGCAATAAGGGGCTAAAATCATCACCTCCCAATTAACTTCAACAACCTAAACTCAACCAAAGAAAGAATAATCGAATGAAGCCAAGAATCACAAAGGGGTAACACTTCGATTAATCAAACCCAAGAATTTAACTAGCAATCCAAAGAGTTCACCTTAATTACTCACTAATTACTCACTAAGAAGATACTACAATTTGAGAGTCAATATTCAACATAGTCTAAGTCTTCCAAATTCATAAAAGCTACTATTTATACTAAGGAAATAAAGAAGGCACTTCTTTGAAAATTTTACCCTTAATGAGATAAGGGCTTTGTTTGGTTGTCTTCTTTGGGAATTCTTGAGTTTATGAAATGGTCATTTGCACACCTGGCCTCTTTCCTTCTTTCTTCTCATTTTTATGGACCTTCAACACATTGTATGTATTCCTTTGATGACCTTCAAGCTCCTCGAACACTTCCTTTTTCATGAACATTGCTTGTAGGGCTTGAAGATCCTTTTCTTGACTCTGTGTGAACAGCCATAAAGGGTACATGCCATTCATGTTAGTGTCATCCATGTTTCCCATGTTATCATCCTCCCCTTCTTGTAAATGATTCGTCGCACGGAAGAAAGAAAGGATGGATTTGTTCCTAAAGTCCTATAGCCTCTCGAAGAAAAGTAAAAGCATCACCATAACATTCCGCAAGACTCTACTAGACCTGTCCTTATTTGATGAGATCACCAAACCTAGGCTCTCATACCAAGTTGTCACGACCTAAAATGAGTCATGAACGAAACACACACTTAACCTTCTAGATGGGCAAACCAACGAATCCAAACCTCAATTTATATTAATTGTTCAACTACAAAATATAACCATAATGCGGAACCTCAAACCTTACTAAAGTAAATAATAAAAATCTTCTAGAGTCTATTACATATCATTTTTCCATAACCTGAAAGTCATCATATCACGGACATCTAATCTCCAAATACTAAGTCTAAGAGTATCAAAGACACCACAATAAATAAACAAAATAGTTTATGTCCGAAAACTAAGGACATCATGCCATAACCGAGAGAATCCAACATGAGCTAGAAGGACTAGCTCAGCCTAGAATCTGGTATTCTGGAGGCTGGCTAGAGCTGAGGGTGAGTCAAAGTCGTTGGTACATTCGCTGCACTCCACAAAAAAATTAAGAAAATACAAGTAGGGATCAGTAGAGGGTAACATGTACTAAATAGATATTATCGGTAGACTCAAAATAGAAACCAATATGCATAAAGTAATAGTATAAAATCAACTATAACACGTAGTAGGTGGCAAGCAACAAACAACATGAATAAGTGACAACAAAACTAAATCAAGTACGTAATCAGTCAACATATCAAGAACACACATGAGTCCTCATGCCTCCTTACCATGCTCTATTGGGAATTGGATTCTTTGAGATTGAGTACATTGAGTTATTTTAATATATTTTCCTTTAATATTATCGTGCCGGGACGTGGTACCCGATCCATTAATATCGTGTTGACTCGTGGCACCCGATCCAATAATATAGTGCTGGCTCGTGGCACCCAATCAAAATATATCGTGTCAGAACATGACACCCGATCCAATAATACCATGCTGGCTCGTGGCACCCGATCCAAATATACTGTGCTGGTTCATGGCACCTGATCCAACAACATAATTAATTCATCACTTTCCATCTCATTAACAATATTTCACCAAGCCTTCTTTATTCAAGGCATTACTTTAATAAAACAAGTTCAAGATTATGGATTTTGCGGTCTTGGGATTTCGGACCAATCAAAAACATCACATGAATTATCCAAACCACAACAACCAAGTACTTAGAAAATTTCACAATATCATTCAATGACTATCAATCGCTATTAAGAGTCTCTCCACCGAAGAACCGAAGTCGAGCAAGCTAATTCCACAATGCTTTTCCTTTCCTCAAAGCCTCGAAACGTTTCCAATCTATCAAGTATACAATATTTATAAGAAAACGAGTCCGTAGAAACTCATATTACTATATATCTAGCCTTGACGCAAAACCCACTCAAATCTATAATCAATTTTCTAAATCTTGATACCAACTAATATATCAAGTTTCATATTTCATAAATTTCAAGCCTAGGGTTTAGTCTCAATTCCTTTAAATAACATAACTTTAATGGAATTCATATAATACAATACACCTAATATATAATTACCTATCTTAATATATCAAAACTTGATTTATAATATAGTAACTATAACAATAAACTAAAATAAGAACCCCAAATTGTCATCAAGTTATTGTAACTTGGATCGAGAAAACCAAACAACCATCTGTCCATACCCCTTAACACTGTCCTATGATTTGCCAATCATCAACCTTAATTATTTTACAATCATTACGAGAAACTTACATAACAATTTAACACACCCAATTCTATTAAGATTCAATATCTTCCATGGAAATATATGAAATAGTAGAGACGAGATGAATTTGATTGAAGAAGATTGGGAGAGAAAATGTGAACTTCCTTTCAATAAGATGCTTCAATTGTACATTACAATTTGTGTGTTACGAACTATATATACTAATCATTAGCTACTAATCATAATTAACAAACTAACTAGCTGACTGTACATAGCTATAACCAACTAACTAGCTAGCTAACTGAAAGTTAGTTACAGTGGGCAATGTAATAGTGCTTCAGTGTATAGTGATGAAATTTGTTAATTCCTCAACACCCCCCCTCAAGCTAGGGGCAATGAAGATGTTTTGCATCCCTAGCTTGGAAAGCAAGTAAGAATGTTGACAAAGTGTGAGACCCTTGGTTAGAATATCTACTTGCTGCTCAGAGGTGCACAAGTGTAAGAGAGATATCAACCCTGCTTGAACCTTTTCTCGAATGAAATGACAATCAATATCGATATGCTTAGTACGCTCATGAAATACGGGGTTAGAGGAAACATGAATGGTGGACTTGATGTCACAATGTAAAGGCACTGGGATAGATACTACAACATTCAACTCATCAAATAAGCCTACCAACCACACAAGCTATAGTGGAAGCAAGACTACTATATTCAACTTCAGCTGAACTGCGAGAAATAGTGGATTTCTTCTTGGACTTCCAAGAAATAGGAGAGGACCCAAACTTGACAAGATACCCAGTAACAGATCGACGAGTGTTTGGACAAGATGCCCAGTCTGCATCACAAAAGGCAGACAAAGTGGAAGTGGAGTCTGATGAGAGAAAGACACCAAGTCCAGGAGACTGTTTTATATATTTAATCACTCTTGTGGCAGCAATCATCTAAGAAACTTTAGGAGAGTGCATAAATTGACTTAAGGATTGTACAGCAAATGAAATATCATGCCTCGTGTGAGTCAAATATAACAATATTCCAATCAGTCGTTGGTAAGAACTAACATCATTGAGTGGAGGATCATCATCCACCCCTGTAACACGATCCAATTCTGCAGTAGTGAGTTTCAGATGTAATTCAAGGGGAGCACCAACTGGTTTGGCTCCTGCTAAGCCCAAATTAGAAATAAAGTCAAGTGCATACTTTCTCTTATGCATGACTATCCCTGTAGCATTCCTAGCAAATTCAATTCCAAGAAAAAACCTGAGATCCCCAAGGTCTTTAATCTTGAAACTAGACTGTAAGCAAGCTTTGGTGTCTTGGATCATGCCCAAATCATCCCCAGTTATTAAAAGATCATCAACATAAACGAGAATTACTACAATCTTCCCTTGTGACCTTTTAGTAAAAAGTGAATAGTCCAGGTGACTTTGGGAGAAACCAAAAGAAACTAAGTTTGTAGTTAACTTTAAATTCCATTGTCTAGAAGCCTGTTTAAGGCCATAAAGGGATTTAATCAATCTGTAGACATTGTTAGGCTGGTGATGGGCAATGAACCCCTGTGGCATATTCATATACACCTCTTTATCTAGATCCCCTTGCAAAAAGGCATTGTACACATCCATTTGATGAATGTGCCAATGTTTAGTAGCAGCCAAAGAAATTACTGCCCTCCCAGTGACCATTTTAACCACATGAGAGAAAGTCTCTTGATAATCAAACCCTTCTTGTTGACTATACCCTTTGGCAACCAATCGAGCTTTAAACCTCTCAACCTCTCCATTTTCCTGATATTTAATCTTGTAAACCCATTTACAACCAATTGCTCTTTTACCTGGAGGCAAGGCCACAACTTCCCATGTATTGTTATCCTCTAGAGCTTTGACCTCCATTTCCATGGTTTCAACCCACCTAGGATCTTTCGCAGCTTGCACATTTGATTTAGGCTCTATATTAGCAGAAAATTTGGCAATGAAACTTTGATAGGAAGGAGATAAAGAATCATAGTGCAACACATCTCCTAAAGAATACAAGAAAGTAGTGTTATATGGACCATGAGCCTTTATAGGAATAATGAAGCCTTTCGGCCATATAGGAGGTTTGGATTGTCTAGTGGTTCTTCTGAAGGATTGAGAAAGTAAAGCAGGTTCAGATGAGGTGACTGACTCATTTAGGGAATCAGAAAGGCACTAAATTGGGTTGACAATTGGAGAAGGAGAATGATTGTGATCAAGTTTAGTAGTTGGAGTAGAGACATCATCAGATACAGTAGGTTCTGATTTAGTAGGGACAAGAATAGTAACTAAAGTGGGGGACTCAATGATAAGAAAAGGATCAGGATTATTTGATATGGCTGCAGTATCACTTGTGACAAAAGGAAATAGACTTTCATGAAATACAACATCTCTACTAAGGAAAACTTGATTTCTAGTAGGATCATATACCTTATACCCCTTCTAATATAGACCATACCCAAACAAGACACATTTCACAGCTCTGGCACTAAATTTATCCTGCTTAGATAATATGGTGACATAACAAAGACAACCAATCACCTGTAAATGAGATAAAGAAGGCATTCTATTATGAAGCATTTCAAAAGGTGTTTTATTTCCCAACACAGTTGATGGGACTCTATTAATGATATAAACAACAGCTTCAACACAACATCCCCAAAACTTTGATGGCAAATTCCCTTGAAATTTTATAGCTCTAGCAGTTTCTAAAATATGCTTGTGTCTTCTTTCCACCACTCCATTCTGTTGTGGAGTGTATGGACAAGAACTTTGATGCAAAATTCCATGATCTCTGAACAATTCATCACATGAACTGTTAAAGAACTCTGATCCATTATCAGATTTGAAGACTTTGACATTTGTCTCAAACTGATTTAGGACCATAGGATCAAAAGTTTTAAGTACACTGGAAACATCAGACTTAAGTCTTAACATAAACACCCAAGTCCATCTAGAGTAGTCATCCACTAAAGTGAGAAAGTAATTCATTCCATTATAAGTAGGGACTTTATAAGGCCCCCAAACATCAATATGAACCAAGTCAAAACATGTAGTAGCTCTATTATTGCTATGCTGAAAAGAAAGTCTAACTTGCCTAGCCATAGGACATATATCACAGTGATTCAAAGAGCTATTACAACTACTAGTTATACTAGAAATTTTTTTCAAAACTGTCATGGGCACATGTCCCATCCTCCTATACCATAAGTCTGAATCTGGTACTTCATGTGCTGCTAGAGAATTAATAGCGTTTGAGTGTTCAGTGTTCCTTTGTCCCCTCAACAGATAAAGGCCTCCCTGCTCTTCACTAATCACTGTCACCCTCCCATTGGAGAGGTCCTGAAAGGTGCAGAAATTAGGATAAAAAGAGGCACAACAATTTAGTTGTTTTGTAGCCTTAGAGACTGACAATAAGTTGAACTTAAACGTTGGAACACATAAAACATTTTTGAGGACATCACCTCCTGTCAAGTGACTACTTTCTACATGTGTGATCTCAGTCGAGTCTCCATTAGGCAGCTGGACCCTACTTCAGTGCCATCAATTAATAGTTGTCTATTACCAACCATATGATTAGTGGCACCTGTGTCAATTATCCCAGTAGGATTATTATCAGAAACATGAAGGGAAGTACCTGCCAAGTTAGCACTGGCCTGGTGATCAGTAGCATTGTTAAGCATTCCCAATAGTTGTGCATATTGATCAGGAGTGAACATTGGGACTGTAAGAGGTGTTGATGCAGATGATGCAGATGTTGGAACATAATCTCCTGCAACCTGCACCATGTTTCCACCAGCAGTAAAGTCCTTCCTCTTTGACTTAAAGTTAGTTGGGTAACCAACCAACTTATAACAATTCTTTTTCATGTGGCCATTCATATGACAATGAGTGCATTTATGTAGCTTAAAACATTGGTTCTTGGTGTGACCCCTTGCATGACAAAATTCACATTCGACACCATAATTCTTCTTAGGTTTGGATCCTGTGGATCGAGCAGTAAAAAGAGCAGTAGGATCCATACCTCCCCCTCCAGCTGCTAACTTCTGGCTTTCGTCTTGTAAAATCATTGCATAAGCTTGATTAACATTGGGAATATCAGACTTCATCAGAATCTGACTGCTCGCATGAGTATAACCATCATTGAGCCCCATAAGGAACTGAAGCAGTCGCTGATAGTGCAGATGAGCAGCATAGTCTTTGGATTTAGCACAATCACAGCAAGGTGGAAGCATTAAGGAATCATACTTGTCCAAGAGGTCCTTGAGTTTAGAGTAATAAGTGGACACATGAAGAGTTCCTTGTGTCAAAGTGAAGATCGATTTGTGCAACGTGAACATGTGTGAGGCTGTTACCTTATCGAATTGCTCTCGCAGGTCCTCCCAAATCGCATGAGCAGTAGATCGAAACAGAACTCCATTGATCAAATCACGACTCACATTATGCATAATCCACGATTTCACGATTGCATTGCAGCGAACCTATAGCAATTCATAGTCCTTCCCAAATCTTTCACGAGTAATGGATCTATCCACGAATCCTAATTTGTTGCGAGTGAGGAGAGAAAGTTCCATAGCCTCACGCCAGAGAGAGTAATTTTCCATGCCAAGTAGAGGCATATTAATGGACATCGAGCTCGGAGCATCAGATGCATAGAGAAACAAAGGATGATGATAGTCGATAGTAAGGATACTCTAAGAACGACTGGAATCAGACACAGAAGGTCGGAGGAGATCAGAAGGAAGTACGCCATCAACCGCCATGAAAACAAATTCGAAGAAGAAAAAAGGGAAAATTGATACTAGAGAAGAAGAGGAATCATTCGATCTTCAACAATCTGCGAAGAAAATCCCTGGATTCATGTAATTAACGCTTTGATACCATGCTAAGATTCAATATCTTCCATGGAAATATATGAAATAGCAGAGACGAGATGAATTTGATTGAAGAAGATTGGGAGAGAAAACGTGAACTTCCTTTCAATAAGATGCTTCAATCGTACATTACAATTTGTGTGTTACGAACTATATATACTAATCATTAGCTACTAATCATAATTAACAAACTAACTAGCTGACTGTACATAGCTATAACCAACTAACTAGCTAGCTAACTGAAAGTTAGTTACAGTGGGCAATGTAACAGTGCTTTAGTGTACAGTGATGCAATTTGTTAATTCCTCAACAAATTCAATAAACCAATGTTGCACAGAAACCAATTTTCCAATTTCAAATCTCCTTTCAACTAAAATAATAATTTTCATTCTCTTCCCCCCAATCAATCAATATGTTGTCGATTCATGTCAGGCATTTGGGAATTAATACATATACAGAGATGTTAAGATTGTGTGTAAGCTTTTGCCTGAAGCTGTCGTCCTCCTTCGAAGCAGCGGAAGCTTTATGTTATATTCCTTTTCTCTCTTCTCTTTTCTAAATAAAATAATTATGTATTTAAAATGACAAATTCCAATTATTTATTTTATTAAAAATGGGTCAGATTTAGGATATTAAATAAATAATGGACTTGGCCCATTAATCACCATCTAATAAAAAATAATTATTTAATAATTACCCGTCAACTAAATCATCGTAGTTAAACGAATAGTTCAAGATTCTCATTTAAAATTTATGGGTCGGTACATTTTTAAACTATGAGCAAGTTGTATTGTTTTTAGTTCAAGTATTATATAGGTTTTTGTTTTAATTGCTGCTTGAACAATGTTTATTGTTATCACCTTCTTCTTCTTTGATCAAAAATTTTTAGGTGAGAAATATTCGTTTGATATATATTTTAATGGTTGATAGTGAAATTTTAAGGTTGAGTAATATCAATTTTTTATACTTTTCAAACAAATCTAATTAATTAGTTAGTTAAAAAAAATTTGAACAAATTTGTTTTATATTGTATTTGGTATTTGAAGTTTTATTATATTTTATTTTCAGTATATTATTTAATAACTTGCCTTAGTTATATTGCATAATTCTTGCTTAGTATTTTATTTTGTATAATCTCATATAATAGGAGATCACACCATGTGAATTTTTAAGTAGGCGATGATGATCACGATAGCTTTGCGGGAAATGTACAACAAGTCTACTTTTTAAGTTCTTAAGTTGCTTATTTTATTTGGAAAGAAAGAGAGAAGTAGAGTGTTCTTTTACATATGGGAATGAGGGCATACATGAAGATTTTCTGAAGTCTGCCGTCTATAAAAGAAAATTTATAAAGTTAAAATAATTGACGATTGAAGAAAATTACATGTTTCACTAAGTTTGTTTTCAAATGATATATAATTTTCGTATGAGAAATTATTACTTGGCATCTCTCTTTGGCCAAATATCTTATTTGTCTTTTTTTTTAATCTCTCATTTTTCTCTATTTATGTATTTTTATTTAATTCTTCGTCAAAACTCACACTCCTTCTTCTTCATAATTTCCACACTAAATCAATATTGGTAATATTCATAACTTCTGCGCTTATTATGTTCGTAGTCCCATTTGGTTAATGTTCAAGTTTATAACATCTCAATATCGTACCCATTTACATCCAAATGTATTTGTTTTGAGCTTAGTTATCATCTACTTTAATTTTGTAGTGCAATAGGCAGGGCATCTCCAATCTTGACTCTATTTTACTCTCCAAATATAGAGTTCTCTATTTTTTCAGACAACCAACTCCAACCAATTCTCTATTTTACTCCCTAAAAAGGAATCTTTTTCTCTCTCCTCAATATTATATTATTATTTCTATTTCATTCTTATTTTCTTATTTCATAATATAAATCATTTCTTTCTTTTTCTCAAATAATAACTTTATATAATTTTCATGTGATATAAAATTTCATTTTTTCCAAAATTTTTATTTAATATAAAATTATATTTTATTCTACATTTCTAAATAAAATAAATTGTAAAAAAATATTATATAATATACAAATTAATTGACAAATTCAAATAAAAGTGAAATACAATTACATAAAAATTACATAAACACTCAACTTTTAAAATTATTATGCTGCTCCCATAAATGCTCTATTAATGCATTACGGAGTTTAAAATGAACATTTTTGTCCTTAATTTTTTTATGGCTAGCTAAAAATTGTTCAAATCGGAGATTTTCATCTACCACCATTTCTGTCGTTGGAGCCTCTACGACATCTTGAATTGGTGCATTAAGATCACGTTCATCCTCAATTATCATGTACGTAGTGCAGTATAATACATGTAGTCATTATATTATGTAGCACTTCCTTTCTCCAAAAACGTGATGGTTCTGCAATAATTGTAAAACGTGATTGCTAAACTCCGAATGCACGTTCAACATATTTTCGGCACGATTCTTGTTTCATCGCGAAATATTTCTTCTTTAGAGAATGTGGATCACGAATAGTTTGAATAATTGAAAACCATTCAAAATACAATTAATTCGGGATGAAAGTAGTATATATTAAATAATATATTTTAAAAAATATTATAATACATTTAAAAAGAATTATGAAAATTCGATCTTTAATTAATAACATTATATGTAAAATAATATGTTAATTAGAAAATATTAGAAATAATAGTAAAATATTGAAAAAGTGAAATAGAGAGTGTGAATAGTAGTTCTCCAAATTTGGAGAACAACTATTCAACTCTCTATATATGAAGAATAGAGAGTGATATGGAGAGGGTTTGGAGTGTCCATTATCTATTTTACTCTCCAAATATAGAAAATGGAGAGTAAAATAGAGGTGGGTTGGAGATAGTAATAAAGACTATTATATAAGTGTAATAAATTTTATTTTCAGGGTGGATACAAAATAAGATATACAAGAGAGCAAAGTTGGAATGAAAATTCCATATAGAATTATAAAAGTAAGATCATTAATAAAAGTTAGCGTAAAGAATATTTTTTGAGAAATAGTAAAATAGTGTATTTGTTGATGCACTTTATTTAGAAGAAAAACAACAGAGAAATTAAAAGTTTTGAGGCGTGAAAGATCACTATCTTTTAAGAGTTATTGTTTTGTATACTTTAAGGGGCGACAAAGAATTCTCTATCGGGACACAACAAAGCCTGAAACATATATGTAATCAACAAGTTTCTTCTTTGCTTTGACTTTCTCTTTCCCACATTCGTCTTACTCCAAACGTTAAATTGCCCCAAATACTTCCCAACATTCAATGTTCACTTCCCGTTATCATCAAGAAGTTTCTTGTTCGTTTTGATTCTTTCTTTTTTGTTTCTTCCTATTTGTTTTCCGGATTTGCCATACTCCACGCACTAAATTGCTCCGGTTACTTTCCAATGTTTAAAAGAGCTCCAATCACTTCTTATTATCAACGACAGGCTCCTTACTTTGTTAGATTCCTCTACTTCTTCTTCTTTTTTGTCGTTTTCTCTTTTTTCTGCATTTTTCATACTCCACCCCCACCCCACCCTAGGCACTTCTCAAAATTTCTAAGAGCTCCCATCATTTTCCATTATCATCAAAAAGTTTCTTCAACATAGGTGTAATGCATCCATTCCCTTGTCTATTTGTTGTCAAATTTCTATATTTTCACCCATCATAGACGGATGTACCAGGAAATAATAAATTAATATTATGAACAAGAACGAGTGCGTCTCAAAAAACCTACAATCTCTTGAAATCTATGTTGACTCAGTGAAAACTAAGGGACAATGGAAAAAAGGATCCATACAGGTGATCAATTATGTTCGGAACATTTTCTAGTCATGTTAGTAGATTAGGTGTATGTGTACTAGGAGTCTTTTAGTCCTATTAGATATTTTTACGCAAGTAGGAAATATAGATAACTTCTAGTACTTTTTATTTTATTTTTCTTATTTTGAATAATGTTGACTTGAGAATTAAGAAGAATTTGAATGGAGAAATTAACATGGTCATGAGGTCGATGGAGCCTGCCTCAACTTATTTGCATTGAGACATAGTTGTTGTTGTAATGAGAATGACAGTGAAAAGGAGCAAAAACACTTCATGGGAGCCAAAACAAATGAAGGAGTTCAATTGAATACCCTTCCTCGAAAATTATACCGAGCAAATAGGACAAAAACAAATCGTATTTGTACATATATAAAAACCTTTTAATCCCCTTTACCAAAGAAAAGATTTCATTATAGCGCCAGTAATGGTTCAAAAATTGATTTACATCCAAATTTTGAACTCGTTTGTGGACTTCTTGCAATTCTTTTGAATCTCCTTGTTAAAAAATATGATTCCACCACTACAAAGTATTCTAACCAGAAACCTCAATCTTTGCAGCATTTAGAAAGAGATGTTGTCTGCGTAAATTTTGACTAGACGAGAAAGTTCCCAAAGATATCTTTATTTGATGACTGTGGTTCTCTCTTTAATCTCCTGAAGGAAAAGAAAGCATCCATGTACTTGAGGAAAACAACCATTTTTGATTCCTCTTCCATGTCGGTCACCTTCCACCAGCATTAGGTATCAGGTAACTCTGTCCACCAAGTACAGGATATATGAGAAGAAAGGAAAACAACCATATTTAATTCCTCTTCAATACCTGCAAGCTCGCACAAGCAACAAAGATACGCAAAGGATAACATAGATGGGGAAAGAGGAAAATAACCATTTTTCATTCCTTTTCAATGTCGGTCACCTCCCACTAGCTACAAGTATCAAGTAACTCTGTCCACCAAGTATAGGACAGATGAAAAAAAGGAAAAAATCATGTTTGCTTCCTCTCAGTACATGTAATCTTGCACAAGCAACAAATATACACTAAGGATAAGACAGGTGGGAAAAATGGAAAACAACCATTTTATATTTTTCATCGGTACCCACCACCAGCAACAAAGATACTAGGGAACTCTTTCAACCAAGACTTGGATAGATGAAAAAATAACACTTAGCTTTTTTGTCTTTAATAGAATTTGAACCTAAGACTTCAGGGCTATCAATCACTTCATTGATCACTAATTAAGGAACATCCTGAAGTGTGTTCCTAAAGACATTATAGCCAACACATACATGAATTTGAGTGGTAAACAGATAACAATTCTAATTTATTTCAAACATAAGTTTTTCTTTTTTCTTGGGAACGAAAAGAGAAACAAAATTAAAGCAATAAATTAGTACTAATTAACTATGCAAAGATCCATTAAAAGAGGAGGAAGGGAGTACAAAAGCATATTTGGGAAAGCAGTTGATTAATGTAATAAATGATAATATGATATATACGAATCTTTCAGTTTTCACATTTCTCAAACGTTATCTTCTATTTGGAGAAAGATTAATAAATCAAAGCTCTTTGACCAGCTTGTCCTTCACCCGGCCCTATAAATTCATAACCCATTACTTTAAGAACTGCAGCATCTGAATCCTAATTTGCAAACCATCTTCAGTTATTATTATTGAGTGAGCGTGAGATTATAAATGAAAGTTGAGTGACTTTCTGAGAAACAAACTCATAGTTGAGTGACAATATGAGATACTATCTGGTTTATTTTTCTTAAATTTGACTTTGCTATACAAATTAAACAAATTGAGTTATCATTTTGAAAATTAATTTGATAGTATTTCGTGTATGCTATTATTTATATTCGTATGAACTTATGCTGGAAGGGAGAATAACCTACATCTATCTATTGAATTGTAGACGATATTTAAGTTCTCAACCATCTCATGGTATCTTATATTTACTTTTTGTTCTCTTTAACTTCCATCATTATTTAAACTTTTCATATTCATTGTTACAACAACGCACAACACTTTTAAGTTTACACTTCAACTTTCATCTTTTTGTTCTTGTTTTGTTAATTCATTAGTCAATGAAGATTTTATTTTTTCTTAAAAAAATTGATTGTTAGATGTATGCTCAGCCAACTTGTGTAACATAAAGTTAGTATAATATTTTTATCACTTAGAACGTGATACACGTGCCCAAATACTAGTACTATATGGGTAAAATTATTTTTAAAAGTTTGAAGAAGCTGACAGAAAACTTTTGATCCTCAAATAATTACCATATCCATTTTTGTAGAATTACTTTTAAGTTGAGGAATTAAGATTATTGACCACTTACAAAATGAATAGAGGAAAGTAGTCCTTTCAAATCTCTTATGTCTAGCTTCTAATTTAAAGATTGAGAAAATTAACAAAAACCTTATGAACTTGGAGGATGCAAAAGTTATCAAAATAAAAACCAATCCAAACCAAACCAAATTGTTTTCTATTTCAAAACACATTACCTATGTTTTGATGTCATATAGGAACTCTAAAAGTTGCATTAATAACAGACAAATGCAACATCATTCATTCTTTTACTTGCCTAATTTGTGTAAGTTAGTCATTCCACTAAGTTCTTAACATATAAACTAGTAGAACATAATTCCTGTTGCAGCTGTTAGACACCGGCAACTACTTCTCCGTCGTGATCCGATCTGTTTACTCACAACTTCCATCCCCTACTGGTACCTACAAATCCAGAGAAGAAAGATTTAGTAGTTTCCTTTGTGCAATCTAATTCAGCAGAGTAACATTCAAGTGTGTTTGAAAATAAAAAAAAAGTGATTATAGAGTTAAGAGATTAGTATGATGATGATATGAAATGAGTTTAAATGAAGAAGAGGGGTTTCCGACAACAACTTGTTTGAGACTGAGGCCTAGAAGTTATTGTATATATTTACCAATATATATACCATTCGGCCATCTAGTTTACCAAAAATGGCCGAAGTATACACCACATATACACTCGATTTTACATGGTGTGAGTATGTTGTGTATACGTATGTTTATTATATGTATAGGTTTGCATAGATATGCCTATTAGTATAAAGTACACACCACCTATACACTGTATACATATTTTGTAAAACAGATGACCCAAAGGTATTGACCTATATTTTTCTCTATGATGATATGATAGATATAAGGGGTACTAAAAGTAGATCACAGCCAATCAGATGGGCAAACGAACTCCTGACTGGTAAATTGAGGGTCCGAGTCATGCTGGAAGGTAAGTGGAACAATATTGATCCTTCAGATGAGGTGGGGCAGGAAAAAAGAAGACCTCGTGAGACTTCATTAACTTTTGGGAGAGAGAAAAAAGATATTCTTTCTAACATTTCATGTTTTGCAATATGAAGATAGTAGTACCCTTTTCTTCTTATTCAGGAAATAGAACCATAAATAAAGCACTCGAAGGAGTTACCACTAAGCATTTGAATATGTAGATTCGTTACCTGCAGCAATCATATCCTTTGTCTTGACCTAGAAATTATAATGCTAATAGCTACTTTCCATATTGGTTGTCGGTAAAACAGTTAGGAATCCTTCAGAATATAGAACAATCAAAAATGGTTTACCGTGACATTTTCATTTCTCTACAGAAATCCATGGCCACTCAAGAGTTTTGCCCTGTAAGAAGAGTACCAAACATGATCATGCCATTCCTAATTCAACTAACCAACTGGTACCTTTTTTTTCTTGTGTGTGTGTGTGTGTTTAGGGGAGAGGGGAGTCATTTATTGAACTTTAAGTTTACTTCAGAGTTTGTAAAAAATTGCATCAGCTTTGAGATATGATCACTTTTGATTGTTGAATCCGCATCGCTCATAAGAAACTGTTGATATGCCTCCGCTTCTTGGACTGAGTTGATATTCTTCACTTGTGGTTCGTAATGCCTGCCCGGTCCAAGGGAATAAATCATTATTCATTATAAAAGAGGGAAATCTTTAGAATATCAAAAAGAGATGCAGGACAAAAAATGAAAAACCGGAAGGAAATAAAGAGTGAGGAACTCTTCAACCTTATTTTTTGTTGTGCTTCACTTAGTGTTTGTTTGAGCTTATTAAGCTTCTCCTCATGAGCCTATTATGGAAATACATGAAAAATATATCAAGTTGCGAGTTTTCAGTTATAACAAATATAAGCTTATAACTACTGGCATGCTTGAAGATGACCCCACTTCTAAATATTACCCTCTCCGAGTGATATATACTAGTGTGGAAGCATCAGATCTTACCTTAGCACTAAAGCACGTTGACCGATCATCAGCATCTTAAAAACACCTAGAAAAAATGACAAAAAATATTCAATGACATAGAAAAATACCATACAAAAAAAGGAAAAATCAAAAGAAAAGAACTCGAGAAGTCACGTATCTGCTCTGATAAACTAATAGACTAGTACATATAAACGGAGTGTAAGAAGAGTGGCATACATCGCTATCTTTTCCACCATTTTCCTTCATGTTTTGACTATATTAGACTATGCGTCAAAGGCTGCAAAATAAAAGGCATGTTAAGGTCAAATGAAACTCCATGGACTTGTCGGCAGAGGCTGTTGATCAGTAAAAGGCTGTCTTCAGGTGAATTCTGCATTTCATTCTTTGGAAGCTAGGGGTGTTACAATATCTCCCCCTTGGGAACATTCGTCCTCGAATGAGAATCAAGACAACATGAGAAGGGTAATAGACACGGACTAACAACCCAACCTAGCATGCAATCACATAAGTGCACACATCCGAGAAGGAAACATCAACTCCAAGTTAAAACATAATCAACACATCATATCATGAAGACTTTATGAAAATCATACTCAAATGCACATAATCATACAAAACTCTTCATGAACATGCATAATCAAGGAATCATGGAAATCAACTATGACACATGAGACCTAAAGAATGAACCACGAGGATCAAGATACCTCAAGCTAGAGTAGGATCGGAAGGAAAGAGATAAGATATCGGGACATCATATTTGCCTCGGCCTCCAAAGTAACACCCTCAACCAATTGATTCCTCCATAGAACTTTCACAAAAATAACTTCTTTATTTCTTAACTTCTGAACTTGCCGGTCTAAAATCTCAACCGGAACTTCTTCATAGGAAAGACTATTCTTTATGCCAAGATTCTCTAATGGAACTATAGAGGTCGGATCACCAACACACTTCTTCAACAATGAGACATGGAAAACCGGATGCACTGATGCCAAATCATTAGGCAAGTCAAGCTCATAAGCAACCCTTCCAATGCATCTCAAAATCTGATACGGGCCTACATAACAGGGACTAAGCTTCCCTTTCTTCCCAAATCTCATTACACCCTTCATGGGTGAGATTTTTGAGTAAACCCAATCATCAACCTCAAATTCTAATTCTTTTCTTCTAACATTGGCATAGGACTTTTGTCGACTTTGGGCAGTTTTCAACCTTTTCCTAATCAGTCGAACTTTCTCCATAGCCTCATGCACCAATTTCGGGCCTATCAAAGCAACTTCACCAACTTCAAACTAACCTATAGGAGATCTACACCTCCTACCATAGAGAGCCTCAAATGGAGCCATACCAATACTTGAATGGTAGCTATTATTATACGCAAACTCAATTAAAGGCAAGTGATCATCCCAAGTATCCTTGAAATCAAATACACAAGCTCTCAACATATTTTCCAAAGTTTGAATAGTACGCTCCGCTTGCCCATCGATTTGGGGATGAAAGGCTGTACTAAGCTTAACACGAGTACCAAGACATTTTTGGAGCGACTTTCAAAATTGAGAAGTAAATTGTGCACCACGATCGGAGATGATGGATATAGGCACTTCATGAAGCTTAACGATCTCCCTCAAATACAACTTAGCATAATCTTCTGCCGAATAAGAAGTTTTGACGGGAATGAAGTGGGCTGACTTCGTCATTCTATCAACAACAACACAAATCGAATCGTATTGTCACCTCGTGCGAGGCAAACCCACAATAAAATCCATATTCACATCTTCCCACTTCCAAGTAGGAATACTAATATCTTGGGTCAAACCTCCCGGCCTTTGATGCTCAACTTTCACTTGTTGACAATTAGGGCACTTAGCCACAAACTCTACAATATCTTTCTTCATTCCGTTCCACCAATAAATTTCTCGCAAATCATGGTACATTTTGGTAGCTCATGGGTGGATGGAATATCGAGAACTATGGGCTTCCGATAGAATTTGCTCTCTTAAACCCTCTACATTGGGAACACACAAACGACCTTGATATCGGAGCACACCATCTCCCCCTTGGGAGAAAACCTCTATGGACTTCTTGAGTACCACTTCCTTTAGTTCAACTAAGTTAGGATCAAGATCTTTTTTAGCCTTCACATCTTGCACAAAAGAGGATTCAAAACCATTATGAACCGTAACACCACCATTAGTATAATCAACCAATCTAACACCCAATCGAGCCAATCTATGGACATTGCGAACCAACTCTTTCTTACCATTTTCAACATGAGCAGCACTACCCATAGATAATTGATTAAGAGCATCCGCCACCACGTTAGCCTTACAGGGGTGATAAAGAACACTCATATCATAGTCTTTTAACAACTCAAGCCACCTTCTTTGGAGGAGATTCAAATCCTTCTGTTTAAACACATATTGCAAACTCTTATGGTCGGTGAGACATCTACATGTACCCCATACAAATAATGTCGCCATATTTTCAAAGCAAACATAACTGCCGCTAATTCCAAGTCATGAGTAGAATAGTTCTTTTCATGCACCTTAAGTTGCCTTGAAGCATAAGCAACGACCTTCCGTTTTGCATAAGAACACATCCTAGCCCAATTCTCGAAGCATCACTATAAACCACAAAACCATCGGATCCTTTTGGTAGAGTCAATATCGAAGCCGAAGTAAGTCGATCCTTCAACTCTTTGAAACTCTTCTCACATGTCTCGGACCATACGAATTTAACCTTCTTTTGAGTCAAAGCCGTCAATGGAGAAGCAATAGATGAAAACCCTTCAACAAACCTCCTATAATAACCAGCTAAGCCCAAGAAACTACAGATATCCGAAGGTGATAATGGTCTAGGCCAATTCTTAACCGCTTCCTTCTTCTTAGGATCTACTTCAATGCACTTACCGAAAAAAATGTGACCAAGAAAAGTCATGGACCTTAACCAAAACTCACATTTGCTAAACTTCGCAAAGAATTGTTGGTCCTTGAGGACTTGCAACACAATCCTCAAATGATTAACATGTTCACCCTCATTCTTATAGTAGATCAAAATGTCATCAATAAACACAATCACAAACATGTCAAGGTATTGCTTAAACACTCTATTCATCAAGTCCATAAATGCAGCCGGAGCATTTGTCAACCCAAACGACATTACCAAGAACTCATAGTGACCATACCTAGTCCGTAAAGCCATTTTCGGAATATCACCTTCTTTCACCCTTAATTGGTGATAGCCCCTTGAAGGTCGACCTTAGAGAAATAACTAGCCCCTTGAAGTTGATCAAACAAGTCATCTATCCTTGGCAGAGGATACTTATTCTTAATGGTAACCTTGTTCAATTGGCGATACTCGATACACATACGGAGTGAACCATCTTTCTACCTTACAAACAAGACCGGAGCACCCCATGGAGAAATACTTGGCCGGATGAAACCCTTATCCAACAAGTCTTTCAACTGCTCTTTTAGTTCCTTAAGTTCTACCGGAGCCATTCTATAAGGAGGAATAGAAATAGGTTGCGTATCTAGGAGAAGGTCAATAGCGAAGTCTATTTCCCTTTCGGGAGGAATACCAGGCAAGTCATCGGGAAATACTTCAAAAAATTCATTAACAACGAGGACCGACTCATGAGTAGAGGTCTCAGAATATATATCCCTTACCCTAACAAGATGGTAAATGCACCCCTTAGAGATCATCTTTCTAGCCTTTAGATAAGAAACAAATTGACCTCGAAACATAGAATTTCCTACCTTCCACTCTAGGATAGGCTCATTTGGGAATTGAAATTTGACCATTCGGGTCCTATAATCAATCGAGGCGTAACAAGCATGCAACCAATCCATCCCAAGAATAACATCAAAATCTAGCATATCAAGCTCTACAAGATCAACATAAGTGACTCTATGGGATAAGGAGACGGGACAATCTCTATAAACTCTCTTAGCCATGATAGATTCTCCAATCAGAGTAGAGACATGAAAAGGATCTAGCAACACATCCGGAACAAAATCAAACCTCATAGCCACATATTGCGTCACAAAAGACAAGGTAGCACCGGGATCAAGCAAAGCTTAAACATCAAAATGGAAAACTCTTAACATACTGGTAACCACATCGGGAGAGCTCTCTTGCTCATGATGAGCCTGAAGTGCATAAAATCGGTTTTGCTTCTGATTCCCACTAGAACTCGACGGATTTTTTGATTGAACGCGTCAACGATTATCCTCTTCATTCTTAGCCACTAAGGGGAAATCCCTTATCTTGTGATCTGTCTTACCATAGCGAACGCATGCATTAGAACCGGCTAGAAATTTGCCCTCATGCTTTCTCCCACACTTAGGACAAGTTGACAATGAAGAACCACCACCATTTCCTCCTTGAGACTTGGGGTTAGACACCATATCATTGTTAGACTTAGGAGGAACATTGGATGAGCCTTGGCCGGAGACCTTTGTCAAAATCTAGGACGACTATGTCCATTAGACCTTGCATGTGAAAAGTTACCATCTCCGGTCCTAGCCCTCTTGGTTTCCCTAGACCTTTCCTTAAGCTTTTCTTTTTCAATTTGTTCGGCATAAACCATGAGGTGAGAAATATCCATGTCATGCACAAGCATGGCGTTGCGGCACTCTTTCACCAACATATCGGATACTCCTGACACAAATTTGCTCATTCTTGCCCTTGGGTCGGCAACTATGGACGGAGCATATCTAGCCAATTGTGTGAACTTCAATGTATACTTTTTCACAATCATATTTCCTTGTCGAAGGTTGATAAACTCAAGCACCTTGGCCTCTCTCTTCTCAAGAGGGAAGAACCTATCAAGGAAAGCAACCTTGAATTTCTCCCAATCAAGAGGACCCTCATTAACCTCCCTCTCAATCTTCCATTGATTGAACCAAATTTGGGCAACACCCTTGAGTTGATAAGCGGCCAACTCCACCTTTTCTTCCGGCGTTACTCCCATGATCATCAACACCTTGTACACCTCATCGATGAACTCTTGAGGAACTTCCTCAACCTTAGAGCCATGAAATTTTGGAGGGTTCATTCTAGTAAAGTCCCTCACTCCTGACGCAGCCGTACCCACATTTGGGTTCATGAGAGCCACCACCTCTCTATTGGCTTGGGCCGTCACAGCTTGAGCGAACACTTGGAAAGCAGCCCTAAACTCCGCATTATTCACTTGTTCCGCCAAAGGGTCGGCCGAAACTTGAGGAGCTTGAGGAGGAGCTTCTTGTTCCACATTCTCTCTTAGGTTTCTTCTAGCGTAAGCTCTTCGGGTCGCCATATCTTGAAACGCGTAGGATAGGGATTAGGAGAGATATATATAGAGTTAAATTCTATGGCACGACTTAAGAGTAATGAAAGAAGTGGAATTTCTTAAACATCTTATAGCCTCTCATTCATAAATGTGGCTCGCTTCACACTCATGAACAAAACTCTACTTGACGCAGCTTATGAGACATCCTAGGATCTTTCTAAAATCTTGCGCCCTGAATACCAAGTTTGTCATGACCCAAGGTACCCCCTAGGCGTGACATGGCGTACAAGACCCTGAGAGGCCTCATACAGCCCTTAGCATACATTACATACAAGAAATAGAGAATAAAATTTCGAAAGAGAATTTTATATCACAACGTTTTAAAAGATACAGCGGAAGTCTACATCTTATGTCTCAAAGCCATCTATCATAGAAAATAAAGTTGGGACGTAACCCAATACAATCCAAAAACAGAAAGGAAATACATGAAAGAAAAAGAAATAAGAGCTAGGCTATGTCCTCAGATGGATGAGGACTCACCAAGTCTTCTATCAACTCTCTAATCAAGCTCTAGCCATGAGTGGAAGGTGAATCGCCACGTACTACACCAAAGAAGTTAATCTAGGCAAAAGTATGCGTTAACACAATTAAGTACTAAGTATGATAGCAATGCACATAAACACATAAATCGTGCTAGAGATAGAGACATAATCATGACATGTAATGGCCAAACTAAAAACATGATAAACATGAGAAACATGAAACATAAAGCATATATCAAGGCCAAAGCAGGCTAAATCATCTTTCTTTCTTTTCTTTATTCCATCATGAGAACACTCATTCATTAACTTGTGGGGAATACCCTTAACCTACATATAAGACCATGTGAGCTATCAACATGGAATCCGTTGTCTACCCAACACCGAAAAGAGGTGCCCTACTTGCCAAGGTAAGACCATGAACTTCTAAGCTTATGTGGATCCACTAGCTAGTGTCTATCATAGACCATCACCCTATGATGGCACATAGGTTATGGGACATGGGTAATCGCCACTTGTTCACTCGGTACTAAGCATACTTCCCACGGATTAATCATAGTTCATTTTATCTTAGGTAGACGTGGGTAGTCGCCTCTTGTCTACATTAGTCATAAGCTCATTATTGGTAGACTTGGGTAATCGTCGCTTTGTCTACATTAGGGTACATAGGTAATCGTCTCTTGTCCCTTCATTCATTAGAATAGCTCATTAAGAACATGGGTAATCTTCTCTTGTTCTTCTATTAGTCATGTTGGGAGAATTACGTGAGAAAACCTTTCACCACTCAACCATAACATCATCAAATCATAAATTTTGTACCTTACTCTCAAAGCACCCCTTAACTCATTATCAACTTCATATGAGACATGCATAAGTTCATTAGTTTACTTAGTTCATCATGCTCATAGTTCATAGATCATAGAGTTCATATGGGTTCATGAAAATTCAACTCATATCATGCAAATTAGTGCTAGCTCATGCTTAGAAAGCCATAATTAAGACAATTTACCCATACTAGAAGGAACTCACATAATAGAGGAAAATCATGCTTTTGACTTGATCATGCTAAATTTATAAGATTTTCCTCAATTCATTCATAATTCATGCTTGATTTCATAAAGAATTTATAAACTTCATCATATCATAGCTCAACCCAACATCCAAAGCATAGATTATCAAATTGGGGAGAATTAGCTTGGGATCATGGGGGTTCATGCAATATTTACATCAAATCATGTAATTCACGCTAATTCGTGTACTAAGTTACTTTATCAGGCTAGATCGTGCACTAGGAATCATAAAATCAACAATTGGAATCATAATTGAAGAACCCACAACAGTTGATCAAACCCTAGTTTACTTGAAAGGAATTGAACCTTGAAATTCATGAATAAAAGGGAGGGCCTAATGGAGGAAGCAACTCCATTGGTCAATACCATCATACCTTAACACAGCCTACTAGAAATTGGAGGAAATTGGGTGACCTTCAATGGAGGACTTAGCTTCTTCGTCTTCCTTGAGCTAGAGAGGATTTCTTTTAGTGAGAGAAATATTTGAGAGGAGAGTTTAGGAATGAGTTAGAATGAATGAAATTAGGCTTAGTAAGTATTAATAGGTCTTAGATTAAGGGTATAACCGACTTAGCTTAATAGGTAATCAATTAGGGAAAATACCAAAAAGCCCTTAGTTAAAAATTGTCGGGGCCAATCGACGGACAGGATCTACGGTCCGTACATCCATTGACGGACCGTTCTGCTCTTCCGTCAATTGATTCAGAAAGTTCATTTTGGGCTAAAAATTTGGTTAAGTCTTGAAGGCATCTACGGAACCCATCTACGGCCCGTCAACTGAACTACGAATCGTCCTGCTATTTCGTAGGTCAAGGTTCAGAAATTTAGAATTCCTGAAAGTTCACAGTGCCATTGACGGTCCCCACCTATGGCCCGTCAATCCATCTACGGCCCGTAGGTGGCCTCCGTAGGTCACTGTCTTCAGGTGAATTCTGCATTTCATTCTTTGGAAGCTAGGGGTGTTACAGTTTCTTCACACAAACTAGACCCCAAAACCCCAACAAACATAGGTGTAATGCATCCATTCCCTTGTCTATTTGTTGTCAGGTTTCATTATTTGCACCCTTCATAGATAGATGTACAAGGAATGAATAAACTAATATTATTAATGAGAACGGGTGTGTCTCAAAACACCTTCAATCTCTTGGAATCTATTCTACCTTAGTGAAAGATGAAGGACAATGAAAAAAAAGATCTACACAAGTGATATCAATTATGTTCGGAACATTTTCTGGTCATGTTAGTAGTTTAGGAGTATGTTTTCTAGGAGTCTGTCACGGTCCAAAAATGGGTGTGATGGCACTCATCTTATCCCACCAAAACAAGTCAGCCTAAAATAAAAAATAATAATAATAAAAGTGGAAATAAAGCGGAAATGAAATCTTAACATAACACATCAAGTAGATAACTTAATCATGCTCATTAAATGACTCAAAAACCTGGTTGTCATATGTACAAGCCTCTAATGTATTACAACTGATTTGAAAGAAAATATAAATCTAAATATTATTGTTTCTAGAGTAAACCAAGAACATTATGAAGGAGCAAGAGGGGCCGCTGAGATGACAAATAGCTATCTCTCAAGTCTCCACAGTAAAGCCTCAGATGAAGTATAGGAGAAGGGTAATCACGAGGATTGAAGCTCATAACCTACACAAGTGTAGAAGCAAGGGGTGAGTACCAAACAACACGGTACACAGCAAGCAAACCTTTAAACACAATGTAAAGCAGTGTAGAATATGAGTACTTCTAAAATCCTAATCAAACCTCCTCAACTACAACCTGCACAGAAATCAGCCCAACCTAACCGTTCACAATTCATACAACACATAGCACAATAACAACACTTCAACAAATATCGGTAATCAACACAAAATATTGGATCCCTCAATCAAAAGTTACACAATAGCAATCGCAAGTTCACATATGGAAATGATGCGCAATGCAATGAAATGTCATGTAAAGTTATGCATGTTTGTCCTACGATACACATCTACTGAGACTCAGACCGGAACCCATGGGGGACACACAAGGTCCATGTATCTGTCGGAATCATTTCCCTTCGGCATATCTCACTCGCCGAAACCATTTCCCTCCGGCTGCGCCAGAACCATTTCCCTTCGGAATAATCATCTTAATAGTTCTCATCATAGTATTTCAGAACTAATGAAAATAGGCATGTTCACACAAATTCATGAGAATATGAGGTATTCCATATCAACACACAATTCATATCAACACGGTTATGATACAACACCAATAACAAATCAATACAACTATTCAAGTCAACCATACATATCTGATAACACTCAAACCATTGTCTAAAATAATTCCAAAGAGTGAGTGATCGTTGTCAATAATAATTACCCAACTAGGAGTTGGGGTCGAATCCCACAAGGAGTAGTGTGAGGTTAAGGATAAAAGAAGTGAATTAAAATGTAATTAATCTAATGAAGCGACGAGAATATTAGGTGGATCATTCTACCAAAATTTATCATATAAATCCAATATCAATTATGAAAAACAAAATTAGTAGAATAGAGTTTAGACGATAGTGATTAAATCTAGGGGTGTGTATTGATGCCAATTAGGGATATAATTGCGTTTCTCAGTAAAACTTAACAACCATGGATAAGCTAGGTCATCTTCAATAATGCTAATCTTCTTTCGATCTCATAGCATTAATTCATAAAATATCCTTTCGGTCTCAATTATGTGATATACTTACCAATCCAATACCTTGCTTTAACAACTCGATTTATCTAAGATTGCAAACATTGAGACAATTACCCACTCTTATTGGTCTCTTTCAAGAACCAATTAGAGATCTAAGATAGGATTAAGTTGGCCACGTTAACCCCTAAATTAATCACCTTCTAACTGCCAAATACATGGTAAACAACAAGAAAACAAAGCAATACAACCTACCTACTAATTTAAATCAACACCAACCCCATAATTACAACCCTAGAGATTGGGGTTTTAGCCACCCATCCCAAAAAGTGCAGAGATTATACATTTCATAATAGCAACAATGGATGTGATGAGATTCACCTATTAAAACCAACACCCACTTAGATTTCACTCAATAATTGTCTATTACAAAGGTGATACTATAGACCCAATTTAAGAACAATACCCAAGAGTTTCTCTCTCTAAGAGTTCTAAGAGTAAAAATTGATGAAAGATAGATAGATCCACTTTCTCTCTCTTCCCAACTATTTATACTTTTCAAAATGATTCTTCCGCTTCCCATTCGGTGACATTAGTCAGGCTCGCTAAACAAATTCGGTGAATCACCTTTCTTGTCGTTCAGCTCTCCCTTTACTGGCTCCAGGCTTCAGGTGTTTAAACCTCAGTCGATGGACTCGATGGAACAAGCCTTTCATGTTCAGCGAATCTTCGAATATCACCGTTGTTCGCCTTTTGAGCCTTCACTTTTCTTTCGAGTACTGTCGCATTCAGTGATGGGAAGTAGCTTCGCCGTTTTCACTCGGTGGTTCACCAATGCATCTCTTCTTTGCCCATTGATTTTAACGCTTTGACCTCACATTTGTCCTTTTCGGTGATGTTCAAATTTTTGGGCGATTCGCCCTTTGCACTAAGCGTTTGTCAGATCGGGATTTTTTACTCTTTTTCAAAGTTGTTGGCCTTTCTTTCAATCGTTCATCCTTGCCTTGTCCCTCAACCTTCATAGTTGTAAATCATTAAAATATCATTAGAATGGGATAAAATTAGGGATTGAGGACACGAATTATTGAGCTAAATAGGCCTCCAATGAGTGTAAAATTACCACTCATCAATACGCCCAACTTAAACTTTTGCTTGTCCTCAAGTATATCAAGAACACAATTAGCTCAATAAGGGTATCTAGGGGTGGCAAATGGGTTGATTGAATCGGATTTAGATGGATTGGATATGGATTGAGTTAAAATGGATTGGTTCACAATCCACCCATATAAAATATGGGTAAATATGGTTTGGGTAAAATGGTTGCAATCCACTTTAATCTCCTAGAGCCAAAAAATATTAAATCAAAGCTAAATTGTTAATACCTCAACCCCTACCACCCCACCCCTATATTATTATTTTTTAAAAACAATTTTCCATACAAAAAAAGAAATTTTATTTTTTTACCATGTACCCTCACCCCACCCCACCACCACCTCCCCCACACAAAAAAAAAAATTAAAAATACTATTTTTTGAAAAAAAAATTGCCAACCCCCCCCCCACTCGCCACCCCCACCTCCCTCCACCCCCAAAAATATTTTTAAAAACAATTTTTTTTGAAAAAAAATAATTTACCTACCCTACACCCCACCCCACCCCTTGACACCTCCCACCCACACCCAAAAATCTTTTATAAAATCAAATTCAAAAAATTTCCAAAAAAAAACTTTTTTGCCCCCAACCATCCTATCCCCCATGCCCACCCCCAAAATTTTTATTTTTTATTTTCAAAAACAAATAGTGCAATTAGAGATTTTTATGATAATTAAGTGATATATGGGTATATATGGATTCTCATGTTTACCTATTTTGTCCATATTTGTATGAACTTAAATAGAGCTTAAATAGGTTGAAGTCCATATTTACACATTTAAGAAAATATGAGTGATCCATTTAATTAATATGGGAAAAATGGATCCATTTCGCTTATACGGGCTGAAATTGCCACCCCTAAGGGTATCTATAGTTCTCAATGAGAGCTAACATGCAAGTGTTATTACAAGACTACTCTCAATAATATGCTATACTCAATAATGATCAAAATCCTTCAAATGATTACTAGCTGGTATCAAATCAAGCTTAAGCTCACTATAATTTCTTTTCCAATGCAAGTCCATGTTTTAACAAATGCATCCAAGTGCCCTCTCACAAAAAAGCAATTCCATGCTCTCACAAAGCACATCAATAATTAATTAAGGAATCAATACTGAAGTTCCATCGCAGCCATTCTATAAGGAGGAATAGAGATAGTTTGCGTATTCGGGAGAAGGTCAATACCGAAGTCTATTTCCCTTTCGGGAGGAATATCGGGTAAATCATCAGAAAACACTTCTAGAAATTCATTAACAATGGGAAACGACTCAAGAGTAGGGGTTTCGGAATCTATATCCCTCACCCTAACAAGATGGTATATGCAACCCTTACAAATCATCTTTCTAGCTTTAAGACAAGAAACAAATTGACCTCTAACCATAGAATTTACCCCCTTCCACTCTAGGACTCGACGCGGCATATGAGACATCCTAGGATCTTTCTAAAACCTTGCACTCTGAATACCAAGTTTTTCATGACCCAAGGTACCCCCTAGATGTGACATGGCGTACAAGATCCCGAAAGGCCTCATACAAGCCACTTAGCATACATATATACAAGATCATAGAGATTAAGAGTTCTAAAGGCAATGCCATAACCAAGCTTTTAATAAACAAATAGCGGAAGTCTACATCTCATGTCTCAAGCCAATCTAATCATAAGAATGAAAATAAGGTTTGGCACGTAGCCCAATACAATGCCAAAATGAACAAACCATGAAAGTAAGAACAACTAGGCTATGTCCTCGAATGGATGAGGACTCACCAAGTCTTCACACTTCTTCTACTAAACTCTAGCCACGAGTGGATAGTGAATCGCCACGCCCTACATTAACAAGTCAATGTAGGCAAGAGTATGCGTTAGTACAATCAAGTACCAAGTATAATAGCAATGCACGAAATCATATAAAACATGCTAAAATGGGACATTTTCATGACATGCAATGACCAAGCTAACATGATAAGGTATAGAAAGCATAAAGCATAAACCAAGGTCAAAGCAAGCTAAGCATCTTTACTTTACTTGAGAAACATCATAACAACACTTTTACCTCATTATTTTTGGTAAGTAGCCTTACCCGATATATAAGACCATGTGAGCTATCAACATGGAATCCGGTGTATAACCCCACACCGATAGGGCCATCCTACTTGCCAAGGTAGGACCTTTTTTTACTTATCATATAGCTTACGTGGATCCACTAGCTAGTGTCTATCAAAGACCATCATCCTATGGTGGCACATAGTTTATGGGACATGGGTAATCACCACTTGTCCACTCGGTGCTAAGCATAATTCCTACGGATTAGACATCGTTCAATTATCACAAGTAGACATGGGTAATCGCCTCTTGTCTATCATTAGTCATAAGTTCATTATTAGTAGACATGGGTGATCGCCTCTTGTCCCTTCATTAAAATAGCTCCTTAATCATTGATTCAAATGTAGTTGAGCAAACCTTTCAACAAGTCGTGAATCATTACATGTGAGAAAACCTTTCACATTCATAGGTTGTGCAATATATGAGAATTCCTTTCACTACCCAACAACAACATCAACATATCATAAACTTTGGTACTTCAATCTCAAAGCACCCTTAATTCATCATTAACTTCATATGACACATGCATAATTTCATAAACTTCATTTTTACATAGTTCATCATGCTCATAACTTAAAATTCATGGAACTTACATGGGTTCATAAGAATTTATCTCAACTTATGCAATTCAATGCAATCTCATACTTAGATAGCCATAAGCAAGGCAATTTGACCATAATTGAAGGAACCCACATAATAGAGTAAAATCGTAGTTTTTGGTTGAACATGCTTACTTTCATAAAACCATCATTAGGTCATTCATAATCTCATCATGAAAATTATTAGATTAGAAATCATAATTCATGCATGGATTCATAGAGATTTCATAACATTCATCACTTTATAGTTCAACCCACTAACAAAGCATATATTTCGAAATTGGGGGAATTGGCATGGGTTCATGGGGATTCATCTCAAATCATGATATTCAACTCAATTCATGCTTTATAGTTCATAAAACAGTCAATTAAATCAACACTACAAAGAACCCATGACATAGAAGAAAACCCTTACTTCAATTGGGACTTTCTAACTTGAAACTTTGAGAATTTGAGGACTCCATGGAGCAAAGGGATCCATGTATGAACACTATCATACCTTAGGGCCTCAGTTCCTTAAGAACTTTGATGAAGAAAGCTTGATTTCTTGAACCCTAGCTTTCCTTCTCCTTCTTCTTCTTTTATCTTCTAGAGAGAGAAATATTTGAGAGAGAAGGGTTTGGGGAATTTTGTAAAGTGGTTGGAAAGGGTAGAATTTAGGATTGAATAGACTTATATAGTGTTAGGGAATAAGGGGAACCGTCTTAAGTTAGTAAATAAGTCATTGGGTAAAAAGACCAAAAGACCCCTTTAAAATAACTGACGGGCCCCTACCTACGGTCCGTAGGTCAGAACTTATGGCTTAAGAATTTGACTAAGTCTCGAAGAAACCTATGAGACCTATCAGCGACTCATTGAAAGATCGACGGGCCGTCTTGGCTGACCGTCGTTAAGGTTATGAAACTAGACATCCTACAGATTTTCAATGGGCCAACTACGGTTCCCACCTACGGTCCGTCAATCTATATACGGTTCGTAGGTGGCCTCCGTTACTGGCACCAGAATTCGGAAAAATCAAAAAATTTCTACCCTTTTTGAATCTGGGGTATTACAGTCTTGTATGCCATGTCACGTCTAGGGGATACATTGGGTCGTGACAAACTTGGTATTCAGAGCATAAGGTTTTGGAAAGGTCCTAGGAAGTCTCATAAGCCACGTCGAGTAGAGTCTTGTTCATGAGTTTGAAGCGCGCCGCATTTATGAATGAGAGGTTATAAGATATTTAGGAAAGTCCACTTCTTTCATTACTCTTAAGTCGTGTAATAGAGTGTAACTCTATATGTCTCTCTCCTAATCCCTACCCTATGAGTTTCAGGATATGGCTACTCGAAGAGCTTATGGTAGAAGAAATGCGAGAGAGAATGTGGAACAAAAAGCTCCTCCTCAAGTTCCGGCCGACCCTTTGGCCAAACAAGTGACTAATGCAAAGTTTAGGGCTGCCTTTCAAGTGTTGGCTCAAGCCATGACGGCTCAAGCCAATAGGGAGGTTGTGGCTCCCGTGAACCCAAATGTGGGTACGAAAGCATCGAGGGTGAGGACTCTACTAGAATGAACCCTCCATAGTTTCATGGTTCTAAGATTGAGTAAGATCCTAAAGAATTCATTGATGAGGTGTATAAGGTGCTAATGATTATGGGTGTGACGCCGGAGGAAAAAGCGGAGTTGGCCACTTATCAACTTAAGGGTCTAGCTCAAGTGTGGTTTGAGCAATGGATGAGTGAGAGGGCGGTTGATGCGGGTCCTCTTGATTGGAAAAAGCTCAAGGTTGCTTTTCTTGATAGGTTCTTTCCCCTTGAGATGAGGGAGGCAAAGGTGCTTGAATTCATCAATCTTCGTCAAGGAAACATGAGTGTGAAAGAGTATGCTTTGAATTTCTCACATTTGTCTCAATATGCTCCTACTATGGTTGTTGATCCTAGGGCAAGGATGAGTAAGTTCATTTCGGGAGTGTCAAAAATGGTGCTCAAGGAATGTCGTACCGCTATGCTTATCCATCATATGGATATTTATTGTCTCATGGTTCATGCTCAACAAATAGAAGAGGAGAAACTTAAGGAAAGGTCTAGGGAGGCAAAGAGGGCTAAGACTGGTGATGGTAATTTCTCACACTCAAGGTCCGATGGACATGGTCATTCTAAGTTTCGACAAAGGTTTTTCGGTTAAGGTTCCTCCAATGCTCCTCCTAAGTTCAACAAAGATAGGGTGCCTAACCCTAAGCCTCAACAAAGAAATGGTGGTGGATTCTCATCGGCTTCTTGGGCTAAGTGTGGGAAGAAACATGAGGGCAAATGCTTAGCCAATACGGATGGTTGTGTAATACCCCAAGCTTTCAAAGAAAGAAAATGCAGAATTTTAAACCTGGTGCCAGTGACTACGGAGGGCACCTCGGACCGTAGGTGGAATGACGGGCCGTAGGTGGGAACCGTCGTTGGCACTGTGAACTTTCAGGATTTCCAAGTTTCTGAACCTTGACCTACGGAGCAACAGGATGGGTCGTCGTCTAGTTGATGGTCTGTAGATAGGTCCCGTAGATCCCTTCCAGACTTAGCCAAATTTTTCAGCCCCAAATGAAGTCTCTGAAGCAATTCACGGAAGGACAGGATGGTCCGTCGATTGATGTACGGACCGTAGGTCTTGACCGTAGATTGACCTCGACAGTTATTGTTTAAGGGCTTTTTGGTCTTTTCCCTAAATGTTTAACTATTAATCTATGTCGGTTATACCCTTAACCCAGACCCTATATATATTTTCTAAGCCTAATTTCACTCATTCTAACTCATTCCCAAATTTCTCCTCTCAAATATTTCTCTCTCTAAGAAAATACTCTCAACTCTCAAGGAAGAAGAAAGCTAGGATCCTCCATTGAAGACCATCAATTTCCATCAATTTATTGTGGGCTTTGTTGAGGTATGATAATGTTCACCATTTGGAGCCCTTTCCTCCAATGGTCCTCAACTTTCTTCAAGGCATTCAAGGTTCAATTTCCCCAATTGAATTAGGTTTTTTGATCAATTCTTATGGGTTCTTCAATTATGATTTCAATTGTTGATTTTATGATTTCTAGTGCACGATCTAGCGTGATAAAGTAATTTAGTGCACGAATTAGCATGAATTATATGATTTGATGTAAAGATTGAATGAATTCCATGAACCCATGCTATTTCTCCCCAATTTTCTAATCTATGCTATGATTGGTGGATTGAGTTATGAATTGATGAAGTTTATGAAATCTCTATGAATCTATGCATGAATTATGAATGAATTGAGGATGACTTTATGAAATTAAGTATGTTCAAGTCAAATGCATGATTTTTCCTCTATTATGTGAGTTCCTTCAAGTATGGGTAAATTGTCTTAATTATGGCTTTCTAAGCATGAGCTTGCATTGAATTGCATCATTTGAGTTAAACTCTTATGAACCCATATGAACTCTATGATTCATGAATTATGAGCATGATGAACTACGTAAAGATGAAGCTTATGAACTTATGCATGTCTCATATGAATTTATGATGAATTAAGGGTGCTTTGAGAGTGAAGTACCAAAGTTGTGACATGATGATGTTGTGTTGAGTTATACCCTTAAGGAGCTATTCTAATGAAGGGACAAGAGGCGATTATCCATGTTCCCTAATATAGACAAGATGCAATTACCCATGTTTACCTTTGACAAATGGACTATGATTAATCCGTGGGAAAATATGCTTAGCACCGAGTGGACAAGTGGCGATTACCCATGTCCCATAACCTATGTGCCACCATAGGATGATGGTCTATGATAGACACTAGCTAGTGGATCCACGTAAGCTAAGTTATGGTCCTACCTTGGGAAGTAGGGCAACCCTCTTTCCGTGTAGGGTAGACACCGGATTCCATGTTGATAGCTCACATGGTCTTATATGTCGGTTAAGGCTAACTCCCCACAACTAATGAACACAAGTGTTGTTATGATAATCTAAAGTAAAGAAAGATGTCTTAGCTTGGCCATTGGATGTCATGATTATGTCTCATTCTAGCATGTTTTATGTGCATTGCTATCATACTTGGTACTTGATTGTACTAACGCATACTCTTGCCTACATTAACTTCTTTGATGTAGGACTTGGCGATTCACCATCCACTCGTGGCTAGAGCTTAGTAGAAGATTGATAGAAGACTTGTTGAGTCATCATCCATCCGAGGACATAGCCTAGTTGTTCTTATTTTCATGTTATTTCATTTCGGATGTTATATTGGGTTACGTCCCAAACTTTATTTTCTATGTTAGATTGGCTTTGAGACATGAGATATAGACTTCCGTTGTTTCTTTTAAAAGCTTTGATATGAAAAATCTCTTTTGTACTCTTAATCTATATTATCTTGTATGTATGTATGCTAAGTGGCTTGTATGAGCTCTCTCGAGGTCTTGTATGCCATGTCACATCTAGGAGGTACCTTGGGTCATAACAAACTTGTTATTCAGAGCACAATGCTTTAGAAAGATCCTAGGATGTCTCATAAATCGCGTCAAGTAGAGTCTTGTTCATGAGTGGATCCACGTAAGCTAGAATTTTAAGGTTGCTACCTTGGCAAGCAACGATACCTCTTTTTGGTGTGGGGGTAAACACCGGATTGCATGTTATATCTCACACTTGTTGCTAGTTGATCTCATTGGGGCTTCGAAGATCAAGTGTTGGTAAGTCCATATTTTCTGAGGCCCATGACATTTTATTGCTTTCTTTACTTCAGTTTTCAGACATTTGTACGTGATGTATAGGTTACGTCCCAAATCACATCTTTTGATGTTTAGATGGCTTGTTGAGACTATGTTAGACTTTTGTTTTGTCAAACTCTTTTATGAGATAAGACTGACTATGACTTTTGAAATCTTTATTTCTATTATCTTGTGTGATGTATGCTAAGTGGCTTGTGTAGGGCCTTTTGGGGTTCTGTATGCCATGTTACACCTATGGTATACTTTGGGTCGTGAAAAACTTGGTATTCAAAGCACAAGGTTTAGAAAGGCGGGTACGGCGATGGCAAGGATAGGGTACTTCACTAGGACGAATCCTTTGAAATTTCATGGTTCTAAGGTTGATGAGGATCCTCCAAAGTTCATTGATAAGGTTTACAAGATAGTGGGAATTATGGGAGTGACTACGGTTGAGAAGGCAGAATTTTCTGTTCATCAACTTAAGGTTGTTTCTCATGTTTGGTTTGAACAATCGAAGAGTGAGAGGGCGGTTGATGCGGGCCTTCATAATTGTGAAAAGTTTAAGGTTGCTTTTCTTGATAGTTTCTTTTCCCTTGAGATGAGGGAGGCAAAAGTACTTGAATTCATCAACCTTCATCAAGGAAATATGAATATGATGGAGTATCCCTTGAAGTTCACTTAATTGGCTAGGTATGCTCCATCTATGGTTGTCGATTCTAAGGAAAGAGTGAGTAAGTTTGTTTCGGGTTTCCAAAATGGTGGTCAAGGAATGTCGTACTGTCATGCTCATAAAGGAAATGGATATCCCCCGTATAATGATTCATGCTCAACAAATAAAAGAGAGGAAGCTTAAGGAACGATCCGGGGAGGAAACGAGGGAAAAGACTGGTGATGGTGACATTTCACATTTGAAGTTCGATGGACATGGTCATTCTAAATTCTTACAAAGGTTCTCCGGTCAAGGTTACTCTAATGCTTCGGCTCCTAAATTAAACAAAGATAGGGTGTCTTACCCTAACCCTCAAGGAGGAAAAGGTGGTGGATCTCCTTTGTCTACTTTTGCTAAGTGTTGAAGGAAGCCTAAGGAAAAATGCTTACCAAGTACAGAGGATTTCTTTGGTTGTGGAAAGAATGGTCACAAGATAAGGGATTGCCCCTTGAGAGGTGAAAAGGGTAAGAACGGTAGACAAGCTCCGCCTAGTGGTTCGGGTTTGAGTGCTCTAAAGCAAAACCAATTCTATGCACTCTAAACTCATCATGATAAAGAGGGTCTCCCGATGTGGTTACCAATATGTAGAAAGTCTTTCATCTTGATGTTTATGCTTTGCGTGATCTCGGTGCTACTTTGTCTTTTGAGACGCCATATGTGGCTATGAGATTTGATGTTCCTCCAGATGTGTTGTTAGACCCTTTTTATGTCTCTACTCTAATTGGTAAATCTATTGTGGCTAAGAGAGTCTATAGAAATTTTCTTGTCTCTTTATCTCATAGAGTCACTTATTTTGATCTTGTCGAGCTTAATATATTAGATTTCGATGTATTTCTTGGTACATATTGGCTCCATTCTTGTTATGCTTCTGTTGATTGTATAGCCCGAGTGGTTAAGATTCAGTTTCCGAATGAGTCTATCCTAGAGTCGAAAGGGGAAAATTCTACGCCTAAGGGTCAGTTTGTTTCTTGTCTTAAATCTAGAAAAATAATTTCTAAAGGTTTCATATATCATCTTATTTAGGTTACGAAATATAGATTCTGAAACCCCTACTCCTGAGTTAGTTCCCATTATAAATGAGTTTCCCAAAGTGTTTGCCAATGATTTACCCGGTGTTCCTCTCAAAAGGGAAATAGACTTCGGTATTGACCTTCTCCCCTATACGGAACCTACCTCTATCCCTCCTTACCATATGGCTCTGATAGAACTAAAAGAATTAAAGGAGCAGTTGAAAGATTTGTTGGATAAGGGTTTAATTCAACTGAGTATCTCTCTATGGGGTGATCCAATTTTGTTTATTCATAAGAGGGATGGTTCACTTTGCATGTGTATTGATTACCGGCAATTGAATAAAGTTACCATTAAGAATAAGCATCCCTTTCTAAGGATAGATGATTTGTTTGAAAAACTCTAAGGAGCGAGTTATTTCTCTAAGATTGACCTCCGGTCGGGTTATAACCAATTGAGGTTGAAAGAGAGTGACATCCCAAAGACTACTTTTCGAACTCGATATGGTTATTATGAGTTTTTGGTAATGACGTTTGGGTTGACTAATGCTCCAGTGGTGTTTATGGAATTGATGAATAGGGTTGTCAAGAAATACCTTGATATGATTGTGATTGTGTTTATAGATGATATTTGATTTACTCACATTGTGAGGATGAGCATGTTGAGCATGTGAGGATTGTTTTGCAAATTTGAAAGTATCATTAGTTGTATGCTAAGTTTAAAAAGTGTGAATTTTGTTGAGGTTAGCTTCTTTCCTTGACCATATTGTCTTCGTTGAAGGTATTCAAGTCGATCCTAAGAAAACAGAGGTGGTTAAGAATTCTCCTAGAACTTTGTCCGCCTCGGATATACGGAGTTTCTTGGGTTTTTACGATTCTTATAGAATGTTTGTGGAAGGATTTTCCTCTATTGCTTCACCTTTGACCATATTGACTCAAAAGAAGGTAAAATTCCTATGGTCAGAAGCTTGTGAAAAAAGTTTCCAAGTGTTGAAGGATAGGCTCACTTCGGCTCCTACTTTGAAACTACCGGAAGGATCGGATGGTTTTGTGGTATCTTACGATGCTTCACGGGTTGGCCATGGTTTTGTTTTGATGCAACATGGAAAATTCATTGTTTATGCTTCGAGACATTGAAAGGGCATAAAAAGAATTATCCAACTCATGATTTGAAACTAGCGGCGGTGGTGTTTACCCTAAAGATTTGGAGAAACTACTTGTATGGTGTGCATGTAGATGTGTTCACAGACCACAAGAGTTTGAAATACGTGTTCACTCAAAGGGAATTGAATCTTCGTCAAAGAAGATGGCTTGAGTTGCTCAAAGATTATAATATGAGTGTCCTTTATCACCCGGGCAAAGCCAATATGGTAGCCGATGCCTTAAGTTGGCTGTCAATGAGTAGTGTGGCTCATGTTGACGATGATAAGAAAGAGTTGATTCAAGATGTTCGTAGATTGGCCCGACTAAGTGCTCGGTTGGTTGATTCAAGTGAGGGTGGAGTAGTTGTTCATAATGGTTCAACATCGTCTTTCATGTCAGATGTGAAAGCAAAGCAAGGTCTTGATCCGATCTTGGTTGAGTTAAAGGAAGCAGTGCTTAAAAAGTATGTTGAGGCTTTCTCCCAAGGGGGAGATGGTCTGCTTCGATATCATGGTCATTTGTGTGTTCTCAATATTGATGACTTGTGAGAGAAAATTTTATCAGAATCCCATAGTTCACGGTATTCTATTCACCCGAGAGACACCAAGATGTACCTTAACGTACGAGAGGTCTATTGGTGAAATGGGATGAAGAAGGGTATTGCGGACTTTGTGTCTAAGTGGCCTGATTCTCAACAACTAAAAGTTGAGCATCAAATGCCAAGAGGTTTGTCCGAAGATATTTTTGTTCCTACATCAAAGAGGGAAGATGTGAATATGGACTTTATTGATGGTTTACCCCCCATCCGGTAGCAACATGATTCGATTTGGGTTATTGTTGATCATATGACAAAACAGGCTCATTTCATTCCTGTCAAGGTTTCTTATTCCGTTGAAGATTATGCAAGGTTGTATCTAAAGGAAATGGTTAGGTTGCATGGAGTACCCCTATCCGTTATCTTCGATCATGGTACCCAATTTACTTCTCAATTTTGGAATTCTTTCCAAAGGAGTCTTGATACTCGTGTCAAGCTTAGTACGGCCTTTCACCCACAAACTGATAGGTAAAAGAAGCGTATTATCCAAACTTTGGAAGATATGTTGAGAGCTGTGTGATTCACTTCAAGGGTAATTGGGATGATCACTAGCCTTTGACTTGAGTTTGCATATAATAATAGCTATCATTCAAGTATTGGTATGGCTCCATTTTAAGCTCTCTGTGGTAGGAGGTGTAGATCTCCTATAGTTTGGTTTGAAGTTGGTGAGGTTTCTTTGATAGGTCCCGAATTGGTTCATGAGGATATGGAAAATGTTTGAATCATTAGAGAAAGGTTGAAAATGGGTCAAAGTCGACAAAGTCTTATGTCGATGTTAGAAGAAGATACCTTGAGTTTAATGTTGATGATTGGGTTTACTTGAAGATTTCACCTATGAAGGGTGTCATGAGATTTGGTAAGAAAGGGAAGCTTAGTCCCCATTATGTAGGTCCTTATCAAGTATTGAGGAGAATTTGCAAGGTTGCTTATGAACTTGATTTGCCTTATGATTTAGCATCGGGACATCTGATTTTTCATGTGTCCGTATTGAAAAAGTGTATTGGAGATCGGACATCTATTGTACCATTAGAGGACCTTGGTGTAAGGGAAAGTATTTCTTACGAAAAATTTTTGGTTGAGATTTTAGACCGACAAGTTAAAAAGTTGCGAAACAAAGAAGTTGCATCCGTAAAAGTGTTATGGAGGAATCAAATGGTTGAGGGTGCAACTTGGGAGGCCGAGGCCGATATGATATCTTGATATCCTCATCTCTTTCCATCCAATCCTACTTTAGCTTGAGCTATTTAGCTCCTCATGGTTCAATCTCTTGGTGCCATGTGTTTTAGTCATTCTCATGTCTCCATATGCATGCAAGTATTTTTTATGAAATGATGTTTGAGTATGTTTTAGCTTGGAGTTATTTTTCCTCCTCGGATAGGTGCATTCATGATTGGGTTGTTAGTTTCTTTCCTACTCTTTTCGTGCTAGCTTGAATTCCATTCGAGGACGAATGTTCCAGGGGGAGATAATGTAATACCTCGGGCATTAAAAAGGTTAAAGTGATCTAACGGGCAATTCCACAAGCCTAAAACATGCAAAGACCCTTCATGGAACCCTAAACGGTCCGTTTAGGGCACCACTAGCCATTTAAGGCAAGTGGACTGACCGTTTAGGGCTGCTAGGTCTTACGATCACCTGGATGGCTCTATAAATGGATAGTATAAAGTTCTACGGACCGTTTAGGGCAAGCTGCCCAGCCGTCTAGGGCTGCCAAGATTTGTGGTCACCTAGACGGGACCCTAAACATCTAGTGAACATCTGTACGACCTGTTTAGGGGTCCTTTTAGGTCACCCGTCAGTTTTAAAGTTAAGGTTATTTTAGTCTTTTCCTTATGTGTTGGCACCTAAGCTTTGTCATTTTAATATCTATTCTAAGCCCTATATAAGTGATTTAAGTCCTAAAACTATTCATTCTAAATCATTCACCTAAATTCTAATTTCCCTCCAAGTTCACTCCCAAAATTCTCTCCCTAGAAGAAGAAGAGTTCCACTTCAAGATCTTCACTTCACCATAGGTATTGGGCTTTGATCATTGATGTATGTTAGTATTAACCTATGGAGTCCTTTCCTCCATAGGGTTCCGAAGATCTCCAATTTTACATGTTAGATTCTGAATTCAAAGTTAGGGTTTTATTCAATCTTTATAGGTTCTCTTCAATTGTGATTTTATTAGTTAATTTCTATATTTTGATGCATGAATTGAAGTAATTACATGATTTTGAGTTGAAATTACATGAACCCATGCATGATCCATGATCTTATATTAAGAACCCATGATGAAGCTTATGAACTATGAAATATGAA
Organism: Solanum appendiculatum; assembly: GCA_018342035.1. Lineage (NCBI taxonomy): Eukaryota > Viridiplantae > Streptophyta > Magnoliopsida > Solanales > Solanaceae > Solanum > Solanum appendiculatum. Next base: position 373,232 of record JAGDQO010001015.1, read on the forward strand.
TTTATGAAGAAATGCTTGCTTTTATGAGATTGATGTTAATGATTTGACAATGCTTCAGATGAAAGAATCAATGTTGTTGTGAAAGGTTTTCTCATATACTACTATAATTATGATTCTGACAGGTTTTCTCACATAAGGATTCTTGAGGTTGGAAGGTTTTCTCACCTAGGTTGAATCAACATTCAAGTAGTTATGTTAATTAACTTTAGCTCGGATTGGTAATGTAATTGTGCCTTTTCGTGGATGATGAATTGAATATGATTAATGACTATTCCATGGGATTTTACTTAGTACCGAGAGGATATTTAGGTGGAGACTCTTCTATTAGTAGAGGCGGAGTCTTTGGTAGCAAGATCCTTGTCCCTAACTACGTGCCCCCCTTGGATGTATAGCTAGTGGATCCACGTAAGCTAGAAGTTTAAGGTAGTTGCCTTGGCAAGCAATGACACCTCTTTTCGATGTGGGATATACACCGGATTCCATGTTATCACATGTTCTATGTCGGTTAATGATAAACTTTCCACAATAATTAACTAATGTTACTTTCAAAGTATGTCTTAAAGTGTTTTAAATATGTTAAAGCTTGCATTGACCATGATTTACGCCTTATGTTTTCTTACCCTTTTATCTTATAAATTGTCTTGGTCATTGCATGTCATGTAAAGTCCTTTTTAGCATGATTTCATAACTATTATGCATTGCTATCATGCTTAGTACATTCCATGTACTAATGCATACTTGTGCCTATGAAATAGTACGTTCCTACCCCTCACACTTGTGGCTAGTTGTTCTCATTGGCTCTTAAAAGATCAAGATTTAGTGAGTCCTCATATTCCGAGGACCATGACCTTTTATGGCTTTCTTTACTTCATTTTACAGACATTTGTACGTGATTTATGCGTTACATCCCAATCAACTATGTTAGACTTCCACTTTGTCAAACTTTTTTATGATATAGGACGATGACTTTTCAAATCTTTATTTATATTATCATGTATGATTTATGCTAAGTGGCTTTTGTAGGGCCTTTCGGGGTTCTATACGCCATGTTACACCTAGGTATACTTTGGTTCGTGACACTCTTACCGTAAGGATACAATAGTAGCAAATACTAAACTATTATATATATATATGCCTCGTGATGATACAATGTCTCGCCTATGCTGCCAGAACATTCCTATACCTTGACAGGGTATATAACAAACTCAACTCATGGATCTACAAAACGCTCTGCTCAAAGGCAGTGAGGAGTCACTCGAAAGTCGCTGTGATCCTAACCTATGCTGGCAACCTGGTTTATGGGAAATGTGAGTTGTCTAAACTCTTCCCCATATCGGTGCTCAATACTACTCCCAATATATATATATATATATATATATATATATATATATATATATGTAAGTATGTATGAGAACTAAAAATAAATAAATTAATTAATATTTCTTGTAGTCACGTGAAGTGCGGATAATTTCACTAACTTTTAGAGTATAAAGGAATGTGAGTATAATGTGTTTGGGAGTTTAATGGCCATTTCTTTAAGTTGCCACTAAAAATTGATTATTTGCACTTAAATTTTATTTTTCGGTAATATATGAAGTTGGAAGAGAAATTAGTGGCAATTAGTTTATTGCACCTAAGTAAATGCCACTAAAACCCTATTATGGTGTAGTGATGGTATTTATAGAAATTTTGTTGCTTCAGAAACCAATCGAAGATCTTTTTATTGAGATTTTTCCATATTGCATAGTTTCAGATGTGTGCCTTACATGGACTATGGACTTAACCGAGTAACTGAAGATACCTAGACTTATGTTTTATCCACATAATCTTAAGTTCCAATATGTAGAACATTGTTTGAACGTGTATACACCTCATGAGAAAGTAATTTTAGATTCATAAAGTTTATTGATTCTGAGTTTACCATATTATATTAAAAAGAAAAGATCTCAATTTTCGTATGATACTAAAACCAATTCTGAAGGTCCATACTCGGAGGTGATGAAGAGAATTAAAGAATTAGAACCTTGGAACTGTATATGTCATGATTCATAACACTATCTATGAACTGAAGTCTAATTAAAGAGAACTTTAGAAGGAAAACAATGGTGAAAAATCATGGTTGATTGATTATTGGTTTCACTTTTGAAGAGAGAAGAGTTGAGCAATTTGAGAAACACTATAGTACAAGAGAGATACAACATCCTAAGTTATATTGATTCTCAAGAACCAAACATGATCGTGTACATTTGTTCTTGATGTATAGGGTGGTTTTTGATGCTAAGCTCTTTGAAATAGCCTTTGTTCTTGAGACCTCAAATTGAGTATTCTTTGGGTAGTAAGGAAGGGTGACAAACCCCAAGAAAATGAGCAAGAAAGCTCGATGCTTACTAGCTTCAAGGAAACAATGTTGACAAACAACAAAGGTTTCTTAGTTAGAGGATAGGTGACACAACTGAAGATCTTGGACAATTCATCAACCGGAGCATTCCTGACTCATTGTGGCCAAACCTCTACCTTGGAATCTCTTACAGCTCAAATGCCAATGCTGACATGACCCTTGTTTGTGGAGAAGTCCTACCATGAAAAGATGGGGTAGGTTATTTGATGTGGGATTAGGGAAGAGGTGTATCACAGTACTTTTAACATCACAAATACAATTATCAAGAAAGAGAAGATAGATGAGAGTGAAAATATTGACGAACACCTCGAGGGGAAGTGAAATTATCAAAAGTAGAGCAAAAGACGTCAAAGCAATGATTATAAGGGAAGTGGAGAAAGGAAGCTTTTTTTATAATCATCTAATGACATTAATAAAGGATCTCAACTACCATTTTTTTCGTACCTTAGAAGAGTAATTTAAAATTGAAGGCACTAAGCTCTCCTAATATTTCCTACAATAAGCATCAAGGATGTTGACCTTGCTTTTATGATGAACCACAAGACAGAATAAAAGCGAGAAAAAATAACATGTTATGTTTCAAGCAAAATATTATAGATAATAAATCTAGAGTGTTAAGCAATACTTCCCAATGTCTCGAATATAGATTTTGTCAAAAGTGAGTAGCTTTTGAGAAAGGTATATAGTTGCTGTTCATTCCAACTTTTCAAGAACGCTATTTGTTGCATACTTGATAGGCGAAGTATGTGATAAGCCATGAAGAAAACTAAGTTACCCGAGGAAGAGGTTTATCATCTTTTGACCATCTGTCCTATAAACCAATAGTGACTAGTAGATTGCTTCTTTGATTTCACACAGTCAGCAACTACCGGATTGTTAGCATTGAAAAACAAAGCCTTTGATGAAGTAGAAAGAGAAACAACAAACAAACCACATTGTCAAAATAACATATAGCAATAGCATGCATGTTGCGCCCATACTATATTAATTGTTCAATTATAACGAAGATAAAAACCAAATTTGACACCTGACCACCAAGTCAATAAGGACTAACAATGTCACATAATTATTCTTAATTCATAACAAAGTAATGTCAGAAAAGAGCTGGATACTGCTGAGCCTGTTGTCTCACTCGTCTCTTATACTCAACATTATCCTACAAAACCAAGGTCACGTATTGTAATGAAAAGCCAAAAAATAGGAATTAATATGATTTACTCAATAATCACATTTCAAATGCACTATATTCTATGAATGGAAACCAAAATTTAATTTTCTCATTACCAATTTAACCAAAATTTGTAAGCAATCAATTGACATTTGGAATCCCTCCTACAATCCAATAGTATCTCTAAAATAGTTTTAATGTATTTAATACATAGTAAATTATAATTTTTTACCTAAGCATCCATGTAAACATTTCTCAACTGAAATCACCATAGAATTTCTAATAAACAAGCTATTATAGTGAATAGTTCCAATAGACAAAATCAAAACGCCAACTTGATTTTTAAAGATTTCTTTAAAAAGAATCTATATGAAGTACACATCAAGCTTGAGTAGTTACCTGTATGTATATATTATAACCTTCTATTTGTGCTGGATTATTAAGGTTTGGCTGATCAAGCAAATATTGAATACCCACCAAAATTTGTTTAACTGTAATGACAGGACTCCATCCCTAAACAAGGTTATAACAAACACAATAACCATAAGAGTCATCTTGAAGCCGATATACAAATTTACAAATTTAACAAAGTAACAAAATAACAATGGCAAGAACTTACATTGTCCTCATTAAGGATAGACGGCAGACATACTTTTCCCGATGGATAGACATTAGGATGAAAGAAACCTTGAGGAAACTTGCACTTGGGTGGCTTGTAAGGATAGTTTTTACTAAAGTGCATTGTTATTGGATAGAAACCACCTTCCCAGTCAGTCTGTACCATATCAGTTAAATATATCATATCACTATTGCTGATAAATATTAGAAGAAAGAAGTAGGAGAAGAAGAAAGTAGAGTATCAACACCATAAAATCTTGCAAAAGCCATAATTAGTTTCACATTAACCCCTAATGGAATACAGATGATAAAATCCATAAGCTTACCAAAGTTTACAACATTTATTAGAGAATCATTTAGAAACTCAAAAATACTCAGAGAGAAGGAGCTTTTCGCACATGAAATGTGAAAGGAATGTCCCATGATTGTTTACACAACTAACTTATGATACTAAAAGTACTTCAACAAGACATCCTTTCATTTATATGCAATTAATACATAACAAAATGATTAAAGTTCAAACCTTATGGTACTTTTACAAAATGGACTTTTGCATCATCACAAAGATCATATTTTTCCTACTCTACCTATTAAATCCAGGGAATCATGCATACATACATACCTTACAAGGCTATAAGGTTATAACTTTCTTTTGTTTAGAAAATTGTGAAAGAACTCGAAGGACTTGAGTGACTCTCAAAATGTAACAAAAATTAATTACAGGTTCATAGGTGACAATATTTTTCATAAAATCACTGACTAGAACTGTTGAAGATAAGGATCAAGCTGAAGATAAGGATTGAGTTGATCAACATGGTTCAACTGTTGGAAGTCTTGTTAGTTGTTCAAGAGTTAAACTCGGAATTGGACTAGGCTATGTAGGTGTAGTAGTAGTAGTTAACCTCTACTATTGTAATTGTATTTGTAATATATTATAACTCTATTACTAGCCTAGGACTCTACAAATCCACAATTCTATATCAACCTCTACTCAAACGTTTGATCATCAATACAATTCTTGATTTCTCTCAATTATTATTGAGAATTCTACATGGTATAAGAGCATTAAGATCTTCCTCTATCTAAGTATTGAATTCAAAATAATCACACGTCTAAATGAAATGGATCCCTTTACCAATACTTTGTCCAATTCTTCCCTTCACCACCTAATTGCCTCTTGTTCCATTAAACTTAAGCTAAGAAACTCTCATATATGGAGAACACAAATGATGTAGTGGATTCATGTGATGAGATTAACCTATTTCATCAATGACAATGAACCAATTGTGAGTGGTCATTCTACTGGAAAGGCTATTGAGAAAGCTGTGGCTATAAGTGTTGAGGATGATGCAGAATATAGTGGCAGTGTTGATGAGTGGAGGGGAAAAATGTACTGCTAAGGAGCTGGATCTCAGGCACCTTGATAGAAGAAAGCATGTACTTTATTGTGGGTTTCTCAACTGCCAAGGAGATATGGGAATGCTTAAAAAAACTCATCTTCAAGCAGCAAAAGATAAGGAATTTCAGCGTGAACGGAACCATGAAAATTAACGAATACATTAAGAAATTCAAAGGCATATGTGATGGTCTTGCATCCATTCAAAATCCTGTGGATGAAGATGTAAAAGTAATAAACTTTTCTAGAGGTTTAGGTCTCAAGTACAAGACCTTCAGGACTTTCATGCTAGATAATGCACCATGTTCCACTCTTAATCAATTTCTTAATTCTCTCAAGGTTTTTTATATGAGAGAGGATGAAGAAAAACTGCCACTACAGAACCTTAACATGTCATTCTTTCCCCAAAGGGGAAGGGGAAGAGGAAACTACTCTTAGAGAAACGGAAACAACAACTTCAATTCCAAAGGAAGGGGTCTCAAACCCTGTTGGACAAGAATCAAATACTCAGAATAATCAAAGCTTCCAAAGTAGAAATAAGGGTAGGAATACTACAGAGTCATTTAAAATTTGTGGTAGGAATAATCATACTACTCTTAAGTGCTTTTACTGGTGGGACTACTCTTGTCAATATGTAGATGAACTACCAAATGCATTGGCTGCTATCAATCTACATAATACATCATCTACATATGACACTTCGTATATGGACTCAGGAGCCAGTAGTCGTATGAAATATAACTCATGTATTCTATCGAATTTAAACACTACAGTGGATTTTATAAAATTGTTATTAGCAATTGATCACAATTAGACATAACACATGTTGCGAATACAACTAGATCATGTCTGAAATAAAAAGAGGCCCTTGTAGTTCCTAAGATTCATAAGAATCTACTCTCAATTTGTAAAATTGCAAAGGATAATTGTTGCACTCTAGAATTTGATGAAACTAAATTTGTTGTAAAGGACAAGAAGACAAGGACAATACTGACCTAGGGATCTAAGAGAAGTGGACTCTATGCTTTGACTCCTACACAAGATTGGAAGACATAAGACATCATAGGGCATACTATATTGGGACATCCTAGTTTCAAGTTGTTAAAAGTTTTGAGTAATAGTAGTTGCTTAATGTTAATAGTTGGAATAAAATGCATATTGTCTATTCTAGTTGTCAGTTGGGAAAAATTTGTAATGTTCCACTTGACTTGAGAAATAAAATTGAGAAGGAACCTTTATTGAAAACACATTCTGATTTGTGGGTCCTTCCTCCGTTGAATTTTTTCAGCATATGAAATATCATGTAGTGTTTGTAGATGATCATACAATGTATACGTAGCTTTATCCAATGAAAAAGAAGACTCAATTTTGTAAAGTATTTGTTAAATTTCATAAAATTGTGTAAAAACAGTTAAGATGTTCCAGTGCGATGGAGGTGGTGAATTAATCAAAACAGACTTCATTAAACATCTAGAAGATTGTGGTACTGTTAGGCACATTTCATGTCCTAACACACTTGAAAAATTGGAGTCTCAGGAAGAAAATATATGCATATTGATGAGATTGGATTAACTCTTCTATTACATGCTAATCTTCCATTATTTCTATGAGTTGAGGCCTTTCTCACTGCACTATTTCTCATTAATAGACTGGCGTCCTCAGTCTTAAAGATGGTGACTCCATTTGTTAGGTTATATGGTGAGCAAACTGTTTAAAACATCTTAAAGGTGTTTTGTTTTAGGTGTTTCATATATATCAAGGGTAGCACCAAGTTCAGTTTGAAGACCTACCCCTGTGTGTGTTCATAGGATACAAAAAATTGCACAGGGGTTACAAATGTTATCATTCGTCAACAAGGAGAGTGTATGTGTACAAACATGTTGTTTTTATGAAAGCACATTACAATTTGTTCCTTCAAATCAAACTTAGACTATTATTGATGTCTCACTTCATCTAGCTAATGTTGTTGAGTTTTTCTAAAAATTGTCGGCTCATGATGATACTAATTCAGGGCAAGTGTTGACTATTGTGTCAACACCTAGTGAGCATCTTGCATATATTCAAACACAGGTTGTTGGTAATAAACAAGCTACTGGTGATAATGTTACTGACGTATTACAACACTCATGCCTATTTATGATGATAGTGATGTCGAACTCTCAGATTCAGGTTCAGATAGTGGTGGTAAGGATCAAGCTGAAGATGCAGGTTCAGATAGTGGTGGACCATCGAATGATACTTCTTTTGTGTCTAGTCCACAAGGGATGCATTAAGAAGATTATATCTTAGGGTGATATATGTCTGAAAACCAACAATATTGGGTAAACTACACTATAACCAGCTGCCTGAGTTGATACACCTCATGTACCACAAGGCATCACATGATTACTAGACACAAGGAAGAGGTGCATCACTTATCTCTTGTTCCTAACAACAAAGAAGAGATTGTGAGAGAACCAAAAACTACTAATAAGGCACTAGAGTCACCACATTATCTTCCAGTAGTGCAAGAGAAAATCAATGCTTTACATAGCAGCAAGACATGGACATTAGTGCCTAAATTGGTTGGTATGAACCTAGTTAGTTCAAAATGGGTGTTCAAGACCAAGTTGAAGGAAAATGGAATAGTCGATAGATATAAAAAAAGACTTGTTGCTAGGGGTTTTTAACAACTTGAAGGGATAGACTTTGAAGAAACATTTAGCCATGTGGTTAAGGCCACAACTATTAGGGTGGTTTTATCAGTTGCTATTAGCTCTAAGTTGGAAATAAGGCAGCTAGATGTCAAAAAAGAATTCCTACATGGTCTCTTGCAAGAAGAGGTATACATGAGTTATCCTCCTTGATTTATTAACTCTAAATACCCTCACCAAGTTTGTCTATTAAAGAAGGCACTTTATGGCCTTAAACATGCATCAAGATCTTGATTTGATAGATTTAGCATACATCTCCTACACCTTGGCTTCACTTATAGCAAGGCAGTCCCCTCATTGTTCACATTGCAAATTCACAAAGGTACAATATTCCTCTTGCTATATGTAGATGACATTATTGTAATAGGAAGTAACCAATAACATATCTCAGAGTTGGTTTTACAACTTGGAAGTGAATTTGTTATGAAAGATCTTGGTCCTATGCACTTCTTTCTGGGAGAGGAGTTCATATTTTTTATGGGAGAAATTCACTTGAATCAGAGTAAGTATGTTGCTGAACTACTTAACAAGGTTGATATGACATTGGCAAAAGTTGTAGGTACATCTTTGGCACAATGACATGGTCAAAATGAAGTGGTTGGAAGTCTTGTAGATGCCTCTTTATACAGAAGGATAGTAGGTAGCTTCTAGTATTAGATACTCACAAGGCCTGATATCACTCATGTAGAGAATATAGCCAGTTAGTTTATGCAATGTCCTAATAAAGAACACCTTCAAGGAGTTAGAATGATTCTCAGGTACATCAAATGTACTTTACAATTTGAACTCAGACTTATCTCATAATCACCTTGTAGATTGTATGGATATTCAGATACTCATTTGGCTAGGATGATGCACTACCACTCCGAGATCCACTACATGCTATAACATCTACATAGGTGCAAATTATTTTTCTTGGATTTCCATGAAACAAACTAAAGTAGCAAGATCAAGTGTTGAAGTTGAGTATATATCACTAGCCTTTACAGCAACACAAATGACATGAATCATCTACCTACTTCATGATCTTAGAGTGTACCTCAAGACAATGTCTACATTGTATTGTGATAATTTGAGTGCTTTGTACATGAAAGTAAATCCAATAATGCATTCTAGAACAAAACATCTAGAAATGGACTATCATTTTGTTCGAGAGAAGGTGGCCAGAGGTCAGCTTCTTACACAGTTTGTGAGGTCTAAGGATCAGCTAGCTGACATTCATACAAAAGCATTGAAACAACAAGTCTTTGATGGGTTTAGAACCAAGCTACGAGTAGCTGTTCCACCACTCACTAGCTTGAGGTGAAGTTTTGAAGATAAAGATCAAGCTGAAGATAATGATAGAGTTGATCAAAATGGTACAAATGTTAGAAGTCTTGTTAGCTGTTAAAGATTTAGAGTCGGACTAGGACTAGGCTATGTAAGTGTAATAATAGTCGTTAACCTCTACTCTTGTAATTGTATTTGTAATATAGTATAGCTCTAAGTGTATCTAGCTAGGACTCTACAACTCTATATCCACTTATATATAATGGAGCATGTACTCAATAGTTTAACCACCAATACAATTCTTGATTTCTCCTAATCATTGTTGAGAATTCTACAACAACCTTTGAAAATAATTAAGTAAGATGAATTTTGTGATCACCCTTAATGATTTTTCTTACATATTTTTGTATCAAAGAGAGACTCATATATGTGGTTGTTGCCTAATGAGTAAATTTACCCATTAGACTCAATATTATTTTCTTCAATTTTCAACAACATGAATTGAGTCTCATCTATCGGAAACAACATTTCTACCTCACATAAGGTAGGGCTAAAGTCTGCATGCATTCTATTCTACCATATCTAAACCCTATTTATGGGGTAACATTGTTTATATTGTTATTTCAAACATGTAGTGTAATTTCTCTTTCTTTCATAAGCTCTCAAAAGGTCCATTAAGGTTAATAATTTACATACAACACTTCATAACGAAAGCTCCTCTTCCACAAGTATCTTTCCTTTGCAATACAATATTTACTCCCCTTCTTTTCCATGGACAATCTTTAACCACAGAAAAAAGAAAAAAGGATTTTCCTGAATTATGGATTAGGAACAAAGAAGGCGACTGGAAGTTGCTCCAAACAGTTGTAATGACCAAGCTGAAACCTTTTGTTTTACTTTTATCAAGAAATTTGTAGATGGAGATAATAAAATGTAAGGTCAATACAAGCCGAGCATACATGAAGATAATCAAAGCTACAAAATAGAGTCCTTTTAATCAATATATGCTTCTAACTACAAATCAGAGCCCTATAAATCAATTTATACTTTTGCATAGTAAGCTGAACGCCTTTTCATTTGATAAGGTAATGTGTGTTATATTGATTGTCAAGTTGTAACTATTTACAAAATAGAATGGATTTTCATATTTCCACATATAGACGAAAATAAGCTTAACCCAAAATCATGAAAGGAAACATGCAGGCTACAACTATTCTCATCCAATTACACATAATTAGACCTCGTTAAATTTACTTCCTACTCCTGTTACCAAATTCTATTCACTTTTAACTAATTCTCCACTTTAATGAATTATTTGGCAAAATAAATCAAAAGATAAAACTAATGGAGTATAAAAATCCTAGAAACAATAAGAAAACTTTGCAAGTCACAACCAATATAATAGAATACTTTCTATAACTGTTGCAAGAATATCAAAATTGATGTGTCTAACTATTAATTAGATTGTACAATCTTTTTTTCACAGTTCCATAACATAGAATCGATAAACTTCCTCATAAAACTATGAAGTATGGGTAATTATAGCACAAAATTTCTGGTTTTCAACAATAAAAAAGGGAACATGATAAACAATAAGCTACTAAAAGAAGTAGACCAATTCTAGCCCGATATTTCTATTCATAGACGAGGAATTTGCACACTGAATATATACATGTTTTACACTCTTTTATCAATTATGAGAATCCATCAAGAATCGACACATTTCACAATGGCTACAAGCTTAGTTCAACCCTCCTCCTTTATTTGGACTTGAAACAGGAAATGTGAGTGAGCTCACAAATGTGGACACTCTTTTATTGATTGTCATGATTAATTTGTATGTATCTAAACCATTTTTCAGAAAGAGCATAAAAAAAATTCTAACTTTCCCATTTTCACTAGTAATAAACCATCCATAAAAAAACTACAAAAGGAGAAAACTTGAAATGGGTAGTAAGAAAGCAAGAAAGTTTACTCACCGCAGGTTTTCCAGGGATCGAACAATGCCACACCATCAAATTGACAGACCCATCTGGACCAGTTTCTGGCCTAGCCACAAATCCCTAAGGAAAAAAGAGAAGAGACACATAAGTTAACTAAGCCATCAAATCCACAAATCCTAAAAACCCATTACTGTGCATCAATATAGTAAAAAAAAGTTACAAAAAAAGTACTGAGCAGAAAAAAAAATCAAAAGGGCATAGAATACATGTGGGTGATCCATTCGCCATGATCGGCGCTCTACAGAAAGGCGACGGCGTGTGATTCCGCCATACATGTTTGCGATTTCCCCCCTTTTTGCTCTCTTTGTTAATTTTCAATGATGAAATCAACAATTTGCAAAGAGGCAATGGAAAATGAAAAGGGTTTTTTCTAGGAAACTCCGTTTGTAATTTTAGTATGTAATTCGAGTTGGATTTAATATTTCAATATAAATTTAATATTTATTCTCCATCAATTTATGTCAAATTAAGTCAATTTATTATGATTACGTGATTTCGTAGAACATTAAATTGATTATTAATTTACTCTCAGTTTATATCAAATTAACTTAAATTTATTATAATTACATGATTTAATAGAGTAAATATATAAATTAATTAAGAAATATTTTCATAAATATCCTTTCAAATTTACCTTTATTGCTCTAATAGTTCATAATATGATGCTTATTTCTAATTATGTAAGTCAAATATTAGTACTAGAGAAATCAAACTTTACCTTTTTAAGTTCAAGGGATGCTTTTTGCTCCCAAATAAAAAGAGGAAAAAGAGCAATGCAAAATGAAAAATTGAAAATGATAGGCATATGCAACAAGACTACTTCGACTTCTAATTTTAAAAAAATTTTGCACGAAGATATTATAAAAATAATTATGAATCTAATATTGATATGTTAGGTTTTGTTTTTAATTTCATGAAAAATATTTTCTCTGGATAAACAAAGTTGCTTAAATGAGGCAAAAATGACTTCCTTAGAATAAATCACGGGTTGTTTCCCGTGTAGCGCCTGATTTACCATCGCGGTTCGACCAAACTCATGGATCACTTATCACCAAGTTTGAGTACTTCCTTATCGCGATCAATATCTTTCCCAAAGTAGTGCTTCACATGTCATCCATTTACCAAAAATAGTGGAACTCTTCCCCTTGTTCCACAACTCAACAACCCCATGAGGCGTCATCTTTACCACTTCAAATAGTCCACACCACTTGGAACTCAACTTTCCAGGGAACAACTTCAACTTGGAATCAAATAGTAATACATGTTGGCTTGTCTCAAAATTGTGAGAGGCAATGTGCTTGTCGTTCCAGCATTTTTTATTTTCCTTGTACAACTTTTAATTCTCGTAAGCATGGAGCTTGAACTCCTCAAGTTCGTGTAGTTGCACCATTCTCTTCTTTCCATCTAGCTCAGGATCAAGATTCAACTTCTTTAAAGCCTAATAAGCTTGATTCTCTAGCTCCGCTGGAAGATGACAAGCCTTACCAAACACCATTCGTTAAGGAGAAATCCCAATAGGCGTTTTGTATGTTGGTCTGTATACTCAAAAGGCATTATCAAGTTTCATTGCCTAGTCCTTTCTTTGTGCATTCACAGTCTTCTATAAGATCTATTTACCATCTCTGTTAGACACTTCTACTTGGCCACTAGTCTACGGGTGGTATGTCATTGTCGTCTTGTGTTGTATCCCCTACTTAGCCAATACATTCATCACCTAACTGCTTATAAAGTGAGAACCTTCATCACTAATAATAGCTCTAGGAGTTTGGAATAAGTGAATATGTGCTTGTTTATGAACTTGATGCCCACTTTTGAATCATTAGGAGGAAGAGCTACAACCTCAACCCACTTTGACGCGTAGTCCACAACCGTAAGGATGGATTGGTTACCATTAGAAGGCGTAAAAGGACCCATGAAGTCGATTACCTACACATCAAATATCTCCACCTCCAGAATGTTGTTCAAAGGCATATCATACCTTTTTGAAATAGGCCTCATCCATTGGCATTGATAACACTCATTGACATAGCTAGTGGCATTTCTAAACAAAGTTGGCAAGAAGAACCCTGACTGCAACACTTTGTGAGTTGTTCTCTCACCTCTGTGATGGCCCCCCTGAGGAGAGGTGTGGAAACTATCAAGAACATAACGTGCTTCTCTTAACCCTACAAAATGCATCTTCTTATCACTCTATTAGGCCCTTGCTTTAATAGAAATGGTTCATCCCATATGTAGAACCAGACATCATGATTCAGCTTCTTCTTCTATTGTGTAGTTGCCTTAGGAGGATACAATCCACTTATGAGTAGATTGACAATATAAGCATACCACGACAACTCAGTAACATTTAGAGCTAGAAAATGTTCATCAAAAAATTCCTCACAAATTCTCCCTTCATCTAGCATATGAAATGAATTATCAAATCTGGACAAGTGGTCTACAATGTGATTCTCTAGTTCTTTTCAACCCTTGATCACAAGTTAGAATTCATGCAGTAGTAAGATCCACCTAATAAGTCTTGTCTTTGCATTCTTCTTGTTGAACAAGTATCTAATAGCTACATGGTCAGTGTAAACAATAACTTTGGCTCACACCAAATATAACATGAACTTATCAAATGCAAAACCTAAGGCAAACATTTCATTTTCAATCACAGTGTAGTTCACTTGAGAAGAGTCGTAAGTCTTACTGGTATAGTAGATTGAATGAAAAATCTTCTGATTCCTCTCTTCAAGCATTACACCCACAACTACATAATGTGAATCACACATCAACTTAAAAGGCATCTCCCACTTAGGAGTAATGAGGAATGGAGCTTCAATTAAATTCTTCATCAGCACCAAAAGCCTTGATGTAACTCTCAAAAAATAGAAATTTCACGTCCTTGTAACACATTAGAAAAATCCTAAGTTTAGATCAAACCCAGAAAAGCTGGGAAAAATTCAAAATCCGCAGGAGTTTGAGTTTATAGAGAATCATACGGCCCGTGAATGTATCAATGGATCATATATTAGCCCATGAAACAAAGCCTTGAAAACTTGAGTTAAGTATGAGTTTTAGGGACAATTATATGACGTGTGAAAAGTTCTATGAACTGTAGATTGTCTCGTGAAACGAAGTTCAAAAGCATGACTTCTAGAGATGGATCTACGGACCGTATAAGGTTTTATAAGTTATAATGTTCAACTACACACCTTACAAATTAATATGTAGACGATCGCTTGCAATATATAATTCAAGGAAAAGATAGGATTGGTCCCACAAGGAATGGATAAAAGGAATTCACTCTATGATGTAATATTATGCACTAAAATTTTTGCATGTTGATCCAATTTATGGATGTAAGTAACTTGGGGGGGGGGGGTTAAAATTCAATTCCAAAACCTAAATGATTAACAAGATGTTAATAAGTCTCTGATGCAAAGCCTAAAATAGGGATTTGTATCAAGTAAGAAAATAATTTTAAGAGTGTGCTTCAATGGATGCTAATTTCACAAAATGGATATTGTTAATTGCTTAAATCAGTTGTTTGTCAATAGGTATGCTAGATTTAAGATAATGATACTATTTTTCAATCAGCCATCATATTCATATGGATTTTATCAAACACCAACATGTATTGCTATAAAATTCAATCTACAACCTTAATTCAACCAAACTTAATCAAGCTTCAGCTACAAAATGAATTAAATCAAGTAATTATCAGTTGTCTCTTCCATTATAAGCTAAACAAGAGTTTGCAACCTCAAATTATAAGTTAAATAATGAAGAGACAACTTAACCCATATCAAACCAACATTATATTAAGCAATTAAACAACAACATGTGAAAATTAGTTGTCCATTACGATTGCACACTCCTAAGTTAAGGGGATTTAGGTAGTCATAATTAAAGGGAAAAGAAATATACCAAAGTTATCACTCATTGCAGCCAAATAGTTGAATGAGTTCTAGAAATTAATCCTAAAATCTTCACACCCAAGAAGCTTCACCCAAATCTTCAAGTACAAGTTACTTCCCAAATAGAGGATTTTGCACTACAAGAATATTCAGAAAAGTACAAATTTGTTTTTATCTCTCTACAAATGACTATTTATACTTTTTTAGAAAAACTTCACATAAATGCCCTTTCGGTCAATTCAGCAACTAGTCGTGACCGATGGCTGGATTGGCGATGCACCGAGTTGCTCTATTTATAGCTAAATCAGCGACTCAAAATTGTTTTTAATCTTCAGTCCATGTAACTTTTGGCAACCTCGATGGAGTCCACCGAGTGACTTCTATGATGCACCGAATTGTCTTACCATTGCTGACTTGGAATGATTCCTTGGCGTCTGATCTCTGTAGTTTTTGTAGCGCTCAGCTTCACTCAGCGATCCACCGAAATGACTTATGTGAGCTGGAGCTTCGCCCATTCTCTCATTTTCCATGTTTTTGGCTTATTTAGCTTTCCTTTGTCCTCATATTGTCCTTTAGCTCTTACAGCTGAAATTCAAATATATTTTCATCAGAAAAGGACATAAACAAGCATTGAGGACATACTTTGGTGAACGAAAAGCCTAAAATGAACCAAATATCTCCGACGCTTCAACAGACCATAGAAGGATCCATAAACAAAAATTGTCAGCAATCCTAGAAGTTTTGACTGACTTCTATGGAGGCTTCTACGAAACTTAGAAGGCTCTATGGTCTATAAAAGGCCTGTAGATGGCTTCTGTCAATTTTTAGGGGTATTTTAGTCTTTTCCCACCCATTCTAAATCTCAACTCCAATGTTTTAGCACCTAATTGGGGGTTATATCTCCGTAGTACCCCAATTAGGCTCATAACTTCTCTACTTACAACAAGAATCAAGAAGTAGACCTAGAATTACAAGTATCTCCATCAAGTTTCTTCAAGAACTTTTGTTCTCCCAAGTATGTAAGATTATCATAGTGTTGGACCAATTCCGTTCTCACACCCTACATCTAGAATTTAGTTAGTGAGATTAACCTAGGGCTTATTCCCTAAGTTTAATGAATTTGAACTACCCTTACTTTCTTATCATTGATCTTTGATTCTTATCATTGAGATTATAATTTTCCTTATCTGTATTTGTTGTTCATGCCTATTTTATAATTTTTCTATTGTATCCTTCAGACTCAGCTTCCGCATTAGTTGTTTCAATTTGTATGTATGAATTTTAGGGTCATGCAAAACCATGGATTAACTTGGGGTACTTGTGGCTCTATGTATCGTGTTATGATTAGGAGGTAATCTCAGATCATAACAGTAGCTAAATTGGATTGTTGAAAATATGTGACGACCCTGACCCGCCGTGAGTGGCACCCACACTAACCCTCCAGTGGGAGAACCAACTACCAACCCAAACTTCACCCATCAAAACATTTTAAGAAACAATTCATGATATAAAATGCTAGGAAAATAATTTATAACAACTAAAGGATCAAGTTCCATAAACTCAATCTTTGACAAAAATCATTTCCAAAATTTAACTCCCTAGAAACTGAAAGTTATAGTATCAAAACATCTAATAGTCTAGGATAAGGGATGCAACCCTAAAATAAAATAAAGAAAACACAAGTCTAGAAAGTTTGAGTCCGGATAATGGATTAAGAAGGTAAATAGAAATCCATAGCAGCCCAGAGGAAGTGACTCACCCTTGGATTCAAATAACGGAGGTCTTACAGTAAAGGCTGTGAAGCAGCCGCCTGAATATGCCCTATACTCTACAAAGAAAGAACAAGTGCAGTATCAGTACACACCCACAACGTACTAGTAGGATCATCGACTAGATCTAGTATATCGATAGAGAACCACAACTCAGTAAGAAGAAAATACACAATTACAAACATAAGTACAACATAGCCTAGACTCCCGGTCCTTACCCTAAATTAATATGCATAAACAACAAGAATCATCACAACACAACAAACCAATCCCGTTCTCTCATGGAACCCACATAGACCAACTTTTTGTGTACCGACATGGTACCTATTCTCATAGTTAGTATACTTGTAACACTTCTGAAGTTGGAAAATTGAAAAAAGGGAAAACACAGATTTTTGCACTGAAGCAAGTTTTACGAGTCAAACATACGAACCGTAGAAAGTTATACGAACTGTAAGAAGGGAGTCGTAGACTTGGAGATGGATTTTTGAAATTTCAAGTCAAAAACTTGACCTACGAATGAATAGGATGAACCGTAGGAAGGTTTATGAGTCATTGATGGGTTTCGTAGGAAGGTTCAAGACTTAGTTAAATTTTGAACCAAAACTTGGGTTCTACGGAATGTAGAAAATTCGACAAACTATAGAAAGGTCTCGTGGGAAATGATTGAATATTTGGGTTTCTAAAGTTGGTTCTACGGTTAACCAGGACGACGAGTGGAAATTCTTACGGGCCGTAGGTCACAACTGTAGGAACCATCCGACAGTTATTGTTAAGGGTATTTAGGTCTTTTCCTATGCATATAATGCCTATACTATGTCATTTCCTTATTTTAAGTCCTATAACTACCCTTCCACCCCTAAAACTAACCCAATTCTGTCAAATCCCCAAATCCCATCCAAAGTCATCCCCTCCAATTCTCTCCCAAGGTCAAGAAGAAGGTTAGAGTTTTCTAGCATCAAGTCTTCAATTCCTCCATTGCTTTTGGGGTTTGATCATAAAGGTATGTATGACTTCATCAATGAGTTCCATTCACCCATTGAGCCCCATGATTTTCCCCAATTCTCAAATTCAATTTTAATCAAATTAATTAGGTTTTCATTGAATTCTTCACAGGGTCTATTTTTGTTAATTCAATTGAATTTGATCTTATTATGGTTGTTTTAACTCAAATACATGTTTTCCAATTGAAATCACATGAACCCAGGCATGGATCATGATTTTGACTATGAACCCTGAAAGATATGAATTTATAAAGAAACTATGAATCTATGATTGAAGTTTTCATGAAGTTATGCATGATTTATGAAAATAAATGTATTATGAATTAGGTTGCTTTAAAATGAGCCTCAATGAAATTATGAAAGGGTTTCTCACCTTAACAAATATTGATTGATGAAAGGTTTTTTCAGACATGCTTGATTAAAAATTTAATGAGCTACTCTATAATGTTTAAGCTTGGATTAGTATTTGAATTGTACTTTCCAAGGATGATGATGTGTTTATGAAATTTACTATTCTTTCGGGATTTAACTTAGCACCGAGAGAACTTTTAGGTGGAGGCTCAAATAGGGTAGTCTCCAGTAGCAACCTCTAATTCCAAACTGTGTGCCCCCCTAGGTTTGTCTTAAATTGCCTAGCTAGTGGATCCCCATATAGCACATGACATGATTCAGAGTTCTACCTTGGCAAGTAGATTCTCCCTTCTCGATGCCGGAGTTACATCAGATTCCATGCTATTGCTCGCATGGTCTATTTTCGGTATAAGTTAATATCCCACAAAATGATCTATGTTTTCTATCAAGGTTTTAATGAAACTTTCTTGATGATTTTAAGATGCATTGACCAAGTTCATGATTTAGGATTCTACTTCAAATGATTTATATAATATTTAGCTTGGTCATGCATATATATCATGTTTTCGATTATGTCCTCTTATGATCATGTTTCACTTTTTATTGCATTTCCCTCATACTTAGTACATTCCATGTACTAATGCATTCTTTTACCTACATTATTTCACTAGTGCATATCATGTTTTCGATTATGTCCTCTTATGATCATGTTTCACTTTTTATTGCATTTCCCTCATACTTAGTACATTCCATATACTAATGCATTCTTTTACCTACATTATTTCTAATGATCTCCCTCCTCCCCTTCGTGGCTAGTGGATTACCTTGTAGATTTGAAGACTTGGGAAATCCTCATACTCCAAGGACTAAGTCACCTTTATTACTTTCATATGTCTTTACTTTGTGGATGTTGTACATGGTGTACAAATTATGTCCCAACCACTTATGTATTAGATGACTTTTCAAGAATATGTTAGACTTCCACTTTAATGCCACACTTTCCATTTATATGAGATTCTTTACTTTTGTCTATTATTTTGTGTATGTATATGTCAAGTGGCTTGTGTAGGGCCTCTCAAGGTCTTATACACCATGTCACGTCTAGGTTGTACTTTGGATCATGACAAACTTGGTATCAGAACCGGGTTTTAGAAAAGGTCCTAGGATGTCTGACAAGCCGCGTTGAGTAGAGTCTTATTCATGAGTGTGAAGCGCGCCACATTTATGAATAGGAGGCTACAAAATATTTAGGAAACTTCACATCTTTTATCACTCTAAAGTTGTGCCATAGAGTCTATCTCTATAAAGACCCTTCTCCTAAATCGTGTTCACGCCTTGTCAGGATATGGCCCCTCAAAGAGCTTACGTGAGAAGGAATGTGGGTGAAAATATGGAGCCCGAGGTCCCTTAAGTTCTGGTTGATCTTTTAGCTAAGCAAGTGACTCATGCCGAATTTCGAGCCGCTTCCCAAGTGTTGGCTAAAGCTATGATGGCCCAAGAAAATAGAGAAGTCATTGCTCTTGTGAACCCAAATATGGGTATGACGGCAACAAGGATAAGGGACTTCACTAGAATGAATCCTCCGAAATTCCATGGTTCCAAGGTTGATGAGGATCCTCAAGAGTTCATTGTTGAGATGTACACGATAGTGGGAATTATGGGATTTTCTACGGTCAAGAAGGAGGAGTTGACCGCTTATCAACTTAAGGGTGTTGCTCAAGTGTGGTTTGAACAATGGAAAAGCGAGAGGAGGGTTGATGTGGGTCCTCTTGATTAGAAAAAAAATCAAAGGAGCTTTTCTTGATCGTTTCTTTTCTCTTGAGATGAGAGAGGCGAAAGTTCTTGAGTTCATAAACCTCCGTCTAAGGAATATGAGTGGGAAGGAGTACGCTTTGAAGTTCACTCAATTGGCTAAGTATTCTCCAACTATGGTTGCAACTCTAGGGACAGGATGAGTAAGTTTGGGTCGTGTGTTTCTGACTTGGATGTCAAAGAGTGTCAACCACTATGTTGATTACGGAGATGGATATCTTTCGCTTGATGATACATTCTCAAAAAATTGAATAGGATAAGCTCAAAGAAAGGGAAAGAGAGACTAAGAGGGCAAGGACCAGTGATAGTGACTTTTCTCATTCAAGGTCTAGTGGAGAAGGTCGTTCTAAGTTCCAAAAAAAGTTTTCCAGTCAAGGCTCTTCTAATGCTCCGACTCTAAGTTCAACAAGATAGGGTGTCTAACCCTAAACCTCAAGGAGCTGGTGATAGTGGATGTTCTATTCCCTCTTGTACAAGGTGTGGTAAGAAACATGATGGCAAGTGTCTAGACGATTGCTTCAGTTGTTGAAAGAGTGGCTAGAATGTGAAGGTTTGTCCTTTGCAAGCTAGCTAGGGTAAGGATGGTAGGAAAGCTCAGCCTAGTGGTTCTAGTGTGGGTGCTCCTCGTTAGAATAGGTTCTATGCCTTTCAGACTCGACAGGATCGTGAGGGTTATTTGGATGTGGTAACTGATATGTTAAAAGTCTTTGACCTTCATGTTTATGCTTTACTTGATCCAGGTTCTACCTTGTCATTTGTTACTCTTTATGTGGCCATGAGATTTGATGTCGGTCCTGAAATCCTTCCCAATCCCTTTCACGTCTCTACTCCCATTAGTTATTTTGTAGTAGCAGAGAGAATTTATAGAAATTGTCATACTTTCGTTTCTTATATAATCACTCATGTTGATCTAAAAGAGCTTGATATGTTAGATTTTGATGTTATTCTTGGGATGGATTGACTTCATACATGTTATACTTACATAGATTGTAGGACCCGATTGGTCACATTCAAAGTTCCGAACGAACCTATCATGTCATGGGAATGAGGAAATTATGTTCTTAAGGGTCAGTTTATATCTTGCCTAAAGGCGAGGAAAATGACTTCTAAGGTTTGTATTTACCATCTTGTTCAAGTTAGGGACACATAATCTAAAACCCTTACTCTTGAGTCAATTCCGATTGTAAATGAGTTTTCGGAAGTATTCTCTGAGGATCATCTTGGAATTTCTTCCAAAAAGAGAAATAGACTGCGGTTTTGACCTTGTCCCAAATATGCAACCTATTTTTATTCTTCCCTTTCGTATGGCCCCGACAGAACTTAAGAAGTTAAAGGACCAATTAAAGGACTTGTTGGATAAGGGTTTTATTAGGCCGAGTATCTTACCATGGGGTACGCTAGTGTTGTTTGTTTAAAAGAAGTATTGTTCCCTTCGAATGTGTATTGACTATCGGTAATTGAATAAGGCTACCATTAAGAATAAGTATCCTCTTTCAAGAATTGATGATTTGCTTGATCAACTCCAAGGAGAAAGTTACTTCTCTAAGATTGACATCCAGTTAGGCTATCACCAATTGAGGGTGAAGAAAAGTGACATTATGAGTTTTTGGTGATGTCTTTTGATTTGACTAATGCCCGGGTGAAGTTCATAGATTTGATGAATATGATCTTCAAGCAATATCTTGATATGTTTGTCATTGTCTTTATTGATGATATTTTTATTTACTCATGGAGTGAGGATGAGCATGTAAAGCATTTGACGATTGTGTTACAAATTCTCAATGGATCATGAGTTGTATGCTAAGTTTAATAAATGTGAGTTTTGGTTGAGGTCTGTTGCTTTCCTTGGCCATATTGTCTCCGGTGAAGGTATTCAAGTCTATCCTAAGAAAACCTAGGTGGTAAAAAATTGGCCTAGACCGTTGTCTGCTTTAGATATATGAAGTTTCATGGGTTTCGATGGTTACTATAGAGGGTTTGTGGACGGATTTTCCTCTATTGCTTCACCATTGATAACATTGACTCAAAAGAAGGTAAAATTCCTATGGTCAGAAACTTGTGAGAAGAGTTGAAAGATAGACTCACTTCGGCCCCTATTTTAACATTACTTGAAGGATCGAATGGTTTTGTGAAGTATTGTGATACTTCACGGATTGGTCTTGGTTGTGCTTTGATTTAACATGGAGAGGTCATTGCATATGCTTCGAGAAAATTGAAGGTGCATGAAAAGAAATATTTGAATCATGATTTGGAATTAGCGGTGGTGGTGTTTACCCTAAATATTTGGAGACACTACTTGTATGGTGTACATGTAGATGTGTTTACCGACCACAAGAGTTTGAAATATGTGTTTTCTCAAAAGGATTTGAATCTTCGCTAAAGGAAGTGGCTTGAGTTATTGAAGGATAACAACATGAGTGTTCTCTATCATCCCTGAAAGGCGAATGTAGTGGCAGATTCCCTTATCCGACTATCAATGGGAAGTGTTTCTCATGTTAAAGATGATAAGAAGGAGTTAGTTCATGATATTCATAGCTTGGCCCTATTGGGTGTTTGCTTGGTTGATTCCAATGAAGGTGGTATAGTTGTTAATGATGGTTTTGAATAGTCTTTTAAATTGGATGTGAAGGCTAAGAAAGATCTTTATCTGGTACTAGTTGACTTGAAGAAGTTAGTTTCCTAAAAAGCCAATGAGGCTTTCTCCCAAGGGGGAGATGGTGTCCTTCGATATCACGGTCGGTTATGTGTTCCGAATGTTGATGAGTTGAGAAATAAGATTCTGACAGAAGCTCACAGTTCTCGGTATTCTATTCACCCATGAGCCACCAAGATGTACCATGATCTGAGGGAAGTCTATTGGTGTAATGATATGAAGAAGGATATTGTGGAATTTGTGGCTAAATGCTAGAATTGTCAACAAGTGAAAGTTGAGCATAAAAAACCGGGTGGTTTGGCTCAAGACATTTGCATTCCTACATGGAAATGGGAGATTTGAATATGGACTTCATTATGGATTTACCTCACTCTTGCTGACATTTTGATTCGATTTGGGTTGTTGTGGACTGAATGAAGAAATCAACTCACTTACTTCTTGTTAAGACTTCATTCTTATTGGAAGATTATGCCAAGCTTTATATACGAGAAATGGTAAGGTTGCATGGAGTTCCTTTGTCCATTATCTCTGATCTTGGTAACAAGTTTGCATCCTAGTTTTGGAAGTCATTTCAGAAAGGTTTTGATACTCGAGTGAAACTTAGTACGGTTTTTCGTCCTCAAACCAATGGACAAGCCGAATGTACCATTCATACTTTAGAAGATATGTTGAGAGCATGTGTAATTGATTTCAAAGGAAATTGGATGATCATTAGCCTTTATTGAGTTTGCTTATAATAATAGCTACCACTCTAGCATTGGGATGGCACCATTTGAGGCCTTTTGTGGTAGGAGGTGTAGGTCTACTATAGGTTGGTTTGAAGTTGGTGAGATTGCGTTAATAGGGCCTCTGTTGGTACATGAGGCTATGGAAAAGGTCTGACTTATTCATGAAAGGTTGAAAATGGCTCAAAGTCAACAAAAGTCGTATGCCAATGTTATGAGAAAAGAGCTTGAGTTTGAGGTTGATGATTTGGTCTACTTAAAAATTTCACCCATGAAGGGTGTGATGAAGTTTGGAAAGAAAGATAATCTTAGTCCCTATTATGTGGGCCCATATCAGATTTTGAGGCGTATTGTTAAAGTTGCTTATGAACTTGAGTTGCCAAATAATTTAGTGCCGGTACACTTGATATTTCATGTCTCCTTGTTGAAGAAGTGTGTTGGAGATCTAACATCCATAGTGCCTTTGGAAGGCTTGTGAGTTAAAGAGAACCTTTCTTATGAAGAGATTTCGATTGAGATTTTAGACCGACAAGTTCAGAAGTTGAGAAATAAGGAAGTTGCTTCCGTGAAAGTTCTTTAGAGGAATCAATTAGTTGAGGGTGCTACTTGGGAAGCCGAAGCTGATATGATGTCCCAGTATCCTCATCTCTTTCCCTCCTCTCCTATTCTAGCTTGAGGTATTAGCTCCTCATGGTTCATTCATTCGGATTCATGTGTTTTAGTTATTCCCATATTTCCATATGCATGCATGTTCATGAAAACTTGATTTTGATGTTATGATTTAGCTTGGAGTGGTTCTCCATGTTTTATATGCATTTTGATAAAATTTGAATGAATGTTGGGTTGTTAGTTTCTCTCCTACTCTATTCATTCTAGCTTAAGTCCCATTCGAGGATGAATGTTCCCAAGGAGGAGATATTGTAATATCGTGGAAGTTGGAAAATCAAAAGAAAAGGGAAAACATATATTTTGGCACTGAAACAGGTTCTACGAGTCCAACCTACGGACCGTAGGAAGGGAGCTGTAGACTTGGAGATGGGTTTTTGGAATTTCATGTTTCTGAAGTTTGACCTACGAATGAACAGGATGAACCGTAGGAAGGTTGATGAGTCGTAGATGGGTTTCGTAGGAAGGTTCCAGTCTTAGTTAAATTTTGAACCAAAATTTCGGTTCTAAGATGGGTCTACGAACTGTAGGAAATTAGATGAACCGTAGAAAGGTCTCGTGGGAAATGATTGAATATTTGGGTTTCTGAAGTTGGTTCTACGATTGATCATGATGGGGTATGGAAATTCTTAGGGGACGTAGGTCACAACCGTAGGAACCATCCGGCAGTTATTTTTAAGGGTATTTGGGTCTTTTTCTATGCATCAATGCATATACTATGTTGTTTTGACCCTTATTTTAATTCATATAACTACCCTTCCACCCCTAAAACTAACCCAATTCTCTCAAAACCCCAAATCCCATCCAAAGTCATCCCCTCCAATTCTCTCCCAAGGTCAAGAAGAAGGTTAGGGTTTTCCAAGCATCAAGTCTTCAATTCCTCCATTGCTTTTGTGCTTTGATCATAAAGGTATGTAGGGATTCATCAATGGGTTCAATTCACCCATTGAGACCCAAGGTGTTTCCAATTCTCCAATTCAATTTCAATCAAATTCATTAGGTTTTCATTGAATTCTTCATGGGATATATTTATGTTGATCCAATTACTTGAATTTGATCTTATTATGGTTGTGTTAACTCAATTACATGCTTTCCAATTGAAATCACATGAACCAATGCATTGATCATGATTTCGACTATGAACCTTAAAAGATATTTATTTATGAAGAAACTATGAATCCATGATTGATGTTTTCATGAAGTTATGCATGATTTATGAAAAGAAATGTATTATGAATTAGGTTGCTTTAATATGAGCCTCAATGAAATTGTGAAATGTTTTCTCACATTAAGTAATCATGATTGGTGAAAGATTTTCTCACACATGCTTGATTCAAGATTAAATGAGCTTCTCTAAGATGTTTAAGCTTGAATTAGTGTTTGAATTGTACTTTCCTATGGATGATGATGTGTTTAAGAAACTAATTATTCCGTTGAGATTTAACTTAGAACTGAGACAACTTTGAGGTGGTTGCTCAAATAAGATAGTTTCTAGTAGCAACCTCTAGTTTCAAACTACGTGCCCCCATAGGTTTGTCTTAAATGACCTAGCTAGTGAATCCATATGTAACACATGACATGA
Source organism: Solanum appendiculatum (assembly GCA_018342035.1). Taxonomy (NCBI): domain Eukaryota; kingdom Viridiplantae; phylum Streptophyta; class Magnoliopsida; order Solanales; family Solanaceae; genus Solanum; species Solanum appendiculatum. The sequence goes on from JAGDQO010001015.1 coordinate 399,238, forward strand.
TCCGGAGTTCTACCTTGGCAAGTAGACTCTCCCTTCTCGATGTGGGAGTTACATTGGATTCTATGTTACAGCTTGCATGGTCTACTGTCGGTTAAAGCTAATAACCTACAAAATGATCTATGGTTTCTATCAAGGTTTTAATGATGATTTCTTGATGATTTTAAGATGCATTGACCATGTTCATGATTTATGATTCTTCTTCAAATAATTTCAATAATGTTTAGCTTGGTCATGCATATCATGTTTTCGATTATGTCCTCTTATGATCATGTTTCACGTTTTATTGCATTTCCCTCATACTTAGTACATTCCATGTACTAATGCATACTTGTGCCTATATTTTTTAACTAATGTAGGGTCCGACGATCTCCCTTCTCCCATTCGTGGCTAGTGGATTACCTTGTAGATTTTAAGACTTGGTGAGTCCTCATACTCCGAGGACTAAGTCACCTTTGTTGCTTTCATATTTATTTACTTTTCGGATGTTGTACGTGGTGTACGGGTTATGTTTCGACTACTTCTTTTGATGTATTAGATTGCTTGTCAAGACTATGTTAGACTTCCGCTTTAATGTCACACTTTCCATTTATATGAGATTCTGTACTTTTGTCTATTATTTTGTGTATGTGTATGTCAAGTGGCTTGTGTAGGGCATCTCGGGGTCTTATACGTCAATCACATCTAGGGTGTACTATGGGTCGTGACAGTGCCAACATGATATTCGTTCCCAGTGTACCGAGGCTATGCTCGTTCCAGAAGCTAGTGTACCAGTGTGGTGCCCGCTCCAGTAATAATATATACCGACGTGGTATCCGATTTAAATCATCAACACAGAACATAATCATAACCACAAGGGATCTCAATCACACATGTCCTTTCATGTAACACATTCATTGCATATGATTGACAATATCTTTAATTTCACTTCATTTTTGTCTAATTTCCCTAATAATATATCATGCATGCATTACTAACGACATAGTTAACAAGCACATATGTCATAAACGGAAAACAACAACCGTCACCTACCTCGAATCAAGCCTTGGAAGCTATATTAAACTTGAGTCTTCTCTTTTTTTTATGCTTTGGCTTGTTCTTTGTCTAGAGCAATAACAACTACAAAAATCAATGAACAATCCTAAACCCAGTACATCCCCAAGATCATTCTACCCAACAAGGTTCCTTCCCACAATTAATTCAAGTTAAAACCCTTCCCCCAGAGTAACATCCTAGATTCTAAAGCTGAAGAATCAAAATACAAGTTGGAAAAGTAATTAACTTACCTTAACTGAAGAGATTGGTGGAAAACTGAAGAGAACTGCCCTAAATCGCCCTTCTTAATTCCAAAAATGAAGTTGCACAAAATAAGAGGTTTTTGAGACTTTTCTGGACAAAACCCTGACGAAGCCCGCTATAGCCACTACAACAAATTTGATTATCAGTGGCAAATTATTTTGTCACTTAAAAATAATATTTTGTCACAAAAAATAGTTGGTGACGAAAAAAAGTGTCACTCGTTCGTCCCTAAACCATGGGTCACTAAATGTATACAAAGACAATTTAGTGTTTCGTCAATAAATAAAGACGATTTAGCTACAAAATCTCTTTTTGTCACAAAATTAAATGCTCAATATTTATGACGAACTTATTCATCTAAAAATGTATTTTGTTTAGTAGTTAATAGTGTATTTCGTCACCAAAAAGATCATTAATAGCAACAAAACTACCTTGACCCTAATACTTTTAGTGTAATTAATGACGACATTAATTGTCTCTTAAGTTATATTTATTTCGTAGTTGAACAAGACTAATTTCGTCACCAAATACATTCTTTTATACACGAATAGACATTTTCTCCCCAACTGTAATTAGTGACAATTTTATTTTCATAGAAATGTACTTATAATTTCGTTGCTAAAACCTATCATATCTTCACTAAAAATGTTATTTTTATTGACACCACAAAATCATCACAATAAATTGTCGTGATTAGGAATAATAACAATTGTGAAAAATAAAAATTTAATTTGTAATTACATAATGAATTATATTATTGATCAGGAGACAACTTTAGGACAACTATGTTTTGTCAAAAATGTAGTCAACTTATCACTAAATGATATTTTCCATGAAAAAAATGTGATTATCTGTAAAAATACAATGTAATTTAATTATGGAGTCTTTCTCCCATCTTGTAAGCTCCGCCACTTGTTTGAAGCGAAAGAAAATTTTGAATTGTTATTTCCAACTTCATTGAGAGCTTTGGTGACTGAATAGCCTTAACAAACCTTCCTTCCCAGCAGGAGCTTCAATACCATATTTTTCAGACCATTTGAGGTACTGATGAAGGTCACCCTATAACAGAATAAATGCATGAATTCAGCATCCTTTCAAAAGTTAGAGAGGAGAATTCAATATCCAATTTAGAAAATGAAAAAGCAATCACATACCCTCTCAAGTATTCAGCTATTAACATTAAAGCAAATTATAGAATTGGTAATATAAAAAAATAGTTGAAGCAGTCATATTGGATGACCAATTGTGAATATGACCCATTTTGTGTGTTCTGAGGTTACGATATCAATAACACAATTACCAGGGATTGCAACAGGCAAAAACCACGTCGAACATGGTACCAAACAAAAAAAAACATGTCTTTTCCTATTTAGATGAAACTTCCTAACAAACACATAAAAATGATCAAAATACTTCAAAATCAGAAGACATTACAGAATATATATAACCAGAAGGTGTGAAAAGAACCTAAAAAAATTCAAACAGTTCTCAAAAGTTCTTAGAATTTAAAAGCTTCATCACAGGCAAAGTATTTTGATGCAATTACACGATAAGAAGTTAGCTTATATCTCTTGATATAAGATATAGCTACAATATTATTTGTGGATAAACATATTCACCAAAAGAACAAACGGGCATATATTAGTCATAACATTGGTAAAAATTGTCATTTGGACAAGACACGATAAATTGTAAAAGATTAACCATCATTACGAGCAAATAACTATTTTAATTGACAAGATACTCAGTGAATCGGCTTCGGATCCGTCCGGAACCATTTTGTTTGCCAAACTTTGCTCATAACATTTATGAAAGCAAAATAATTAGAATGTAGAAGAATGGGGTTGTACAACAGCGATTACCCTTTGGAGGCTTCTCAATTTCCATGTGTATTGTTATTAGTTTACTTCATCCTTAGTGATCTCAATTAAGCATCTCACAACACGTTTAATTAACTTCTCTTGCTAGATGAACAATGAAGCCACAACTCTTTCATATTCTATCATGCTGAAGCAGTCTTGTTGGAGCTAGTTGAGTTCCGTAGCAAGGCCTCGTACCTGTTAAAAACGAGTATTATATCAGCTGGAGAAAGTAATTTGTCATTGTTACTAGAATTGTTTGTTCAATGGAGAAGAAAGAAAATGTACAGATGCAAAATTATCATATTGGGAGATTATGAGGTCTAGGAAACTTTGCTAAGGTTTATTATGGAAGGAATCTTGAAACAAGATAAGAGTGTAGCCATCAAGGTAATCGACAAAGAGAAGGTTCTCAAGGTCGGACTGATCAAACAGATTAAGAGAGAGATATCTGTTGTGGCATTTGTCAAACACTTAAATGTTCTACAATTATATGAGGTCATGACAACTAAATTTAAGATTTACTTAGTCATTGAACATGTCAAAGGCGGTGAGATAATAAAAAAGAAGGGGAGACACAAGAAAACATTAGCTAGGAAGTACTTTCAGCAATTGATTACTATTGTTGATTTTTGCCACAACCGAGATGTTTATCACCATGATCTAAAATCAGAAAATGTGCTTCTAGATGAGAATGAAAATCTTTAAGGTATCAGACTTTGGATTAAGTGCTTTGGCTGAGTCTAAGAGGCAGGATGGCTTACTACACACAACATGTGAAACCCCACCTTATGTTGCACCTGAGGTGATAAGCAGAAGAGGATATATGGCGCCAAATCTAATATCTGATTTTGTGGGATGATCTTATTTGTTTTGTTGGTTGGTTAACTGTCACTCCAAGACCCAATCTTAAAAGATGTACAGGAATATAAGGCAGGATGGGTTCAAATTCCACCAGAAGTGCGGAACATACTTTTAGGATCCTTGATCGAAACCCTCATACAAGGATTTCCATAGCCAAGATAAAGAAAAGCTCTTGGTTAAAAAAAGGTTTGAATTCCAGAAATGTGGTAATCAATGTAGAAGAGAAGGAAAAATTTACCCTAGATGCCAACTATATTAGAAGATTGTACACCTAACAGTATATCTCATATGTCAAAGCTAGAGTTTACAAAACAAACATATCCAAGTGCATGTGATATAAGTAGAGACAGTGAAAAGAACTTCTGATCTCCTAAGATTTACTCTCTAAGTTGATCTCATTGTAGTATGAGTGCTTGACATTCAACTTGTTTGTTTGTCCCCCCTCCCCCCCCTCTTCCCCCCCCCCCCCAATATATATATATATATATATATAAAGCAATATTTTGCTCACTGCAAAATGCTCAAGGCTGCCGGAAGCAGCAAAAATCAAACATGTATAAAAAAGAGATTAAAAAAAATGTGTATTGAACAATAAAACTAATACATATTGAATAGAATTGAACCATTTAAATGACAATTGAATCAAACATGAGCAAATTTTATCACCCGAAATGAATTGGATCGGCTGCATAAACCATAAAGAATATAAAATAATGTTTATCACTGATTCTAATCTCAACTCTATTTGGTAAGGCATTAATAGAGTTGATCCTAAAATTTCCACCGATATAACTAAGTGTTTTGAATAAATTGCAATTCCTTATGGTATCATACTACATCTGAATCTTAAGCAGGTAAAATAAATAAAATTATAAACTATCTAGTTAAAATCTGAAGTAAGTGATGAGACAAATAAAGGGTCAACTAAGTGCAAATGTTCCTAAATATAAAGCAAATCAATTACTTTGTTGAAATATATTGAAAAAGCAGCAATGAAAGTAGTGAGAAATCCTCAAACATATAGCAAATATGCATTCACTACCTACAATATTTAGAGGTCACCCTATCAGAGACTATGTTACCGAACTCTCATGTATTTTTAATAAGTCACGAACCAATGAAGACTGTCAATAATGAGATCATGCACTAGATGAAGAATCAGAGACCACACGTTAAGCACCAAAGTTACACTCTCTAAATGCACCATTCAATTGTAATGACAATAATTGTAGAGAAATAAGAAGAGCACCTAATTGTAATTTGTATCTACTAACTTTAACAATTATGAGGATACAATGTCTCTATTAACTTCACATACAATATTACATCCTAACAGTAGGCACAAACAAAGAGATTCCACCTGATAGTCCAAATATGTTGTAGATTGCAAATTGCAGGCTTAATTTCCTTACAGTGAGAGAACATGCACAAGAAAACTAACAAATTTACACATAAATGAGTCAATTTGCAAACCTAAATACAGAGGTTAGTACCTCGTCATTTCATATTTGGATGTGAACTGAAATTATATCTAGTTAATTTTAAAGAAAACAAAAATATAATGTAACTCAACCAAAAAGTACAAATCTGCAGGGTTTATGAATGACTTTTCAAAAAATAAATTTACCTAATGGGCAATACATTTTGATCTGGAAAATTTGTCTCTTTCTTGTCAAAATCTGCAGGAAAAAGACCCTACGCAAATGGCAGAAACAATAATATATACTCCTATCAATGGTGGAACTCTACTACTAGAACGAAATTGAGGCAATTATAGAGAAAACGCACCTGAATATTATTGAAGTGAAACAAGAAGCAGTTCTATCTACTAATTGAAAAGGGAAACCCTAGAAGCTTAATATAGTTTTAAAATAGGGAAATATTGAGAAATTATTTTTATAAAAGGAGGGAGAACTCCTGCGTTTGATTTCCAAGCAAAAAAGAAAATAATTTTGGGCAACAAATCAATTACTTTGTTGACATTATGAAAACTCAAAATCATCCATTGAAAATCGAATCATTTGATTAAATAAATAAATTTTTATTTGATTTTCAATTGATTTGGATTTAAGTTTGTTTAAATCAATAATATTTAATTTGGTTTGATTTTATTAAAAACAAAACAAATAAAATATATCGAACTAAATCCATAAGTTATTAATGCATTTTATAATTTTATAGATACAATATATTATTTTTTATGAAAAATTACGCGAAATGACCAATATTTATAGTGTATTATTTAATTTAGCTATAGTTTCAAATACTTATGATTCGCGGCTATAGTTTCTTAATTTTTACTACGAATTTGAATAATTAGATTCCTAATTGTATACGAATTTGTATATGTTTACCCTAGTTATTTGTATACGATTTGTTGATACATTTGATTTCTATAAGTTATAAAAATTCATAAAAAATTACACTGTTTGTATATTGGCAAACTAAATATACAAATGGAGTTCAGAAAATTTCTAAATGTATAATAGAGAATTAGTATATACTAACCATATTTGTATATTGGCAAGCCAAATATACAAAAGGAAGTACTTATAGCAAACGAGACTATAGCTATGAAAGTAATTAGGCAAATTGTAGCTAAGGGGGCTTATTAAGTTTAATCTCTTTGCTATTTATGAAATTTTCTCTATTTTTATGGGGAAAAAGGCTTGATATACTCCTCAACTTTGTGATTTAGAGCTCATACACCCCTTGTTACAAAAGTGGCACACGTATACACTTACTATTACAAAAGTGACTCATATATACCCCTATCATTACAAAAGTAGCTAACATATACCCTTTACATCCAATTATAGTGAAAATAATAACTTTAAATTATTTTTAAAATTTTTAATTTAATTTTTTAATGTAGTGGTGTATATGATCTTTTTAGCAAATTTCAGAGTATATTTGATCTTTCTCGCACATGATTGTTTTTACGACTTCTTTGATTCAACTCCTAATTTGAGTTTAAATACCTTCATTATAGATCTATTTGCTTATTATTATTTCAGTTTTTATTCTTATTTAATTTTTAAAAATTATTTTTAGTGTAAAAGTATGAGAAATAAAAAAGAAAAATTGTAAATTGTAAAAGAGAATTAAAAAATGTAAAAGAGAAAAATATAAGAAAAAGTTTTAAAACTATTTTTTTGCAGTTATACTATAATTTATTTTTTCTATCTATAAGAAAAGCAGCTATGATAAATTTTACAAGAAAATGAATGAAAAATAATTTGACCATCAAATAATAAATTTTAAAAACATTTTAAAAAAAAATATGAAGGTAATTTAAAATTAGTTTTGTCACTCCTGTTAGACCAAAAGGGTATATCTAGGTCATTTGTGTAAAACAGTAAGGGTTATGTGAATCACGTTTATAATGAGGGTATATCAGCTTTAAATCGCAAAGTTGAGGGGTATATAAAACCCTTTTTCCTTTGTTATAAATAATTTTATATAATTTGTATACTTTTTCATGAAAATTAATTATTTCTAATACACTAAAAGAGAGAAATATCATTAGATTTCTTAAAAATTAGAAAAATTTAACCAAAGTGATAACAATTAAATCGATAGATTTGAATTATATTTGATTTGTTCTAATTTTAATAATTAAAAAATCGACTAAATTAAATTAATTTTTGGTTTTACCTCAAAGTAGAACCATGGACACTCCTAATTGACATATTTAGTGATAAATATACTCCTCTACTTTGCGATTTAAAATTAATCTATTCTCGTTAAAAAATGGTTGTTCACATATACCCTTGTCATTCAATAAATAAAGCACATTTTCCCTTTTCGTTGATGGACTCCTATTTGCCGAATTTAGAAATTATGCAGCTTCTTTTTAATTTAAAAAATTATCAGGTTGCTTAGAATTAGGTGGGTCATGGGATGAGCCAAACAACATCTTTGGTACCCCAAACCTAGCCTTGGAACGACTCATTTATGGGAGCCCAACCTGAAACTAGTACCCATGTTGCAATAATATGGCTAATGGGTCGGGTCCGTTCGGACCAACACAACCTTACTTGCAATTATAAACAAGCGTATCCAATATAATTTTACTTTTATCTATATTTTTTTCATAGAAAATAGTTAAATTATTCGACTATAAATTTTAAATCGTCGTTATTTAGAGATTACATATTTTGTGACAAAACAATGTTGTCACTAAATCACAGATTGATTAGAGACAATAAAATTATCGCCACTAATTACTAATATTATTAGTGATAAAAACTAAGGTCACAAATAAGTATAAAATTTTGTGGCTAAAGCTCACGACCTTTAACTACGAATTCTAATTTGTCATTATTGTAACAACTTATTTTTTGTGACGAAACTTTTTCATATAAAAAATTGTAACTAATTGATGACAAATAATAGTTTATCACAAATTAGATGCATTATTAGCGACAATATAATGTGTCACTAATAACTTAAAATTCGTTGCTAATGATACTTATTAAATGGCGCCAATTTATTTTTGGTGGGAAACTTTAGTGGACAAAACTTTGCTACAAAATTATAGATTTCGTCGCTAAAGTATATTGCTCATGCATTTAATGACGAAATGATTTTTTTTGTCACAAAAGGTAAATAATTAGTGATGAATTTTGTGTCGTACCTAATAATCTCATAAAAGCTTAAAGATTTGAGAACACTTCAAACATAATTAAATTATAGGACCATAACACCTAATAATGTAATCAAAGTTTAACTTTTGCCGTTCGGTAGATTGTACTGGAGAAAATAATGCATGTATTAGCTTTATGTGTTTTTAATATTTTGTTTGGGGAGATAATATCTCAGATGGTCACTCAACTAAGGGTTTTTTTTTGTTAGAAAGTCACTCAACTATGAGTTCTTATTAGTTGAAATTTAAAATTAACTTTAAAAAAATAAATACCCAAAACCCAATTAAAAACAAGTTGGAAAGACATCAAATTTTGATAGTAGAAGGTCTTGTTAGTCGACTTAAACCTACTTTTCTTAAGACTATTTAGATCGTACTTCTGTTAGGATATTTTCCTATTTTTAAATTTTTTTATTTTAAATAAAAATACTAAAAATTTCATGTCAACAAATTTTAATGAAAAAATCAATTAAAAAGGTTGGGTGACATTATAAGTAAAATATTCATAGTTGAGTGTCTTTGAGGTTATAAAAGAAAGTTGAGTGACTAGAAAAGAATCCATAGTTAAGTGACTTTATGAGAGAAGAAATCATAGTTGAGTGACTTTGAAGCTATAAAATAAAGTTGAGTGACAATTGAGAGAAGAACTCACAGTTGAGTGACTTTCTGAGAAAAAAATCCTTAGTTGATTCACCATATGAGATATTATACCCCCAAACAAAATATTAGAAATACACAAAGCTAATAAATGCATTATTTTCTCTGACTGGGTATAACACCTGGCTAGACTTGATCATTTTGTGGATGATAGACTTTGATATTTTTTTTGGTATTGATTGGCTCTCTCCACATCATGCTATTCTTGATTGTTATGCTAAGACGGTGACCTTAGCGATGTCGGGTGTCTCGAAAGTTGAGTGGACGAGTGCTAGTGGTTCTTTCCCAATCAATGTTATCTCCTTCATTTGTGCTCAGAGATTAGTTGATCGAGGGTGTTTGTCTTAGTTTGCCTTTATCTGGGACACTAGTGTTGAGCCACCTTCCATGTATTCTGTTCTCGTGGTTCGATAGTTTTTGGAAGTTTTTTTCCTATTGATCTTTCCGGTGTTCCTCCTGATAAGGACATTGATTGTGCTATTGACTTGGAGCCAGGCACCAAGCCCATTTTTATTTGGCTCCAACAGAGTTGAATGGTATGTTACAGGACTTGCTGAGTAAGGGGTTCATTCACCCCAGTGTGTCACCATGGGGTGCCCCTGTTTTGCTTGTGAAGAAGAAGGACGAGACTATGAGGATGTGTATTGACTATATGCGGTTGAAAAAAGTGACAGTGAAGAATAAGTTTCCTCTCCCGCACATTGATGACCTATTTGATTAGCTCTAGGGAGCATCATTGTTTTCTAAGATTGATTTGAGATTGGGCTATTATCAGCTGAAAATTAGGGCATTGGATGTCCCTAAGACAGCTTTCAGGACTCGATATGGGCATTATGAGTTCCTAGTGATGTCCTTCGGTTTGACTAACGCCCCTGCAACATTCATGGAGTTGATGAACAAGGTGTTCCTACCTTATTTGGATTCTTTTGTTATAGTCTTCATTGATGACATCTTGGTGTACTCCAGGATTGAGGAGGACCATGATCGACACTTGAGGATTGTGCTCCAGAGACTAAGGGAAGAAAAGTTATATGCTAAGTTCTCAAAGTGCGAGTTTTGGCTTGATTCTATTGCATTTCTAGGACATGTGGTGTCCAAGGAGAGTATTCGAGTGGATCCAACAAAGATTGAGGCAGATAGAGATTGGACAAGACCTACTTCAGTTACCGATATTTGGAGTTTTATGAGGCTAGCATATAATTACAGATGGTTCTCCACTATTGCATCCCCATTGACCAGATTGACTCATCAGAGTGTGAGCTTTCAGTGATCCGATGAGTGTGAGGTGAGCTTTTAAAAGCTCAAGATCGTGTTGACTTCGGCTTCTGTGTAGACTCTATCCGAGGAGGGTGTGGACTTTAATGTTTATTGTGATGCTTCTGGAGTCAGTTTGGGTGGTGTTATGATGTAGAAAGGGAAGGTGATTGCCTATGCTTCTGGGCAGTTGAAGACTCATGAGAAGAACTACCCTACTCGTGATTTTGAATTGGCGGCTGTAGTTTTTTGTGCTTAAGCTATGGAGTCATTATTTGTGGGGTACATTGTGAGGTTTTCAATGACCATCAGAGTCTTCAGTACATTTTCAGCCATAGGGATCTGAACTTATAGCAGTGCAGATGGCTTGAGTTACAAAAGGACTATGATATCACCATCTTGTATCATCCGGGGAAGGCCAATGTGGTGGCCGATGCTTTTAGTAGGAAGACTTCTAGTATGGGGAGTCTTGTTGCTATCGGTGGTGAGGAGAGATCATTGGCTAGAAATGTTCAAAGGTTAGCCAACAGTCTTGTCTGATTGCAGATTACTGAGGAGAGCGGTGTTTTGATTACTTTCATAGAGGCCCGGTCTTCCTTAGTAAAGCAGATCCATGAGCGTCATTTGGATGATGAGAAGTTGTGTCTCATTTGAGACAAAGTGTTGAGAGGGGAACCCAAGGAGGTTTTGCTTTATTTTGATGATGTCTCAAGGATTGGAGGAAAGATTTGTGTGCCCAAGGTGGGTGAATTTATTAGATTGATTCTTTAGGAGACTCACTAATCTCGATATTCCATCCATCCTGGAGCTGGAAAGATGTATCATAATCTGAGTTAGCATTACTGGTGGCGTGGCATGAAGAAGAATATTTCAGATTTTGTTCCTAGGTGTTTGACCTCCCAACAAGTTAATTAAGAGCACCAGCGGCCCGGAAGTGTGTCTCAGAGGATGCCCATTCCTACTTGGAAGTGGGATCATATCACCATGGATTTTGTTGTGGATTTTTCTACCACCGTGGGTGGTTATGTGTCACGATCTAAAATAAGTCATGACTGGCACCCACACTTAACCTCCTAGGTGGACGAACCAGCAAATTCAAACCCCAACTTATATTAATTGTTCAACTTACGAAATACAACCATAATGCGGAAACTCAAATCTTATTAAAGTAAGAAATAAAATCAACTAGAATCTATTACATATCGCTTTCCAAAATATGAAAGTCATCACATCAAGGACATCTAATCCTCAAATATCAAGTCTAAGAGTACCAAAGAGACCAGAATGAATAAATAAAATAGTTTTTGTCTGAAAACTAAGGACATGATGCCATGATCATCCAACATGAGCTAGAATGAATAGCTCACCCTTGAACTTGATGTGCTGGAGACTGGCTAGATTAGAGGGTGAGTCAAAGCCGGTGGTACACTTGTTGCACTCCACAAAAGGAAAACGAAGAACAACACAAGTAGGGGTAAGTACAGGGCAATATGTACTAAGTTGATATCATTGGTCGACTCAAAATAGAAACTAATATGCATAAAGTAATAAAAGGAAATCAACTATAATACTTAGCATGTGACAAGCAACACGAAACATGAAAAATTGACGGCAACAATGAAACAAGTACATAATTAGTCAACAATAGCAAGAACACACATGAGGATTCAAGCCTGCAAACAACCCTATTTTGGGAAATGGGTCCTTTGAGATTGAGTATATTAAGTTACTTTAATATTTTTTTCTTTTAATGTTATCATGCTGGATCGTGACACCTGATCCAACAAGATAGTTAATTCATCATTCTATATCATCACTTTCCACTTCATTAATAATATTTCATCAAGCCTTCTTTATTCAAGTCATCATTTTGATAGAGCAAGTTCAAGATTATGGATTTCACAGTTTTGGTAATACAGACCAATCACAACAATTTATAAATCACTGTAAAATATTATCTTCCTCACCTTGTTATCCAAAAACTCCACTAACCAGTGAATAAAATTCACACCTATCCCACTACTATTTTGAACTATATAATTTCCTGAACTCACCAATCATGAAACTAGTCACAATTCAATCATATAAATATAATTAATGTAACTAGAAGAATTGGAGAGAAGTCTCACCTAAAGCCGCCGTTTCAATTTTCTTTCGCAACTGTGCCTCCATTTTATCTTCCCTTATTCTATATATTATTTACTACCCTAATTATCGTACATGACTAATTATAAAAGTAGTGAAAGTGGCCAATACTAATTTTGATAAAATATTTTCATTAATCACCAACAAAATTAATTATTAAAATTATCCCATTAGTTATATAACTATAGTAAACGAATAGTCCAAAATACCTACTTAGAATCTACCGAAGGAATTTTTTATGGAATAAGAAGCTCTAGTACTCAAAATGACCTAATGGGTCATTACATTATGACTCTATTTTGGTGGTTGTTGACAATGTGACAGTGTCCGCCTAATTCATTTCAGTTCGGGTGAAGTATATTGCGGAGAAGTTAGCCCAGATTTACATTAGTCAGATAGTCTGACTTCATAATCAGCCTATTTCCATTGTCTCTAACAGAGGATCATTGTTCACTTCTCTCTTTCGGAGGGATTTACAACATGGTTTGGGTACTCAGTTAGTTATGAGTATAACTTTTCACCCTTAGATTAATGGTCAGTCCAAGTGGACAATTTAGGCGTTAGAGGATATTTTCCAAGCATGTATGATTAATTTTGGTGCTCGATGGGATCAACACTTGCCTTTAGTTGATTTTTCCTACAATAACAATTACCACTCTAGTATTCGTATGACCCCATTTGAGGCATTGTATGGCAGACTATGTAGATCTCTGATTGGTTGGTTTGATTTGGCAGAGATGCACTCTTCAGATATCGACTTTCTTAAAGATGTCATGTAGCAGGTCCATATGATTTAGGGTAGATTGTTGATGCCTTGATTCGATAAAAGATTTACGCCGATAAAAGAATTCGGGCCTTAGTGTTTATAGAGGGAGATCATATTTGGCTTCGAGTATCACCTATGAATGGTGTGATGAGGTTCAGGAAGAAGGGAAATCTTAGCCCTAGATTCATTGGTTCTTTTGAGATTTTGAGTCGAGTAGGAGAGGTGGCCTATAAGTTGGCCTTGCCACCTAACTTATCAGCTGTGCACCTAGTGTTTCATGTCTCCATGCTTCGATAGTACGTGCTGGATGAGTCTCATGTGCTTTTGATTGATTCAGTAGTGTTGGGCAAGACTTGTCAATTGAGGAGGAGCCTATAGCCATTCTGGATAGAAAGGTCTGAAAGCTTAGGACCAAAGAGATTGCTTTAGTGAAGGTGAAGTGGAAGAATCATTTATTTAGAGAGGTGACTTGGGAGATGGAGTCTGACTTGTGTGCTAGATATCCCTAGATTTCAAAGCTTCAGGTACTTTCTTTTACTTCATGTTCAGGAACGAAAATTATTTTTTGTGATGAATAATGTAATGACCCGATTGGTCATTTTTGAAAATTTCATGAAATTACTGTTTGACCCCTCTCAATATTGACCCTGAGTCATTTCTAATTTAGCTTATGAAATTAGTTTAGAATTTTGAGTAAAAAGTGACGTGTAGTGAAAACTTTTGATTTTGAAAGGCTTTAGTTGTTAAAAATTAATTTTGGTTGTCTTTTGGAGTTTTGAGACTTGGAATGAAATTTCATAGATTCCATCAGTCCCGAAACATGGAAATTTGTCTAAGAGAGTTGTCAATTTCATATTCGGATTCTTTTCATGGAATTGAGGTCTTAAGTTAGAAATTATTGAAATTTTAGCCTTTGGGTTGATTTTGGTTAACATTCGGGTTTCAGATGCTCAGATTGAATTTTTAACAGTTCCATTAGATTTGGGGGATGATTTTATACCTAGAGGAGGTCTTTGTTGAATTTTCAGAGGTCCTGAGCTTGATTTTACTTTTTTAGGTATTATGTTTGTTTTGTCGTGACTTTCATGGGATTCAGGTCAAGGAGACCTTGGATTCGTATTTTGATGGTTCTATTGAGTCCGGAATGTCGAGTTTAGTCAGGTAGCATATTTGATTTGTATGTACGGGGTTCAAAATGAATCCCGAGGGTCCATTCGGAGAATTTTGTGTTGGCTAATTTTCTATATGTGTTGCTGGTGCCAACCCTCCGCGTTCGCATAGCTTGTCACTGCGTTCGCAGAGGGGAAAGTGTGGGGACCCCATGTTCATTGAGGCTCCACCACATTCACGGAGGGTCAAGATGTTAACCTCCGCATTCGCGGGAGCCCTGTCGTGTTTACAGAGGGCAGGTTCATTAAGTCCCACGTTTGCAGGCAGGGGTCCGCGTTCATGGAGGATCCCTAGGCAAAATATTTCCAAAATTAGGGTTTCAAACTTGTTTCCTCCATTTTTGAGTTCTCAAGCTTGGTATTGGCGATTTCAAAGTGGATTTTCAAGAAACTTTGATTGGGTAATGAATTTGATTATTCCATGATTATGGCAAGATTTTATCATTTAAATTGCTAAATTGAATTCAAACCTTCAGGGTTTTTCAAGAACTTCAGTTTTTATGAAAAATGGTGATTATAAGTTGAATATAACTCTATTTTTGAAATGGTTTTCACCAATGAATTCCAAGTGTCTTGGATAACATATTCATGTAACAATTTTCAGATTCAAACCTTATTTTTATTTTCAAAATTGAGTTTTTGAGTCGATTTGATCTATTTATTCAAATGGCTTGATATGAGTGTTGTTAGTTCTGAATTATGATTGTGAATACTTGTTTGACTAGATTGTGTTGTTTTGGACATCATTCGGAAAGGAAAATCTCAAGTCCTGACCTGACTTTTGATTGATTTAAGGCAAGTGATCCTTTAAACCTTGTTAAAACTTGTAGAATCTTGTATTTTCTTCATTGTGTGTGTTGGGGAGTAATGGTAATGAGGTGATGGGTCAAATTACTCTTATTGATTAATCTTAATTATTAAAAGGGGATTAATGAAAAAGGCAACGTGATGATAATAGTGTATTGTATATTTTGAATTGCCTTGAGTGTTGATTTTGAATAAGTGATTAATGAAATACTTTGATAGTATGATTGTGGATGTAAATTGCCTGAATTTTTATCTCTTCATTATTGTGTGAATAGTCTTATTTGCATTGATGCTGAACACTGTGATGAGATGTGTATAGATTATGCCGGGGTCTGCTCCGATGAGTGATATTGATACCGAGGTCTATTTCGATAAGTGTATTGATGTCGAGGTCTATTCTGAAAAGTGTTAGTGATACCAAGGTCTATTCCGGTATGTGATGTTGATGTCGAGGTCTATTCTGATAAGTGGTATTGAGGCTGAGGTTACTTCTGATAGTTGTATGGATCTTGGGTGTTCCCCATGGATCCCGACTTGATAATTGTGATTAATGTACTTGATACTTATGATTTTTGAACTTAATACTTGTGAGTAATCAACTTGATTCTTGTGATTCGATGAAATGTAACTATTAGACTGTGATTATGAAGAAATGTGAACTGTATATTGTGAAGGTTAGGATTGGATGATTTCTGTGCAGGTTGTAGTTGTGGTGGTTCGATTGGGATTGAAGGAGTACTCGTATTCTAGGCTAGTTTTACCTTGTTTTTATTGGGTTACTTGCTGAGTGCCATGTTGGTTGGTACTCACTCTTTGCTTCTACACTTGTGTAGGTTCCGAGCCCGGAACCGTGTGACCATTCTTCTTCCATCTTTCTCCGGGGCTTTTTGAGGATACATTGAGAGGTAGTTGCTTGTCATCCCGACTAGCCCTCTTGTTCCTTACTTATGTTATTGTTGTATTTGAGAAACAAAGACATTGAGACTTGTATTTATCTTTCAATTAGTTATTTGACATTTGTGGCTTGTACACGTGACAACATGGTTTTTGGGTTATTGTAACACCTCGGATTCGAAAAGAGAGGAAAATGCAAATTTTCAAAAATTCCAGCCTGACCTAGGTTGGCACCAACGGTTTGTCAAGTCTCGAGGGTCTGGTTTTGGGGCAAGAAAAATTCAAAAAAATAATTTTGGTTGACCTACTACATGACCTACGATCAGTAGGTGGACCTACCAACAGTAGGTCAAGTAGTAGGTGAGGGGGGGAGTCGGTTTTCCTTAAGGGGTCTTTTGGTCTTTTCACCCAATGACTCATTTACTAAATTAAGCCGGTTCCCTAAAATTCTTAACACTATATAAACCCTTTTAAGCCTAAAATCTACTTTTCCAAATCCTTTCCAAAACTCTCCTCTCCAAAATAATTCTCTCTCTAGAAAAGCTTGAAGAAGAAGAAGAAGTGAAGTTAGGGTTTCAAGAACCGAACTTCCAATTCACCAATTGCTTAAGGGCTTTGAACCCCAAGGTATGATAATCTTCATCTATGGAGCCCTTTCCCCCATAGAGTCCCTAAATTCTCTAATTTATAAGTTAGAAATTCTCCATTGAAGTTAGAGTTTTCTTCTATGCCATGGGTTCTCTTCAATGTTGATTAAATTGATTGTTTTATGAACTATGAAGCATGAATTGAGTTGAATTTCATGAATTAAGATGAATCCCCATGAACCCATGTGATTTTCCCCAATTTCGAAATTTAGGATTCATTGATGGGTTGAATTATGAAGAGATGTTTAATCAAGTCTATATGAACGCATGCATGATTTATGATTTCTAAAAGCTATGATTTCATGATGAATTATCAATGATCAAAAGATGGGTTTTATGAAAGTGTGCATGTTCAATTATGAAATTTATGATGATTTATTATTTGCTTTGAAATGGAAGCATGAATGTTGTTGTTGTTGAGTTGTAAAAGGGTTT
Source organism: Solanum appendiculatum (assembly GCA_018342035.1). Lineage (NCBI taxonomy): Eukaryota > Viridiplantae > Streptophyta > Magnoliopsida > Solanales > Solanaceae > Solanum > Solanum appendiculatum. The sequence goes on from JAGDQO010001015.1 coordinate 416,679, forward strand.
CTCACATATTACTCAAACCATTAATGTGAAAGGATTTTTCTCACATAAAGGATTCATAACATGTTGAAAGGTTTTCTCAACTAAAGTTGAATCAAAGATTAAGGAGCTATTCTAAGGATAGACAAGAGGCGATTACCCATGTCTACTAAAGATGATGATAAGGTATAAAATGTGATTAAATGACTAATTCCATGGGATTTATGCTTAGCACCGAGAGGATATTGAGATGAAAGCTCTTCCGTAGTAGAGGCCGGGTTTCTAGTGAAAGCTCTCCCGTAGTAGAGGTCGGGTTTTCTAGTCGAAGCTCTCTCGTAGTAGAGGCCTATTTTCCAAAAGCAATCTCATTATCCCTAAACTACGTTCCACCATAGGATGATTGTCTTCTATAGACATTAGCTAGTGGATCCACGTAAGCTAGAAGTTTATGGTCTTACCTTGGAAAGTAGGACACCTCTTTTCGGTGTGGGGTAGACACCGAATTCCATGTTGATAGCTCACATGGTCTTACATGTCGGTTAAGGGTAACTTCCTACAATAATGAACTAAAGTGACGTTCAAGGTATCTCTCAAATACTTTAAAGATGTTTAGCTTGCATTGACCTTGGTTTATGACTTATGTTTTCTAACCCTTTTTACTTCATGTTTTAACATTGGTCTTTGAATGTCATGAAAATGTCCCTTTTTGCATGATTTTTCAACTTATGTGCATGGTTATCATACTTTTTACATTTTTGTACGAACGCATACTCTTGCCTACATTTTCTTATAAGTGTAGGATCCGGCTCATCTCCATCTTCTTGTGGCTAGTTCATGATATTAGAGACCTTAAAGAATTTGGTGAGTCTTCATATGTTCGAGGACGTAGCCACATTTACTTTCGTTGAAACTTTGTATGGGTTACGTCCCAATGTTCTTTTCATTCTTATGAGTTTTAGATGGCTTTGAGACCATATGTTTAGACTTCTGCTATGCTTTGTAAACTCTTTTGATATAGAATTGTCTTTTGACCTCTTAAATTGCTATTATCTTGTACGATGCATGGTAAGTGGCTTGTATGAGGCCTTTCGGGGTCTTGTATGCCGTGTCACGTCTAGGGGGTATACCTTGGGTCATGACAGTTATGTTGAGAATGACTATGTTTTCTGTGCTTATGTTATTGTTAGTTTATTTCCACTTTTCTATCGTGTTGTAGGATTTTTGGCTGGTTTGTCTTGATGGGATAAGACTAGTGTCATCACGTCCATTTTTGGATCGTGTAAATAGTTACCTTTTAAAGGCTATCTAGAAGATTTATAGATGGTAGACTAGGGATGTTATGAAATTTTCCAATCTTCAATTGATTGCTGCAAGTTCGTGAAGCTAGTCTCTTCTTTAAGATTAGAACTGGGAGAAAATAGTAGAAGATGTAGTACCAGAAGAAGTTTTAGAGGAGGAGAAGAAGGGAGTGAAGAAAGACATTACGAGATCCGCACAAATTGTTAGGTAAATAACAATATATAACGATAATGACTTTAATGCTCCTTATCCTTGGATCAAGAGACCATTTGGTTCCATAAAGAAAAGCATTCACGTTCTTAACTCAATAATATGTAGAAGAGCTAGATATGATAGTTAAGTTTATGGGGGTCTTATATCAATTTTATACGTAAAGGCTATAACTGTTTTATATCAAGAAGTTCTTTGTTTAGATGATCCAGATGTTATTAATAACTATCTATAAGTCTACTAAGTCTTCTTTGACAATCCAACCATTGTTGTTTGGGAATACTACTTACAAAGTAGATCTGAAGAGATCACAATATCATGTGCATTATATCTTCCTATTATAAAATAGATCTTACCAATTTGTATAAGTTGATTCAAGTTTTACCATGTTTAAATTACAGATCCCTTCATGGCATAATCCGCTGAGGTTTGATATATGGGCTGGCTTGATCCAACAACATCTGTTGAGGGTTGCATGGTAGCAACTGAAATTGTTTGTTATTGGAAAACATCTTGTACTTGGTTTTTGGTTGGCTGATGTTCAACAATTGTTTCATTCTCATTTTGTGTACTTAGTTCCAACAATTTTTTTTCTACCCATAATTACGTACCCTGCAAGAATTCTCGAGTAAGATAACCTGGAATAGAGTTTGAGCTCCCTTTGATATGTTCAATATCAAAATAAAAATAGACAAAATAGCTTACCATCTAGCAAATATATGTTTAGAATCAAGGTTTTGTACATCTTTTTGCAAAACATATTTCGCAGGTTTACAATCAATGCGTAGTAAAAACTGAAAGAATTAGATTTGGGTCACTCATGTGGGTCAACCCGGATCTATTTAAATAATAAATAAGAATAATATTTATTGAGTTAGCAGCCTTTCGATTGTGTGATGTTGCAGTATTGTGGTACGAGAGTTGGGAGAGAACCAGGGGAAAGATGCACCTCCACCCTCTTGGGATAGCTTTAGCGAAGCTTTCATAGATCATTATCTTCCTCAAGAGATTTGGGATGCCCGAGTAGATCAATTCCTGAACCTTCGACAGGGCAGCATGAGTGTCCGAGAGTATGGGCTGAGATTTGATTCATTGGCTAGGTACGCACCATCATTTGTTGATACGATGCATGACAGGGTTCGAAGATTTATAGGAGGGCTTAATTCAGACTATATCGATGCTTGCACTACCGCTGCACTAAATGATAATAGGGATATCTCTCGAATTCAGGCCTTTGCATAAAACATAGAAGGATGTCGACATCAACAATATATGATGGAGAGGATGGAGAGAGAGCAGCAGAAGAGGGCTAGGCCTGCTAGTTCACAGGGAGAGTTTCACGATGGTCCCAGACCTCGATATCCTAGTAGACCACTCATAGCTCCACTACAACAATTCCAAGGTAGTATACTTGATCCTCGCATATAGTCAGGTCCAGGTGAGGGTTCACAAGCATCAGGCTCTCAGCGATAGAGGAATTTAGGCCAGGTTAGGATAGCCTCGCCGCATTGTGCTACATGTGGTAGGATGCATTTTGGGAGATGTAGGCAGGGTCCCACAGTTTGTTATTCTTGTGGGTAGGAGGGGCATATATGGAGGAACTTCCCGACCATAGGTCAGGGTTGTATGGGTCCATAGACTAGGTCAATAGTAGGTTCTTCCTCATCAGCATATTCTACAGGGCGTGTACCTCAGACTTCAGCAGGTAGAGGTAGAGGTAGAGGGGGAGCATCTAGTTCTGGTAGTGGCCAGAATCGGGCATATGCACTAGCTGACCGACAGGACTCAGAGTCATCACCCGATGTTGTGACAGGTACATTGATTGTTTGTTCTCATTATGTTTATGCTTTGATAGATCCAGGCTCTACCCTGTCCTATGTTACTTCATTTATTGTGGGGAAGTTGTTTATAGAAGCAGAGTCATTACATCGACCCTTCATTGTGTCTACACCAGTTGGTGAGTCTATTATTGCCAATAGAGTCTACCGAGGTTGTATAGTAGAAATTATTGATCGTCAGACCTCTGTAGACCTGGTAGAGTTAGAGATGATCGATTTCGACGTCATTATGGGTATGGACTTGCTAGCGTCTTGTTATGCTTATGTTGAGTGCTGGACAAAGGTTGTTAGATTTCATTTTCCAGGTGAGGTAGTGCGAGAATGGAAAGGTAATACAGCAGCGCCGAAAGGTAGGTTTATTTTCTATCTTAAGGCAAGGAGGATGATTACTAAGGGATGCATTTATCATCTTATTCAAATTCGGGATATGGATGTAGAACCACCAATTCTCCAATATATTCCAGTGGTTAATGAGTTTCCGAATGTATTTCCAGGTGATCTTCCTGGCATCCCGCCAGAACGGGAAATTGATTTTGCTATCGATATGCTACCAGGTACACAACCCATATCTATCCCTCCTTATAGAATGGCTCCTGCTGAGCTAAAAGAGTTGAAGAATTAGCTGAAAGATTTGCTGGATAAAGGCTTTATAAGGCCTAGTTCTTCCCCATGGGGTGCACCAGTATTATTTGTGAGAAAGAAAGATGGCTCACTGAGGATGTGTATCGATTATCGACAGCTGAACAAGGCGACTATAAAGAATAAGTATCCCATTCCGATGATTGATGACTTATTTGGTCAGCTACAAGGTGGTAAGTACTTCTCAAAGATTGATTTGGGATCAGGGTATCATCAGGTACGAGTTCGGGAGAAAGACATTCCGAAGACAACTTTTAGAACCAGATATGGACATTTTAAGTTTTTGGTGATGTCTTTTGGATTGACCAATGCCCTAGTAGTGTTTATGGACCTGATGAATAGCATATTCAGGCCGTATCTAGATCTGTTTGTGATTGTATTTATTAATGATATTTTGGTGTATTCACGTTCAAAAGCTGAGCATGCAGATCATTTGCGAGTAGTCCTTCAGGTTCTTCGAGAGCAGGAACTTTATGCAAAGTTCTGTAAGTGTCATTTCTGCTTGAGCTCTTTGGCTTTCTTAGGCCATATTGTATCAAATGCGGGCATTATGGTTGATACATAGAAGATTGAGGCGTGAAGACTTGGCCTAGAACCATAACTCTAACAGAGGTTCGTAGTTTAGTAGGGTTAGCTGGGTACTACAGAAGGTTTGTAGATGGGTTTTCTTCACTTTCAGCACCACTAACAAAGCTGACTCAAAAAGCAGTTAAGTTTCAGCTGACTGAGGCTTGCGAGCATAGTTTCCAGGAGATGAAGGACAAGTTGACATCAGCACTAGTCCTAGCCTTGCTAGAGAGTTCAGAGGGCTATGCAGTGTACTACGACGCTTCGAGTATTGGGTTAGGATGTGTTCTGATGCAACATGGCATGGTGATCGCATAAACTTCAAGGCAGTTGAGGAAGCATGAGAAGAACTACTCAACTCATGATTTAGAGTTGGCTGCAGTTGTACATGCATTGAAGATCTTGAGACACTATCTATATGGCGTTCATGTTAACATCTTCACTGATCATAAGAGCCTTCAGTATATCTTTAGACAGAGGGAATTGAATCTACGACAACGTCGATGGCTTGAGTTACTGAAAGACTACGATGTAGATATTTTATATCATCCAGGGAAGGCAAATGTGGTAGTTGATGCCCTCAGTCGTAAATCAATGGGAAGCTTATCATATTTAGGTGTTGGGAGGCATGAATTAGCTTGAGAACTTCATCAATTAGCTAGCTTAGGAATCAGATTAGAAGAGGCAAGTGATAGTGGGGTAAGAGTTCAAAACACAATCATATCATCTTTAATCATGGAAGTGAAGGCACGACAACACGAGGATCCCTACTTAGAGCAGCTCAGAGGCAAGGCTCATGATAAGGAGTCTTTAGCCTTTGATATAGCCGGAGATGGAGTCCTCAGATATAGAGGTCGATTGTGTGTTCCAAATGTGGTAGGGCTTCGACAATAGATTATGGCACAGGCACATCATTCCCAATATTCTATTCACCCAGGATCGACGAAGATGTACCATGATATTAAAGAGATATATTGGTGGCACTAGATGAAAAAAGACATTGCTGATTTTGTGGCACACTGTCCTAACTGCCAACAGATGAAGGTTGAGCACTAGAAGCCTGTTGGGCTGGTCCAGGAGATAGCCATTCCTTTATGGAAGTGGGAGGCAATTAATATGGATATTATTACTGGGTTACCTCGATCGCGGTGTAAGTTTGACTCTATTTGGGTAATTGTTGATAGGCTAACAAAATCAACCCACTTTTTACCGGTCAAGACTACTTTCACAGCCGAAGACTATGAAGGGCTTTACATCTGAGAGATTGTTAGGTTGCACGGCATCCCAATATCTATTATCTCGAATAGAGGGGCACAATTTATCCCTAACTTCTGGAAGTCTTTCCAGAAAGGACTAGGGACGCAAGTTAATCTCAGTACAGCCTTTCACCCTCAGATAGATTGTCAAGCTGAGTGAACAATTTTAACACTTGAAGACAAGCTACGGGTGTGCATGCTGGACTTCAATGGAACTTGGGATGACAACTTACCTCTTATTGAGTTTGAATATAATAATAGTTATCATTCTAGCATCAAGATGGCACCTTATGAGGCTTTGTACTGTCGAAAATGCAGATCCCAATTGGCTGGTTTGAGGTAGGTGAGTCAGGGTTGGTTGAACCCGACCTGGTACAACGAATAATAGAGCGGGTTAATCTCATTCGAGAATGATTATTGACTGCTCAAAGTCGCCAAAAGTCATACTTAGATGTGCGGTGAAGAGATTTATAGTTTTGTGTCGATGACTGGGTATTCTTAAAAGTCTCACCTATGAAGGGTGTTATGAGATTTTGCAAGAAGGGCAAGCTTAGTCCAAGATTCATTGGGCCATACCGGATCCTTAGGAGGGTAGGACGAGTGGCTTATGAGTTAGATTTGCCTTCGGGACTAGAATCTGTTCATCCGGTCTTCCATGTATTGATGCTACGAAAGTGCATAGGAGACCGGGTTGTCCCAGTTGAGGATGCTCTAATCACAAAGAAGTTGTCCTATGAGGAAACTCCAGTTGCAATATTTGATTGACAGGTCCGAAGGTTGAGGACCAAAGATGTGGTTTCTGTTAAAGTATTGTGGAGAAACAAGAATAGGGAAGAGGTGACGTGGGAAGCCGAGGATGGCATGAGTCTAGATAGCCTCAGTTGTTTTAGATCACACGGTGGTTACAATATCAGTTTAGATTAGCACAGTAAGGTTGGTTACTATTTGGTCTTTTTATTGTTGCTTATTATTAATATTATTGTTGTTGTTGTATTTTGCTCGTACTATTATTGCGGAGCTATGGTGCTTAGCTATTTGTATCATCCTGTAGGGTGCTTAAGTTGGAATTTCTGCATTTCAGGTTCCTAGAAATTCAAAGCTATAAAGGATACTTTGCCAAAATTTTGGCTACTTCTAAGGACTTAACCGCGTGACTTGGATTTTTCATTCGAGGACGAATGTTTCCAAAGGGGGGAAGGATGTAATACCCCGACTTTTCGAAACTCTAACTTAACTCGTATCTTCGTGGCAAGATGAAGAGTGATTAACATTTTGGTATTAATGTGGCGTAATATTTTATGTTCTCAAGGGTCGTATCTTAATTTTTGAAGTTAAGCGAGTTTTGTAATAAAAGTTAGCGAAAGTTATCGCAAGTTCCTTTTCAAAGGTTTCTCTGAAATTTAGTGCAAATGTCGCGGAGGTTTTCTCCCAATCTAAAAGGAGTGAGCGGGCCCACAACAATCAAATTGATGGTCTACGAGTCTAGTTTCCAATGTACCAAACCATTCGTTCATACGGCATCAGAATAGAAAGATATTAACTTTTTTGTACCGACTCCGCAGCAAAGGCGGCTAGTGGGCCCCGTAAGTTAGTGGAACTTTATAAAATAGCTTCTTCTTCATTTTTTTTAAATTTCAACTCGTAAGAAACCCATAAAAATCATAGAATTGCTCCTCAAATCATCCTTGAATGTTCATGATCTCTTCTTGGTTCTTTAACGAAAATTGCCCTACGTCGTGAGCTCGTCGTTTTGGTATAGTTTTCATTGTGAATTGTGCGGTGTAGCTCCATGGAGGTTGTGGCAGTAGGGGTTTTTCAATGGTTTGAGGTTTTTCCAGGTGTTTTGGACGTGTAAAGGAAGGGAAGAACCATATTTTATTGGTTTATGGATACCTTAGGTCTCGGATAGTAATTTACAATAGGAATCTGTATCGATTATCGAATTGTCGTAGTAATTCTTGTCCTTAATTATTGATTGAGTTTACCCTTCATTTTTAGTGTTGTGGTGGTGCGGGCAGAGTTATTATTCAGCATAAAATATAACGAAAAAGGTATGTTAAGGCTATTCCCTTCGTTCGGCCTGTTTCTTTATGGCTTACGAGCGATATAATAGGGTTGTTATCGTTGGTGAACTTGTAGAAATAATTGTGAGTTGTTGGCGGATTGAGTGGTCATAAACCTTCATTGTTGTGAATCCTAATTTGTTAATAACAGACCTATGTGGGGAACGACTCAGAGACTACTAGTATAGATTGTTTATAGCTAAATTGCTCGTCTTTAGCCTATTGAATTGTTGGTTATTGCCCTTGGGGCTATTGTGGTTAGCTACAGTGCTATGAACTGCCTCCGGAGCTATATTGATGCCAAAGAGTGCTATGTGTTGCCTAAGGGGCTATATTGAAGCCAAAGAGGGCGAAGTTTTGCCTACGGGGCTATTGATGCCAAAGAGGGCTATGTGTTTCCTACGGGGCTATATTGATGCAAAAGAGGGCTATATGTTGCCTACGGGGGCTATATTGATGCCAAAGAAGGCTATGTACTGCCTACAGGGCTATGTTGTTGCCTAAGAGGGCTATGCGCTGCCTACGGGGCTATATCATTGCCTATGAGGGCTATGTGACTTCCTACAAAGGCAAAGGGCTGCCGATAGGGGTATGTAGATTGATTTGGCACCCTCTGGGCTTATGGGGGCCTAGTTAGGTGGTCTTGTTTTTTGTTTGTACCTACCGAGCTTATGGGGGCATGGTTAGGTTATTTTTTGATTATTTTTTGTATGTTTAGATTCAGTAGCGAGTTAGCATGCTTATCTTATTTTTTTTTATTTCCTTACCATATTGCTTTCGGTATAATATGATACTTTCTCATTTAGTCTATTGCCTTTCATACTTGTTACATTATTTTGTACTGTCGCCCCATTGCCTGGGGGTTCTGCATTCATGCCTGCAGGTCCCGATAGAAGACTCGATAGACCTCCCTAGCAGCACGGTTGAGTTCCAGTAGGTTGGCTAGCCCCTTTCCTCCGGAGCTGTCAGAGTTAATAAGGTTTGTTGGATTTTGTTGTATATGGTTTTTGGGTAGGTCAGGGCCCTGTCTCGACCAAGTTTTATTACTCTTATAGGCTTGCAGACTAGTGTGTTGGGTTGTATAGCAACGTTATCGGCCAGGTTTGCCTTGCTTGTTGGTTGGCTAAAGTTTGATGGGTTTTTTTTGGTGTATTGGCTTGACATGTAGTGTTTGCATTTTTCTGGATATCATGGTGGCCTCGACGGCCCAAACAGAACTTTTCTGCTAGCTGGCTACTTCTTTATGTAAACTGTTGGGAGTTGTTGTTTCCTTCATATAATTGTTGGCAGGGGCCTTGCCGGCCGAGTGCTTATTTTTAAGCCGACATACACTCATGTTTTTTCTTAACTATGTGTGGCTACTATGCGCTATTAGCAAATGGTTCAGCAGGGTTGGCTCAGGCCTAAGTTTTGGCATTAGGTGTCAGTTACACCCCTTGAGTTTGGGGCGTGATAAAAAGTTCCTGCAACAAAGAGTTGTGGATTGAAGATTCTTCTACGAATACAAAGAATAGTTGATTGAAGATTCTTCTACAAATAATTTGGAACAATCATGTGTAACAGCTACGCGATTATAGATTGTGACTTATATGGTGTAGTTCGTGCTTTATAAACATGTGATTGCACTATTAGACTAGTGAAACAATTCAATGATCCGGCAAACTATGTGTTTGAGTTTGGATTCTTCAAAAACTTTTATCTAGTAATTATTCCTTAAATTATAAAATGCACAAAATAATTGTTAAAGTTTCCTTCTTTATAGTAGGATAATTTTGTTTTTTTTTATTCCAATGTTTGGATCCCAATTCAATGATATGCTCTTTGTCATTTTTCCTTGTTTCAAAATACCACAATAACCAATTCCGATGCATCTGTTTTAATTATTTTGAATGCAAAGGGATCAAGAGGAGATAGTCATGGAAGGTCTTTAGCTTTCAACTTTATTTCTTTAACGACATTGGAGTGGATGTTGGTTCATGGAGGAGGGGGTTTCTTCAATCTATCATGAAGAGGTTTTAGTAAATTACTAAGTCCTGGAATAAAATTTACTTTGTAATTGACATATCCCAAGAATCTTTGGAGCTGAGTTTTGTCAAGAATTTAATCAGAAAATTTATCAGCAAATTGAATGGATTGTTGGATAGGGATGATATTACTTTGTTGGATATTATGTCCAAGAAATCAAATATTAATTTGGAAGAGACTATACTTAGTCTTGGATAAAACTAAGCCATTATCTTTGATAACAGTGAAGAAAACTTTCAAATGTTTGAAATGTTGGTCAATGCAAGTAGAAAATACTAGAACATCATCAATATAAACTATAAGGAATTTTGAAAAAGGATTGAGAATATCATTCATTATTTTTAAAAATTTTGAGGGAGTGATTTTTAGTCCAAAGGGCATAACATACCATTCATACTACCCAAAAGGTATCATAAACGTTGTTTTATAGCGATCCCTTGTATAGGGATAGGGATAATAGTACCTTGTTGGATATTATGTCCTAGAAAGTGAATATTAATTTGGAAGAGACTATACTTTGTCTTGGATAAAACTAAGCCATTTTCTTTGATGACAAACATTCCAACCCTCAGGAAGTAGCTAATAAAATACTTAGCCCTGCAACAAATTTCATCTAAAAAACTCCCGTATATACACAAAAAATTTATGAATTGATACTCACAGATACCCAATCTTTCTTGTTCAAACCTCATAAAGACAAGCAAACACAAACATATGTTACCCAGATACCATACCTCAACGATTTTGTACATCTTTTTTCAAAATAGATTTTGCATTTTTACAAACAATGCGTAGTAAAAACTTTTAATTTAGTAAATCTGGTTGAAATTTTGAATTGCACAAAACAATTGCCAAAATTTCCTTCTTTATAGTAGGATAACTTTATTGGGCTTTTTTCAATGTTTGGATGCAAATGCAATGATATGATCTTTATCATTTTTTCTTTGTTTCAAAATATCACCATAACCAATATCTGATTCATTCGTTTCTACTATTTTGAATGCAGATGGATCAAGAAAGGATAGGCTGTGACAGTAGACAGGCCACCATAGATGCAAAAATCATTGAGCAAATTCAGAGACTAAGTGGTTTTCCCAAAGGAGGAAGCATGAGTGTTTGCTAGTGTTATTTTGAAAAGTTAAGGCATTCATACATGCATTTTGCTAATCAAAATAATTATAGTTTTGGGGTTCAAATGGTTGAGAAAGTCTTTTTCTTTGGGTGAGATATTATATGCATACCCACACACACACACATATATATATGAGAAATAAAAATAAATTAATTAATTAATTTTTCTTATAGTCACACGAAGTGCGGATAATTTCACTAACTTTTAGAATATAAAGGAATGTGAGTATAATGTGTTTGGAATTTAATTGCCATTTATTTAAGTTTCCACTAAAAATTGATTATTTGCAGTTAAAGTTAATTTGTCGACAATATATGAAGTTGGAAGAGAAATTAATGGCAATTAGTTTATTGCACCTAAATAAATGCCACTAAAACCCTATTATGGTGTAGTGATTGTATTTATAGAAATTTTGTTGCTTCAGAAACCAATCGAAGATCTTATTTTTGAGATTTTTCCTTATTGCATAGTTTCAGATGTGTGCCTTACCTGGACTATGGACTTAGCCGAGTAACTGAAGACACGTAGACATACGTTTTATCCACATAATATTATGTTCCACTATGTCGAACGTTGTTTGAATGTGTATACACCTCATGAGAAAGTAATTTTAGATTCATAAAGTTTATTGATTCCGAGTTTACCATATGACATTAAAATTAAAAGATCTCAATTTTCGCATCATATTAAAACCAATTCTGAAGGTCCATACTCAGAGATGATGAATAAAATTAAAGAATTAGAATCTTGGAGCAGTATATGTCGTGATTCATAACACTATCTATGAACTGAAGTCTACTTACACGGAGCTTTAGAAGGAAAACAGTGGCAAAAAATCATGGTTGATTGATTATATGTTTCACTTTTAAACAGAGAAGAGTTGAGCAATTTGAGAAACACTTTAGTACAAGAGCGATACAACAACCTAAGTTAGATTGATTTTCAAGAACCAAACATGATCGTGTACATTTGTTCTTGATGTATGGGGTGGTTTTTGATGGTCAGCTCTATGAAATAGCCTTTGTTCTTGAGACCTCAAATTGATTATTCTTTTGTGTAGTAAGGAAGGGTGAGTAAATAAGCAAGAAAGCTCGATGCTTACTAGCTTCAAGGAAACAATATTGACAAACAACAAAGGTTTCTTAGTTAGAGGATAGGTGACACAATTGAAGATCTTGGACAATTCAGCAACCGGAGCATTCCTGACTCATTGTGGCCAGAACTCTATCTTGGAATCTCTTACAGCTCGAATGCCAATGCTGACGTGACCCTTATTTGTGGAGAAGTCCTACCATGAAAAGATGGGGTAGGTTATTTGATGTGGGGTTAGGGAAGAGATGTATCACACTACTTTTGACATCACATATACAATTATCAAGAAAGAGAAGATAGATGAGAGTGAAAAAATGTTGATGAACACCTCGAGGGAAAGTGAAATGATTAAAAGTAGAGCAAAGGATGTCGAAGCAATGATTATGAGGGAAGTGGAGAAGGAAGCTTTTTTGATAATCATGTAATGACATTAATAGGGGATCTCAACTACCATGTTTTTCATACCTTAGAAGAGTAATTTAAAATTGAAGGCACTAAGCTCTCCTAATATTTCCTACAATAAGCATCAAGGATGTTGACCTCTCTTTTATGATGAACCACAAGACAGAATAAAAGAGAGAGCAAAATAACATGTTATGTTTCAAGAAAAATATTATACATAACAAATATAGAGTGTTAAGCAATACTTTCCAATGTCTCGAATATAGATATTGATAAAAGTGAGTTGCTTTTGAGTAGGGTATATAGTTGCTGTTCATTCTAACCTTTCAAGATCACTATTTGTTGCATATTTGATAGGCGAAATATGTGATAAGCCATGAAGAAAACTAAGTTACCCAAGGAAGAAGTTTATCATCTTTTGACCATCGATCCTATAAACCAATAGTGACTAGTAGATTGCTTCTTTGATTTCACACAGTCAACAACTACTGGATTGTTAGCATGGAAAAACAAAGCCTTTGATGAAGTAGAAACAGAAACAACAAACCAACCACAGTGTCAAAATAACAAATAGCAATAGTATGCATGTTGCGCACATACTATATTAATTGTTCAATTATAAAGAAGATAAAAACCAAATTAGACACACGACCACTATGTCAATAAGGACTAACAATGGCACATTATTATTCTTAATTCATAACAAAGTAATGTCAGAAAAGAGCTGAATACTGCTCAGCTTGCTGTCTCACTCGTCTCTTATACTCAACATTATCATGCAAAATCAAGGTCACATATTATAATGAAAAGCCAAAAAATAGGAATTAATATAATTTACTCAATAATCACATTTCAAATGCATCATATTCTATGAATGGAAACCAAAATTTAATTTTCTCACTACAAATTTAACCAAAATTTGTAAGCAATCAATTGACATTTGGAATTTTTCCTACAATCCAATAGTATCTCTAAAATAGTTTTAATGTATTTAATACATAGTAAATTTTAATTTTTTACCTAAGCATCCTTGTAAACATTTCTCAACAGAAATCATCATAGAGTTTCAGATAAACAAGCTATTGTTGTGAATAGTTCCAATAGACAAAATCAAAATGCCAACATGATTTTTAAAGATTTTTTAAAAAAAGAATCTCAATGAAGTACACATATAGCTTGAGTAGTTACCTGTATGTATATATTATAACCTTCTATTTGTGCTGGATTATTAGGGTTTGGTTGATCAAGCAAATATTGAATACCCACCAAAATTTGTTTAACTGTAATGACAGGACTCCATCCCTAAACAAGGTTATAACAAACAGAATAACCATAAGAGTCACCTTCAAGCCGATATACAAATTTACAAAATTAACAAAGTAACAAAACAACAAAGACAAAGACAAGAACTTACATTGTCCTCATTAAGGATAGACGACAAACTTATGTTTCCTGATGGATAGACATTAGGATGAAAGAAACCTTGAGGAAACTTGCACTTGAGTGGCTTGTAAGGATAGTTTTTACTAAAGTGAATTGTTATTGGATAGAAGCCACCTTACCAGTCAGTCTGTAGCATATCAGTTAAATATAACATATCACTATTGCTGACAAATATTAGAAGAAAGAAATAGGAGAACAAGAAAGTAGAGTATCAACACCATAAAATCTTGCAAAATTCAAAACAAGTTTCACATTAACCCCTAATGGACTACAGATAATAAAATTCATAAGCTTACCAAAGTTTACAACATTTATTAGAGCATCATTCAGAAACTCAAAAATAGTCAGAGAGAAGGAGCATTTCGCACATGAAATGTGAAAGGAATGTCCCATGATCGTTTACACAACTAACTTATGATACTAAAAGCACTTCAACAAGACATCCTTTCATTTATATGCAATTAATACATAACAAAACGGTTAAAGTTCAAATCTTATGGAACTTTTAAAAAATGGACTTTAACATCTTCACAAAGATCATATTTTTCCTACTCTACATATTAAATCGAGGGAATCATGCATACATACATACCTTACAAGGCTATAAGGTTATAACTTTATTTTGTTTAGAAATTGTGAAAGAACTCGATGGACTTGAGTGACTCTCAAAATGTAACAAAAATTTATCTCAGGTTCATAGGTGAGAATTTTTTTTCATAAAATCACTGACTAGAACTATTGAAGATAAGGATCAAGCTGAAGATAAGAATTGAGTTGATCCACTTGGTTCAACTATTAGAAGTCTTCTTAGTTGTTCAAGAGTTAAACTCGAACTTGGACTAGGATATGTAGGTGTAATAGTAGTAGTTAACCTCTACTATTGTAATTGTTTTTGTAATATATTATAACTCTAATACTATCCTAGGACTCTACAAATTACAACTCTATATCAACCTCTACTGAAACATTTAACCATCAATACAATTCTTGATTTCTCTAAATTATTGTTGAGAATTCTACATGGAATATGAGCATTAAGATCTTCCGCTTTCTAAGTATTGAATTCAAAATAATCACAAGTCTAACTGAAATGGATCCCTCAACCAATACTTTGTCCACTTCTTCCCTTCATCACCTAATTACCTCTTGTTCCATTAAACTTAAACTACCAAACTATCTCATATGGAGGACACAAATGATGCAGTTGATTCATGTGATGATATTAACCTATATCATCAAGGAGAATAAACCAATTATGAGTTGTCATTCTACTGGAAAGGCTGTTGAGAAAGCCGTGGCTATAAATGTTGAGGATCATGTAGCATATAGTGGCAATGTTGATGATTGGAGGAGAAAAATGTACTACTAAGGAGCTGGATCTCTGGCACCTTGACGGAAGAAAGCATGTACTTGATTGTGGGTTTCTGAACTGCCAAGGAGATGTGAGAATGCTTAAAAAAGGCCCATCTTCAAGCAGCAAAGGATAAGGAGTTTCAACGAAAATAATAAGTGCAAAGTGTTAGGCTAGGAACCATGAAAATGATGAATACATTAAGAAATTCAAAGGCATATGTGATGGTCTTGCAGCCATTCACAATCCTATGGATGAAGATAGGAAAGTAATAAACTTTTCTAGAGGTTTAGATCTCAATTACAAGACCTTCAGGACTTTCATGCTAGGTAATGAACCATATTCCACTCTTAATCAATTTGTTAATTCTCTCAGGGTTTTTGATATGAGAGAGGATGAAAAAAAAATTCCACTTCAGAACCTTACCATGTCATTATTTGCCCAAAGGGGAAGGGGAAGAGGAAACTACTCTTAGAAAAGCGAAAACGACAACTTTAACTCCAAAGGAAGGGGTCTCAAACCTGTTGGACAAGGATCAAATTCTCAGAATAATCAAAGCTTCCAAAGTAGAAATAAGGGTAGGAATACTACAGAATCATTTAAAATTTGTGTTAGAAATAATCATACTACTCTTAAGTGCTTTTACAGGTGGGACTACTCTTGTCAATATGTAGATGAACTACCACATGCATTGGCTGCTATCAATCTACATAATACATCATCTACATATGATACTTTGTATATGGACTCAGGAACCAGTAGTCATATGAAATATAACTCATGTATTCTATCTAATTTCAACACTATAGTGGATTTTATAAAATTGTTATTGGGAATGGATCACAATTAGACATAACACATGTTGGGAATACAACTAGATCAGGTCTAAAATGAAAAGAGGCCCTTGTAGTTCCTAAGATTCCTGAGAATCTACTCTTAATTTGTAAAATTGCAAAGGATAAAGTTGCACTCTTGAATTTGATGAAACTATCTTTGTTGTAAAGGACAAGAAGACAAGGACACTACTGACCTAGGGAACTAAGAGAAGTGGACTCTATGCTTTGACTCCTACACAAGATTGGAAGATATCAGACATCATAGGGCATACTATATTAGGACATCCTAGTTTCAAGTTGTTAAAAGTTTTGAGTAACAGTTGTTGCATTAATGTTAATAGTTGGAATAAAATGCATATTGTCTGTTCTAGTTGTCAGTTGGGCAAAATTTGTAAACTTCCACCTGACTTGAGGAATAAAATTGAGAAGGAACCTTTATTGAAAACACATTTTGATTTGTGAGGTCCTTCCCCTATTGAATTTTTTTAGCATATATATGAAATATCATGTAGTGTTTGTAGATGATCATACAAGGTATACTTAGCTTTATCCAATGAAAAAGAAGACTAATTTTTTTGAAGTATTTGTTAAATTTCAAAAAATTGTGTAAAAATAGTTCTCTAAAGAGATTAAGATGTTCCAGTGCGATGGAGGTGGTGAAATAATCAAAATAGACTTCATTAAACATGCAGAAGATTATGGTACTGTTAGACATATTTCATGTCCTAACACACTTGAAAAAATGAAGTCTTAGAAAAAAAACATACGCATATTGGTGAGATTGGATTAACTTTTCTATTACATGCTAATCTTCCTTTATTTCTATGAGTTGAGGCCTTTCTCACTGCACTATTTCTCATTAATAGACTGTCGTCCTCAGTCTTAAAGATGGTGACTCTATTTGTTAGGTTATATGGTGAGCAACCTGTTTAAAACATCTTAAAAGTGTTTGGTTGTAGGTGTTTTACATATATCAAGGGTAGGTAGTACATAGTTCAGTTTGAAGACCTACCCCTGTGTGTTCATAGGATACAACAGATTGCACAGGGGTCACAGATGTTATCATCCGTCAACAAGGAGAGTGTATGTGTCCAAACATGTTGTTTTTATGAAAGCACATTACCTTTTGTTCCTCCAAATCAAACTTAGACTAATATTGTTGTCTCACCACATCTAGCTACTTTTGTTGAGTTTTCTCAAAATTGCCGGCACATGATGATACTAATTCAGGGGAAGTGTTGACTACTGTGTCAACACCTAGTGAGCATCTTGCATATATTCAAATAGAGGTTGTTGGTAATACACAAGCTACTGGTGATAATCTTACTGAACATATAACAACACTCATGCCTATTTATGATGATAGTGATGTTGAACTATTAGATGCAGGTTCAGATAGTGGTGGTAAGGATCAAGTTGAAGGTGTAGGTTCAGATAGTAGTGGTCCATCGAATCATACTTCTTTTGTGTCTAGTCCACAAGGGATACATTAAGAAGTTGATATCTTAGGATGATATATGACTGAGAACCAACAATCTGGATAAACTACACTATAACCAGCCGCCTCAGTTGATACACCTCATGTACCACAAGGCATCACATGATTACTGGACACAAGGAAAAGGTGCATCACTTAACGCTTGTTCCTAACAACAAAGAAGAGATTGTGAGAGAACCAAAAACTACTAATGAGGCACTAGAGTCATATATTGGCTTGCAGTTGTGTGGGAGAAAATCAATGCTTTACATAGCAGCAAGACATGGACATTAGTGCCTAAATCGGCTGGTATGAACCTAGTTAGTTCAAAATGGGTGTTCTAGACCAAGTTGAAGACAAATGGAATAGTAGATAGACACAAAGCAAGACTTGTTGCTAGGGGTTTTTCACAACTTGAAGGGATATACTTTGAAGAAACATTTAGCCACGTGGTTAAGGCTACAACTATTAGGGTGGTTTTATCAATTGCTATTAGCTCTAAGTTGGAAATAAGGTATCTAGATGTCAAAAATGCATTCCTACATGGTCTCTTGCAAGAAGAGGTATACATGAGTTAGCCTCCAGGATTTATTGACTCTAAATATCCTCACCATTAGCCTCTAGGATTTATTGACTCTAAATATCCTCACCATGTTTGTCTGTTAAAGAAGTCATTGTATGGCCTTAAACATGCATCAAGATCTTGATTTGATAGATGTAGCATGCATCTCCTACACCTTGGCTTCACTTATAGTAAGGCAGACCCCTCATTGTTTACATTGCAAACTCACAACGGTACAATATTTCTCTTGCTATATGTACATGACATTATTGTAATAGGAAGTAACCAATAACATGTCTCAGAGTTGATTTTGCAACTTGGAAGAGAGTTTGTTATGAAAGATCTTGGTCCTATGCACTTCTTTCTGAATTTGGTTCTACGGTTGACCATGAAGGGGTGTGGAAATTCTTACGGGTCATAAGTAGCAACCGTAGGAACCATCTGGCAGTTATTTTTAAAGGTATTTGGGTCTTTTCCTATGCATCTAATCCATATACTATGTCGTTTTGATCCTTATTTTAATTCTATAGCTACCCTTCCACCCCTATAACTAACCCAATTCTCTCAAATCCCGAAATCCCATACATAGTCATCCCCTCCAATTCTCTCCCAAGGTCAAGAAGAAGGTTAGGGTTTCCAAGCATCAAGTCTCCGATTCCTCCATTGCTTTTGGGCTTTGATCAAAAAGAAATGTAGGGATTCATCAATGGGTTCAATTCACCCATTGAGACCCAAGGTTTTCCCCATTTCTCCAATTCAATTTCAATAAAATTGATTAGGTTTTCATTGAAATCTTCATGGGTTCTATTTATGTTGATCCAATTGCTTTAATTAGATCTTATTATGGTTGTTATAACTCAATTACATTCTTTCCAATTTAAATCACATGAACCCAAACTTTAATCATGATTTTGACTATGAACCCTAAAAGATATGAATTTTTGAAGAAACTATGAATCCATGATTTATGTTTTCATGAAGTTTTGCATGATTTACGCAAAGAAATGTATAATGAATTAGCTTGCTTTAAGATGAGCCTCAATGAAATTGTGAAATGTTTTGTCACATTAAGGAATCATGATTGGTGAAAAATTTTCTCACACATGCTTGATTCATGAATTGTACATTTCTACGGATGATGATGTGTTTATGAAACTGACTATTCTGTTGAGATTTAACTTAGCACCGAGAGAACATTGAGGTGGTGGCTCAAATAAGGTAGTTTCTAGTATCAACCTCTAGTTTCAAATTACGTGCCCTCGTAGGTTTGCCTTAAATAACCTAGCTAGTGGATCCACATAAAACATATGACATGATACGGAGTTCTACCATGGAAAGTAGACTCTCCCTTCTCGATGTGGGAGTTTCATCGGATTCCATATTATAGCTCGCATGGTCTATTGTCGATTAAAGCTATATCCTACAAAATGATGTATGTTTTCTATCAAGGTTTTAATGATTCTTTCTTGATGATTTTAAGATGTATTGACCATGTTCATGATTTATGATTCTACTTCAAATGATTTCTATAATGTTTAGCTTGGTCATGCATATCATGTTTTTGATTATGTCCTCTTATGATCACGTTTCACGTTTTATTGCATTTTCCTCATACTTAGTAAATTCCATATACTAATGCATACATGTGCCTATATTTTTTTAACTAATGTAGGGTCCGACGATCTCCCTCCTCCCATTCGTGGCTAGTGGATTACCTTGTAGATTTTCAGACTTGGTGAGTCCTCATACTCTGAGGACTAAGTCACCTTTGTTGCTTTCATATTTATTTACTTTTCAGATGTTGTACGTGGTGTACGGGTTATGTCCCGACTACTTCTTTTGATGTATTAGATTGCTTGTCAAGACTATGTTAGACTTCTGCTTTAATGTCACACTTTCAATTTATATGAGATTCTTTACTTTTGTCTATTATTTTGTGTATGTGTATGTCAAGTGGCTTGTGTAGGGCCTCTCTGGGTCTTATATGCCATGTCACGTCTATGGTGTACTATGGGTCGTTAAAGTACTGATGTGATAGCCGTTCCTAGTGAACCAGTGCTATGCTCGTTCCAGAAGCTAGTGTGGCAGTGTGGTGCCCATTCCAATAATGATATGTACCGACGTGGTATTCGATTTCAATCATCAACACATAACATAATTACAACCACAAGGGACCTCAATTACACATGTACTTTCATGTAACACATTAATTGCATATGATTGACAACATCTTTAATTTCACATCATTTTAGTCTAATTTCCCTAATAATATATCATGCATGCATTACTAACGACATCGTTAACAAGCACATATGTCATAAACCGAAAACAACAACCGTCACCTACCTCGAATCAAGCCTTGGAAGCTTTATTAAACTTGAGTCTTCTCTTTTTTTGATGCTTTGGCTTGTTCTTTGTCTAAAACAATAACAACTACAAAAATCAATGAACAATGGCCCACCCGGACTGTAACCAAATCCTAAACCCAGTACATCCCCATGATCATTCTACCCAACAAGGGTCCTTCCCATCATTAATTCAAGTTAAAACCCTTCCCCCAGAGTAACATCCTAGATTCTAAGGCTGAAGAATCAAAATACAAGTTGGTAAGTAATTAACTTACGTTAACCGAAGAAATTGGTGAAAAAATTGAAGAGAACTGCCCTAAATCACCCTTCCCAATTCCAAGAATGAAGTTTCACAAAGTAAAAGGGATTTTGAGACTTTTCTATACAAAACCCCGATGAACCCCGCTATAGCAGCCCGACCTGCTATAACGGCATCGCCATAGCAGCCTACCCACAATAGCGGGAATTAATTCATCATGTATAGTAGTGTGATACCTGTTATAGATGCTTTCACGGAGACAGAGACTCATAAATCCTCCGTAAAGCCCCCATTTAACGACATACATTCTAACCTTGACGTTCTACACTAACCTTTTCACGCCAAGTTCTATACTGAGAGTTTTACTCACCCGAATTCGATTTCA
The DNA here is from genome assembly GCA_018342035.1 of Solanum appendiculatum. Classification (NCBI taxonomy): domain Eukaryota; kingdom Viridiplantae; phylum Streptophyta; class Magnoliopsida; order Solanales; family Solanaceae; genus Solanum; species Solanum appendiculatum. Next base: position 437,839 of record JAGDQO010001015.1, read on the forward strand.
AAAGGCCTTATGGATTTCTTAATGTCTTATCTACTAGGAAACACGATCCAAACTTTGACATACCACCCCATTCATTCCTGGATTACCTTAGACCTCACCTTATTTAGATTCTATATGAGACTGGCCTATCCTAAAATTTTCAAGTCACTACCCAAAATGTTTGTGAATCAATGCTATCACCATTGGTGTACCCATAACGAACTGGAAGGATCGTTACAAAATCTTTACAAGGTGATGCATTATGCATGATATTTCATCCTTATGTATTTCTAAAAAAAATTAAAATTGTCTTTTTCCAAGCTTAAAATTAGTATAATTTGTTGATAAAATTCTACCAAAACTTTTAGAAATGATAATATAGGACTTACTACTAATAATAAATGTCTAGAAGTAGACAACTGTTCATCACATGCCTTCTTCTAGCTAAGGGTATTTTTGAAAATCTCTCTATTTTAATTTATTTTCCTACTTTTTGTTCAAGCCCATTATATATTTGAAAATTACGTAAAAAGGGATATAAATCATAATAATTAAATACTTAAAATATCCAAAAAAAAATAATCTGGTTAACTCTTAAAGTTCAATCTGTGCCAAATAAATTGAGATTGGTGGAAAAACTTAAGAGAACTACCCTAAATCTCCCTTCCCAATTCAAAGAATGAAGTTGCAAAAAATAAGAGGTTTCTGAGACTTTTCTACACAAAACCCCAACGAACACCGCTATAGCGGCCTGACCTATTATAACGGCATCGCCATAGTGGCCTACCTGCTATAGAGGGAATTAATTTATCCTGTATAGTGGTGGAATACCTGTTATAGATGCTTTCATGGAAACAGAGACTCATAAATCCTCTGTAAAGCCCTCATTTAACAGCATACCTTCTAACCTTGACGTTATACACTAACCTTTTCACTCCAAGTTGGATACTGAGAGTTTTACTCACTCGAATTCGATTTCAAGACTACAACAAATTCGATTATCAGGGACAAATAATTTCGTCATTTATAAATCATATTTCGTCACTAAAAATCTTGTGAGACGAAAAATAATTCCTCAATCAGTCGTCATTAAATGTGTGTCGCTAAAAGTATACAAAGACGATTTAGTGCTTCGTCGCTAAAAGTATTATATTAACTATAGAAAGAAAAATCGTCCCCAAATGCATAAACATTTTTGAAAAATTTATTTGTCTGAAAAAATATAATTTTTTTGTAGTTAATAGTAAAAATTATTTTGTTTTTTATTGTTAAATCAATTATTCACTTGCAATTACAATACTTTCCACTTTCAGATACACAAATAATTTCTTTTCCTTTTATCCCATCCCAATTTTTTTAACCCCTCCCCGGGAGCTCCAACATTATGCTTTCTTGGGGACTCGAACTCACAACCTTAAGGTTGGAAGTGAGGAGTGCTTACCATCCGATCAACTCTCTATTGTCTCTCATTTTTATTTTATTTTTAACTTCATTCACTTTTTTCAAATTTAACTTCTATAGAAATAATATATTATATGATTATTTCTACACATACACAAATGCATGAAATTTACCACCCACAATTCATTCATATGTAAATTATATTTTAATTAGACTGTATATTTTTCAAAATATCTTTAAATATATTCAGTACGATTCTGTCAATTTATTTATTTATTTTTATAAATTTAAAAAATTATTCAGTACAATTATAAATTTATATAAAATTTAAATTTAAATTTTATTTTTAATAAAATCTAATAATCAGTTCAATTCGATCAGTAAATCAATTGTTTTAAAAAAACATCGATACCCATAACTATAGTCCTTCATCATAATATATATGAAATCCCAGTTGGTCAATTTCTTTCATTTGTGCTTTCATTTATAGTTTATTTCAATTTTCACATTGATGGAAAAAGTTAATAGAAATTCATGAAATATTTTGCACCTTTGCAAAGTCTAAATTTGTAAGTCGATATTATTTCTATATAGTTGCTCTACGTACGTATGTGGAATCACTATTAAATATGCACATATTTTTAAACAGAAGTAAATAAATCGACTTAGTCTATGCAGTTTACCATTCACAAAATCAATAGACAAGCACAAAAATTAGCACCAAGACATGAGAAATTATTTTTTCTATCGTCTTTATCGTTAAAAGTGTATCAAATAAAAAATAAAAGTGTTAAATCAACAAATATTAGTCATCTAGTGGTAGAATGGTACCCACTCACGGTACTTATAACCTGGATTATATTTATCAAATGATGCATTTTATAATTGTGTAATTCAAGAAAATTGATGAATTGAATTTTTTCATTTTTACAAAATTGACCGAATTCGTTGGTTTTAATTTTTTCCCTCACCAATTAACGAATGGACTCTGTCTATTTCTTATGAAGCACTTGTATTATTCTTTTTGTAAGTTGTCACTTGTAATTATGAACAATTGTAGCCAAAAAAATGTATTTAGCTATGAATTTTTTTGTAGCAAATAGTTGAATTATTCACTACAAATTTTAAGTCGTCGCTATTTAACACCTTACATATTTTGTGACAATTTTTTGTTGTCACTAAATTACAGATTGATTAGAGACAATAAAATGTTTGTCACCAATTATTTATATTATTAGTGACGAGAATAAATGTCATAATTAAATCTAAATTTTTATAGCTAAAACTTATAATATGTAACTACGAACTCTAATTTATTGATATTATAACAACATATTTTTTTAGACGAAATTTTTGTGTCCAAAAATTAATAAATTTTAAGACAAAAAATAATTTGTCATGAATTAGATACATTATTAGTGATGAAATAATGTGTCACCGATAACTTTAAATTCGTGACTAACACTACTTAACAAATGGCGCCAATTAATTTTTTGGTGGAAACTTTAGTGGACAAAACTTTGCTACAAATTTTTATGTTTCGTCACTAAAAGTATGTGTCTCAAATATTTAAGCACGAAAAGTAAATTTTGTCACTAAAAGTGAACAATTCGGGACGAATTTGACGTCGTAGCTAATAATTTCGTAGTTATATATCATATTTGTTGTAGTGCAAATGGCCTTATGGATTTCTTAATGTCTTATCTACTAGGAAACATGATCCAAATTTGGACATACCACCCCATTCATTCCTGGATTACCTTAGACCTCACCTTATTTAGATTCTGTATGAGACTGCATAGCCTAAAACTTTCAAGTCACTACCTAAAATGTTTGTGACTCAATGCTATCACCATTGGTCTACCCATAACAAACAGGAAGGATGATTACAAATCTTTACAAGGTGATGCATTATGCATGATATTTCATACCTAAGTATTTCTAAAAAAAATTAAAATTGTCTTTTTCCAATCTTAAAATTAGTATAATTTGTTGATTAAATTCCACCAAAATTTACCAAAACTTTTAGAAATGATAATATAGGACTTTACTACTAATAATAAATGTCTAAAAGTAGAAAACTGTTCATCACATGCCTTCTTCTAGCTGAGGGTATTTTTGAAAATCTCTCTGTTTTAATTTCTTTTTCCTACTTTTTGTTCAAGCCCATTATATATTTGAAAATTATGTAAAAAGGGATATAAATCATAATAAATAACAACTTAAAATATCTAAAAAAATAATCTGGTTGACTCTTAAAGTTGTATCTGTGCCAAATAAACTGATATAGAGGGGGTAACATATATTATGTAAACATTACGTAAAAATTATTATAAATCATAATAATTAACAAGTTAAACTATCTATAAAAAAACATAAAAACAATTTGCTTGACTATCAAAAAGTAACACCCCAAGTTTTCTAAGAAAGGAAAATGCAGTTTTACAACCAGGTGCCAGTGACTACTGACGTCACCTACGGATCGTAGATGGAATGACGGGCCGTAGGTGTGAACCGTCGATGGCACTGTGAAATTTTAGGATTTCCAAGTCTCTAAACCTCGACCTACGATGCAACAGGACGGGTCGTCGATCAATTGACGGTCCGTAGATGGGTCCCGTAGATCTCTTCCAGACTTAGACAAATTTTCAGCCCAAAGTGAGGTCTCTGAATCAAATGATGGATGGACAGGACGGTCCGTCATCTGATCTACGGACCGTAGGTCCTGACCGTAGACTGCCCCGATAGTTTTTATTTCAGGGCTTTCTTGTCTTTTCCCTAAATGTTGAACTCTTAATCTAAGTCGATTATACCTTTAACCCAGACCCTGTATATATTTTCTAAGCCTAATTTCACTCATTCTAAATCATTCCCAAATTCTCCTCTCTCAAATATATCTCTCTCTAAGAAATACTCTCAAGCTTCAAGGAAGAAAAAGACTAAGATCCTCCATTGAAGGTCATCAATTTCCATCAATTTCTTGTGGGTTTTGTTGAGATATGATAGTATTCACCATTTGGAGCCCTTTCCTCCAATGGGTCCTCAACTTTCTTCAAGGTTTTCAAGGTTCAATTTCCCCATTTGAATTAGGGGTTTTGATCAATTCTTATGGGTTCTTCAATTATAATTTCAATTGTTGATTTTATGATTCCTAGTGCACGATCTAGCGTGGTAAAGTAATTTAGTGCACGAATTAGCGTGATTTATATGATTTGATGAAAAGATTGAATGAATCCCCATGAACCATGCTATTTCTCCCCAATTTTCTAATCTATGCTTTGATTGGTGGGTTGAGCTATGAATTGAGTAATTTTATGAAATCTCTATGAATCTATGCATGAATTATAAATGAATTGAGGATGACTTTATGAAATTTAGTATGTTCAAGGCTAAAGCATGATTTTCCTCTATAATGTGAATTCCTTCAAGTATTGGTAAATTGCCTTGTTTATGGCTTTCTAAGCATGTTTTTGCATTGAATTGCATGATTTAAGTTGAACTCTTATAAACCCATATGAACTCTATGATTCCTAAATTATGAGCATGATGAACTACGTAAAGATGAAGTCTATGAACTTATGCATGTCTCATATGAATTTAATGATGAATTAAGGGTACTTTGAGAGTGAAGTGCCAAAGTTATGATATGATGATGTCGTGTTCAGTTGTGAAAGAGTTTCTCACGTAATTCTCATGCTATGAATTAATGAACAAAGAGGCGATTACCTATGTTCACAAGGAGCTATTCTAATGACGTAAGCTTGGACTAGTCCATGGAAGATGAAACGTCTATAAACATGATTTTAGCTTGGATTGGTAACCCTAATTGTACCTTTCCATGGAGAATGATATGAATATGATAAATAACTATTCCGTGGGAAATATGCTTAGCACCGAGAGGCTATGGAGATGGACGCTCTCCCGTAGTAGAGACCGGGTTTCTAGTAGCAATATCCTTATCCCAAACCTATGTACCACCATAGGATGATGGTCTATGATAGACCCTAGCTAGTGGATCCACGTAAGCTAAAAGTTAAGTAAAGGGTCCTACCTTGGTAAGTAGGATGGCCCTCTTTCGGTGTAGGGGAGACACCAGATTCCATGGTGATAGCTCACATGGTCTTATATGTCGGTTAAGGCTATTTCCCCACAACTAATGAGCACAAGTGTTGCTATGATGATTTTAATTAAAGTAAAGAAAAGATGCTAAGCTTGCTTTGGCCTTGGTTTATACCTTATGTTCTCCATGCTTTATCATGTGTAGTTGGCCTTTGCATGTCATGATTATGTCTCATTCTAGCATGATTTAATTGTTTTATGTGTATTGCTATCATACTTGGTACTTGATTGTACTAACGCATACTCTTGCCTACATTAACTTCCTTGACGTAGGATTTGGCGATTCACCATCCACTCGTGGCTAGAGCATTAGTAGAAGATTGATAGAAGACTTGGTGAGTCCTCATCCATCCGAGGACATAGCCTAGTTGTTCTTATTTTCATGTATTCCATTTCGGATGTTGTATTGGGTTACGTCCCAAACTTTATTTCTCTATGTTAGATTGGCTTTGAGACATGAGATGTAGATTTCCGCTATTTCTTTTAAAAACTCTGATATGGAAATCTCTTTTGAACTCTTAATCTCTATTATCTTGTATGTATGTATGCTAAGTGGCTTGTATGAGGCCCTTCGGGGTATTGTACGCCATGTCACGGCAAGGGGGTACTTTGGGTCGTAGATGAATCCCGTAGAACCCTTCTAGACTTAGCCAAATTTCAGCCCAAAGTGAGGTCTCTGAATCAAAACGACGGACGGACTGTCATCTGATCTACGGACCGTAGGTCCTGAGCGTAGATTGCCCCCGAAAGTTTATATTTAAGGGCTTTATGGTCTTTTCCCTAAATGTTTAACTCTTAATCTAAGTTGGTTACACCCTTAACCCAGACCCTATATATATTTTCTAAGCCTAATTTCACTCATTCTCAAATTTTCCTCTCTCAAATATTTCTCTCTCTAGGAAATTCTCTCAAGCTTCAAGGAAGAAGAAGACTAAGATCCTCCATTGAAGGTCATCAATTTCCATCAATTTCTTGTGAGTTTTGTTGAGGTATGATAGTGTTCACCATTTGGAGCCCTTTCCTCCAATGGGTCCTCAACTTTCTTCAAGGTTTTCAAGGTTCAATTTCCCCAATTGAATTAGGGGTTTTGATAAATTCTTATGGGTTCTTCAATTATGATTTCAATTGTTGATTTTATGATTTCTAGTGTACGATCTAGCGTGGTAAAGAAATTTAGTGCACGAATTTGCGTGATTTATATGATTTGATGAAAAGATTAAATGAATCCCCATGAACCCATGCTATTTCTCCCCAATTTTCTAATCTATGCTTTGATTGGTGGGTTGAGCTATGAATTGAGTAATTTTATGAAATCTCTATGAATCTATGCATGAATTATAAATGAATTGAGGATGACTTTATGAAATTTAGTATGTTCAAGGCTAAAGCATGATTTTCCTCTATTATGTGAATTCCTTCAAGTATGGCTAAATTGTCTTGTTTATGGCTTTCTAAGCATGAGTTTGCATTGAATTGCATTATTTAAATCAAACTCTTATAAACCCATATGAACTCTATAATTCCTAAATTATGAGCGTGATGAACTATGTAATGATGAAGTCTATGAACTTATGCATGTCTCATATGAATTTAATGATGAATTAAGGGTACTTTGAGAGTGAAGTGCCAAAGTTATGACATGATGATATCGTGTTAAGTTGTGAAAGGGTTTCTCACGTAATGCTCACACTATGAATTAATGAACTAAGAGGCGATTACCCATGTTCATAAGGAGCTATTCTAATGACGTAAGCTTGGACTAGTCCATGGAAGATGAAATGTCTATAAACATGATTTTAGCTTGGATTGGTAACCCTAGTTGTACCTTTCGATGGATAATGATATGAATATGATAAATAACTATTCCGTGGGAAATATGCTTAGCACCGAGAGGCTATGGAGATGGACGCTCTCCCGTAGTAGAGACCGGGTTTCTAGTAGCAATATCCTTATCTCAAACTTATGTACCACCATAGGATGATGGTCTATGATAGACCCTAGCTAGTGGATCCACGTAAGCTAAAAGTTAAGTAAAGAGTCCTACCTTTGCAAGTAGGATGGCCCTCTTTCGGTGTAGGGGAGACACCAAATTCCATGGTGATAGCTCACATGGTCTTATATGTCGGTTAAGGCTATTTCCCCACAACTAATGAGCACAAGTGTTGCTATGATGATTTTAAGTAAAGTAAAGAAAAGATGCTAAGCTTGCTTTGGCCTTGGTTTATACCTTATGTTCTCCGTGCTTTATCATGTGTAGTTGGCCTTTGCATGTCATGATTATGTCTCATTCTAGCATGATTTAATTGTTTTATGTGTATTGCTATCATACTTGGTACTTGATTGTACTAACGCATACCCTTGCCTACATTAACTTCCTTGATGTAGGATTTGGCGATTCACCATCTACTCGTGGCTAGAGCATTTGTAAAAGATTCATAGAAGACTTGGTGAGTCCTCATCCATCCGAGGACATAGCCTTGTTATTCTTATTTTCATGTATTCCATTTCTGATGTTGTATTGGGTTACGTCCCAAACTTTATTTCTCTATGTTAGATTGACTTTGAGACATGAGACGTAGACTTCCACTATTTCTTTTAAAAACTTTGATATGGAAATCTGTTTTGAACTCTTAATCGCTATTATCTTGTATGTATGTATGCTAAGTGGCTTGTATGAGGCCTTTCGGGGTCTTGTACGCCATGTCACGTCTAAGGGGTACTTTGGGTCTTGACACAAAATTTCATTTATACCAAATAAACTGGGATAAAGGGAGTAACATATATTATATAAAAAATACGTAGAAAAAAACTATAAACTACAATAATTAACAACTTAAAATATCTATAGTAAAACATACAAAATTTTTGATTGACTCTCAAAATTCTATTGGTGCCACATTAACTAGGACAGAGAAATTAAAATATATTATGTGAAAATTAGGTAAAAAGTACTATAAATCATAATAATTAACAACTTTAAATATTTTTAAAAACATATATAAATTCGGTTGACTACAAATTACATTTGTGTTACATAAATTGAAATAGAGAAAGTAACATATATTGGGATCTCGCTAGCTCATGCTCTTGTATCTAGTATTATTCCAGACATTTCAGTTTGTTAAGTCTTAAAATTTTAAAGGCACAGACTCCACCACGAAATTCGGATACACTTATTTTCATTGTTTAGGGCGTTCTTAGAGCGACCCCAAGTCATTTATGACTTGCTGGAGCTGACAATTTGGTCACCTAGTCTTTCGTTTGGATCCTGTGCAAGTTTATATGTTTTGGAGCTTTTGAAACTTGAATGGTTGACTTCAGTCAAAAGTTCAATAAAACGGCCTTAGAATGCAATTTTGACAAATTTGTTAGCTTCGGAACATCAAGTTTTGTCTAGAATAATCTTTCATGCGGATGTCGAAGCTCTCAGGTTAATTCTGAGCTTCCTTGTGGATTTTGACTTAAAATGGGGCTTGATGTGTGACCCACTTTTTGTCAAGAAGACCTCGGTTGGAAGTTCTGACATCTACATTGAGTCTGGAATGCCGAATTTGGTGGGGTAGCATATTTTGTTTACACGCATGGAATTATGAATGAATACTGACCACCCAATCGGGAATGTTGAACTTGGCCAAAACCAGTTGATGTGCATCATCTGGTGCAGCCCCTCACCTTCTTTGCATTCACGGGTCCCCCTGATCGTGTTCCCGATGGCCAATGGTTATGGCCTCTAGGTTTGTGAGACATGTGTCATATTTGCAAAGGCTTAGTGCTTTGCCTTCTGCGGTTGCAGGCTTCTTGTCGAGTTCGTGATGCCTAGCCAGTTACCTATCACGATTGCAGAAGCTCCTAGATGTTTACGAAGGCCTAGAATAGTGGCCCACCGTGTTCTCATGCCTCTCAATCGGGATCACGATGAATATTTTTGTTTGGTCTTTTTTAATACAGACCAGGCGCGATCAGCTTAAGTTCATTATTTTCAACTTTGATTTTGAGATCTATAAAGGTCCGATTTGGTTGATTCAAAGCTTGGTGTGTTTGGGGAGTTTAGGAATACGTGTAAAGTATTCAGAGTTAGCCAGGGGCTATTTGTTTGAGGTAAAACTAGCCCCAAAGGGGCTGCCAGCCCTCATTTCCTTACACTAACGGTGAATTTTCTTGCATGATGTTGCATCTGCATTTCAAACCCCGAATTGTGTCCCCTTTTAGAATTCAAGTTCAGAAAGCTTCAATGGACCTTTTGATGGAGTCAATTAGGAAATTTACAGCCTGCGTTCCACATTTCCCATTTTGACTCAAATTTTTGTCTGTTTTCAATTAATGTGATTTTGGTTTCTAAATGATAGTCTTGACATTGTTATCCTATTTTTGAAAGCGTTGCAGTGTTCAAAGGCCGTACGGATGGGAAATGCTCTGGAGTTGTGACTTTGGAGCGCGCATAGTCTACATTTAGGTAGGATATGGCTTCTCGACCTTTAGATTGAGCCTGAGAATGTGAATGCGCGTTAAATTGTGTGAATTTTGGGGTGGTTAGTTTGTTGATCATGCTTAGCTAGTTTGATATCATGTTTTAGGCTTGTATCATATTTTTTTGGGATTGTTAGCCTGTTGTTTTCCCTTGTTTTGATAATCCTTACCTTGTGGTGTGAATTTGTCATGACCCAATTTCTCAAATCAGGATGGCACCTACCAACCTACCAGTAGGTCGGGCAAAACCCTATCTCAGAACTTAGCAGTAATAGGACTATGGGTGGAAACTAATCTCAACTAAGCTGAAGAAACAAATACAACATAGAACGAAGGCTGGAGTGAAACCAAACTATATATACAAGACACCTCCCAGAACCTAGAAGTCACAAGTACTGAACAACTAGCAATAGTACAAGTCCTAAAAGTGGACCATAACAAACTGTCTCGAAAACAAAAGACAAGTCAAAATATAAATACAGAAGGAGACAGGTAATCCCAGAATGCCATGTGCTCACCCTAGTCTCCTGAACTGACAGCTGCAGGCTCGATCTCAACTCTGCTAACTAGTGCTCAGACCTGCATCACGAAAACAAATGCAGAGTGTAGCATGAGTACCAAAACAACAGGTACCCAGTAGGTATCATAGGCCGACTAAGCAAGAAAGGTAAAAACAGGCAGACAAGATAGAATAAGCACAAACAGAGGTCAACAGAACGAAAGCAGAAGGCAAACTAAGAACAACTAAGCTAAACCCAGCTGAGCCCCCCATAAGACTCACTGGGCACACTCATGTGCAAGTTTAAAGAAAAACCCGAACGGACCCCATAAGCCCGACAGGTACACAGAAGAGCTATTATACAGAAATGAAGGAAAACACAACTCCAGAAGCCTCAACACCCATGGGTCCCGGACCCAAAAAGATAACACCTGGGCCCCACCCAATCATCAGTCACGAGCTGGGAATACTCATCAGCCTCGAGCAGGAACAATACCTGGGCCCAACCCAATCATTAGTCACGAGCTGGAAATACAGGACTCTAATCGGGTAACGTCAACCTCGGACCGGAAATCACACCTCTCGCTCAACAGCCTAGCGGTGGAAACACCAGCTCTAATCGGGTAACGTCAGCTACGCAGTTGGGACTAGTAGCCTATGAGCAATGGCCTCGCACTGCAAATACCTGGCTGCAATCGTGTAACGTCAGTTACCGACCGGATGCTAGCAACCTACCCCCGACAGCCAGCGCTGGAAATACCGGATGCTAACCGGGTAACGCCAGCTGCATACTGGAGCTAACAACCTCAAACCCGATAAAGCCACGAACAAACAAACAATACAACGCAAGGATAAACACCACGGACCGCCGCCCCCACAAGGATATCCACCGAAAGCTCCCAGCCTAGCACACTCCAACCGTCAATCAACGCAACATCGACATCTTCTGGCAGCATCCCAAAATTGCAGAAATAAGAGAGAGAAAATCGAAAGGTCCCAAAGCCATGAAAACTCCTAAACTAAGGCTCAACTATCAGACCCAAGTATGCTATTACCAGTCTACAAGGGCCTAGTCCATCCGAAATGACGTCGGATACATACTCAAGTCAACAGGTGCATATCACTAAGGCAATACTATCCTACCCTATTCTAACGCAGAAATAATCACAGAAACCAACAGAAATCAAGAAATTATCCCGAACCCACGCATGCATCAACAAATAACCACCCAGCAGATAACCCACAACAAATTAACAACAACCCAAGCCAACAACTCAACCTAAAGCATGATACTGATCCCGAACAGCTCAGAAATCAACTCCAAATGAAGAAAATCAGAGAAGAAGAACAAAAGTACTAGCTACCCACCCCAGATTCACACACATCAGCCAGCATTTACGTATTCAAGCTCAATCTAGAAAGAAGGGAAGCCGTAACCTACCAGAAAGCCGATCACGCGCGCTCTAAGTCACTCTACTGGAGATTTTACCCCTGAACGGCCTTAGAGTACTGCCACGCTATCAAAAACAGAATCACAACTTCAATACAGTCGTTTAGACACTAAAATCATCAAATTTGAAAATAGATCAATTTCAGAGTCAAAATCAGGAATGTGGGACCCATTCCAGATTTTTTGGAATTGACTTCGTGAAAAAGTCCCAAATCCTCCCCCAAACTTGTATCCGAAAATGGAACACTCATCAGGGCTTGGATCAGCCCCATGCAACAAAAATAAAAAAAACGCAAAACTTTACAACAAAAAGGCTTAAGATAATAACTTATGCCTCAAATTCATGGAAAACGAGGTACACCCAACCACTAACCCAAGAAGCCAACGAGATTCTAAATGCCTAGGACTTCGAATCACCGAAAATTGACAACCGAGGAGGGAGATATGAATTTTTGAATACCTCATCCAAATGAGCTCGACCTTTCTTAAATAGCACTGACACCCTGCTCTTCTCCTCAAACAAGGCCCTCAGGCCCCGCGAACGCGGAGGAAAGCTAACCTCTACTCCGCTAATGTGGCCAGAGCCCGCGAACGCAGAGGGAAGGGACTCAGACCTCTGCAAATGCAGAACTCCTCCAGGCTCTATAAACCTCCGCGAATGCGGAGCCCAACCGCGAACACCGAGAAGGAGATCACCCCCAGTCCACAGACATACGCGAACGTGGATTACCGTCCGTGAATGTGGAGCACAGGGACACAGACCTCCGAGAATACGGCCTCTGGCGCGCGAACACGGAGTAGAAACTCTCACACCTCTGCGAAAGCGGAGCCTATCTCACGAACGCAGAGAGTAAATGGGTCTGCAGTTTTGACAGCTGCAACAGCTAAATTTTGGACAATTCCAAAACTCTGACGGGGTGCTCGGGATTCGTTCAGAACCCCGTGCACTCAAACGAGATATGCTACCCCTTCGAATTCGACATTCCAGACTCAATGACACAGATGAAATTTCCATACGAGGTCGTTTTGATAAAAAGTGGGTACCACACCAAATGGGTCATTTTAGCTAATTTTTACCGGAGGCCTCGTATTTGGATAGAAAGCTCCCGAAAGTTCTTGAAGGGTCATTCTTGGCCAAACTCGGCATTCCAGAACTAACTGCACTAATGAAATTTTTATCTAAGCACGTTTACCAAGAATGTTGACCAAAGTCAACTTTAAGCCAAATTTCGAAGGCTAAAGAGCTAATTGGCTCAAATATCACACCGAAAAACCCGAGACTCGGGAGAACCATGCTTCTAGCCTAATTTGGCCGCTCCAGAGGTGATGGAACCATCAGAATTCCTATCTGAGGTTGTTTACCTTAAGTTATGACCGAAATCAACTTTTTAAAGTCCAAAAGCTCCAAAACAGGAAAACAGGCATAAAACCAAACGAACGACCAGGCGACCGAACAGTCAGTGCCAAAAAGTCATAAATGACTTGGGGTCGCTACAGGAACGCTCTAAATGACCGAAAGGAGGAATTAACACAGAAATGATCTAGAGGGTCATTATAACATCCACTACTAAAAGGACTTTTGTCCTCGAAAGTAAGCATCAAAAAGTACTTGAGGGCTCAAATAAGTTAGGGAATTGCTCCCGCATCTCCCGCTCGCTCTCCTAGGTAGCTTCCTCAACTAGACGATGCCTCTAATGGACCTTAACTACAGGAATGACTTTCGACCTCAGCTGCCTCACATCTCTAGCCAAAATAGCAACTGGCTCCTCAATATAGGTCAGACGATCATCCAGCTCAACTGCATCATATTGGAGCACATGAGACTCATCTGGAACATATCGGCGCATCATCCAAACATGGAAAACTGGATGAATAGCAGAGAATGCTGGAGGTAAAGCTAACACATAAGCCACCTCACCAACTACCCTCAAAATCTCAAAAGGCCCAATGTACCTGGGGCAAAGCTTGCCCCGCCTCCCAAATCTCATCACGCCCTTCATGGGCGACACTCAGAGGAATACTCTATCACCCATGGCAAATCTCAATGGTCGTTGCCTGCGGTCTGCATTACTCCGCTCCCTACTCTGAGCCGCCCTAAGCCGATCCTGAATTAATCTCACATGCACAATGGTCCCCTGAAACAGATATGTTCCCTGCGGTCTAGGCTCTGTAGACTTGAACCAACCAACAAGAGTGCGACAACGCCTACCATATAAGGCCTCAAATGGGGCCATCTCAATGCTGGAATGATAGCTGTTGTTGTAGGCAAACCCTGCCAAATGCAAGAACTGCTCCCACTAACCTCCAAAATCCATAACACAGGCCCTCAGCATATCCTCTAGAACCTGAATAGTATGCTCCGACTGGCCATCTGTCTGCAGATGAAAAGCTGTGCTAAGATCGACACAGGTGCCTAACTCCTCCTGAAGTACTCTCCAAAAGCTGGAAGTGAATTGTGGACCTTGGTCTAAGATGATAGAAACAAGCACACCATGAAGACGGACTACCTCCAGAATGTAGATACGGGCTAACCTCTTAGCACTGAAGGAAGAATGAACCGCAAAGAAGTATGCTGACTTGGTCACTCGATCCACGATGACTCAAATGCTGTCAACACCTCTTGAAGTCCGTGGCAACCCAATAAAGAAGTCCATGGTGATACGCTCCCACTTACACTCAGGAGTGGGTAATCTCCCTAACTCTTCACCAGGCCTCAAATGTTCTGCCTTCACCTGCTGGCAATAAAAGTAACGGGACACATAGTCTGAGATGTCCCTCCTCATACCGCTCCACCAGTATTGCCGCCTCAAATCATGATTTATCTTAGCTATGCCCGGATGGATGGAATATCTAGAGTCATGTGCCTCGCTAAGGATCAGCTGGATCAAATCACCAACTATCGGAACACACAAACGGCCAGCAAACCTCAATACCCCATCTGAATCTAAGGAAGCCTACCCGACATCAACCGCTAAAACTCTATCTCTGAGTGCCACCAACGCCTGTCCCTCAAACTAATGACTACGGATCTGATCAAGTAGAGATGACTGAACCCCCACATAAGCTAACACTTGGCGGGAATATGAAACATCAAGCCTGATAATCTGATTGGCTAAAGACTGAATGTCCATAGCCAAGGATCGCTCCGAAACAGAGAGGAAGGCTAGACTACCCATACTCCCTGCCCTCCAACTCAAGGCGTTCGCTACTATATTCGCCTTGCTCGGGTGGTAGAGAATTGAGAGGTCATAGTCCTTCAAGATCTCAATCCAACGACGCTGCCTCGAATTAAGATCCCTGTGGCCCATAATGTACTGAAGGCTCCGGTGATCGGTATAGATCTCACAATGAACTCCATAAAGGTAATGCCTCCTGATCGTAAGCGTGAAAACTATCGCTGCCAGCTCCAGATCATGAGTGGGGTAGTTGCGCTCATGTAGCTTAAGCTACCTCGATGCATAAGCAATAACCAGGCCCTGCTGCATCAGAACACAACCAAAACTAATGTCGGATGCATCACAATAAACCATGAAGCCCTCGCCCTCAACTGGAACGGTCAATACATGAGCGGTGCTAAGCAACTCCTTAAACCTCATGAAGCTCCGCTCACACTCCTCCGACCACACAAAGGGAACATTCTAGAGAGTTAACTGAGTCAGAGGTGCTGCTATAGTGGAGAAACCTTCAACAAAGCACCTGTAGTACCCTGCCAATCGGAAGAAGCTCCGAACCTCAGTCACAGAAGTGGGCCTAGCCCAACCACGAATAGCCTCAATCTTCACCGGATCCACTATAATACCATCCTTGGAGACCACGTGCCTGAAGAATGCATAGGACTCAAGCCAAAACTCGCACTTTGAGAACTTGGCATACAACCGATGATCTCTCAAAGTCTGGAGCACTATCCTCAAATGTTGCTCATGCTCACTATTGCCCCGCGAGTACACTAAGATGTCATCAATGAAGACTATAACGAATGAGTCCAAATATGGACTGAATACACGAGTCATCAAATCCATAAAGGCGGCAGGGGCATTAGTCATCCCAAAAGACATCACCAGAAACTCATAATGACCGTAACGAGTCCTAAATATTGTCTTAGGGATGTTCGATCCTCTCACCCTCAACTGATGATAGCCCGATCTCAAGTCAATCTTCGAAAACACTGCGGCACCCTGAAGCTAGTTGAACAAATAATCAATACGAGGCATAGGATAACGGTTCCTCACCGTCACCTTATTCAACTTCCTGTAGTCAATACACATCTGCATAGTGCCATCCTTCTTCTTCACAAACAGGACTGGAGCACCTCAAGTCGACACACTACGCCAAATGAACCCCTTACCTAAGAAGTCCTGAAGCTGAAAACTGAGCTCATTGAGCTCTGCAGATGCCATATGGTACGACGGAATAGAAATAGGACGAGTACCCGGCTCCAAGTCAATGGCGAATTCAATATCCCGCTCCGGGGGTAGGACAGGAAGGTCGGCCAGAAACACATCTGTGAACTCTCGAACTATAGGCACATAATCAATTATAGGGCCCTCCCTACTAACATCTTTAACATATGCCAAATACGCCAAACATTCGCTAGCCACCAGTCTCCGAGCTTGAAATAAGAAATCACTTTGACCAGCGTGCGACTACGACAGCCCTGCCACACCACCGGTGAAATACCAGGCATGGTTAAAGTAACGATCTTGGCATACAAATCAAAGACAGCTCGATGAGGGGATAGCCAATCCATGCCCAAAATCACATCGAAATCCACCATACAGAGCACAATAAGATCGACCAGAGTGTCCTGCCCCTGAATAGCAACCACACAGGACCTACAAACCCAATCCACTGCTAAAGAATCCCCTAGTGGGTTGAAACATGCAAAGGCACAGATACGGGCTCAGGACTCACTCCCAATCTAGGCACACAAAAAGCCGACACATAAGAATAAGTAGATCCAGGGTCAAATAAGGCTGAAGCGGACTGATGGCATAAAAGAACTGTACCTGTGATCACGTCATCGGATGCCTCGGCCTCCGCTCTAACTAGAGCTGCATAGAAATGGCCATAGGCACCTCTACCCCGCACATCTACTCGACCGCCTGTATTGCCTCCCCTGGGACCTTCTAAAGCACCCTGCTGTTCACCTCTTCCCCTAGCTGGAGGTGCTACCACTAAAACTAGCCTCGCCGCCTGAGGATCAGGTAAGGCTGACCTGTAAACAGGGCACTCCCTAGAACAATGACCAAGCTCCCCATAAGTGAAGCAACCCTGTGACGATCTGCTACCCGTTGAAGGCCGGCCACCCCGACCTAATGCACCTGACTAGAAACCACCTTGGTCCTGACTCTGGCCGACACTATGCCCACTCTGACGGTATGGGTCACCCTTTGAGATCTGTAATGCTGCCTGATATGGGCAACTAGACTGGCCCGACTGGAACCCCTGATGAACCCTATCTCGGGTATCCCTTGACTTGCGACGGGCCCCGCTGAAGCTATCATCTGGCCTAGTCCTCTTGGCATTGCCCCCATGGGCCTCGCGACGGAGCTGCTCAATAGTGCGGACGTGGTCCACCACATCCAAAATTGATCGACCCGCTGATAGCATAAACTGCGACTCAATCCTCAACTACAGCCTCAAACCTCTGACAAAGCATTGGACCCGCTCCTCCTCTGTAGGCAGGATCATTGTGGCATGACGAGACAACTCCAGAAATCTAGCCTTGTACTTCGATACTGTCATAGAGCCCTGCTCCAACCTCGTAAACTCATCACGAAGTCGATCCCTGACACTCTGTGGAATATATCTAGCCAGAGGGGCCTCACAAAACTCCATCCAAGATACCAGTGGTGACCAAATTGGCCTGGTCTCGACGAAATAATGCAACCACTATCTGGCCGGTCGTCTAACGGATAAGCTGTGAAGTCGGCTCCTCTGGACTCCACTAACCTTAATGTTTGCAATCTCTCTCGAAAAGTAGTTAGGAACTCGTGGGCATCCTCCCCCACTGCCCCGGAGAACCTCGGCGGTGAGAGCCTAAGAAACACCCCGAGCATCTTCTGCTCCCGCAGAGGCATAACCCCGTCCAAAGGGTCTAGCTGAACCACAACCGGTGCTGGCAGCTAGTGAACCTCTAGAGCCGCTACCGCAGGCTGGCCCTGCTGTGCTGGAATCGGCTCTAGGAGTGGTACTGGGGCCGGCTGTTGCTACTACTCTATACCCCTGATAGCAGCTAGGATCTAGGCAAGCATGCCCTGAATATCCGGGGCGGCAGTTGGGACGGGCGGTGGCTGGGCTGGTCCCGGCTCCACCGGCTGAGGAGGAATCTAGTTTACCCGAGGCTCAAGCTCCGATTCCGGAGTCCTCGCTCTCTCACTGCCTAGTGCCGCAGAACCACCTCGACCTCGGGGTTGGCCTCCACTGCATGTGTGAGCCATCCTACAATAGAGTGAAGCAAGTGAGATTTCATGAAACCAATCAGACACAATGCACGAACAAGAATCAAAACAAGAAAATCTCTTATGGACACCCTGTAGCCTCCCGAAGATAAGTCACAGACGTCTCCGTGCCGATACTCAGGACTGTACTAGATGCTAGTTCTGTACAAGTGAGACCAACGAACCTGGCGCTCTGATACCAATATTTCACGACCCAATTTCTTAAATCATGATGGCACCTACAAACCTACTAGTAGGCCAGCCAAAACCCTATCCCGAAACTTAGCAGTAATCGGACTACGGGTGGAAACTAATCTCAACTAAGCGGAAGCAACAAATACAACACATAACGAAGGCAAAAATGAAACAAAGCTATATATACAGGACACCTCCCAGAACCTGGAAGTCACAAGTACAGAACAACTAGCAAGAGTACAAGTCCTAAACGTGGACCATTGGAAACAAACTGTCTCGAAAATACAAGTCAAGTCAAAATATAAATACAGAAGGAGACAGGTAATCCCAGAATGCCATGTGCTCACCCTAGTCTCCTAAACTGACAGTTGCAGGCTCGATCTCAATGCTGCTTACTGGTGCTCGGACCTGCATCACGAAAATAGATGCAGAGTGTAGCATGAGTACCAAAACAATAGGTACCCAGTAGGCATCATAGGCCAACTGAGTAAGAAAGGTAAAAACAGGCAGATAAGATAGAATCATCACAAACAGAGGTCTACAAAATGGAAGCAGAGAAAGCGGAAGGCAAACTAAGAACAACTAAGCTAAACCCAGCTGAGCCCATCATAAGACCCGCTAGACACACTCGTGCGCAAGTTTAAATAAAAACCCAAACGGACCCCCATAAGCCCGACAGGTACACAGAAGAGCTATTTTATAGAAACGAGGAAAACACAACTCCAGAAGCCTCAACACCCATGGGTCCCGGGCCCAAAAAGATAACACCTGGGCCCTACCAAATTATCAGTAACGAGCTGGGAATACCCATCAGCCTCGAGCTGGAACAATACTTGGGCTGCTCAGCCCAATCATCAGTCACGAACTGGAAATACCGGACTCTAACTGGGTAACGTCAGCCTCAAACCGAAAATCACACCTCTCGCTGAAGAGCCTAGCGCTGGAATTACCGACACCAACCGGGTAATGTCAGCTACGCAGCTAGGACTAGTAGCCTACGAGAAATGGCCTCGCACTGGAAATACCTGGCTGCAATCGTGTAACGTCATCTATGGACCGGATGCTAGAAACCTACCCCCAACAACTAGCACTGGAAATATCGGATGCTAACCGGGTAACGTCAGCTGCATACTGGAGCTAACAACCTCGGACCGGATAAAGCCTCGAACAAACAAACAGTAAAACGCAATGTTAAATACCACGGGCCGCCGCCCCTACAAGGATATCCAGCGAAGGCTCCCAGCCTAGCACACTCCAACCGTCAATCGATGCAATAGCGATATCTTCCTATAGCATCCCAGAATCGCAGAAATAAGAGAGAAAGAATCGGAAGGTTCGAAAGCCACGAAAACGCCTAAACTAAGGCTCAACTATTAGACCCAAGTTTGCTATACCAGTCGACAAGGACCTAGTCCATCCGAAATGACATCGGATACATACTCAAGTCAACAGGTGCATTGGATTAAGGCAATATTATCCTACCCTATTCTAAGGTCGAAACAATCACAGAAACCAACAAAAATCAACAGAAGTCAAGCAATTATCCCGAACCCAAGCATGCATCAACAAATAACCACCCAGCATATAACCCACAACGAATTAACAACAACCCAAGCCAACAACTCAACCTAAAGCAAGATACTGATCCCGAACAACTCGAAAATCAACTCCAAAAGAAGAAAATTGGAGAAGAAGAACAGAAGTACTAGCTACCCATCCCAGATTCACACACATCAGCCAGCATTTACGCATTCAAGCTCAATCTAGGAAGAAGGGAAACCATAACTTACCAGAAAGTTGATCACGCGCGCTCCAAGTCACTCTATCGGAGCTTTTCCCTTTCGAACGGCCTCAGACTGCTGCCACGCTATCAAAAACAAAATCACAGTATAAATACGGTCGTTTAGACACTAAAATCATCAAATTCAGAGAAAGACCAATTTCAAAGTCAAAATCAGGAATGTGGGACCCGCTCCGGGTTTTCCAAAATTAACACCGTGAAAAGGTCACAAATCCTCCCCCGAACTTGCATCCCAAAATGGAACACTCATCGGGGCTCAAATCAGCTCCATGCAACAAACACAAGAAACACAAAACTTTACAACAAAAAGGCTTAAAATAGCAACTTACACCTCGAATTCACGGAAAACAAGTTATACCCAATGCAATCCAACCACTAACCCACGAAGAAAATGAGATTTTAAACGCCTGGGACTTCGAATCACCAAAAACCGACAACTGAGGAGGGAGATATGAATTTTTTAATACTTCATCCAAATGAGCTAGACCTCCCTTAAATAGCACTGTACCCCGCTCTTCTCTGCGAACTTGGCCTTCAAGCCCCCCGAACACGGAGGGAAGCTAACCTCTAATCCACGAACATGGCCAGGACCTGCGAACGTCGAGGGAAGGAACTTAGACCTTCGCGAATGTGGAAACCTATCCGCGAACGCGGAGAGGAGACTCCCCCATGCTCGGCAAACCTTCTCAAACGCCGAACCCAATCACAGATGCGAAGATGGAGATCACCCCCACTCCATAGACCTACACGAACGCCGATAACCGTCCTCGAACGCAGAGCACAGGGACACAGACCTATGCAAATGCGGAGTAGACACTCTCACACCTCCGCGAACGCAGACAATTAATGGGTCTACAGTTTTGACAGCTGCAATAGCTAAGTTTTGGGCAATTCCAAAACTCCGACGGGGTGTTCGGGATTCGTTCGAAACCCCGTGCATGCAAACGAGATATGCAACCATCTCGAATTCAACGTTCCGGACTCAATGGCCAATTACTACCGGAGGCCTCAGATTTTTATCGGAAGCTCCTGGAAGTTCTTGAAGGGTCATTCTAAACAAAACTCGGCATTCTGAAACTAACCGCACTGACGGAATTTTCATCCAAGCATGATTTCCAAGAATGTTGACCAAAGTCAACTTTAAGCTAAATTTCAAAGGCTTTAGCTAACTGGCCCCAAAATCACACCGGAAACCTCGGGACTTGGGCGAACCATGCTTATGGCCTAATTTAGCCGCTCTGGAGCTGATGGATTCGTTAGAATTCCCATCTGAGGTCGTTTGCCTAAAGTTATGACCGAAATCAACTTTTCAAGGTCTAAAAGCTCCAAAATAGGAAAATAGGCATAAAATCAAATAAACGACCAGGCGACCAAACAATCAGTGCCAGCAAGTCATAAATGAATTGGGGTCGCTACAGGAACGCTCTAAACGACAGAAAGGAGGCATTAACATAGAAATGACCTAGAGGGTCATTATAGAATTGTTATTTGTTTATTGTTTGTATTGAAGCATGCTTAGCTTAGACTTGTGTATTTTGGAGCCGACAAATATTAGAATATCTTTGATATCTTATCAGACAGCTTAGCTACTTATAAACTGATGTACAAAACTTGGGTCTAATAGAATGAGCCTTAGATTAGGCGATGACTCAGCTTCGATGACCTTTTATCCATAATTCCCCTTTTTTACAGCCCTAGTGACTTGTTGTTGAGATATCAGGCTTTGTTTGACGGCTTGGGATTTGATTTGGTTGGAACTTGGAGTATATAATTTATCATCTTGGGTGGACGTCGATCTAAAATGGCCTTATAGAGATGAGTTAAATATGGGATCTTTTAGAATATAATTATTTATTACCAGATTCAAGGTCTGGTCACTAATCTACAGAAGCACTCCGAGATTTGGGCTCTTTATCCTCTACGAAGTTGACACATATCGGCTAGATCCTATTGATTACATTTTGGAGGCCTATCTGTGGTTCGAGGTTTGGGCTACGCACTCTTGGTTACTTTGAGGCCTATCCGCGATTTGAGGTTTGGGCCATGCAAAAACTCAGTCCTCCCACATGCACACGCAAGTGTACATGGTCGTGCAAAAAATATAGTGGCTCTAAAAGAGCCGAATTATCGAACCCAAAGGACTTACAATTAGTTTATATTTTATTCGTCTACACCCAAAAGTTAATACAAGTGTATCTCAAAGATTTTGATTTTAGTTATTTATAACTATGATTGCAAGAATTTAAGAATTACGAGTAACTAATTATCATCGACTTCAATTTCGGTGTGTACACAATAATTTGGGACAATTCTAGGGCTGCAACGTAACTAAGAATTCATATTTCACATATCTTTTATGGATTACAGATGGTTATCAAATTACTGATTTATAAGGTAAATTTTATGATCATGATCTCTCAACCTCTAATAACCTACTCCAATTGACAGTCTAACTACATGGTTTAGCGGGGATAGATTGAATCAACTAGTGAGCATTAAAGTTATCATCTTGTTTCGTAATCAAGCACGACACTTAGGTATATCTCTATCCTAAACACAAATAAGTTCTAGTGACATGCAAGAAAAGATCATGCTCCTTGTATGCCATGTTCTATCTCTCCATTCCTCTCTCGAGTTAAAAAGTAGATAATATATTTATTTTAATGTCATCAAAACATCAAAATACTAATTCAAGAACACAAGAATAATTTATATAATAACCAACTTCATCCAATAAAATTCAATGTTCAACAGTCATTCATAGCCGCAGCCCTAGAACAAGGGTTGTTAGTTACTCATGCTAATTAAAAACATAAATATATTTGTTTTCATGTAATTCAACACTTAAGAAAGAGTAGAAGAAAAAAAACCTAATATGAATTTTTTCCCTTGCTCTTGCACTTGAAAAAAGAAGAAGTAACCCTACAAAAGAGGCCTAAGGTTCTATTTATAGGGTTTGGGAAAATAATCCCATTTATTTGTTATATTCGAAATCCTGAAAAATCTGGAATTTGTTAGGGTAGAGCTGGAGCGGCGAGCCATCAGTGTGCCAGCACTAAGGCGCTAGGAGTTTGCACTCTGGTGTGGCGCGCCTACAGAGCGCTAGCACTGGGGCTTTTGTAGTTTTTCCCCTAGCGTGGCACGCCTGTAGTGTGCCAAACTGCGGGCTTCAGTAATTCAAGGCCTAGGGCGACGCGCCACCAATGTGCCCCAACCAAGTCATCCTTTATACATTTTTTTGCATGATCCTTCGAGTTGCGTCCATGCTTTCCTCCTATGTTCCAGCTCCTATGTGCTCAATTACCTTCAAAACTGCTGCATTAGCTAATCACATGTCTTACTGTGCAATCATCACAATCTCAATCAAACATAACAATTAGAATAAAGAATGCTTTTAAAACTCAGGGTATATGTGGGCAAAATATAGCAAATGAGCATAGAAATATGCCCTAGATACCCTCCACTGAAACCTTTGTTCATCCTCGAACAACTATCTAATCAATTTCTATCAATTAACCATTAACACCTAAGGTCTTGTCCACCCGCACTTAAACCAACCAAACTATTCTAATCATGCAAGTAGTTCAATCCTCATGAAATAATACACACATTTTTTTAGCACCAACACACTCCACAAGACACGACATAACCTCAATGATAGACTCCTTACAATTCTACCAGGCCAATGCAATCATGTACGAACAAGCAAACAACAACACACCCAAGCATGCGTCATGAGTACCCTCACTATTTTGGCACAACTCTTCTCTCACATAATTTTATGTTCACAAGCATTAATTTTAAAGGGCCTATTTTCATAATTTGATCTCTCACTCTCACAAAAGATGTTCTTACGTACCACATTATGCCTTAGACTTGTCCTTAGTGTGTGATGACCTTGACAATGCAATCATTCATTGAATCAAAGGGACTTTATTTGGTTGTAATGTTGGTTTCGGGATGGAGAGGACACATTTAGATATAGTTAGTGATTTTCCTCCTTAATGCACTTGTTTCATAACTCGACACTTCACCATTTTTCTTTTTTTAACCTTACTTCACCTCTTTTGCTCACACCTCTTGAACACCCATATTTAATCTTTTTCATTTCCACCCTTAAGTAATTAAGCACTTACTAGCACATCACTTTTATTTCTTCTCTTTTTTTATATGCAGCAAGCACTTTGTAGTTTAACTTCTTGTAACACCCCGGATTCGAAAAGAACGAAAATTTCAAATTTTGAAAATGTAGTGTGACCTACCACTTGACCTACTGTTCGTTGGTTGACCTACAACCCATAGGTCAAGTAGTAGGTGGTGTCGTGGATGACACTGCCTTGGGGTGAATTTTATTAAAATTTTGGGAGCTCAACCAGTGTGACCTACGGTTGGTCACCAATGGTTGGTGGTTTGACCTACCAACCGTAGGTCAAACCTTAGGTGAGTGATTCGGGAAATTTTCTTTAAGGGGTCTTTTGGTCTTTTCACCAAATGGTTTTATTCCTAAACTAAGTCGGTTAATTACTATTCCTAGCACTATATAAGCCTTTTTAAGCCTAAAATCTACTTTTCCAAATCATTCCCAAAACTCTCCTCTCCAAAATAATTCTCTCTCTAGAAAAGCTTGAAGAAAAAGAAGAAATGAAGGTAGGGTTTCAAGAACATAGCTTCCAATTCAACAATTGCTTAAAGGCTTTGAACCCCAAGGTATAATAATCTTCATCTATGGAGCCCTTTCCTCCATAGAGTCCCTAAATTATCTAATTTACAAGTTAGAAATTCTCCATTGAAGTTAGAGTTTTCTTCTATGCCATGGGTTCTTTTCAATGTTGATTTAATTGATTGTTTTATGAACTATGAAGCATTAATTGAGTTGAATTTCATGAATTAATATGAATTCCCATGAACCCATGTGATTTCCCCCAATTTTGAAATTAGGATTTGTTGATGGGTTGAATTATGAAGAGATGAATTTTATGAAATCTATATGAACCCATGCATGATTTATGATTTCTAAAAGCTATAATTTCATGATGAATTATGAATGATCAAAAGATGGGTTTTATGAAAGTATGCATGTTCAATTAGGAAATTTATGATTTTCTTTGAGATTGAAGCATGAATGATGTTGTTGTTGAGTTTTGAAAGGTTTTCTCAACTAAAGTTGAATCAAAGATTAAGGAGCTATTCTAAGGATAGACAAGAGGCGATTACCCAAGTCTACTAATGATGATGATATAGTATGAAATGTGATTAAATGAAAAATTCCGTGAGATTTATGCTTAGCACCGAGAGAATATTGAGATGGAAGTTCTCCCATAGTAGAGGCCGGGTTTCTAGTAAAAGCTCTCTCGGAGCAAAGGTCGGGTTTTCTAGTGGAAGCTCTCCCGTAGTAGAGGCTGGGTTTCCAAAAGCAATATCTTTATCCCTAAACTATGTGCCACCATAGGTTTATTGTCTTACCTTGGCAAGTAGGACACGTCTTTTCAGTATGGGGTAGACACTAGATTCCACGTTGATAGCTCACATAGTCTTACATGTTGGTTAAGGCTAACTTCCCACAATGATGAACTAATGTGACTTTCAAGGTATCTCTCAAATGTTTTAAAGATGTTTGCTTGCATTGACCTTGGTCAATGACTTATGTTTTCTAACCCTTTTTTACTTCATGTTTTAGTATTGGTCTTTGCATGTCATGAAAATGTCTCTTTTTACATGATTTTTCAACCTATGTGCATGGTTATCATACTTGGTACATTTTTGTACAAACGCATACTCTTGCCTACATTTTCTTGTGAGTGTAGGATCCGGCCATCTCCATGTTCTCGTGGCTAGTTCATGATATTAGAGATGTTTTAGAATTTTGTGAGTCCTCATAAGTTCGAGGGCGTAGCCACATTTACTTTCATGTCATTTACTTTCATTGAAACTTTGTATGGGTTACGTCCCAATGTTCTTTATATTCTAATGAGTTTAAGATGGCTTTGAGACTATATGTTTAGACTTTCGCTATGCTTTGTAAACTCTTTTGATATGGAATTGTCTTTTGAACTCTTAAATTGCTATTATCTTGTACGATGCACGCTAAGTGGCTTGTATGATACCTTTCGGGGTCTTGTACGCCATGTCACATCTAGGGGGTATCTTAGGTTGTGACAAACTTGGTATCAGAGCACAAGGTTTTAGAAAGATCCTGGGAAGTCTCATAAGCCACGCCGAGTAGAGTCTTGTTCATGAGTGTGAAGCGCGCCACATTTATGAATAAGAGGCTACAAGATGATTAGGAAATGCCACTTCTTTCATCATTCTAAAGTCGTGCGATAGAGTGTAACTCTATATGTCTCTCTCCTAATCCCTATCCTATGCATTTCAGGATATGGCCACTTGAAGAACTTATGCTAGGAGAAATGCAAGAGAGAATGAGGAACAAGAAGCTCCTCCTCAAGCTCCCCAAGTTCCGTCCGACCCTTTGGCTGAATAAGTGACTAATGCGGAGTTGAGGGCTGCTTTTCAAGTTTTGGCTCACGCCATGACGGCTCAAGCCAATAGGAAGGTTGTGTTTCCTGTGAACCCAAATGTGAGTACGACGTCATTTAGAGTGAGGGACTTCACTTGAATGAATCCTCTGGAGTTTCATGGGTCTAAGATTGAAGAAGATCCCCAAGAGTTCATTGAAGAGGTGTACAAGGTGCTAATGATTATGGGTGTGACGCAGGAGGAAAAGGTGGAGTTGGCCACTTATAAACTGAAGGGTGTGGATCAAGTGTGGTTTGAGCAATGGAAGAGTGAGAGGGCAGTTGATGCGGGTCCTCTTGATTGGGAAAAGTTCAAGGTTGCTTTCCTTGATAGGTTCTTTCCCCTTGAGATGAGGGAGGCAAGGGTGCTTGAATTCATCAATCTTCATCAAGGAAGCATGAGCATGAAAGAGTATGCTTTGAAGTTCACACAATTGTCTCAATATGCTCCTACTATGGTTAACGATCCTAGGGAAGGATGAGTAAGTTCATGTCGAGAGTGTCCGAAATGGTTGTCAAGGAATGTCGTACCACCATGCTTATCAATGACACGGATATTTCTCGTCTCATGGTTCATGCTCAATAAATAGAAGAGGAGAAACTTAAGAAAAGGTCTAGGGAGACAAAGAGGGCTAAGACTGGTGATGGTAATTTCTCACATTCAAGGTTCGATGGACATGGTAATTCTAAGTTCTGACAAAAGTTCTCTGGTCAAGGTTCCTCCAATGCTCCTCCTAAGTTCAACAAAGATAGGGTGCCTAACCCTAAGCCTCAAGGAGGAAATGGTGGTGGATTCTCATCAGCTACTTGTGCTAAGTGTGGGAAGACGCATGAGGGCAAGTGCTCAGCCAATACGGATGGTTGCTTTGGTTGTGGTAAGAGCGGTCATAAGATAAGGGATTGTCCATCTCTCATGGCTAAGGGAAGAGAAGGTAAGCAAGCTCCACCTAGTGGTTCAGATTCAAATACTCCCATGCAAAATCGATTCTATGCACTTCAAGCTTGCCATGAGCAAGAGGGTTCTCCCGATGTGGTTACCAGTATGTTGAAAGTCTTTCACTTTGATGTTTATGCTTTGCTAGACCCCGGTGCTACTTTGTCTTTTATGACGCCATATGTGGCTATGAGGTTTGATGTTCTTCCAGATGTATTGTTAGATCCCTTTAGTGTCTCTACTCCTATTGGTGAATCTATTGTGGCTAAGAGAGTCTATAGAAATTGTCCTGTCTCTTTATCTCCTAGAGTCACTTATGTTGATCTAGTAGAGCTTGATATGTTAGATTTTGATTTTATTCTTGGGATGGACTGGTTGCATTATTTTTATGCTTCTGTTGATTATAGGACTCGAGTGGATAAATTTCAATTTCTGAATTAGCCTATCCTAGAGTTGAAGGGGGGAAATTATATGCCTAAAGGTCAATTTGTGTCATGTCTTAAAGCTAGAAAGATGATTTCTAAGGGTTGCATGTACCATCTTGTTAGAGTGAGGGATGTGGATTCAGAAATCCCTACTCTTGAGTCAGTCCCTGTTGTAAATGACTTTCTGGAAGTGTTTCCTGATGATCTACCCGGTGTCCCTCTCGAAAGGGAAATAGACTTTTGTATTGACCTTCTCCCCGATACGCAACCTATCTCTATTCCTCCTTACCGAATGGCTCCGGCAGAACTTAAGGAGTTAAAGGAGCAATTGAAAGATTTATTGGATAAAGGTTTCATCCGACCGAGTATCTCACCAAGCGGTGCTCCAGTGTTGTTTGTTCGGAAGAAAGATGGTTCACTTCGTATGTACATTGACTACCGTCAATTGAATAAGGTTACTATTAAGAATAAGTATTCTCTTTCGAGGATAGATGACTTGTTTGATTAACTCCAAGGGGGCAAGTTACTTCTCTAAGATCGATCTTCGTTCGGGTTATCACCAATTAAGGGTGAAAGAAGATGATATTCCGATGACGGCTTTTCGAACTAGATATGGCCATTACAAATTCCTAGTGATGTCGTTTGGGTTGACAAATACTCCCGCCGCGTTTATGGATTTGATGAACAGGGTGTTTAGACAATATCTTGATATGTTTGTGATTGTGTTGATCGATGATATTTTGATTTACTCAAGGAGTAAGGATGACCATGCCGATCATTTGAGTATTGTGTTGCAAGTTCTCAAGGAACAACAACTCTTCGTAAAGTTTAGTAAATGTGAGTTTTGTCTAAGGTCTGTGGCTTTTCTTGGTCACATTGTCTTCAGTAAGGGTATTGAGGTTGATCCTAGGAAGACGGATGTGGTTAAGAATAGGCCTAGACGTCTATCACCTTCGGATATTCATAATTTCTTAGGTTTGGCCGGTTATTATAGAAGGTTTGTTGAAGGGTTTTCTTCGATTGCTTCCCCATTGAAGGCTTTGACTCAAAAGAAGGTTAAGTTCTTATGGTCCGAAGCATGTGAGAAGAGTTTTCAAGAATTGAAAGATAGACTTACCTTTGCTCCGATATTGATGTTACCAGAAGGGTCTGATGGGTTTGTGGTTTTTTTTTATGCTTCAAGGATTGGGTTAAGGTGTGCTCTTATGGAAAATGGAAAAGTCATTGCTTATGCTTCAAGGCAACTCAAGATTCACGAAAAGAACAATCCTACCCATGACTTAGAACTAGTGGCAGTTGTATTTGCCTTAAAGATTTGAAGGCATTACTTATATGGTGTGCATGTTGATGTTTTTACCGACCATAAGAGTTTGCAATATGTGTTCAAATAGAAAGATCTAAATCGTCGCCAAAGGAGGTGGCTTGAGTTGTTAAAGGACTATGACATGAGTGTCCTCTATCACCCCGGCAAGGCAAATGTGGTGGCGGATGCTCTTAGTCGAGTGTCAATGGGTAGTGATGCTCATATAGAGGATGGTAAGAAGGAATTGGTTCGAGATGTTCATAGATTGGCCCAATTGGGTGTTCAGTTGATTGATTCTAGTGAGGGTGGTGTTGTCATTCACAATGGTGCACAATCGTTCTTCGTGTCGGATGTGAAAGCAATGCAAGGTCTAGATCCAATCTTGATGGAGTTGGAAGAAGCAGTGCTCAAGAAGTCCGTTGAGGCTTTCTCCCAAGGGGGAGATGGTGTGCTTCGAGATAAGGGTCGTTTATGTGTTCCCGATGTTGATGACCTAAGGGAACAAATTTTGTTAGAAGCCCATAGTTCTCGATATTCCATTCACCCAGGAGCCACCAAGATGTACCGTGATTTGCGGGAGGTCTATTGGTGGAATGGGATGAAGAAAGATATTGCGGAATTTGTGGCTAGGTGTCCTAATTTTCAACAAGTGAAAGTTGAGCATCAAAAGCCAGGAGGTTTGTCCCAAGATATTAGTATTCCTACTTGGAAGTGGGAAGATTTGAATATGGACTTTATTGTTGGTTTACCACGCACCCGGTGGCAATATGATTCGATTTGAGTTATTGCGGATCGTATGACGAAATCAGCCCATTTCATTCTCGTCAAGGTTTCTTATTCAGCGGAGGATTATGCTAAGTTGTACTTGAGAAAAATGTTTAGGTTGCATGGAGTGCCTTTATCCATTATCTTCGATCGTGGTACCCAATTTACTTCTCAATTTTGGAAGTCTTTCCAAAAGGACCTTGGAACTCGTGTTAAGCTTAGCACGGCCTTTCATCCTTAAACCGATGGGCAAGAAGAACGTACTATCCAAACTTTGGAGGATATGTTGAGAGCTTGTGTGATTGACTTCAAGGGTAATTGGGATGATTATTTGCCTTTGATTGAGTTTGCATATAATAATAGCTATCATTCAAGTATTTGAATAGCTCCATTTGAAGCTCTCTATGGTAGGAGGTGTAGATCTCTTATAGGTTGATTTGAAGTTGGTGAAGTTGCTTTGATAGGTCCCGAGTTGGTACATGAGGCTATGGAGAAAGTTCGGCTTATTAGAGAAAGGTTGAAAATGGCTCAAAGTCGACAAAAGTCCTATACCGATATTAGAAAGAGAGATTTAGAATTTGATGTTGATGATTGGGTTTACTTGAAAATTTCACCCATGAAGGGTGTAATGAGGTTTGGAAAGAAAGGGAAGCTTAGTCCCCATTATGTGGGCCAATATCAAATTTTGAGACATGTTGGCAAGGTTGCTTATGAACTTGACTTGCCTAATGATTTGGCATCGGTGCATCCGGTTTTCCATGTCTCCTTGTTGAAGAAATGTGTTGGTGATCCGACATCTATAGTTCCATTGGAGAGTCTTGGCATAAAGGATAGCCTTTCCTATGAAGAAGTTCCGGTTGAGATTCTAGACCGGCAAGTCCGGAAGTTAAGGAATAAAGAAGTTGCTTCCGTGAAGGTTCTTTAGAGGAATCAATTAGTTGAGGGTGCTACTTGGGAGGCCGAGGCCGATATGATATCCCGATATCCTCATCTCTTTCCCTCCAACCCTACTCTAGCTTGCGGTATTTAGTTCCTCATGGTTCATTCTTTTGGGTTCATGTGTCTTAGTTATTTCCATGATTCCTTGATTATGCATGTTCATGAAGAGTCTAATTTTGAGAAAATGAGCTAGCTTGATTGATTTCTATATGATTATGTGCATTTGAGAATGAGTTGTATAAAGCTTTTATGAAATGATGTTTTGAACATGCTTTAGCTTCGAGTTGATGTTTTCTCCTCGGATATGTGCAATTATGTGATTTCATTCTTGTTGGGTTGTTAGATCTTGTTTCTACCCTCCTTATGATGTCTTGAATCTAATTGGAGGATGAATGTTCCCAAGGGTGAGAAAATGTAACACCCCGGATTTGAAAAGAACGAAAAATTCCAATTTTTGAAAATGTAGTGTGACCTACCACTTGACCTACTGTTCGTTGGTTGACCTACCAACGGTAGATCAAGTTGTAGGTGGTGTCGTGGATGACAGTGTCTTGGGGTTGAATTTTATTAAAATTTTGGGAGCTCAACTAGTGTGACCTACTGTTGGTGGTTTGACCTACCAACCGTAGGTGAGGGATCCGGGAAATTTTCTTTTAGGGGTATTTTGGTCTTTTCACCAAATGGTTTTATTTCTAAACTAAGTCGGTTACCTACTATTCCTTGAACTATATAAATCTTTTAAATCCTAAAATATACTTTTCCAAATCATTCCCAAAACTCTCCTCTCCAAAATAATTCTCTCTCTAGAAAAGCTTGAAGAAAAAGAAGAAATGAAGGTAGGGTTTCAAGAACATAGCTTCCAATTCATCAATTGCTTAAAGGCTTTGAACCCCAAGGTATGATAATCTTCATCTATGGAGCCCTTTCCTCCATAGAGTCCCTAAATTATCTAATTTACAAGTTAGAAATTCTCCATTGAAGTAGAGTTTTCTTCTATGCCATGGGTTCTTTTCAATGTTGATTTAATTGATTGTTTTATGAACTATGAAGCATGAATTGAGTTGAATTTCATGAATTAAGATGAATCCCCATGAACCCATGTGATTTCCCCCAATTTCGAAATTAGGATTTGTTGATGGGTTGAATTATGAAGGGAATAATTTTATGAAATCTATATGAACCCATGCATGATTTATGATTTTGAAAAGCTATGATTTCATGATGAATTATGAATTATCAAAAGATGGGCTTTATGAAATTATGCATGTTCAATTAGGAAATTTATGATGATTTATGATTTGCTTTGAGATTAAAGCATGCATGATGTTGTTGTTGAGTTGTGAAAGATTTTCTCAACTAAAGTTGAATCAACAATTAAGGAGCTATTCTAAGGATAGACAAGATGAGATTACCCATGTCTACTAATGATGATGATAAAGTATGAAAGGTGATTAAATGACTAATTCCATGGGATTTATGCTTAGCACCGAGAGGGTATTGAGATGGAAGCTCTCCCGTATTAGAGGGCAGGTTTCTAGTGAAAGCTCTTCCGTAGTAGAAGTCGGTTTTTCTAGTGGAAGCACTCCCGTAGTAGAGGCTGGGTGTCCAAAAGCTATCTCTTTATCCCTAAACTATGTGCCACCATAGGATGATTTACTTATATAGACATTAGCTAGTGGATCCATGTGAGCTAGAAGTTTATGGTCTTACCTTGGAAAGTAGGACACCTCTTTTCGGTGTGGGGTAGACACCGGATTCCATGTTGATAGCTCACATGGTCTGACATGTTGGTTAAGGCTAACTTCCCACAATAATGAACTAAAGTGACTTTCAAGGTATCTCTCTAATGTTTTAAAGATGTTAGCTTGCATTGACCTTGGTTTATGATTTATGTTTTCTAACCCTTTTTACTTCATGTTTTAGTATTGGTCTTTGCATGTCACGAAAATGTCCCTTTTTGCATGATTTTTCAACCTATGTGCATGGTTATCATACATGGTACATTTTTGTACTAACACATATTCTTGCCTACATTTTCTTATAAGTGTAGGATCCGGCTCATCTCCATATTCTCGTGGCTAGTTCATGATATTAGAGACATTGAAGAATTTGGTGAGTCCTCATATGTTCGAGGACGTAGCCACATTTACTTTTGTGTCATTTACTTTCGTTGAAACTTTATATGGGTTACGTCCCAATGTTCTTTATATTCCTATGAGTTTTAGATGGCTTTGAGACTATATGTTTAGACTTCCGCTATGCTTTGTAAACTCTTTTGATATGGAATTGTGTTTTGAACTCTTAAATTGCTATTATCTTGTACAATGCATGCTAAGTGGCCTTTATGAGGCCTTTCAGGGTCTTGTACGCCATGTCATGTCTAGGGGGTACCTTGGGTCGTGACACTTCTGGGCGCTTTTCACCACACTTCTCTTTTTCTAAACTCGCACTTTCCCTTTTGCATCACTCTATCTTTTATTCAACCTTTTTTTTATTTTTTTTTCTATATAGTGCACTAAGGATAATTGTTTAGCTCAAGCTGAGACAAGGTGTCAAAAATTGGATTGTCTCATAACACGGCTTACAAAATATATAGGCTAAAAGGTGCTTTACTAGAGACAATATCATGGAGGCACAAACTAGAATTGAATGGGTTATGCAAAGAAATGCCTAGATCACATTCCACAACTCATGCAGGTCTATCCGTCATGCACACATACTGGAAAGTTCTAGATGATGTTTTATTCAAGAACAAAGCGATACTTACCACATATGGCACCATGACATACATATAAGAGTACTAAAATAGGATGCTCACACATAACACATTGAGTGTATATCGACACAAATTAAGCCCAATTTCTCTCTTTTAGATTCCAATCGAAGAACCTATGTGTTTCTCATGGAGTTACTTCATTAGTTTGCATGCTCAATGATGAATTATCCATGACATCTAGTTGACTTCTAAGCAAGGCTTCAAGGTATCAAAGGTCGGGTTTCTAAACCTACCACTTATAACTAATTTTCTCTTAAGACGGTCGTCTTCCATCCATCATTGGGAACAGACACTTCTACAGAGACTTGATGACTCACCTAATCACAACATAAAACAAAATAAAACTATAGTTGGTTCAAGGGGACTATTCTCATAAAAAGAACCTAAAACAAAAGTCGAGGAATCCACCCTAAAAACAAAAAAGACTCAAGCAATAAACCACTAACATAAAATTCCATCTCCCATCCCACACTTAGACAAAGCACTCTCCTCAGTACAACAAAATAAAAACATAAGTACATAGTGAAAGAAAAACTCTCTCAAGCCTCTAGGCCTCACAGACATAATCATCAACATTCTCATTCATCACATCAGTGGCACCATCTACCACCATGAGCGTCGTATAAGCATCATCAAGCTCCTCATCCTCATCATCAACACTAGCATCTTCAATAGTAGCCTCATCATCATCTATCAGCTCTTGAAAGGCCAGGCCCATCCTATACATGTACATCACACTATCCGTCAAAGGATAACGCTATGCAGTGTAATCATCTCAGCATCTATAACTGAGCGGCCACCAATACGCAGTTGAAGCTAATCCATCCCGAACAGCCACCCTCATCAAACTATCATAACGGGCTTCACGATCAGTGGTAGACAACATGAGCCCATGGGACATATCTTGAGCCTTAGTCTTCATGACATCCACAATGTTACTAAACAAGTTAGGAGCCCTAGGTAGGAAAAAGTCATCGACCTTTTCCTCAACCCCCTCTGCTCTAAGAAAATGGGTCAACAAACTCTCATAACAAAACCTTCATCTTTTGTTATTCAAGAACTTCAACATGTTGTGTCGAAGAACCGAACCAGCATTAACATGTAGACTCTTCATTAATCTATAGACCAATACAATTCTACCGCGAGTGACCTTCATATTGTGTTTATCGGGTAACAAAACACTACACATGATCTTCTACCACACTTGGGCCTCTTGATTGATGTGAGCATAGTGGAGAGTGGAGTGCCTCCCAGTATCCTTGATCCTATCCCACTTGGTAATCAAATTTACACCACAAAGGGTGTGATAGATATCTCTATAAGGGGTTTTATCCTTCATTTGTTGGTACTTGGCGTAATTCTAATGGAGAGTGCCCCAAAAATTTATTCAACGCACGAGTGAAAAATGGATGGTTTTACCCTAACCTTTACTTTGGTGCTCTGTTTATGATCAGTATTCCAATATGCATAGAATTCACAGACAAGGGTAATATTACACTCACCTTGGTCCTCAAAGATGTAGTGAAGCCCTAAATTGTACACCATGTCATGAATTTGAGGGAGTTCCACTTGCAACCTACCCTCATTAATATGCTTATAACCGAGATACTTTGCCCTCTTTTGTGATTCAAACCAATCCTCCCAATAATGTTCAATATCATGCTTTCCAAATTTCTGGGGTGTGGGTCTCATGATTGCTTGGCCAAAAGAGCTGGCGACATCCCCTTTCTTAGAACGTTTGCTCCCTACTCCAACTTCCACTTGTTTGTCTTTAGGTTCTACGGGAAGAGAAGAGAAAAACTTGAGGAGAGTGGAAAGAAGAAGGGTCGGGCGTAGTGGTGAAGAAATAAAGGGAGTAATTGGTGATATTTGGAACTTTGGGTGGAGGACAACAATGGTGAGTTTAAATTTTTTGTAGGAAAATAGGGGAAGAAGAAGAGAGAATTTTTGGGAGAGTTTAGGAGTGGGGGCAGCGGATTTGGAGAACTGGGGGAGAGTAGTGTAGGATTGAAGATTTAAAGGGTGGGGACCCAAAAATAATTGGGTTTTAGGGTTTATGGGCCCTCCACCCATCTAGGTTCCTTGTTTGGTTTGATGGTGGGGCGGTGTGCCATGCGTCTGTCGCGACAAACCTTGAGTAATTTTTGCCCTGGCGCGTCGCGCATGCAGTGTGCCAATGTATCTATTCAACAGTTTCCTGCCTGGTGCGGTATGCTTACAATGTGCTATACCAAGGCACCAGTAGTTTGGATGCTAGCATGGCATGCCAGCTGTGCTCCTGCCTGCACCGGGCTAAAATTTTTGAAATTTTTGTTCGTGCACCTTCCTGCGTGGCCTATACCACCTCCTGCTATTCCTGCACATCAATCGAACATTGTTAGAGAAATGGTGGGTTGCCTCCAATCCAGTGCCTTAGTTTTTGTCATGGCACGACTCTTATTTTTGTATTTTCTATCTTTTTCTCTCTCTTTTTTATATAGTTCCTAACTATTACAATCAATTGAAAATTAAACTAAGTCCTAATATACAAAATAAAGAGAACAAAATAAAAACCTAACTATTACACAAAGTCACAGGTCGCCTCCCATTTAGCACTTGGTTTAACGTCGCGGCTCGAACCTACTTGTGGATCACTCATCATTCAACTCGAGGGCCTCTCTTTCTCGATCCACATTGTTTCCAAAGTAGTGCTTAACATTCTTCCCATTCACCAGGAAGGTTGAGGAGTCTTTATTTTTTAGCTCCACAGCACCATGTTATATCATTCTCACCACTTCGAACGACCCGCTCCAATTAGACCTTAGTCTTTCGGGGAATCTCTTAAGCCTAGAATTGAAGAGAAATACATGTTGGGCTAGTTCAAAAGTGCGAGAGACTATGTGCTTTTCATGCCTCCTATTGGTCTTCTCTTTGAATAGCTTGGAATATTTGTAAGCGTGGAGTCTTAACTCCTCAAGTTCAGGTAGTTTCCTTATCCTCTTCTTACTGGCGAGCTTTTGATCAAGATCAACTTCTTAATCACCAAATATTCTTGGTTCTCTAATTCTGCGGGTAGATACAACGCCTTACTGAATACCATGTGATAAGGAGAAGTCCCTATGGGTGTCTTTTAAGTTGTTCTATATGCCCATAATGCATCATAAAGTTTTAAGGACAAATCCTTTCTTTACGCATTCACAATCTTCTATAGAATCTACTTGACTTCCCTATTTGACACCTCTACTTGGACACTAGTTTGTGGGTAGTATGTTGTAGACACCTTAATAATAGCTCCTAGAGTCCAATATCTGGTGAAAATATGTGCTTTTTCATGAACTTTATGACAACGCTTGAATCATTTGTGGGAAGAGCTACAACCTCAACCCGATAGACACATAATCCACGGCCACTAGAATGTATTGGTTTACATTTGATGGTGGGAATGGACCCATGAAGTCAATACCCCACACATAAAATATTTCCACATCAAGAATGTTACTCAGTGGCATCTCTTGTCTCCTCAAAATAGTACCTAACCTATGGCATTGGTCACACTCCTTCACATAATACGCAACATCTTTGAACAATTTCGGGCAAAAGAATCCGAATTGCAATATCTTGTGGGATGTGCGCTCATCTTTATGATGACCTCCATAAGGTGATGAGTGGCAACTTTTGAGCACCTACTTGATGTCATTCTTAGGGATGCATCTCTTCACTACTTTGTTTGGCCCTTGCTTGAATAAGAATTGTTCATCCCACATGTAAAACCTCACATCATAGCTTAGCTTCTTCTTTGGTTGAGTGGTTTCACCCGGTGGAAACACTCTGCTTATCAAGAAATTCATGATATCTACATACAATGACAACTGGCGATATCTGGGGCTAGCAATTGCTCATCCGGAAACTCTTCATGGATCTATCCACCATTGTGTATATGTAAAGAGTCCTCCAACCTCGAAAGATGGTCAGCAATTTGATATTTAGTTTCCTTTCTATCTGTTATATCTAGATCAAACTCTTGGAGAAGCCAAATCCACTGAATGAGCCTAGGTTCTGCATCTTTCCTTTTAAATAGGCACCTAATAGAAGAATGGTTAGTAAAAACAATAACTTTGGTACCTACCAAATACGATCTAAACTTGTCGAAGGCGGACACTAGCGAAAGCATCTCCTTATTAGTCATTGTGTAGTTTGCTTGTGCAGAATCAAGGGTCTTGCTTGCATAGTAGATTGAATAGAACACCTAATCTATTTTTTCTCCCAACACTGCACTTATTTCTACATAGATGGCATCACACATGAGATCAAATGGTAGCTCCCAATTAAGAGAAATCATTATTTGAGCTTAAATGAAGTTCTTCTTCAGAACCTTGAATGCTTTGACAGAACTTTATCGAATTCAAATTTCACCTCCTTCTCTAAGAGACTACACATAGGTCTGGTAGTCTTGAAGAAATCCATAATGAATCTCCAGTAAAAACCTGTATGCCCAAGAAAACTATTTACTCCTTTCACAGAAACTATAGGTGGAAGTTTTTCTGTCACTTCAACTTTGGCCTTATCAACCTCCAGCCCACTCTTCGAAACTTTGTGACCCAGAACGATGCCTTCTCGAACAAAGAGATGGTATTTTTCCAGTTAAGCACTAGATTCGTCTCTTCACATCTCGCAAGCACCCTATCAATATTGTGTAGAGATAGCTCAAAACACTCACCAAAGACTGAGAAATCATCCATGAACACTTCCACCATGTCGTGAAAAATAGCCATCTTGCATCTCTGAAAAGTGGCTAGAGCATTGCAGAGTCCAAAAGGCATATGCTTGAAAGAATAAGTGTCATAAGGACAAGTGAAGGTAGTCTTTTCCTGATCTTTTGGCATAATCAAAATTTGGTTGTACCCAAAATGCCCATCTAAGAAGCAATAGTACTCTTGCCGACTAACTTGTCAAGAGTTTATTCAATGAAGGAGACATGGTAGTGATATTTCCTTGTGACCTCATTCAACTTATGGTAATCCATGCAAATTTACCAATCAATGATAGTTCTTGTGGGGATCAATTCATTATTCTCATTCGGCACCACTGTCAAACTTCTCTTCTTTGGTACACACTAAATATGACTCACCCATTTACCATCAGAGATTGGATACATGATTTTCATATCTAACCACTTCATCACCTTCTTTCTCACCACATATTTTATCTACGATCAAGTCGACACTGGTGTTGTGCACTTGGCTTGTAGCCCTTCTCTATATAGATTTTGTGCATACACAACACCGTACTAATCCCATGAATGTAAGACATTTTCCACCCAACAACTTTCTTTCTTCTTTTTTGTATCTCCAATGGCGCATCAACCTGTGCTTCAGATAACTCTGTAGAAAGTATCACCAATAAAGTTTCATTGGCACCCAATGCATACCTTAAGTGCAATGGAAGAGTTTTGAACTCCATATTGGTTGCTTCTTCAATAGATGGTTTGGGTAGAGGCCCCAAAAATCTATTTAATGGTTCCACAAAGCTTATTTAGATATCCATATTGGCCACATCAAGAATCTGCATTAACTCTTGTGCCTCTCTATAACCAAAAATACCATTACCCACCATCACTCTTTCCCAGAGATCTCTAGATGCAATGTAGTGAGCTTCTGCAGCAAGATCAATCACATTAATAGCATATAGTACCTCATACACCACCGGTAATTTCATAGCTATATACGTATCAAACATTTCTACATTGTCATGATCCCTTCTTGTCAACTGCCTAATTCTACATCTATAAATGCTCACCCATTTTCCAAGAAAGTTCACCCCAAGATGAATAGTATTTCAAGATCAGGCTTAAAGTTCAATACCACAAAGTCTATCGGAAAGATCAACGAACCTACTTGTACTAACACAGCTTCTACCACCCCTACTGGTTTAGGAACAGATCTTTCTGCAAGTTGCAAAATGATGGTGTTTGGTTTAGGACTACCCAAGACCAACTTCTTGTATAATGATACATGCATGAGAATGATGCTAGCACCAACATCACACAACCCTCGTATTTGGATGCTTTTCCCAATTGTAATTTGCACTTTGAAACTACTCAAATCTTTCAATTTGGTGGGCAACTTGTTTTTGATTCTTGAGATGCACTCTTCAGTAAGTGCCACCATCTCGTATTCAGTTAACCTCCTTTTATTTGCCACAATCTCCTTCGCATACTCAACATATTTTGGGATTCCCTACAACACATCAAGAGTGACAGATTAATATGAACTTTCTTAAGTATAAAAAGAAACTTACCAAAACATTCCTCCTCCTTTTACTTCTTGAACTTTTGTGGGAATGGATGAGGTGGTTTAATTTGGTTGATCGCGCCATCTCCATGAGACTTTTGCTCTACCTCTTAGTTTGTAGTCTTCTGTCTTACAACATATGGAACTTTCTTCTTTGAGGCCAAATTTTCTAACTACAGCCCACTTCTATTACCCACAACATTTACTTGCCTCGGGTTTGGATCAGTGTTATCTGGGAGGCCTCCTTGCAGACGTGCATTTTGTGCACTAGCTTACTGCCATACTTGCATCTCTAACACTTGGTT
This sequence comes from Solanum appendiculatum, assembly GCA_018342035.1. NCBI lineage: Eukaryota > Viridiplantae > Streptophyta > Magnoliopsida > Solanales > Solanaceae > Solanum > Solanum appendiculatum. The sequence continues at coordinate 478,421 of JAGDQO010001015.1, forward strand.
ATACAATAGAGCATTGCAAATTTTCTAGACCTGCTTGTCCATCCTTTACATTAGTTTCTTGAACATTTCTTAAGTACTCATGTTCCCTTGCAGAGCATTATGATTATGACCTTGATTTTTCTATCGGTACTACTGCTCATTATTCGGAGGATGATACTTGTTCTGATTACCTCTCTATGAAAAGTTTGGGTGATTTCTCAAACTTGGATTATAAGTGTTTCCATAGCTCTGAGCTCCTCCACCATTTTGCATGTTTTCGACATAATTCTCATAATCTAGATTTTAGATATAACTCTCAGTCATAAGCTCATTGTTACCACAAAGTTTGCACCACCCTTGAGGTTGTTATACCACCATTACTTGAGCCTATTGTTGCCCTAGTGTCATCTTTTTGAAATATGTGTTCGTCATATTTTTCATGGAGGCAATCTATGCAGTCAAAGCAGTTATAGTGTCAACCTCAAATATTTCAACAGTCTTCTGCACCACAGTTATCGCCATATCTCCATTCCATTATAGGTTACCTTCTAAATTTTGGTTTAGTAGTGCAAACAACTCATCGAATATCTTTTCTAAGGCTTGTCTCCCTGCTGCAGAGTTGAGGAGGACTTTTGCATTAAGTAAAAGGCCTTCAATGAAAGTGTGAACTAGAACCTTGTGGGCTTGATAATGATGTAGGCAACTAATCAACAATTGATTGAATTTGTCACATGCTTGGTATATATTCTCTCCTTCTCTTTGCTAGAAGCTCAATATCTCACTCCTCAATTTAAAGGTTTTACCGGAAGGAAAGAATCTAATCAAGAATTTCCAAACAACATCATCTCAACTCATGATGGAGTTTGCTGGTTCTGACGACAACCACCGCCTCACTTATCCTAATAGTAAGAATGGAAAAAGAGTCAATCTCAAATAATCAGAAGATACCCCTATCGGAATGTAAGTGTCACTTATTTCCAATAATTTTTTGATATGCACTTGTGGTTCTTCATAAGGAAGGTTGGTGAATTGTTCAATAGTGTGAATAAATTGTACCATATTTTGCTTCAGCTTGAATCTACCTTCCAGTGGTGGTTTCCAAATGCTGGAAGTAACATTGGTAGTGAGTGGGACTATCACATCACAAATTATTCTTGCTGCCATTACTACAGGTTCCTCCTCAAGTTCCTCCTCTGGTTCTTCCTCTTCAACTGGCTCAACCTATGGGACAGTGTACAATTGCCTTCTATGGTAAAATAAGTATCTTTCAGGCTCTGCAAATGACACCACAAATTCTTTGTCCTTATCCAGTGTAACTTTTCAAAATTTCCTACAAAGATGACAGCTAAGATCAAGTCATCAACACATGAAAACAAATTATCTAGACTCAGAAGAATTAAATATAGACTAATTCTAAATTGCCAAAAACTCATTACTCCCAAATGCATATGCAAGTATACGTGGTCACGCAAGTAATATAGGGGCTCTAATAAAGCAAAATTATCAAACCCAAAGGAATTATAATTAGTTTATATTTTATTCTACTAAACCTAGAAGTTAATGCAAGTGTATCTCAAATATTTAATTTTTGCTATTTATAAATACGATTGCAAGAATTTAAGAATTAAAAGTAACTATTAATGATCGACTTCAATTTCCTTGTGTACATAATAATTTGGGACAATTCCAGGGCTGCATCGTAACTAAGAATTCATGCTTCACATATCTTTTATAGATATCAGATGGTTATCAAATTACTAATTTACAAGGTTAATTTTATGATCATGATCTCTCTACCTCTAATCACATATCCCAATTAATAGTCTAACTACATCGTCGAGCGGGGATAGATCAAATCAACTGGTGAGAATTAAAGCTATCATCTTATTTCATAATCAGATACGGTACTTAGGTATATCTCTTTCCTAAACAAAAATCAATTCAAGTGATATGCAAGAAAAGATCATGCTCATTATATTCCACATTCTATCTCTCCATTCCTCTCTCGAGTTCAAAAGTAGAAAATATATTTATTTTAATAGCAGCCAAGCATCAAAATACTAATTCAAGAATACAAGAATAATTTATATAATAACCAACTGCATCCAAAAAAAAATAAATATTCAATAATCATTTGGAGGCGCAGCCCCAGAACAAGGGTTCTTAACTACTCATTCTAATAAAAACATAAATATTTTTTTCATGTAATTCAACACTTCAGAAAGAGTAGAAGAATAGAAACCTAAGATGAATTTTTGTCCCTTTCTCTCGCACTTGAAATAGAAGAAGTAACCCTATATAAGAGGCCTCGGGTTCTATTAATAGGGTTTGGTAAAATAATCCCTTTTCCTTGTTGGATTAAGAATTCTGAAAAATCTAGAATTTTGTCAGGCTAGAGCTGGTGCAGCACGCCACAAGTGCACTAGCACTGGGATGCCAGAAGTTTACACTCTGGCGCGGTGCACCTACAGTGCACCTACTAATGCTCCCCTACCTAGTTGTCCTTCATGCATTCTTTTGCTTGATCCTGTGAGTTGTGTCCAAATTTTCCTCCTATGTTCCAACTCCTAGTTCTCAATTTCCTTTCAAAACTTGCAATAGCTAATCACATATTTTAGTGTGCAATCATAACAATCTACATCAAACATAGCAATTAGAATAAAAAATACTCTTAAAACTCAGGGTATATGCAGGCAAAATATAACAAATGGGCATATAAATACGGCCAAGATCACACTTTATGGTTCACTTGGGAGGTCTATCCTTATTTCGAGGTCTAGGCTATGCACCCTCGGACAAGGTTTTATTCTAGGTAGTTATAGTTATTCTGTGTACCTGTTAGAATTATGGAGTTCCGTTTGGATTTTTACTTGTACTTACGCACGAGTGTACCTTCAGGGCTTATGAGGGTCAAGTTAGGTTTTAGCTAGTTGCTACTTACTTCATTTTAGTTCCTTATTACATGTATGGGCCTTTATTTTGGACTTCCACTTTTGACCGCTATTGGGTTAAATTCTTGCATTTCATATTGCCTTTACTTTTCTTTCTTAGTCGGCCTATGATGCCCTAATTACCTTTTATTTTTGTACTCATGTTACACTGTGCATCTATTTTCATGATGCAGGTTTGTGCACCAGTAATCAGCACTAAGATCGAGCCAGGAGTTCCCGTATTCGGAGGCAAGGGTGAGCACATGGCGTTCTGGATCATACCTGTCTCTATCTGTATTTTGTTGGCTAGTTTTTTCTATTTTGAGACAAGTCTTTATGTTTTAGGTTCACTTTTGGGACTTGTACTCTTTTGTTAGTAGCTCTGTACATGTGACTTCCAGGTTCTGGGATGGATCTTTTGATTTATGTATGTATTAGTTTTACTTCTGCTATTTCTCTTGTTTATTATGTTATATTATTATTTCTGCTTTGTTTCTACGCCTATACCCATTACATGTTGTTCTGAGTTATGGATTGACTTATCTACTGGTGGGTTATAGTAGGTGCCATCATGACTCTGAAAATTGGGTCATAACAAGTATATATATCAGAGCCCAGGTTCACCAGTCTAATTTGTACAGAACTAATGCCTAGAAGAGTCTTGTGGATCGACGCGGAGATGTCCATATTCTATCCTTGGTAGGCCACAGTGCATCGTTAGGAATATTCTCTCTTTGTATTATTTTGGTACAACATGTGTCTTGTTAGTTTCATGGAATATCACTTGTTTCATTCTCTTTCTAGATGGGTCACAAATGTGGTTCAGTGGCTGGGGTAATCCACTTGGGGCCACAGCTAGAGCCCTAGCATGGGTAGAAGACAACCTCGGTATTGTGTCAGGCCTACAATACCATCCTATAATAGAGATAAGACTCTAGATCCAGTAGTGGAGCCTCAGACTAATCCTATATCTCCTCACCTTGGTGGGGTTAGGACAATCTCAGCCACCACTAGACCAGCTATGGCTCCCAAGCTTCAGGCAGCTATTACTTAGCTACTTTCAATTCTAGGAGTATGCAGGAGGCCCCAGCTTAAGTTGTAACAGCTCTTCAGGGTCATCCTGCCATAGCAATTTCCTAATTTGAGGTGCCACCAGAACCCATCACTACCTAGTGAGTTATTGCGACTAGAGCCATGCCGGTAGATGAGCAAAAGCTTCTCGGACTATTCTTGAGATTGTCGCCTCCTAGGTTTTTTTAGGACGATTGGAGAGGATGCCCACGAGTTCCTTACTACTTGCTGTGAGTGGCTATATACTTTGAGTCTGGTGGAGTTGAGAGGAGGAAACTTAACCGCTTATCATCTTGATAGACTAGCCAGGCAGTGGTGGCATTTTTATCTAGAGACTAGACTAGTTGGATCTCCTCTGGCTACATGGGTTGTGTTTTCAAAGTCCTTCTTGGCCAAGTTTATCCCATGGAGCATCAGCGATAGACTCCAAGATCAGTTTTTGAGGTTAGAGTAGGTCTCCATGAGTGTTTTAGAGTATGACATGAGGTTTCACGAGCTATCCCATTATTCTACGATGATATTACCTACCATTGAGGAGAGAGTTTGTTGATTTGTTCGTGGTTTGAGACTTTTAATTGTAGATTAAGACCTAATCTATAGATTCAGTGGGCTCTTCCTTCTTGGATTTAGTTGACCATGCCCTTACTATTGAGTAGCTTAATCACGAGACCCACATTGGTAATGATAAGAGGGATAGATAAGAGGGCAACGATAACAAATCCTGTTCGAGAGGCAAGGACTCATATGGTAGACCTCTCCAGTGGTTTCAACATATCAGTCTAGCTGGCCAGTTCAAACATCACTTCAAGCTTCAGAGGATGACCAGTGCAGTTATGGTAATGCTAGTATGGGTCAGAGTCAAGGGGAGTCACAATCAGGTGCTTCAGGCCATTGTGGCTGTTATTTTGTGGGCTGATCTTCATAGGGTTGCTATGACTGTGGAGATCTTGCTCACTAGTCGAGGGTATGTCTGGGGAAAGGGATGATTACACCCGTCCCACACCCAGTAAGACCAATTGTATCAGTTGCACCCTTAGATAGAGGTAGTGCCTAGAGTCAGGATTAGCGAGGTTGTTATCCGAGAGCACGGGGTGGACCCCATGGAGGTAGGTCTAGTGGTAGGTCAGATTCTTAGGGTAGAGGCAGATGCCCATTTTTATGCATCTCCAGCGAGGGTAGAGGTTGAGGCATAAAGCTTTGTTATCACATGTATGCTTCTTTTAGGACATCAGCCCACGCCATCTTTATTTGATCTGGGCTCTACTTTTGCATATGTATTTTTGTATTATGCTTCCCATTTGAGTATGAGTTCGGTTCCCTTAGCAGCACCATTAAATATGTCAACCCTAGTAGTGGAGTCTTTAGTAGTGGATCAGGTGTTTTGGTCTTGCTTGGTGACTATCTAGTGGTGTGGCATCTGGGATGACCTTATATTGCTTGATATGTTGGATTCTTATGTGATTCTAGGCATGGACTGGTTATCCTCCCTAATGTGCATTCTTGAATTGCTTTGCTAAGACTGTTACCTTAGTCATGCCTGGTATACCTTCAATGGTGTAGCAAGGCTCTTGTAGCCACATACCGACTGGGGTTATCTCTTTTATTCGAGCCTGGAGGTTAGTGGCTAGGAGGTGTCTAGCAAACTTGGCTTCTATGCGAGATATGAGTAGCAAAGTTCCTTCAGTTGATTCAGTTCCTATTGTTTGTGAGTTTGTGGATGTGTTTCGTACTAAAGTACCTGGCCTTTCCTCTAGAGTGTGATATTGATTTTTCTATTGACCTTTAGCCAGATAGTCATCTTATTTCTTTTCCATCTTATCGTATGGCCTCCGCAGATCTCAGGGAGTTCAATGTTCAGGTTCAGGATCTCTTGGGTAAGGTATTCATTCAGCCTAGTGTGTCTCCTTAGGGTGCCGCCGTCCTATTTGTGAAGAAGGACGAATCTATCCATATGTGTATTGACTACAGGCAACTGAATAAGGTGATGGAGAAGAATTGTTACCCCATGCCTTGTATTGATGATCTATTTGACCAGCTTTAGGAAGCCACAGTGTTTTCTAAGATTGATTTGAGTTCTGATTACCATTAGTTGAGGATTATGGCAACGGACATCCCTAACACCGCCTTAAGGACTCATTACGGTCATTATGAGTTCCTATTGATGTCTTTTGGGCTAACTAATTCCACTGCTGGCTTTATGGACTTGATGACGCGTGTGTTTAGGCAATACCTTGATTTTTTGTTATTGTATTCATTGATGAAATTTTGGTATACTCGCGGAACCAGGGAGAGTATGAGCACCATTTGAGGTTGTGCTCTAGATTTTGAGAAATCAATGTCTTTATGCCAATTTCTCAAAGTGTGAGTTTTGGCTTCAGTCTGTAGCATTCTTTGGGCGCATGATATCCAAGGATGGCATTATGGTGAATTCAGTAAAGATTGATGCTAATCATGATTAGGCTAGGCCCACCTCTGTTACAGAGATTATTGGATAAGCAGGCTACTACAAAGGGTTTGTGGAGGGATTCTCTACTATTGCAGCACCTATGACCCGATTGACTTGCCTTGATTTTCCATTTGAGTGGTTTGACAATTGTTAGTTGAGCTTTCGGAAGCTCAAAGAGTTACTTACCACTACTCCTGTGTTGACTCCTCGAGTTGAATGTGAGGGCTTCATGATATATTATGACACATTTGATATTTGTTTTGGTTGTGTATTGATGCAACGGCAATGGTTTATAGCTTATGCGTTGAGGCAGCTTAAGCTGCATGAGCTTAACTACCCCACTCATGTTCATTTGGAATTGGCGGTGCTGGTTTTTTATCTTAATATCCGGAGGCACTACTTGTATGGAGTTTATTGCGACATCTACACTAACAACATGAGTCTTCAGTATATTATGAGCCAGAGGGACCTTAATTCAAGGCAGCGCCATTGGATTAAGCTCATAAAAGGATACAACCTCTCTATTATAAATTATCCGAGCAAGGCGAATGTAGTAGTGGTTGCCTTGAGCTGAAATGCGATGTGTATGGTTGTCTAGCCTTCCTTTCTAATATGGAGTGTCCTTTGGCTTTAGACATTCAATCTTTAGTCAATAGGATGGTTTGGCTTGACATTTTAGTTTCTACGTGGGTGTTGCCCTATGTGGGAGTTCAGTCTTCTCTGTAGGAGAGGATTTGTGGTCACCAATTTGAGGATAAGACCTTGGTTTCCCTTTAAGGTCGGGTGTTAAGAAGTGATGCCGGATAGGATACCTTAGATTCAGATGGAATTTTGAGGTTTGCCAGCTGCATATATGTTCCGAGAGTTGGGAGATTCGTTCAGTTGCTCCTTCATGAGGCCCATTATTCTAGATATTCTATCAATCCGGGCACCACGAAGATATATCATGATTTGAGGTAAAATTACTGGTGGAGCAGTATGAGAAGAGATATAATAGACTATATGTCCCGTCGCTAATGTTACCAATAGGTCAAGGCCGAGCATTTGAGGCCTGGTGGTGAGTTTCAGAGATTGCCCATTCCGGAGTGGAAGTAGAAACTTATCATCATAGTCTTTGTTGTGCACTTGCCTCAGACTTCTAGGGGTGTTGATAATATTTGGGTCAAGAAAGGAGCATTTGAGGCCTCTTGGTGAAACAAATGTGATAAGTCAATTGAGGCTTAGGGCCATGGATGAATAGCTCAGTTGGGGGGAAGACAGCCCTATTCCTACTCTCCCAAGAAATTGAAAGGTTTCGAAAAAGATTCCTAGCTAGGTGCTATGACATGGTCGATCTTGATTTTGGACTTGCTACTCTTAGGGCTATGGTGAGAGAAACTGTGAGGGTGAAAACTCCTCATTATCCAATCAACGGAATGAGCGAAGAAGAGTCTCACGACTTGCACCTTTCTTGGTGTGATTAGACCATCCAACTCATATTTGGGATTGAAGCATTTAAAGCCATACAAGAGAAAGGATTGATGTAGATATAGAAGATATGTTGAGTTGGTGCAACCAACTCGAGTCAATAACAATCCAAGAAGCTGAATTAAATAGCATGATACTAGAGTTGCAAAACAAAACCAAAAAGATCATAAATAGCAACTTTAGTTCATGTGAAATCAAGGGTGTCATGCGATTGAGGGCCAACAATCATGAAAAGCAATATTCAAGTTGGCCAATGACCCTCTTATCCTTACTCTTTCCCAAGGTTCCAAAACAGAAGAATGACGCAAAGTTGGGTAAGAAATTCAAGTCTTCAAAGTGGGGAGATCGGGTGAAATGCGTGATTCTCTCTTGCACTCCCCATGCTCTTCGGAGTAAATATGATCTCAAGTTGGGGAGAAGGTTCATTGCCTCGATGTTAAAACACAAAGGGTGATGTACCCGATGTCGCACCTCGATGTTAAATTGTGCGCTTGATGGGAGTCAACCCATCAATGTTCAATTTATTTTAATTTTGAGTTTCTTATTTCTAGATTAGGTTTAATTTGTGTTTTTTACTATTTCTCATTATTTCAAAGCCTTTGATGATTATTTGGATAGGTTTGGAAGCAAAAAGATGATTGGAATTTAAGATTGAGGTTGAAACACCTTCTAAATTGGACTTGGGATAGTTTTTGGGAGCCCGGCCTCGCCTAACTTGATTGGGTGGATCACCCTTTTTACCTAACCTTTGTCTAAATGGATAGAAAGGTCACTGAAAATGTTTTAGGATTCAGGGGTCATCCATGAACGTGGATGTGGGGCCGTGAATGCAGACGTCAATGCCTCATGAAAACACTCTAGATTCACCGCGAATGTGGATCACCAATGGGTAAATTGACGCGAACGCGGACAAGCGAACAGACCCAGGTAATAAAAGGCCAGAACTTTGTCATAAAAGAGGGGAATTTCTTCTTAGAGGGCCAAAATTTTCTTTTCATCTTTATCCCTCAAGTCCTTAAGCTCCTTATTTGGTCTTCACAAGGTCTGTCCTGCTCACCCTCTTTTCCATTTCATCCTTGGTAAGAACTTGAAACTTTGTTTGAAATGCTTTTATTGTAGAATAGTGAATCATAGTTGAATGTTAGATTGTTGAGTTGTTCTTGTTTGTGAAATGTTGTTTGCATTGGGGCTAGAGGTGACAAATTGTTTTTGTCAAGATTCAGGGAAAATTTGTGTGAATATGGTGCTAATACTTGTTGCCCCTTACCTATTCAGTAAAATGCCCCAACTAGTTCTTTAAATTCTAGAGACGATGACTCTGTAAACGCGGCCTCTTGCCTCGAACGTGGGGGAATATGATACTAGATTCTCAATGAATGCGTCCATATATACGTGAATCGGAGTAGAGACTTTCGTTAAGCCACAAACGCGACACTTTTCTGCGAATGCAGAAGAGACAGTGAAGGCAAGCCCAAAATAGTAGCTTTGCATAGCTTAGATTGGGCCATCTTTTGTTGAATTCTCTTATCTAAATACTTCCTAATACATTATTTTAAGTGTCCTCCAGAACTTTTAACATGTTGTCTTCGTTTGTAGGTACTTTGTGCTTAAAATGGCTTCTGAAAATGAACCGATTGTTTAAGAAATGGCTCCAGAAATTGAAGAAGAAGAGTACTATGATGACAAAAGGTTCCTATCAGCAAAATGTGCCTAAAAGTATGATGAGTACTTGGGCCAGGTGGTAGTCAAGGAAAAAGGTATTTTCTTAGAAAATCTCGAGGATGGGATGTCGGACTTCTATGACCGGCTAATTACTATTGGATGTATATGCTTTGCTACTGAGCCTATCAACGCTAATCTCACCCTAGTGGTGGAATTTTTTGCCAATGTCCTTGAGGCAAACTTCTGTGGAGAGTTGGTTATCCAAATCTGAGGTGTTCAAGTCCATTTTGGTCCAACTGTCATAAATGCCTTGTATGGACTCCAGGATGCTGATAATGAGGGGTTCAGAAACAAGTACAAATAGTTAGGGAACCAGTAGCTTGTTGATAAACTTTATGATGGTGAGCCTCCGGAGTGGTTTACATGAAATCGAGGGGTTGATTCGCATGAGTTCTGAGCCAAGATTAAGTCTTTGTTATCTAACATATGTTCTTGGATCAACCCTTCCACCGACGACGCTGAGGTGACATTAGATAGGGCTGTTTTGATTGTTGCTATTATGGAAGCCATAGGGGTTGATGTTGGGAGATTGATCGTGGACCTAATTGCTGAGTTAGCTTAAGGAAAAGCCAAAAGTATTATATTCCCATCTCTGATTACCAGGTTGTGCTGTGAGGCTGGGGTGGTAAAATTTCTTACGAACGAGGACAAGAAGTCAGGAAAAGAGATCCATCCCTTGAAGAAGGGGAAGTTGGGAGACAGGAGCAAAAAGAGAAAGATTGATGTGGCCGACCCTGAGTTTTGCTAGTTCACTGAGAAAGAGTCTGCATCGGGTGCTTCTACATCGGCCGGGCTTCTTCAGTATGGACCCACCACCATTTGGCATCTTTCCTCCCAAATCCACGATGTTAGGGAGATCATGGCGAGCATTCCTTCTGGATCATTTGGAGCCCTTACCTTAGAGGATGTTCCTCCGCCCACTGTTGCTTCTGTAGCTACTGCAATGAGGGCGATGTCTAACAAGCTTGAGCGCTTCAGTGAGAGGCAAGAAAAATAGAGCAGAGGCACAGGAAATTCTAGAAGCATGAGCGGACGAAGAGCATGTTCTTGAGCAAGATGATGGGAAGCTTAGAAGCTTATATGGCAGCAGTGCTTCGGATGAGGAGGATCTCACATTTCCTACCGACTCGAGTTCAGAGTGAGGCTGTTTAGGGAGTCCCTCGTATGCTATTTTGATATGTTGACTGTGAGGACACAGTCTCATTTTCAGTTTGCCCTAGTAGTTGTTTTGTTGGTTGTTTTCCAGATTGTGATTGTGCCCTTGTCGGGTGTACTTTTCTTTCTTTGTTTTGGATTGGTGATCGCCCTTTTCAGGATCTGATATTGTGGATGATTTCGGTTGATATTGTGTTGGATTGGTCGAGTTTAGTTTTTGATTAGTAGTTTATAAATTCTTTTTCTTTGTCTTAAATAATTGAGATGTGGATTGAAGATGCACGATGATGTATAGAGTGAAAACTTTCTTAAGGGTAAATCATCTATTACTTGTGAGTGTTTGATTGGTGTTGGATGTGGCGAAGTCTGAGTAGCCAACCCTAATTAGATGTATGAGGTTACCCAATGATAGATTGATTGACAACTTTCTTAAGGGAAAAATCATCATTTTTTTAGGAGGTTGTGACTTGGTTGGTACTAAGAATATAGTGTGCTTGTGAATGATGTTAAGCATAGCCGTCTATTTTTGAAAGTTGAGCATGAATGAATGATTTTGTGACAGCTCTTACAACTCTTTTTGTGACTTTTGATTCGTTAGAGGTTTAAATATTTGATGCTACTTGCACCTCAGAAAAGAAAGTTAGATTTTGAACCGTCTTAATTGACTTGCATGCCATGTGTGGTGAGTTGTTGAATAGTTTCTTGTGTTCACTTGTGTCACCTAGAACTTGCCCGGTTAGCCTTGAAATGTGGGATTTAATTTAGTTTGGTTGGAGAAATGATCTTTGGCTTTCTTTTGATATCCTTAAAGTCCACTTAGCCTAATAGTCCCACCTTTGCACTAAATATATCCTTATTTGTCCCCTTTTGAACCTTATCCCTTTTATTCGCAACCACATTACAAGCCTTTACCATTTTGAAAAGTAACCTTCTTTTGGACCCTTCCCTCCTTGAACTTGAAAATTGTGAAAGTTAAGGCTAAAAGCCTAAGTTGGGGTTGTTATGGGGAACTTATAGATGGATGCTTACCACACGAAGGATTGATAAAAATGATTTTAAGAATGGAGGAAAAAATTTCAAAGAAAGAAAAAGTTGTGAAAAAGAAAGAAAGAGCTTGAATAAATAAGATTTGAATCCTCTAAAAGTTGAAAATGGTTACATGTGGGGCATCTAGAATTGAATAAGAAAGGAAAAAAATTAAATAATGTGAAATGTGCATTGATTTGAAAAATGAAGAAAAAGTGGAAAGGTTGATGATTGATGAGTTGTTGTGTAGTGTTCAAGAAGGGTGTAGTCAGTTTTACCTAAATGATTTCCTAACCGTCCCCAAGCTTGCATTACAAACTTAACAAAGTCCTTTGAGATTTCCAACCGAATGAAATTGAGTCAATATTGATTAAAAATATGGGCAAGCCTATGGTGTGGTATTTGTGTTCATGAGATGCTTTGTTTTGAGTGTGAGTTTTGCATCTTTGTCCCTTGTCTTGTAAATACTTTGGGAGTATGTTGGGACATTTGTTTCTTTGTGAGGGCATGTAAGTTGATGAAGTGGTGATTTTGATGATTCAAAATTGAGTCAAGTAAGCATATCAAAGAACTAATGAGTTGAGTCACTTCTTGAGTTTGAGTTGCTTTCACTTACTGATTCTTAATTCTTGAAAATGTGCCATGAGAGTTAGGAGGTTTAGTTTGTGGAATTCTTGCATGTGAACTATTTGTTAGTACCAACCGAGGCCATTACCTTTGTGCTTAAGTGAATATGGTGAAATTGATGTGTGGTGTGTGCTAGAAAAAGAGCCTCTTGAGTTTTTCATTTTCTTTACTTGAGGACAAGAAAAGTTAAGTTGGGGTGTTGATGAGTGGTGAATTTCCACTCATTGGAGGCTCTTTTCTTAGTTATTTTAGCTTGCTTTGGTTTAGATTCAGTGCTTTTAATGAGGTTTTCTTCATATTTGCAGGAAAATGAAATGAAGAATGGATTTAGAAGATCTTTGAGAAAACCAAGTGGAATTTGAGCAAAAAGAAGTCAAGAGCTGAAAGTTTAAATTTCTAGCAGGAAAAGTGCCCTACGCGATCGCCCTTGAAGGATCGCGAACGCGAAGTTCTAGTCAACAGAGGACCCAAACGTGCTCTAGAGGCTGCAAATGCAGAACTTTGGTCAACAGAGGTCCGCGAACGCGCTAAGCTGGTCAACTCGAGTCCGCGAACGGGGACCAATCTCCATGAACGCGGAATGTCACATTTTTCAGAGCATCTGGGCAACTTGGGGATTTTACTAATTTAATCGTAAAACCCTTTTTACACTGATGAGCAGGCGTTGCTCACCGATGCAACATTCTATATCAGATTGTAGGATAGTTTTTCATCTCTTAGCTTATCTTGAAGTCTAGTTTGTACATCTTAATTTGGGGTTGAGACATTGGAGTCAAGTTGCCTCACATTTCATTTGTGGATTTTGAGATTGTGTTCTAAATTAGTAATTCTATTTACCCTTCTTCAATTCCTAGTTCTTAATTGCTAGAAATATGGATTTAATTGCTTGTATGAAATTGGGGGGCTTTTGTGCTAGAAATAGACAAAGCTATTTGGGAATTTGATTGATCGCTCTGTTGCTTTTGTAATTCCTTTTTTCATGTTTGATTTTATGAAATAGATTTAATCTAGTTTTCATATTTGAATTTATGGGTTGAGAGTGCACGCTCAATTCTAACTTTTGATCTTCATGGATTGCTTGAAAATAGAATTCATGAAGTGGAGATTTAGGTTGATAATTACATTTTAGCTTCGAATCTTGAATTTGAGACCGAAAGGAGATAATTTATAGTTTCATTGTTGAGTGCAAGGATTGCTCGAAAGAGAGGTCTAAGTTAAGGTAGTGGAGTGTTTTGTATCAATGCGATTGAGACCGAAAGGAGATATCGTGATATAACCCTTTGAGGTCAAAAGGAGATGAGGGTTGAATTAAGATGATCTAGCCTATCTATTATTGAATGATATTGGTTTGAATTACATTGGATCATTGAGTGTTGATTAAATCTTAAATTCTCTCAATTCCCATACATCCCTTGCATGATACCTTCTTGGCTCCCGTTCGTAGTTTAATTTGAAAAATTGCCTTTTAATTGATAATTTTGTACATTGTTGTTTAGATTCAAACTATTATCTAGTTAACCTTTATCTTTTCAATTGCCGTTATATTGTTCCCTGTGGGATTCGACCCCGACTCTTAGTTGGGTATTTTTATTGATGACGACCGCTTACTCTTTTAATTAGTTTTGAGGAGTGATTTAAGCATTATCAAGGACTATTTTTTGATGTAAAACTAGACTTGAAGGGGCAGCCGGCCCTCTTTTCTTTACTTTGGTGGTGAATTTTCTTGCATGTTGTTGTTTGCTGCATTCCAAGCCCCGAACTATGTCCCATTTTAAGATACAAGTTTGGTGAGATTTAGTGGATTTTTTGACGTGGTTAATTTCAAAACTTTTGGTGCAAGTTTAACATTTTCCGTTTTAACTCAAATTTTGGTCCGACTATGATTAATGTGATTTTTGTTTCTAAAGGACCGTCTTGACATTGTAATTCAATTTTTGATAATGTGGCAGCGTTTGAGACGTACGGAAGGTAAAAGCTCCAGAATTGTGATTTTTGAGCGCACACGATCTGCTCTAAGGTAGGATATGGCTTCCCGACCTTTAGATTGATCTTGGGAATGTGAATGCATGTTTAATTGTGTGAATTTGGGGAGGTTAGTTAATTGTTATGCTTAGCTAGTTAGATATTATGTTTTAGGCTTGTATCGGGTTTTTTCAAGATTGTTAGCCTGTTGTTTTCCCTTGGTTCGATCATTCTTACCTTGTGGTGTGAATTGGTATTTGTTTATTGTTGGTATTGAAGCATGTTTGACCTTAGTCTAGGTATAGACTAGTGTTTGCCTTAGAGTTGCGTATTTTGGAGTCGATAGGCCTTATAATCTCTCTGATGTCGTTTCAGATGGCTTAACTCCCTGTAGACTGATATAGCAGATATGAGTCTAATAGTATGAGCCTTAGATTAAATGATGACTCAGCTCTGATGGCTTTTTATCAATAATTCCCCTATTTCACGACCCTAGTGACTCGTGGTTGAGATATCAGACTTCGTTTGATGGCTTGGAATTGGATTAGTTCAGGATTAGAGTATATCATTGATCACCTTGGGGTGGACGTCGATCCACGATGGCTTTATGTCGATGAATTATATATGGGATCTTTCAATATATTATTATTGATTACAAGATTCAAGGTCTCAGCTGCTGCACCAACTGAGCTTGGGTTTTATGAAAACTCCAACGGGGTGCTCGCAATTCATTATGAACCCCGTGCACGCAAACGAGGTATGCTACCCCATCAAATTCGTTGTTCCAGACTTAATGGAATAGTTTGAATTTCCATACGAGGTCATTTCGACTAAAAGTGGGTCCCACACCCATAACACCATTTTAGCCAAAATTCCACCAAAGGCCTCAGAATTAGATCGCAGGCCCCGGGAAGCGCTCGAAGGGTCATTCTAGACCAAACTCAGCATTCCAGAACTAACCGTGTTGACGGAATTCTTATCCAAGTGCGTTTACCAAAGTCAACCTTGAGCTAAATTTCAAGGACTAAAGCGCCACATGGCCCTAAAGTCACACTAGAAGCTTTGAGATATGGGCCAACCATGCTTCTAGCCTAATTTGGCTGCTCCAGAGCTGATGAAACCGTCAGAATATTATTCTGAGTTCGTTTACTTGAGGTTATGACCGAAATCAACTTTTCAAGTTTCAAAAGCTCCAAATAGGGAAACGGGCATAAAAACCAAACCAACAACCACACGACCGAAAAATCAGTGCGAGAAAGTCATAAATGACTTGGGGTCGCTACAGGAACGCTCTAAACGATGGAAAGAAGGCATTAACATACAAATGACCTGTAGGGTCATTACAATATCCACTACTAAAAGAACTTTTGTCTTCAAAAGTAAGGGTCAAGAAGTACCTGAGCGCTCAAATAAGCTGGGGAACTGCTCCCACATCTCCCACTCAGTCTCCCAAGAAGCCTCCTCGATTGGACGATGCCTCTAACAAACCTTAACCACAGGAATGACTCTAGACCTCAGCTATCTCACATATTTGGCAAAAATAGCAACTGGCACCTCAATATACGCCAAGCGATCATCCAACTCAATAGCATCATAATGGAGCACATGAGACTCATCTGGAATGTACAGACACAACATCGAAATAGGAAAAACTTGATGAATGGCAGAGAATGTTGGAGGTAAGGCTAACTCATAGGCCACATCACCAACCGTCCTCAAAATCACAAACGACCCAATATACCTGGGCTAAGCTTGCCCCACCTCCCAAATCTTATCATGCCCTTCATGGGCGATACTTGGAGGAATACCCTGTCACCAACAACAAATCTCAATGGTCGACGCCTGCGATCCGCGTAATTCTGGTGTCTACTCTGAGCCGTCCTGAGCCTATCCTGAATCATCCTCACATGTACTAAGGCGTCCCAAAAAAAGTCTATACCACGCGCCTAGGTTGCATAGACTGAAACCATCCAACTAGAGTGCGATAACTCCTACCATATAGGGCCTTAAATAGGGCCATCTGAAGGCTAGAGTGGTAGCTGTTGTTGTATGCAAACTCTACCAAGGGCAAGAACTAATCCCACTGACCTCCATAGTCCAAAACACAGGCCCGCAACATATCCTCAAGGACATGAGTAGTACGCTCTGACTGGCCATCGATCTGCGGGTGGAATGTCGTACGAAGGTCGACACGGGTGCCCAACTCCTCCTGAAATACCCTCTAAAAAATGGAAGTGAATTGTGAACCCCAGTCTTAAATGATAGAAATAGGCACACCATGAAGACGAACCACCTCCCGAATATAGATAAGAGTTATCCTCTCAGCAATGAAGGAAGTATGAACTGGAAGGAAGTGTGCTGACTTGGTCAATCGATCCACGAAGACCCTGATGTTGTCAACACCTCTAGAAGTCTGAGGCAAGCCCACAATGAAATCCATGGTGATACGCTCCCATTTCTACTCAGGAATGGGTAATCTCTGCAACTCACCTTCAGGCCTCAAATGCTCGGCCTTTACTTGCTGACAACATAAGCAACGGGACACATAATCTGAGATGTTCCTCCTCATACCACTCCACGAGTAATGCTGCCTCAAATCATGATACATCTTAATGGTGCCCGGATGGATAAAATACCTGGAATCATGGGCCTCTCTAAGAATTAGCTGAATCAAATCCCCAACACTTGGAACACTCAAACGGCCAGCAAATCTCAAAACCCTATCAGAATCTATAGTAGCCTGTCAAGTATCACCTGCCAATACTCTCTCTCTGAGTGCCACCAAAGACTCATCCTCAAACTGGTTACCACATAGTTGATCTAGCAGGGATGATTGAACTCCCATATAGGCTAACACCCGACTAGTATCTTAAACATCAAGCTTGATCAACTGGTTGGCTAGGGGCTGGATGACCAAAGCCAAGGGTGGCTCCGAAACAGAAAGGAAGGCTAGACTACCCATACTCAATACCTTCCGGCTCATGGCATCCACTACCACATTCGTCTTGCTTAGGTGGTAGAAAATAGAGAGATCATAGTCCTTTAGGAGCTCAATCCAATGGCATTTCCTCGAATTAAGATTCCTCTAGGTCATAATGTACTGAAGGCTCCTGTGATCAGTGTGGATCTCACAATGAAATCCATAAAGGTAATGCCTCAAGATCTTAACCGCAAAAACTACCATCACCAACTCCAAGTCATGAGTGGGGTAGTTACGCTCATGCAACTTAAGCTGGCTCGACGCATAAGCAATAACCCGGTCCTACAACATCAATAAACAATCCAAACCAATGTCGGAAGCGTCACAATATGTCGTGAAGCCCTCACCCTCAACTGGAATATTCAATATAGGAGAGATGGTAAGCGACTCTTTATGCCTCAGAAAGCTCCTCTCACACTCCTTCGACCACACAAAGAGAACATCCTGGCGAGTCTATCGAGTCAAAGGCGCCGCTATAGAAGAGAAACCCTCAACAAGATGCCTGTAGTATCTTGCCAATATGACGAAGCTCCGAATCTCAGTCACAAAGGTGGGTCTAGCCCAATCACGAATAACCTCAATCTTCGCCGGATCCACTATAATGCCATTCTTGGACAACATGTGCCTCAAGAATGCTACGGACTCAAATGAGAACTCGCACTTTGAGAACTTGGCATGAAGCCGATGATCTCTTAAAGTCTGGAGCACTATCATCAAATGCTGCTCATGCTCACTATGGCTTCGCAAGTACACCAAGATATAATCTATGAAGACTATGACAAAGGAGTCCAGATACAGCCTGAATACACGAGTCATCAAGTACATGAAAGAGACAGGGGCATTAGTCAACCCAAAAGATATCACTACGAACTCAAAATGGCCGTAACGAGTCCTAAATACCATCTTAGGGATGTCTGCTACTGTAATCCTAAACTGTTGGTAGCCGGATCTCAAGTCAATCTTAGAAAACACTACGGCACCCTGAAGCTGGTCGAACATATCATCAATACAAGGCATGGGGTAAGGGTTCTTCACTGTCACCTCATTCATCTACCTGTAATCAATGCACATCTGCATAGTACCATCCTTCTTCTTCACAAACAGGACTGGGGCACCCTAAGGCAATACGCTAGGCCGAATGAACCCCTTACCCAAGAGATCCTGAAGATGAACACTGAGCTCCTTGAGTTCTGCAGGGGCCATATGGTACAGTGGGATGGAAATAGGACAAGTACCCGGCTCAAAATCAGTGGCAAAATCAATATCTCACTCTGGGGTAGTCCAGGAAGGTCGGTAAGAAATACATTAGTAAACCCTCGGACTATAGGAACTGAATCCTCCGTAGGGCCCTCCCTACCAAAATCTCTAACATAGGCCAAATAAGCCAAACATCCACTAGCCATTAGGCTCTGGGCCTGAATACAAGAAATCACCCAAGCCGTTGTGCGACTACAAGAACCCTGCCACACCACCGGCAGAATACCAGGCATGGCTAAAGTAATGGTCTTGGCATAGAAATCCAAGACCGCTCGGTGAGGGGATAGCCAATCCATGCCTAGAATCAAATTGAAGTCCAACATACTAAGCACAATAAGATCAACCCGAGTGTCCTGCCCCTGAGTAGTCACCACACAGGATCTACAAACCTGATCCACTACTAAGGAATTACCTACGTGGGTCAAAACATAAAATGGTATAACTAAGGGCCTTGGATTCACCCGCACCCGAGGAGCATAATAAGAAGACAGATACGAATAGGTAGAACAAAGATCAAATAAAGCTGAAGCAGACTGGTGGAATAAGAGAACCATACCTGTAATAACATCATCTGACGCCTCTACCTCTACTCTGGCTGGAGTTGCATAAAAGTTACCCTGGGCGCCTCTAACTCTTGCATCCACCCTGCCACCTATCCTTCCTCCTCAGGGACCTCCCCGTGCACCTTGATACTGTCCTCCTCCCCTGGCTGGAGGTGCTGCTAGTGATACCGATCTCGCTGCGTGAGGAGCTGGTAAGGGTGGTCTGGAGATAGGGCACTCTCTGGACCAATGATCTATCCCCCAGCAAGTAAAGCAACCCTGAGATGACTTACTCACAATTGGAGGTCAACCACCTCGATCAGAGGAACCCGTTTGAATACCGCCTTGGCCCTGACTCAGATTGGGACTATAACCACCCTGGCACTGCTGGTCACCCTTCGTAGTCTGCAACGAGGTCTGAAATGGGAGACTGGGTTGACTCAGATGGAACCTCTCATGGACCCGATCCCGAGTATCTCTTGGCCTAGAACAGGACCCACTGAAGTTATCATCCTACCTGGACCTCTTTTCGTTACCCCTTGGGCCTTGCGACGGGGGTTCTCAAGAGTACGGGCGTGGTCCACAACATACAGAGAAGAGCGGTCCACTGATACCATAGACTGCTACTCAATTGGCACGTGCAATCTCAAACCTCTAACAAAGCACCTGACTCTCTCCTCCTCCGTGGGTAAGATCATAGTGGTATGATGGGATAACTCATGAAATCTAGCCTCTACTTAGATACCGTCATAGAGACCTGCTCCAACCTTGAGAACTCATCATAAAGACGATCTCTGACGCTGCACTGGATAAATCGAGCCAGGAAAGCCTCTGAAAACTCTGTCCATGTCAATGGCGAGGACGAAGCTGGCCTGGTCTCCTTGAAAGAATGCCACCACTGCCTTGTCGGTCCGTCCAACTGATAAGCAGTGAAGTCGGCTCCTCTCGACTCCACTAATCCCAGAGTCTACAATCACTCCCGGCAGGATGTAATGAACTCATGGTTGTCCTCTCCAACCGCCCCAGAAAACCTTGGTGGTGACAATCGTAGAAACACCCCGAGGATCCTCTACTCCCACAATGGCATGACCCCATCTAAGGCATCCGACTGATAGCGGCAAGTGTTGGCGGTTGCTGAACCTCTGGGGCCACTACTATAGGCTGACCTTGCTGTTGGATCACTGGAGCAGCTGGGGCAAGTTGACCCTGCTGTGCTGGCACTGGCTCTGGAACTGGTGTTGGGGACTGCTGGTGAATACCCCTTATCGCTGCCAAAATCTGTGCAAGCAAATCTTGAAGGTCAGGGGTGACAGCTGGTGTGGGCGGTGGCTGGGTTGGTCCCAGCCACACCGACTGAGGAGGAATTTGGTAAAACAAAAACTCCGCCTCCGGCTCTAGAGTCCTCACTCTATCTCAGGCTAGCGCCACAACCCTACCTCAACCTTGGGGTCAGCCTCTGCCCCTAGCTGGGGCTCTATCTACAGGCCTGGGCGTATCATACCCGGCTGCTCTACTGTGCGTATGAGCCATCCTGTGATAGACTGAAACAAGTAAGATTTCATGAAATCAATCAAACAAAAATGCACAAAAATGATACAAATATGAAAACCCCCTAAGCGCATCCTATAGCCTCCCAAAGATAAGTCACGGACTTCTCTGCACCGATCCGCAGGACTCTACTAGATGCCAGCTCTGTACAAGTGAAACCAACGAACCTGGGGCTCCAATACCAACTTGTCACAACATTATTCCTCGGGTCATGATGACTCCTACCAACCCACCAGTAGGCAAGCCAAACCTTATCCCATAACTTAACAGTAATGGGATTGAAGGTGGGAATTAACCTCAACTAAGCGAAAGCATAAATAAAGGAACACTAAGGGAAAGGCGGAAGCGAACCCAAACTATATACAAACAAACGATACCTCCTAGAACCTGGAAGTCACATGTACAGAGCTACTACAAAATGAGTACAAGTCCAAAAAGTGGACCACCGAAACAAGATTGTCTCAAAAGCAAAAGACAAGCCCAAAATATAAGTATAGAAGGAGGCAGGTAATCACGGGATGCCATGTTCTCACCCTCGCCTTCGGAACAGACTGCAGCAGGCTTGAACTCAATACTGATAACTGGTGCTCGGACGTGCATCACAAAAATAGATGCAGAGTGTAGAATGAGTACCAGTACAATAGGTACCCAGTATGCATCATAGGCCGATTGAGGAAGAAAGGTAAAAATAGTTTGAAAGGATAGAATCTACAATAACAGAGTTCAACGGAAAGAAGCACAAACTAATCGACAACAAATCTATGAAATACCTAACTAATCCTAACTAGCCCCTCATAAGACCCTGAAGGTACACTCAAACACAGACAAACAAAACCCAAACGGTCCCCCAGAAGCTCGACAAGTACACGGAAGAGAAAAATATACGAGACCGAAGGAAAATCCAACTGTGAACCGAACCCACCAACCAACTAAACTGAAATAATCAGCCAACTCCAACCCAGTCAAAAGTCTAACTTCCAAATCAGGCAGCCCATCCAGGTAGCAACTCCCGGGGGCCTGCCCTAGCCAGCAGAGTGCCCAGGGGGCCTAACGACTCCTCCAAGGCCCTAATATCCAATTGCCCAACCAGCTAACACTCCGGGGGCCCTGCCCTAGCCAGACGAGTGCGTGGGGCATATCGCTTCCGAAGAGGACCTCAAATAACTCATATTCAATTGCCCAGCCGACTAACACTCTTGGGCCTACCCTAGCCAGACGAGTGAGCCAGCTAACACTCTGGGGGCCCTGCCCTATCCAGACAAGTGTGCATGTCATATCAACTCCGTAGAGGATCTCAAATACCAAACCAATATGGTTCACCGTCCACCACCAACAACATCATCGCAGAACCGATCTCGAAATAACAAAAATCCAAGGAAACACACCACGCCTTCGATGACCCATCGGCACCACAGAAAAGGGGAGAGAAGCCAGAAGATCACAACAATACAAAGCCAAGCTAGGCTTATGCTATCAGACCCCAGTCTGCTATTTCGGTCTACAAGGACCGAATCTATCCGAATGAACGTCGGATACATACCAAAGTCAAATAGGTGCATGGGTCTAAGGCAATACTAGCCTAACCTAGTCTAAGGCCAAAAGCATGCTCCAACATATATAATCAATCAACCAGATAATCCGCATGCAAAAATGTATAAACAACAACTCCGATAGCATGATACTGCCCCTAATACAACCCAAAAATCAAGCCTAAAACATGGTTTATGAGAAGAAGAGAAGAAATAATAGTACCACACCCCACATTCACACAAATGAGTAAGCATTCACACAATCCAGCTCAATCTAGAAAGAAGGGAAGCCGTATTCTACCAGAAGGTCGACCGCGTGTGCTCTAAATCACTCCACTGGAGCTTTCCCTTCCGAATGACCTTAGATTGATGCCACGCTATCAAAAATAGAATCACAGCATCAGCACGGTCATGTAGATACTAAAAGCATCAAAATCGGAGATGGACCAACTTCAAAGTCAAAATTGGGAAAAGTGGGACTTGCTCTGGAATTTCTAAAATTGGCTCTGTGAAAAGGTCCTAAACCCTCTCTCGAGCTTGTGTTCCAAAACTGAACACTTCTCAGGACTCGAAACAGTCGACAAATCAAGAAATCAAAACATGCAAAACTTTCCAAAACAAGCCTATGCCAGCCACTTACGCCACAAATTCACAAAAATCAAAGCTCACCCAATGCTATCCGAGCACTAACCCATGAGGCCGATACAATTCTGAACACCTAGGACTTGGAATCATCGAAAACCGACTTATAACGGAGAAGATATAAACTTTCAAATTAACAACAACAATCAACCTCGATCGCCCCTTTTAAACTAACTGCCAGACACGCAGACCACCGCGAATGTGGAGAGAGAACAAAAAAACCTCCGCAAACATGGCCACGGGCCCGTGAGTGCGGAGTGAAATTATCCACACCTCCGCGAACGCTGAGAGAAGGAATCCACACCTCCGCGAATGCGGTGGCCAATCTGCAAAAGCGGAGAGAGATTCCCAAGACCTCCCGAACCTCCTCGAACACGGAGCCCTATCCGAGAACGTAGAGAAGAAAGACTCAGGCCTCTATGAATGTGCAGAAGTAATGGGTCAGCAACATCAGCTGCTGCACCAGGTGAGCTTGGCTTTTCCAAAAACTCCACTGTGGTGCTCGGAATTCGTTCGGAACCCTGTGCACGCAAACAAGATATGCTACCCCATCAAATTCGACATTCCAGACACATTGGCATAGTAAGAATTTCCATACGAGGTCATTCCAACTAAAAGTGGGTCTCACACCCAAAGCGCCATTTTAGCCAAATTCCACCAAAGGCTTAGAAATTAGATCGGAAGCCTCAGGAAGCGCACGAAGGGTCATTCTAGACCCCACTGAGTATTCTGGAACTAACCGCACGGACGAAATTCTCATCCGAGTGCATTTACCAAAAATGTTGACCAAAGTCAATCTTGAGCCAACATTCAAAGGCTAAAGCGCCACATGGCCCTAAGGTCACATCAGAAACCTCGGGACTCGGACCAACCATGCTTTTAGCCTAATTTAGCCGCTCCGGAGCTGATGAAACCGTCAGAATCTTATTATGAGTTCGTTTACCTTAGGTTATGACTGAAATCAAATTTTCAAGTTTCAAAAGCTCCAAAATAGGGAAACGGACATAAAACCCAAACGAACGACCAGGTGACTGAACAGTCAGTGCCAGCAAGTCTTAAATGACTTGGGGTCACTATAGAAATTCTTTAAACGACGGAAAGAAGGCATTAACACACAAATGGCCTGGAGGGTCATTACATAGGCACTATCTGTGCAAAAACATCAAGAGCCCAAATGGTAGGGGTGTTCACGGGTCGATTTGGACCGGTTATTGGATAAAAAAAAAATCAAACCAATTTAATTGATTTTAGAATTATTAAAACTAAAGCAAACTAACTATAATATACATTTATTGGTTTGGTTGTTAATGATATTTGTTTGGTTTTGTTCGGTTTGGTTTGGTTATCTGGTCATAACCATACACAAATTTTTTTTAAAATGGTTCATTTAAAATTGAAAAAAACAATAATTCATTCAAAAAGAAAAATAGTTAGAAAGGTTGGTATTACAAAAAATTCAATAACTGAATTTACAAAATATCACCACTTTGTAAATTTAGTGATTGAAATTTTTTTAATACCAACCTTTCTGACTATTTTTCTTTTTGAATGAATTATTGTTTTTTCCCATTTTAAATGAACAATTTTGTAAAATTTTTATGTGTGGTTATGACCGGATAACCGAATCAAACGAAACCAAAATCAATAACTGTAACACCCCAAGTTTTCTAAGAAAGGAAAATGCAGTTTTACAACCTGGTGCCAGTGATTACGGACGTCACCTATGGACCGTAGATGGAATGAAGGGCTGTAGGTGGGAACCGTCGATGGAACTGTGAATTTTTAGGATTTCCAAATCTCTGAACCTCAACCTAAGATACAACAGCATTTGAGGATAGTGCTCCAGACTTTGAGAGATCATCGGCTTCATTCCCAGTTCTCAAAGTGGGAGTTCTGGCTTGAGTCCATAGCATTTTTGAGGCACGTGGTGTCCAAGGATGTCATTATGGTGGATCCAGTGAAGATTTAGGTTATCCATGATTGGGCTAGGCCCACCTCTATGACTGAGATTCGGAGCTTCGTCGGATTGGCAGGATACTACAGGTGATTTCTGACTGATATCTAAAACATCAAGCCTGATCATCTGGTTTGCAAGGGACTGGATGTCCAAAGCCAAGGGTCGCTCCGAAATAGAAGGGAAGGCTAGGCTACCCATACTCACTGCCTTATAGTTCAAGGCATCGCTACCACATTCGCCTTGCCCGGATAGTAGAGAATAGAGAGATCATAGTCCTTAAGGAGCTCAATCCAATGGCACTGCCTCGAATTAAGATCCCTCTGGGTCATAATGTACTGAAGGCTCCTGTGATCAGTGTAGATCTCACAATGAACTCCATAAAGGTAATGCCTCCAAATCTTAAGCGCGAAAACTACCGCCGTCAATTGTAAGTCATGAGTGGGGTAGTTGCGCTCATGCAGCTTAAGCTTCCTTGACGCATAAGCAATAACCTTTCCCTGCAGCATCAATACACAACCCAAACAAACGCCAGATGCGTCACAATATACCATGAAGCCCTCGCCCTCAACTGGAAGAGTCAATAGGAGCGATTGTAAGAAACTACTTATGCCTCAGAAAGCTCCTCTCAAACTCCTCTGACCACAGAAAAGGAACATCCTGGCGAGTCAATGGAGTCAAAGGCGTAACACAGGCCTGCAACATATCCTCAAGAACCAGAATAGTGCGCTCTGACTGGCCATCAGTCTGTGGGTGAAATGTTGTGCTAAGATCCACACGGGTGCCGAACTCCTCTTGAAATGCTCTCCAAAAGCTAGAAGTGAACTGTGGGCCCAAGTCTGAGATGATAGAAACAAGCACACCATGAAGACGGACTACCTCCCGAATGTAGATACGGGCTAACCTCTCTACATGGTAAGATGTATGAACACGGATGAAGTGTGCTGACTTGGTAAATCGATCCACGGTGACCCAGACACTGTCAACACCCCTAGGAGTCCGTGGCAATCCCACAACAAAGCCCATAGTGATATGCTCCCACTTCCATTCAGGAATGGGTAACCTCTGCAACTCTCCACCAGGCCTCATATGCTCTGCCTTCACCTGCTGGTAATACAAACAATGGGACACATAGTCTAAGATGTCCCTCCTCATACCGCTCCACTAGTAATGCTGCCTTAAATCATGATACATCTTAGATGTGCCCGGATAAATAGAATATCTGGAATAATGGGCCTCGCTAAGGATTAGCTAGATAAAGTCTCCAACTCTAGAAACACACAAACGGCTAGCAAACCACAAAACCCCATCTGAATCTAAGTTAGCCTGCCTGGCATCACCTGCCAAAGCCCTATCTCTGAGTGCTGCGAAAGACTTATCCTCAACCTGACGGCTACAGTTCTGATCAAGTAGAGATGACTGAACCCCCACATAAGCTAACACCCGGCCGAAATCTTAAACATCAAGCATGACCATCTGAATGGCTAAAGAATGAATGTCCAAAGACAAGGGTTGCTCTGAAATAGAAAGGAAGGCAAGACTACCCATACTCACTGTCTTCCGACTCAAGGCATCCGCTACTACATTCGCCTTGCTTGGATGGTAGAGAATAGAGAGATCATAGTCCTTCAAGAGCTCTATCTAACGGAGCTGCCTCTAATTAAGATCCCTCTGAGTCATGATGTACTGAAGGCTCCTATGATCAGTGTATATATCACAATGAACTCCATATGGTAATGCCTCAAGATCTTAAGCTCGAAAGCTACCGCCGCCAACTCCAAGTCATGAGTGGGGTAGTTGCGCTCGTGCAGCTTAAGATGCCTCAATGCATAAGCAATAACCCAGCCCTGCTACATCAGTACACAACCCTAACCAATGCCGAATGCATCACAATTGACCGTAAAGCCCTTGCCCTCAAATGGAAGAGTCCTTGAGCCTCAGAAAGCTCCTCTGACACTTCTCCGACCACACAAAAGGAACATCCTGGCGAGTCAATCGAGTCAATGGTGCCGCTAAAGTGGAGAAAACCTCAACAAAGCATCTGTAGTACCCAACTAATCCGATGAAGCTCCGTATCTCTGTCACAGAGGTGGGCCTAGCCCAACCACGAATAGCCTCAATCTTCGTCGAATCAACCATAATGCAATCCTTGGACACCATGTGCCCCAAGAAAGCTACAGACTCAAGCAAAAACTTGCATTCTGAGAACTTGGTATTAAGCCGATGATCTCTCAAAGTGTGGAGCACTATCCTCAAATGCTGTTAATGCTCACGATGGCTCTGCAAGTACACTAAGATGTTATCAATGAAGACTATGATGAAGGAATCCAAATACGACCTGAATACATAGGTCATCAAGTCCATAAAGTTGGCAGGGGCATTAGTCAACACAAAAGACATCACTAGGAACTCATAATGGCCATAACGAGTCCTAAATGCTATCTTAGGGATGTCCGCTATTCTAATCCTCAGCTGATGATAACCAGATCTTCAGTCAATCTTAGAAAACACGGAAGCACCATGAAGCTACTCGACTAGGTCATCAATACGAGGCATGAGATAACGATTCTTCACCGTAACCTTATTCAACTGCCTGTAATCAATACATATCCGCATGGTGTCGTCCTTCTTCCTCACAAATAGGATTGGGGCACCCCAAGGCAATGCACTAGTTCAGATGAACCCTCTACTCAAGAGATCCTGAAGTTGATCACTGAGCTCCCTGAGCTCTACAGGTGCCATACGGTACTGCGGGATAGAAATTGGACAAGTAACCGGCTCCATGTCTATGCCAACGTCAATGTCTCGATCTGGGGGTAAGCTAGGAAGGTCGGTAGGAAACATATCTGTGAACTCTCGGACTACGTGCACTAAATTAACTGTAGGGCCCTCCCTACACATATCTCTAACATATGCAAAGTAAGCCAAGCATCCGCTGTCCACCAGCCTCTAGGCCCGAATACAAGAAATCACCCCAACTGGTGTGTGACTACAAGAACCCTACCATACCACTGGCAGGTTACTAAGAAAGGCTAAAGTCAAGGTCTTGGCATAACAGTCCAAGACAGCTCGGTGAGGAGATAGCAAATCCATGCCCATAATCACATCAAAATCTACCATACAAAGCACAATAAGGTCAACCAAATTGTCCTGCCCTCGAATAGCCACCACACAAGACCTGCAAACCTGATTCGATACTAAGGAATTCCCTACTGGGTTGAAACACGCAGCAGAATTGATAAGGGCTCAGGACTCACTCCCAATCGAGGCACGCAGTAATCAGACACATATGAATAGGTAGAACCAGGATCAAATAAGGTTGAAGCTGACTGATGGCATAAGAGAACCATACTTGTGAATACATCATCAGATGCGTCAGCCTCTGCTCTAGCTGGAGCAGAATAGAAATGGCCCTGGGCACCTCTACCCTGCACATCCACTCGACCACCTATCTAGCCTCCCCGAGGACCTTTCTAAGAACCCTGCTGCTGACCCCTCCTCTAGCGGGATGTGCTACTGTCGAAATCGGTCTCGCTTCCGGTTAGGCTGGTAAAGCTGATCTAGAAGAAGGGCACTCCCTGGCCCAGTGACCAAGGTCCCCACAAGTGAAGCATCCCTGAGAAGGCCTGCTAACCGCTGGAGGTCGGCCACCCTAAGCTGATGCTCCTGACGGAAACCCACCTCGGCCCTGACTCAGACCGGCACTAAAACCCCTTTAACGGTGCTGATCACCCTTTGAGGTCTGAAATGCTGCCTGAAATAGGCGACTGGACTTCCCTGACTAGAACCCCAAGTGAAACTGGTTCCAAGTAACTCTAGTCCTAGAACGGGGCCCACTAGCCCTACCATCCTGTCTGATCCTCTTGTCGCTGCCCCTTTGCGCCTCGCGACTTAGTTGCTCCTGCAAACCCCTGATAGTAGCTAAGATCTAGGTAAGCATGCCCTGCAGATCAGTAGCCACAACTGGTGCTGGTGGTGGCTAGGCTGGTCTCGGCCCCACTAGCTGAGGAGGAATCTTTTCTGCACGAGGCTCCAGCTCTGGCTCTGGAGTCCTCTCTCTAACGCGTCCTGGTGCCACAACACCCCTTCTACCTCGAGGTCGACCTCTACTACGTGAGCGAGCCATCCTGTAACAAAGTGGAACAAGTAAGATTTCAAGAAACCAACTTGATAGCAACGCATGAAAAAGATACAAGGTAAGAAAACATCCTAAGGACATCCTGTAGCCTCCTAAAGATAAGTCACAGATGTCTCCGCACCGATCCTTAAGACTCTACTAGATGTCAGTTCGGTACAAGTGAGACCAATGAACCTGGCTCTGATACCAATTTGTCATGATCAGATTTCTCAAGTCATGATGGCGCCTACCATCCCACCAGTAGACAAGCCAAACTCCATCTTGAAAGTTAACAATAATGGGATTAATAGTGGAAACTAATTCTAGACCAAGCGGAAGCATACAACAAGAACACATAAAAGAACGCTAGAGCAGAATCAAACAAAAATAATATATACAAGACACCTCCAAAAATCTAGAAGTCACATGTACAAAACTTCTAACAAGAGTACAAGTTCCAAAAGTGGACCATAGAAACAACTGTCTTGAAAAAAAAGACAAGCCAAAATACATATATACAGAAGGAGATAGGTAATCTCAGAACGCCATATGCTCACCCTAGTCTCCTGAACTGACAGTTGTATGCCCGATCTCAACGCTGATAACTAGTGCTCGGACCTGCATCACGAAAATAGATGCAGCGTATAACATGAGTACCAAAACAACTGGTACCAAGTAGGCATCATAGGCCGACTGAGCAAAAAAGGTAAAAACAGGCAGACAAGATAGAATCAACAACAACAGAGGTCAATGGAACGAAAACACAGAAAATGGAATGTAAACTGAAGATAGCTATGCTAAACCCAGTTGGGCTCCCCATAAGACCCGTTGGGCACACTCGTTTGCAAGTTTAAATAAAAACCCGAACGGATCCCCATAAACCCGATAGGTACACTGAAAAGCTAGAACTACAACATCAAGGAACAGAACTCTGCAATCGAACAAACGACCAATACTCAACTGACCACAAGTTTGACTTCCCAAAGCAATACGCCAATCTAGCAAGCTACTCCGGGGGTATGAACCCAGCCAGTTGAGTACTGTAAAAAGGGTGGGGGTATGCCTACCCCTCTAAATAACCTAGTATCAAACTATCCAAATAGGCTATCACTTCGCGGGCATCGCCCAAGGCCCAGCCCATACCAGCCAAGTGACCCATTTAACAATCCGAGGGCATTGACCCGGCCAGACGAGTGTGCCATCTACCACTCCGGGGGCCTTGACCCAGCCAAACGAGTGTGCCATCTACCACTCCGGGGGCATTGACACAGCCAGACGATTGTACCATCTACCACTCCGGAAACATTGACCTTGCCAGACAAGTGTGGCATCTACCACTTCGGGGGCATTGACCCAACCAGATGAGTGTGCCATCTACCACTCCGGGTGCATTAACCCAACCAAATGAGTGTACCATCTACCATTCTGGGGGCACTGACCCAGCCAGATGAGTGTACCATTTATGTCTACTCCGTAGAGGACCTCAAATAACCCATATATCATGGATCGCCGTTTACTCCCCACATATCCTCAACACAAAACCCGATAAAGTCAATACCAACCATACCACACCAGACTAAACATCACGGGCCGCCGCCCTCACAGGTATATCAACCAAAGGCTCCCAGCCTAACAAAATTCAACCGACAATCTGCATAACGACGACATCTTTCGGCAGCATCCCAAGAATCGCAGAGATAAGGGAGAAGGAATCGAAAGGTCCCAAAACCACGAAAACGCCCATACTAAGGCTCATACTATCAGACCCAAGTCTATTATACCAGTCTACAAAGATCTAGTTCATCTGAATCGACGTCGGATACATACTCAAGTCAACCAAGTAAATGGGACTATGTCAACAATATAACAGCCTATTCTAAGGCAGAATCACAACAATTAGCCAATCATGGAGTGAAATAACCCGGTCCCACTCATGCAAAATTAGTTAACCACCAACAGATAACCCACCATATAAAGAACAAACCAATCAAGTCAACAACCCAACCTACAGTGCGATACTAGGTCATAACCACCCAACAGTCAACTCCAAACTAATGAATGGGGAATAAGGGAAACAAACCTAGCCAACCACCCCAGATTCTAAAATATCAACCAGCAATTACACATTCAAGCTCAATCTAGAAGGAAGGGAAGCCGTAACCTACCAAAAAGCCAATCATAAGAACTCCAAGTCACTCAACCAGAGGTTTTCCTATTCGTGCGGCCTCAGTCTGCTGCCAACCTGTCAAAAATAGAATCACAGCATCAATACGGTCGTTTAGACACAAAAATCAATAAAATCGGAGATAGACCACTTTTGGAGTCAAATCGGCCAAAGTGGGACACGCTCTGGATTTTTTGGAATTTACTTCGTCAAAAAGTCCCAAATCTTTCCCTGAACTTGAATCCCAAAACGCATCACCCATCAGGGCTCGGATCTGCTCCAAATAGCCAACAACAACAAAAAGTAAAACTTTACACAAATAGGCCAAGAAACAAACTTACAAAACAAAATCACGGAAATAGAGGGTTAGCCAACTCTAAAAGATAAAAGATTCACGAAGCCAACACTATTCCGAGCACCTTGGACTTCGAATCACCCAAAACGGAGCTCTAGAACTCGAGATATCGAAGTTTTAAAATGAAGAAATCATAAATTAATCACCAAAAAGATGATGGCAGCAGCTTCGAGCTGAAATTCACCTAAAACTATGGTTTACCAACACAATAAGATCATTCCACCACATAGCCATAATCTCCACGGTCATACAGGACTTCGAATCACTTTAATCGGAGCTCGGATGAGGGAGAAATTGCCATATGAAAATTTGAAAGCAGAAATTTCTGGGTTATAAAACCCGAAACGGGTCGCTAAAATCAAATTCTGGTCGCTAAAGGTCTGCACTAGCAACCAGATTTTTGCTATTTTTTCAAAGTCGCCGAAAGGATCCTCGAAATTCGTTTGGGACCCCATGAAAATAAACCAGATATGCTACCCCACTAAATTTGATATTCCGAACTCAATGGCGCAGTAAAAATTTCCATACGAGGTCGTTTCGGCAAAATGTGGATCCCACACCGAATGAGTCATTTAAGCCAACTTCTACCGGGGGCTTCAAAATTAGGTCAGAAATTCTCGAAAGGTCGTTCTAGACCAAACTCGGCATTCTTGAACTAACCGCGATGTCAGAATCTCCATCTGAGTGCGTTCTCCAAGAATGTTAACCAAAGTCAACCTTAAACAAAATTTCAAAGGCTAAAGAGCTAACTGGCCCCAAAATTACACCAGAAACCCCGGGACTCGGGCAAACCATGCTTCTAGCCTTATTTGGCCGCTCCAGAGCTGATGGAGCCGTGAGAATTCTCATATGAGGTCGTTTACCTGAAGTTATGACCAAAATCAACTTTTCAAGGTTCAAAAGCTCCAAAATAGTAAACACAAGCATAAAACCCAAACGAATGACCAGACAAGTGAATAGTCAGTGCTAGCAAGTCATAAATGACTTGGGGTCGCTACAGGAACGCTCTTAATGACAAACAGAAGGCATTAACAATGAAATGACCTAGAGGGTCATTGAAAGACCTACTGGAGGAAAGGGCTCCAATGGTGAATTCTAACATACCTTAACAAAGCCCACAAGAAGTTGTTAGAAATCAAAGGCCTTTAATGGTGGATCCTAGACCTTCTTCTTGCTTTAAAATTGAAAGGACTTTTCTAGAGAGATATATTTGAGATAGGGGAATTTGGGAATTATTTAGAAAGAGTAAAAATTAGGCTTAGAAAGCTTATATAGGATCTAAGTTAAGAGCATAACCGCCTTTGATTAGGAATTAGATATTTAGGGAAAAGACCAAAAAGCCCTTAATTAATAACTGTCAGGACCCATCGATGGTCGGGACCTACGGTCCGTAAGTCGTTCGACGGACCGTCCTGTTCCTTCGTCGATTTGTTCAGAGACTTTCAACCTAGGCCTTTCAACGACGACACCTATTTATGGCTCATAGGTCAAACGATTGACCGTACACGACTACCATAGGTCAGGACTTACAACTTAAAAATTTGACTAAGTCTGGAGAGGATCTACGAGCCCTAACTATGACTCATTCTTTGAACGACGGGCCGTACTGGCAGGCCGTCGTTGGTGTTCTGAAACTTGACATTTTGAAAACTTGGGCTTGCCACTTACAGTTCCCACCTACGGCCCATAAGTCAACCAACGAACCGTAGGTGGCTTCCGTCGTTACTGGCAGTAACTCAAAAAACTCAAAAACTTTCTACTCTCGAATCTGGGGTATTACATTATCTCTCCCTTGGAAACATTCGTCCTCGAATGAGAATCAATAAATCTTAAGGAGGGTAAGAACAAGAACTGACAACCCAACCTAGAATGCAATCACATAAATACACATATCCGAGAAGGAAACATCAACTCCAAGCTAACGCATGTTCAACACATCATTTCCTAAAGTCTTTATGAAACTCATATTCAATGCACATAATCATAGATAAATCAATCAAGTTAACTCATTTGCGCAACATTTGGATTCTTCATGAACATGCATAAATTAGGAATCATGAGAGTATCTAAGACACATGAGACCAAGTGAGTAAACCATGAGGAACTAGATACCTCAAGCTAGAGTAGGATCGGATGGAAAGAGATGAGGATATCGGGACATCATATTGGCCTCGGCCTCCCAAGTAGCACCCTCAACTAATTGATTCCTCCAAAGAACTTTCACCGAAGAAACTTCTTTATTTCTTAACTTTCGGACTTGCCGGTCCAAAATCTCAACCAGGACATCTTCATAGGAAAGACTATCCTTTATGCCAAGATTCTCCAATGTCACTATAGACGTCGGATTGCCAACACATTTCTTCAACAATGAGACATGGAAAACCGGATGTACCGATGCCAAATCATTAGGCAAATCAAGTTCATAAACAACTTTACCAACATGTCTCACAATCTGATATCGGCCTACATAACGGAGACTTAGCTTCCCTTTCTTCCCAAATCTCATTACACCCTTCATGGGTGAAATTTTCAAGTAAACCCATTCATTTACATCAAAATCTAAATTTCTCCTTCTAGCATCGGCATAGGACTTTTGTCGACTTTGGGCTGTTTTCAACATTTCTCTTATAAGTCGAACTTTCTCCATAGCCTCATGCACTAACTCGGGTACTATTAAAGAAACTTCACCAACTTCGAACCAACCTATAGGAGATCTACACCTCCTACCATAGAGAGCTTCAAACGGAGCCATGCCAATACTAGAATGGTAGCTATTGTTATAAGCAAACTCAATCACAGGTAAATGATCATCCCAATTACCCTTGAATTCGATTACACAAGCTCTCAACATATCTTCCAAAGTTTGGATAGTACGCTCCGCTTGCCCATCGATTTGAGGATGAAAGGCTGTGATAAGCTTAACCTGAGTACCAAGACCCTTTTGGAAAGATTTCAAAAATTGAGAAGTAAATTGTGCACCGTGATCGGAGATAAGAGATAAAGGAACTCTATGCAACCTAACTATGTCTCTCAAGTACAATTTAGTATAATCCTCTACCAAATAAGAAACCTTGACTGGAATGAAATGGGCTGATTTCGTCATACGATCCACAATAATGCAAATCGAGTCATATTGTCGCTGGGTGCATGGTAAACCAACAATGAAGTCCATATTCACATCTTCCCACTTCCAAGTAGGAATACTAATATCTTGGGTCAAACCTCCCGGCTTTTGTTGCTCAACATTCACTTGTTGAAAATTAGGACATTTAGCCACAAACTCCGCAATATCTTTCTTCATCCCATTCCACCAATAGACCTCCCGCAAATCACGGTACATCTTTTGTAGCTCTCGGGTGAATGAAATATCGAGAGCTATGGGCTTCCGACAAAAATTTTCCTCTTAAGTCATCTACATCGGGAAAACACAAACAACCTTGATACCGGAGTACACCATCTCCCCCTTGGGAGAAAGCCTCAATGGACTTTTTGAGAACCGCTTCCTTCAACTCGACCAAATTAGGATCAAGATCTTGTTTAGCCTTCACATCTTGCACAAAGGATGATTCGGAACCATTATGGACCATAACACTACCTTTAGAGGAATACACCAACTGCACACCCATGTGGGCCTACCTATGAACATCGTGAACCAACTCATTCTTACCATCCTCAAAATGAGCAATACTACCCATAGATAACCGACTAAGAGCATCCACCACCACATTAGCCTTGCCAGGGTGATAAAGGACACTCATGTCATAGTCTTGTAACAACTCAAGCCACCTCCTTTGGTGAAGATTTAGATCTTTTTGTTTAAACACTTATTGCAAACTCGTATGGTCGGTGAAGATGTCAACATGCACACCATAGAAGTAATGCCTCCAAATCTTTAAAGCAAACACAACAGCCGCTAATTCTAAATCATGAGTAGGATAGTTCTTTTCATGCACCTTAAGTTGCCTTGATGCATAAGCAATGACTTTGCTGTTTTGCATAAGAACACATTCCAGCACAATTCCCGAGGCATCACAATAACCAACAAAACCATCGGACCCTTCCGGTAAAGTCAATATCGTAGACGAAGTAAGTCTATCTTTCAACTCTTGAAAACTCTTCTCACATGCTTCAAACCAAGTGAACTTAACCTTCTTTTGAGTCAAAGCCGTCAATGGGGAACCAATCGAAGAAAACTCTTCAACAAACCTCCTATGATAACCGGCGAGACCCAAGAAACTACGAATATTCGAAGGTGATAGAGGTCTAGGCCAATTTCTAACCACATCCGTCTTCTTAGGATCTACCTCAATACCTTTACCGGAGACAATGTGACTAAGAAAAGCCACGGACCTTAGCCAAAACTCACATTTACTAAACTTTGTAAAGAGTTGTTGGTCCTTGAGTACTTGCAATACAATCCTAAAATGATCGGCATACTCACCCTCACTCCTTGAGCAAATCAATATATCATCAATAAACACAATAACAAACATATCAAGATATCATCTTCCTTTACTCTCAATTGGTGATAGCCCGAACGAAGGTTGATCTTAGAGAACTAACTAGCCCCTTGAAGTTGATCAAACAAATCATCAATTCTTGGAAGAGGATACTTGTTCTTAATAGTAACCTTGTTCAGTTGGCGGTAGTCAATGCACATACGAAGTGAACCATGTTTCTTTCTTACAAATAAGACCGGAGCACCCCATGGAGAAATACTTGGTCGGATGAAGCCCTTATCCAACAAGTCTTTCAATTGCTCCTTTAGTTCCTTAAGTTCCATCAGAGCCATTCTATAAGGAGCAATAGAGATAGGTTGCGTATCCGGGAGAAGGTCAATACTGAAGTCTATTTCCCTTTCGGGAGGAATACCGAGCAAATCATCGGGAAACACTTTCGAAAACTCATTAACAACGGGGACCGACTCAAGAGTAGGGATTTCAAAATCTATATCACTCACCCTAACAAGATGGTATATGCAACCCACGGAAATCATCTTTCTAGCCTTAAGACAAGAAACAAACTGACCTCTAACCATAGAATTTCCCCCCTTCCACTCTAGGATAGGCTCATTTTGAAATTGAAACTTGAAAATTCGGGTCCTACAAGCAACAAAAGCATAACAAGAGCGCAACCAATCCATCCCAAGAATAACATCGAAATCTAAGATATCAAGCTCTACAAGATCAATATGAGTGACTCTATGAGATAAAGAGAGAGGGAAATTTCTATAGACTCTCTTAGCCATAATAGACTCACCAATCGGAGTAGAGACATGAAAAGGATCTAGCAACACTCAGGAACGACATCAAACCTCATAGACAAATATAGCGTCACAAAAGACAAGGTAGCACTGAGATCAAGTAAAGTATAAACATCAAAGTGAAAGACTTTCAACATATCGGTAACCACATCGGGAGAATCCTCTTGTTCATGACGAGTCTGAAGTGCATAAAACCGGCTTTTCTTTTCATTTCCACTAGAACTTGATGGATTTTGAAGTTGAGTGTGTCGACGGTTATCCCCTTCATTCTTAGCTACTAAGGGGAAATCCCTTATCTTGTGATCCATCTTGCCACAACCAAAGCATGCATTAGAACCAGCTAGACACTTGCCCTCATGATTCTTCCCACACTTAGCACAAGTAGTTAATGAAGAACCACCACCATTTCCTCCTTGAGGCTTAGGGTTAGACACCCTATCTTTGTTGGACTTGGGAGGAGCATTGGAGGAACCTTAATCGGAGAACCTATGTCGAAATCCAGGGCGGGACCTTGAATGTGAAAAGTTACCATCATCGGTCCTAGCCCTCTTTGTCTCTCTAGACATTTCCTTGAGCTTTTTCTCTTCTATTTGTTGAGCATACACTATGAGGCGAGAAATATCCATGTCGTTGACAAGCATAGTGGTGCAGCACTCTTTCACCGACATTTCGGACACTATCGAGACAAACTTACTCATTCTTTCCCTAGGATCAGCAACAATGGAAGGAGCATATCGGGACAATTGTGTGAACCTCAAAGCATACTCTTTCACACTCATGCTTCCTTGATGGAGGTTGATAAATTCAAACACCCTTTTCCCCCTCATCTCAAGGGGAAAGAACCTACCAAGGAAAGCAACCTTGAATTTCTCCAAATCAAGAGGACCCTCATTAACTGCCCTTTCACTCTTCCATTGGTTGAACAAAACTTGAGTAGCACCCTTGAGTTGATAAGCGGCCAACTCCGACTTTTTCTCCAATGTTACCCCGATGATCATCAATACCTTGTACACTTCATCTATGAATTATTGAGGATCTTCCTCCACCGTAGAACCATAGAATTCAAGAGGGTTCATCCTTGTAAAGTCTCTTACCCTAGATACCGCCATACCCACATTTGGGTTCACGGGAGCCACAACCTCTCTATTGTCTTGATCCATCACGGCTTGGGCCAATACATGGAAAGTAGGCCTAAACTCCCCATTGGATACTTCTTCGGCCAAAGGGTCGACCGGAACTTGTGGAGCTTGGGGAGGAGCTTGTTGACCCAAATTATCTCCCGCATTTCTTCTAGCATAAGCTTTTCGGTTAGTCATATCCTGAAATGCATAGGATAGGGATTAGGCGAGAGACATATAGAGTTAAACATTATGGCATGACTTAGCAGTAATGAAAGAAGTGAAGTTTCTTAAACGTCTTATAGCCTCTCATTCACAAATGTGGTGCGCTTCACACTCATGAACAAGACTCTACTCAACGTGGCTTATGAGACATCCTAGGATCTTTCTAAAACCTTGCGCTCTGAATACCAAGTTTCTCACGACCCAAGGTACCCCCTAGACGTGACATGGCATACAAGACCTCGAAAGGCCTCATACAAGCCACTTAGCATACATACATACAAGATCATAAATATTAAGAGTTCAAATGACAATATCATATCAAAGCTTTTAAGAAAAATAGCAGAAGTCTACATCTCATGTCTCAAGCCAATCTAACCATAAGAAAGAGAATAAAGTTTTGGACGTAACCCAATACAATGTCAAAAGAAAGAACATAAGAGTAAGAACAACTAGGCTAAGTCCTCGGATGGATGAGGACTCACCGAGTCTTCAAAATTCTTCTACGAAGCTCTAGCCATGAGTGGATGGATAATTGCCATGCCCTACATCAACAAGTCAATGTAGGCCAGAGTATGAGTTACTACAATCAAGTATCAAGTATGATAGCAATGCACGAAATCATTTAAAACATGCTAAAATTGGACATTCTCATAATATGCAATGACCAAGCTAAACATGATAAGGGTTAGAAAACATAAAACATAAACCATGGTCAAAGCAAGTTAAACATCTTTAGTTCACTTGAGAACATCATAACAACACTTATGTTCATTAGTTATGGGGAATAGCCTTAACCGACATATAAGACCATGTGAGCTATCAACATGAAATCCGGTGTATAACCCCACACCGATAGGGCCATCCTACTTGCCAAGGTAGGACCCTTTACTTAACATATAGCTTTAGTGGATCCATTAGCTAGTGTCTATCATAAACCATCATCCTATGGTGGTATATAGTTTATGGGACATGGGTAATCGCCACTTGTCCACTCAGTGCTATGCATAATTCCCACGGATTAGAAATAGTTAAATTATCATAAGTAGACATGGGTAGTCGCCTCTTGTCTATCATTAGTCATAAGTTCATCAGTAGTAGACATGGGTGATCGCCTCTTGTCTACATTAGGGAACATGGGTGATCACCTCTTGTCCCTTCATTAGAATAACTCCTTAATCATCAATTCAATGTTAGTTGAGCAATCCTTTCATATACAACAATATCATCAACATATTATATACTTTGGTACTTCATTCTCAAGACACCGTTAATTCATCATTAACTTCATACGAGACATGCATAATTTCATAAAACATAATCTTTACATAGTTCATCATGCTCATAATTTGCAAATTATGGGGTTCACATAGGTTCATTAGAATCTCTCTTAATTCATGCAAACTCATGGTTAAAAAGCCAAAGACAAGTCAATTTGATCATAATTGAAGGAACCCACATAATAGAGTAAAATCATAGATTTTGATTGAACATGCTTGATTTCTTAAAACCATCTTTAGGTCATTTACAATCTCATTCATGAAAAGTCTTAGCTTAGGAATCATATATCATGCATGGATTCATAGAGATTTCACATAATTTATCACTTCATAATCCAACCCACCAATAGAAGCATAGATTTTGGTATTTTTCGGGAAATAGAATGGGTTCATCTAATTTCTACATCGAATCATATAAATTACGCTAATTCGTGCACTAAATTACTTATCACGCTAGATCATGTACTAGGAATCATAAAATAAACAATTGGAAATCATAATTGAAGAACCCATAAGAATTGATCAAAACCCTAACTTAATTTGGGGAATTTGAACCTTGAAAATTGAAGAGGACTAGGGACCCATTGGAGGAAAGGGCTCCAATATTGAATGCTAACATAACTCAACAAAGCCCACAAGAAGTTGTTAGAAATCAATGGCCTTTAATGGAAGATCCTAGCCCTTCTTCTTCCTTGAAATTTGAGAGGACTTTTCTAGAGAGAGAAATATTTGAGAGAGGGGAATTTGGGAATGATTTAGAATGAGTAAAAATTAGGCTTAGGAAGCTTATGTAGGGTCTGAGTTAAGAGCATAACCGCCTTTGATTAGGAATTAGATATTTAGAGAAAAGACCAAAAAGACCTTAGTTAATAACTATCGGGACCCATCAACGGTCGGGACCTATGGTCCGTAAGTCGTCCGACGGACCGTCCTGTTCCTTCGTCAATTGGTTAAGAGACTGTCAACCTAGGCCTTCTAATGAGGACACCCATGTACGGCTCGTAGGTCAAACGACGGACCGTACATGGCAACCGTAGGTCAGGACTTACAGCTTAAAATTTTTACTAAGTCTTGAGGAGACCTACGAACCCTAACTACGACTCATTTATTGAACGATGGGATTTCCTGGCAGGCCGTCGTTGGGGCTCTGAAACATGACATTTTGAAAACTTGGGCTTGCCACTTACGGTTCTCACCTATGGCCCATAAGTCAACCTATGAACCGTAGGTGGCTTTCGTCGTTACTAGTAGTATCCGAGAAAACTCAAAAATTTTCTACCCTCGAATCTGGGGTATTACAACAACAATTACCATTCATGTATTTAGATGGACTCATTTGAGGCGTTATTCACATATGGTGTAGATCTCTGATCGATTTTTATGATTCGGTTGAGATGGACTCTTTGGATACATATTTTCTTAGGGATGCGATGGAGAAGGTCCGTATGATTTAGGATAAATTGTTGATAGCCCAAAATCGACAGAAGAGATATGGTGATCGGAGAGTTCGAACCTTAATGTGTATGGAGGGTGATCATATTTTTCTCCGAGTATCACCCATGAAGGTATGATGAGATTCGAAAAGAAGGGCAAGCTTAGCCCTAGATTCATTGGACATTTTGAGAATTTGAGCAAAGTGGGAGAGGTGGCCTATAAGTTGACCTTGCCACCTAGCTTGTCAGTAGTGCATCCTACGTTTCATGTCTCCATGCTTCGAAAGTATGTGCCGGATGAGTCCTATGTGCTTTCTCTTGATTCAAAGGTGTTGGGTCCAGACTTATCATTTGAAGAGGAGCCTATAGCTAGCTTGGATAGACAGGTCTGAAAGCCTAGAACCAGGGAGATTGCTTCAGTGAAGGTGCAGTGGAAGCACAATTCAGTTGGTGAGGTGACTTGGGAGATAAAGTCACATATATGTGCCAAATATCCTCATCTATTTGAGGCTTGAGGTATTGTCTTTTGCTTTATATTCGAGGACAAACATGGATTTTAGTGGTTGATAATATGATGACCCAGTTGGTCATTTTTGGAAATCTTTGTAAAATTACTGTTTTGTCCCCCCATTATTGACTCTGATTTATTCTTGATTAAGTTTTGAAAGTTGGTTTCAAGCTTTGAGTAAAAAGTTGAGAATTTGTATAAGTTTCGATTTTGAAAGGTTTAAGTTGCTTAAAAGTCATTTTCGGAGTCTTTTGGATTTCGAGTGTCGGAATAGAATTTTGTTGATTCCATCAGTCTCAGAATGTGAATTATGGTCTAAGAGAGTTGTCGGTTTCAAATTCGTAGTTGTTTTGATGGTTTGAGGTCCTAAGTAAAAATCATTGAGATTTTAGCTTTTTGCTCGACTTTGATCAACATTTGGGGTTCGAATAATCAGATCGAAATTCTGATAGTTCTATTGGATTTGGGAAATGAATTTAGGCCTAGATGAGGTCTTGATTGAATTTTTAGAGGTTCCGAGCTTGATTTATCCTCTTTAGGTATTATGTTCATTTCTTGTGACTTTCATGAGTTTCGGGTCAAAGAGACCTCAGAGTCATGCTTCAATTGTACCATTGTGTCCGGAACGTCTAGTATAGTCAATTGCATAAATGGTTTATGTGTAAAGGGTCCGAACGAATCCCGAGTGTTCTTTTGATCTATTCTGAGTTGGCTATTTTTGCTATAATCTGCTACCCCACACGATCATGATAGGGTGTTCGCTTTCGCAATGGTCACAATTGTGAGACCCTGATCGAGAAAGCGAAGGAGGTGGAAGTCCAGACCTTCATGATCACGAAGGGCTTGTTCGTGATTGCAACCTTCCCAAAAGTGAAGGCCCGTTCGTGAAAGCGAAGGACAAATTATTTTTGGGGTTCTCTTCTGCAAACTAGTGGTCATTTTTGCCAAATCAGAGGGTGTTTTGGACCTCTAAATTTTTGGGTTTTAGCTACATTTTCCTTTATTGAGCTTGGTAAAACCCTTGGAAACGATTTTGAAGATATTTCTTGTGCTAAATCATTTGGGTAAGCTTTTGTGACCCTAAAACTTCATTTCTCTTATGATTATTTATGGATTTTAACATCAAAACTTGGGATTTTGATTGGTAAATGGCAAGGTTTTTCAAGAACTTGAGTTCTAAACTAAAATAGTAACTGTGAACTGATTTTTATCCAGTTTTCGAAATGGTTTTCACGAATGAATTCTAAATGCCTTGGGTAGTATTTTCAAGTAAAGATTTTCTAATTCAAACCTCATTTCCGGAATTGTGTTTTTGTATTGATTTACCAATTTTCATATATATGAATTGGGATTTGTTATTTTTCAGAATCTT
The DNA here is from genome assembly GCA_018342035.1 of Solanum appendiculatum. Classification (NCBI taxonomy): domain Eukaryota; kingdom Viridiplantae; phylum Streptophyta; class Magnoliopsida; order Solanales; family Solanaceae; genus Solanum; species Solanum appendiculatum. Next base: position 521,090 of record JAGDQO010001015.1, read on the forward strand.
ATTGTGATTACTTAGTTAAAACTAGATTGTGGGCCATTGGATAGCATCCGGAAGGGGAAGACTCAAGTCTTGAATTGATTAATTGATTGCATTAAGGCAAGTGATCTCTTAAACTTTGTACCCTAGTAGAATCATCTATTTCCCTTAATTGTGTTTGTTGGGGAGTAATGTGATTGAGGTGAAGGGTTCATTGTTCCACTTGATTAATCTTAATGAATAAAAAGGGGATTAATGAAACGACAATGTGTTGATCATAAATGTTTTGTGAATTGCCTTATTGTGGCCCCTATTTGATTGATGAAATGCCTTGATGGCATGAATGTGGTCTTGAATTGCTTGAATTGTTGTCTCTTCCATATGGTGTGAAATTGCTTATATGCATTGATTGTTGTACATCGTGATGAGACATGCGATATAATGCCAAAGAAAAATGGTTCCGGCTAGAGATGTGATATAAAGCCAAAGGAAAATGGTTTCGGCTAGTGAATTGATATAAAGCCGAAGGGAAATGGTTCTAGTGATGTGATATAAAGCAGATGGGAAATGGTTCCGTCTTGTGAAATGATATAAAGCCAAAGTGAAATGGTTTCAGCTAGTTAAATGATATAAAGCCAAAGGGAAATGGTTTCGGCTAGTGATGTGGTATAAAGCCGATGGAAAATGATTCAGGCTAGTGATGTGATATAAAGCCGATGGGAAGTGGTTCCGGCTAGTAATATTGTGCCGAAGGTAAATGATTCTTGCAAGAGTTCATTAATGTGATTTAATGCCTTTTGATACTTGTGATTGATCTACTTGTTAATTGTGATTGACCTACTTGTTACTTGTGAGTTGGCATACTTGATACATGTTAGTTGTTGAATTGTGACTATTGAACTATATGGTAAAGCCTTGTGAACTGTGTGTTGTGAAACTGTTTAGGTTGGGCTAATTTCTATGCAAGTTGTACTTTGAGGAGGTTTAGTTGGGATGAATAGAGTATTTAATTTCTAGCTAGTTTGCTTGTTTATTAGGTTGTTTGCTGAGTACTATGTTGTTTGGTACTCACTCCTTGCTTCTACACTTGTGTAGGTTCCAAGTCCGGTATGGTGTGATCGCTTTTTTTCACTAATTTCGTGGTTTGTTGAAGGGCTTTGAGAGGTAGCTTCTTGTTATCCCAATGGGCCCTCTTTCCCTTTATGTTATGCTTTGTTCTATTTGAGTAACAAAGACATTGAGACTTGTAATTATCTTTCATTTCCATACTTTATGCTTTAGTGGCTTGTACACGTGACAACCAGGTTTTGGGGTTATAGTAGAATGAATAAGTTTTCCATTTTTATCTTTTTCTTGCTTTATCTTTCCACATTTTCTTTCGTTTCATTGGGTTGAGACTGACTTGTCTTGGTGCGGATAGACAAGTGCCATCACGTCCAGTTTTTGTTCATGATAAATGGTATCAAAGCTCAGGTTGATAGGTCTCATCTGTGCACAAGCTAATTCTAAGTAGAGTCTCGAGGATCAGTATGGAGACATTTGTACTTATCTTCGAGAGGCAATGAGGATTGTTAAGAAACTTCCTTTTGTTCATTCTTTCTTATCGTGTGTGGTTACCTACGCTGGTGTAGAGTTGTCGCATGTTGTTTTAGTAGATGCTGAGGACTAGAGCTTTTGTTTCTACTTGTAGAGAGGAGGCAGTCCCTGAGGCTGTTTTTAAGACCCCAGCTAGGGGTAGGGGTAGGACCAGAGTTAGAGGCTGTGCTCATGGAGTAGCACAAACTAGAGGTCGTTCCCATGGAGTGGCACCAGCTAGAGTCATATCTAGAGAGGTCTCACCTTAGCCACAGGTTGAGGTTGCTGAGGACCAAGTTCCTCTCGGGTTTGGAGCTCCATTTTTTCCATAGACTTTATTGAGGATGCTGGGTGTGTTGGAGAACTTCTCTCACAGTGGCGCAACAAGTACACTATAAGGTTCTCTGACTAGATTATGGGCGCAGAGCCTAAGTCAGTTGTAGGATTTGGGTATTCATGATCAGGCGGGTCAGCCACCAGTGGTTCCGGCACTAGTTGTGGATGTTTAGATTCCTCTCGAGGTTATTCTTATGTTAGCTAATCAACAGTGTTATGAGAGGTTTTAGATGATGAAACCACCCCAGTTTCAGGGTGGTGAGAGAGTGGATGCTTATGAGTTCTTGACCTTATGCCATGAGATGCTTGAGGCAGTGGGTATGGTGGATGCTCGTGGTGTTGATTTTTTTGCAATTCATCTTCATGGATCCGCAACAGAGTGGTGAAGGACTTGTATGAGGCCTAGACCAGTGGGATCTTCTTTGTTAAATTGGGATGCATTCTCTTGTGCTTACTAGGACTTCTTCATCCGTTATAGCGTGAGAGATGAGAGTCGACTAAGGTTTTAGGACTTGAGATAGGGAAGTATGACTGTTACTGAGTATGAGGCCCATTTTTGTGAGCTTACTAGGCACGCCATGGCTATTGTTACCAATAAGGCGAAAAGAGTTTGTAGGTTCGTGAGAGGATTGACTTTCACCACCATGTCTAATGTGTTCAGACTAGCTAAAAAGGGAGCTTCCTTCTAGTCCATTGTGAGTACCGCCAAGGAGGCAATGTTGAAGGTTAGAGAGGAGTTTGGGGATCCCAAGATGGCTGATTCTTTTGGTCAATTTTCAAGCGCTTTATGTTGAGGCAAAGGTTCTCAAAGAGGTAGTAGTTTATTTCAGTGTCATGGGTCGGTTCATGCATTTTTGCTAGCAACTAAGGGTAGATAGAGAGCGCGAGGGTCCTGTGGTTCTGGCCGAGGTAGCCATGGTAGCTCATTTGGTTTGCATCAAAAGTTAATCGTGCCAAAATTTTGTTATGGTTGTGGGGATCCAGGTCATATGATTCGACAGTTTCCTCTACAAACTCACTCAGGACCAAACAAACTTATTCAGCTGCTCTAGCTAGAGATTCAGTGCCTCCGGCTAGGGGTTGAGGTAGAGGTCTGTCCGACAGAGGTGGCCAGACTTCTGGTACGGGTGCTACATTTCTACAGAGTGGAGATTGGGGTTCTACTCAGACGATAGGGGGTCGAGAGGGACAGTGTTATGCTTTTCGAGAGGGCCTGATGTCGAGACTTCAGATTATGTGATTACATGTATCGTCCCAATTTTCCATCAACCTACGTCTGTATTGTTTGATATGTGGTCTACTTTCCCGTATGTGTCTACCTATTTTGATATTGGATAAATTATGATGTCTAATAGCATGCTTGTGCCTATTCATGTTTCTACACTAGTGGGTGAGTCCTTAGTGGTGGATCGAGTGTATCGATCCTGTCTTATTTCTTTGTCCAGGTGTGATACTTTGGTAGACTTGATCATTTTGGGGATGGTAGACTTTGATATTATCTTGGGTATGGATTGGCTCTCCCCGCATCATGTTACTCTTGACTGTTATGTTAAGACTATGACCTTAGCGATTTTAGATGTCCCGAGAGTTGAGTGGATGGGTTTTACTGGTTCTTACCCTAGCAAAGTTATCTCCTTCATTCGAGCTCTGAGATTAGTTGATAGAGGGTGTTTTTCCTATTTGGCTTTCTTCGAAATACTAGTGTTGAGCCACCTCCCAAGGATTCTATGCATGTGGTTTGCATTTTCAGATGTGTTTCCTATTGATTTTCCAAGCGTTCCTCCGGATAGGTATATTGATTTTGCTATTGACTTGGAGCCGAGCACTAAGTCCATCTCTAATCCTCCTTATCGCATGACTCCGGCAGAGTTGAAGGAATTAAAGAATCAATTGCAAGACTTATTGAGAAAGAGATTCATTTGCACTAGTGTTTCTCTGTTGGGTGCTCCTGTCTTATTTGTGAGGAAGAAGGATGGCACCATGCGGATGTGTATTGACTACCGTCAGTTGAACAAACTGAGAATGAATAACAAGCATCCTCTTCCTTGTATTGATGACCTATTTGGTCAGCTTCAGGGGGCATCTTTGATTTCTAAGATTGATTTGATGTCCGGCTATCATCAGCTGAAGATCAGGGCATCGAATATTCATAAGACAAATTTTAAGACTCGTTATGTACACTATGAGTTTCTTGTGATGTCTTTTCGATTGACTAATGCTCTTGCAATGTTCATGGGGTTGATGAACGGGGTGTTCTGCCTTATTTGGATTCTTTTGTGATAGTTTTCATTGATGACATCTTGGTGTACTCAAAGACTGAGGATGATCATGATCGGCTTTTTAGAATCATTCCCAGAGTTTGAGAGAAGAGAAGTTATATGCCAAGTTCTAAAAGTGTGAGTTTTGGCTTGATTCGGTTACATTTATGGGACATGTGGTTTCAAAGGAGGGTATTCGGGTGGATCAAACCAAGATTGAGGTAGTGAGAGGTTGGACCAGGCCTACTTCAATCACAGAGATTCAGAGTTTTGTGGGACTTTCAGGCTATTACAGATGATTTATTTAGAGCTTCTCCACTATTGCATCTCCTTTGATAGGATTGACTCAATAGAGTGTGAGCTTCCAGTGGTCTAATGAGTGTGAGGAGAGCTTTCAAAATCTCAAGAGATTGTTGACTTTGCCTCCTATTTTTATTTTACCTAAGGAGGTTGTGGACTTTACCATTTAATGTGATGCTTTCAAAGTCAGGTTAGGTGGTGTTTTGATGCAGAAGGGGAAGGTGATCGCCTATGCTTCTAGATAGTTGAAGACCCATGAGAAGAACTACCCTACTCATGACTTGGAGTTGGCAGACGTAGTTTTTGTGCTTAAGTTATATCAAAATTATCTGTATGGGGTATATTGTGAGGGTCTTTACTAACTATCAGAGTCTTGAGTACATATTGAGTTAGAGGGATCTAAACTTGAGGAAGCACATATGGCTTGAGTTACTAAAGGACTACGATATCACCATCTTATATCACCTGAGAAAGGCCAATGTGGTGGCTGGTTCTTTGAGTAGCATGACTTCTAGTATGGGAAGTCTTGTTACTATAATTGTTGGGAAGACACCATTGGCTAGAGATGTTCATAGATTAGCCAATAGTCCCATCCGATTGCAGATTTCTGCGGAGACTAGGTTTCATTCCTTTTATAGAGGCCCATTCTTCCATGGTTGAGAAGATTCGTGAGCACCAATTTGATGATAAGAAGTTGTGTCTTATTTGAGACAAAGTATTGAGAGGATAAGCCAAGGAGGTTGTCCTTGATTCTAATGGTGTCTTGAGGATTGGAGGCAGTATTTGTGTGCCCAAGATGGGGGAGTTGATTAGCTTGATTTTTTAGGAGGCCCATTGTTCTCGATTTCCATTCATCTAGGAACGACGAAGATGTATCATGACCTGATCCAGCATTACAGGTGGTGTGGCATGAACAGGGATATTGCAAACTTTGTTTCTAGGTGCTTGACTTGCCAACTAGTCAAGTGTGAGGACCAGCAGCCCGGAGGTATATATTAGAGGATACCTATTCCTACTTGGAAGTGGGAATGAATTACTATGGACTTTGTTGTGGGTTTCCTACAATAGTAGGTTGTTATGACTCCATTTAGGTTGTTGTTGACAGGCTGACCAAGTCTGCCACTTCATTCCAATTCTGGTGAAGTATACGATGGAAAAGCTAGCCTAATTTTATATTAGCTAGATTGTGCGTTTGCATGGAGTCTTGGTTTCTATTGTTTTTTTATTGAGGCTCCTTGTTTACTTCCCATTTCTGGAAGGCCTCACAACATAGTTTTGGTACTAGGTTAGATATGAGTACAACTTTCCACCATCAGACATATTGTTAGTCCGAGAGGATGATTCTGGTGTTGAAGGATATACTCAGAGTTTGTGTGATTGAATTTAGTGCTAGATTGGAGCAGCATTTGCCCTTAGATGAGTTTTTTTACAATAACTGTCACGACCCAAGGTACCCCCTAGACATGACATGGCGTACAAGACCCTGAAAGGCCTCATACAAGCCACTTAGCATACATATATACAAGATCATAAAGATTAAGATTTCAAATGAAAATATCATTTCAAAGCTCTTAAGAAAAATAGCGGAAGTCTACATCTCATGTCTCAGGCCAATCTAACCATAAGAAAGAGAATAAAGTTTCGGACGTAACCCAATACAATGTCAAAAGAAAGAACATAAGAGTAAGAAAAACTAGGCTATGTCCTCGGATGGATGAGGACTCACCGAGTCTTCACAATTCTTCTACTAAGCTCTAGCCACGAGTGGATGGAGAATCGCCACGCCCTACATAAACAAGTCAATGTAGGCAAGAGTATGCGTTACTAGAATCAAGTACCAAGTATGATAGCAATGCACGAAATCATTTAAACCATGCTAAAACGGGACATTGTCATACTATGCAATTACCAAGCTAAACATGATAAGGGTTAGAAAACATAAAACATAAACCATGGTCAAAGAAAGTTAAACATCTTTAGTTCACTTGAGAACATCATAACAATACTTATGTTCATTAGTTGTGGGGAATATCCTTAACCGACATATAATTATATGTGAGCTAACAACATGGAATCCGGTGTATAACCCCACACCGAAAGGGCCATCCTAACTGTCAAGGTAAGACCCTTTACTTAACATATAGCTTACGTGGATCCACTAGCTAGTGTCTATCATAGACCATCATCCTATGGTGGCACATAGTTAATGGGACATGGGTAATCGCCACTTGTCCACTCGGTGCTAAGCATAATTTCCACGGATTAGACATAGTTCAATTATCATAAGTAGACATGGGTAGTCGCCTCTTGTATATCATTAGTAATAAGTTCAACATTAGTAAACATGGGTGATCGCCTCTTGTCTAGATTAGGGAACATGGGTGATCGCCTCATGTCCCTTCATTAGAATAGCTCCTTAATCATCAATTCAAGGTTAGTTGAGCAATCCTTTCAACAAGTTATGAACTATTACATGTCAGAAAACCTTTCACATTTAACAACATCATCAACATATCATATACTTTGGTACTTCAATCTCAAAGCACCATTAATTCATCATTAACTTCTTATGAGACATACATAATTTAATAAAACTTTATCTTTACGTAGTTCATCATGCTCATAATTTTCAAATCATGGGGTTCACATAGGTTCATGAGAATCTCTCTTAATTCATGCAAATTCAATGCAAACTTATGCTTAAAAAGCCATAGACATGTCAATTTGACCATAATTGAAGGAACCCACATAATAGAGTAAAATCATAGATTTTGATTGAACATGCTTGATTTCATAAAACCATCATTAGGTCATTCACAATCTCATTCATGAAAATTCTTAGCTTAGGAATCATAATTCATGCATGGTTTCATAGAGATTTCACATAATTCATCACTTTATAATCCAACCTACCAATCGAAGCATAGATTTAGAGATTTTTGGGGAAATAGCATGGGTTGATCTAATTTCTACATCAAATCATATAAATCACGGCAATCCGTGCACTAAATTAATTTATCATGCTAGATCGTGTACTGGGAATCATAAAATCAACCATTTGAAATCATAATTGAAGAACCCATAACAATTGACCAAAGCCCTAAATTAATTTGAGGAATTTGAACCTTGAAAATTGAAGAGGACTAGGGACCTGTCACGACCCGATTTCTCAAGTCATGATGGCACCTAGCATCCCACCAGTAGGGAGGCCAAATTCCATCCCAGAACTTAACAGTAATGGGATTAAGAGCGGAAAGTAATTCTAAACCAAGCAGAAGCATACAACAAGAACACATAAAAGAAGGCAGGAGCGGAATCAAACCTAAATATTATATACAAGACACCTCCCAAAATCTGGAAGTCACATGTATAGAACTACAAACAAGATTACAAGTCCCAAAAGTGGACCACAGAAACAACTGTCTCGAAAACAACAGAAAAGCAAAAATACATATATACAGAAGGAGACGGGTAATCCCAGAACGCCATGTGCTCACCCTAGTCTCCTGAACTGACAACTACAGGCCGGATCTCAACGCTGATAACTGGTGCTCCGAACTGCATCATGAAAATAGATGCAGAGTATAGCATGAGTACCAAAACAACAGGTACCCAGTAGGCATCATAGGCTGACTAAGCAAGAAAGGTAAAAACAGGCAGACAAGATAGAATCAACAAAAATAGAGGTCAACAGAACGGAAACAGAGAAAATGGAATTTAAACTGAGGATAGCTACGCTAAACCCAGCTGGGTCCCCCCTAAGACCTGCTGGGCACACTCGTGCGCAAGTTTAAGTAAAAACCCTGACGGACCCCCATAATCCCAACCGGTACACTGAAAAGCTAGAACTACAGCATCAAGGAACAGAACTCCGAACCGAACAAATGACCAATACTCAACCGACCACAAGTCTTACTTCCCAAAAGAATACGCCAATCCAGCAAGCTACTCCAGCGGTATGAAACAAGCCTGTCGAGTACTGAAAAAAGGGCGGGGGTACACCGACCCCTCTAAATATCCAGATATCCAACTGTACAAATAGGCTATCACTCCGGGGGCATCGCCCTGGGTCCAGCCCATACCAGTTAAGTGAGTCATCTAACACTCCGGGGGCGTTGAACCAGCAAGACGAGTGTGCCATCTACCACTACGGAGTCATTGACCCAGCCAGACGAGTGTGCCATCTACCACTCCGGGAGCATTGACCTAGCCAGATGAGTGAACCATCTACCACTCCGGGGGCATTGACCCAGCCAGACGAGTGTGCCATCTACCACTTCGGGGGCATTGACCCAGCCAGACAAGTGTACCATTTATGTCTACTCCGCAGAGGACCTCAAATAACCCATATATCATGGATCACCGTCCACTCCCATCTTATCCTCAACACAGAACCGCATAAATTCAATACCAACCATACCACGCTAGACTAAACATCATGGGCCACCGCCCTCACAGGTATATCAATTGAAGGCTCCCAGAGTAACGCAATTCAACCGATAATCGATGTAACGACGACATCTTTCGACACAATCCCAGGAATCACAGAGATAAGGGAGAAAGAATCAGAAGGTCCGAAAGCCACGAAAACCCCTGTACTAAGGCTCATACTGTCAGACCCAAGTTTGTTATACCATTCTACAAAAATCTAGTTCATTCGAATCGTCGTCGGATACATACTCAAGTCAACCAGGTACATGAGACTATGTCAACAACATAACTACCTATTCTAAGGTAGAATCACAACAATCAGCCAATCACGGAGTAAAAGAACCCGGTCCCTCTCATGCAAAATTAGATAACCACCAACAGATAACCCACAATAAAAACAACAAACCAATCAAGTCAACAACCCAACCTATAGCATGATACTAGCTCATAACAACCCAACAGTCAACTCAAAACTAAAGAATCCAGGAATAAGGGTAACAAACCTAGCCAACCACCCCAGAATCACAAACATCAACCAACAATTAGACATTCAAGCTAAATCTAGAAGGAAAGGAAGCAGTAACCTACCAAAAAGCCGATCACAAGCGCTCCAAGTCACTTAACCGAAGATTTTCCCTTCTGTATGGCCTCAGACTGCTGCCAAGCTATCAAAAATAGAATAACAGCATCAATACGGTCGTTTAGACACTAAAATCAATCAAAACGGAGACAGACCAATTTTGGAATCAAATCGGGCAAAGTGAGACCCGCTCTGGATTTTTTGGAATTGACTCCATGAAAAGGTCCCAAATCCTTCCCTGAACTTGAATCCCAGAACGGATCACCTATCAAGGCTCGGATCTGCTCCAAATAGCCAACAACATCAAAAAGCAAAACTTCACACAAATAGGCAAAGAAAGAAACTTACAACTCGAATTCACGGAAAACAAGGGACACCCAATGTTGTAAGACCAAAAACCCGCAAAACCAACAAGATTTTGAGCACCTAGGACTTCGAATCACCCAAAATGGAGCTCTAGAACTTGAGATATCGAAGTTTTAAAATGGAGAAGAAATCATAAATTAATCACCAAAAAGATGATGGCACCAGTTTCGAGCTGAAATTCACCTCCAACAAGGGTTCACCAACACAATCTGATCACCCCACAGTGTAGCCACAATCTCTATGATCGTACAGTACTTTGAATCACTCAAATCAGAACTCGGATGAAGGAGAAATCGCCATTCAAAAATGAGGGCTTAGAGCTGAAATTTCTGAGTTATAAAACCCGAAACTGGTCGCTAAATACATATTTTGGTCGCTAAAGGTCTGCACCAGCAACCAGATTTTTGCTATATTTTCAAAGTCTCAGTACGAATCCTCGGAATTCGTTCGCAACCTGATGAAAATAAACTAGATATGCGCAAAAAGTGTGTCCCACACCCTATGAGTTGTTTTGGCAAAAAGTGGGTCCCACACCCAATGAATCATTTTAGCCAACTTGTACCGGGGGTTACCAAATTAGGTCGGAAGCTCTCGATAATTCTCAAAAGGTCGTTCCAGACGAAACTCGGTATTCTGGAACTAACTGTGATGTCGGAATCTCCATCCGAGTGCGTTCTCCAAGAATGTTGACCGAAGTCAACCTTAAACTAAATTTCAAAGGCTAAAGAGCTAATTGACCCTAAAATCACACCGAAAACCCCGATACTCGGGCAAACCATGCTTCTAGCCTAATTTGGCCGCTTCGGAGCTGATGGAACTGTCAGAATTCTCATCTGAGGTCGTTTACCTGATGTTATGACCGAAATCAACTTTTCAAGATTCAAAAGCTCCAAAATAGAAAAACAGGCATAAAACCCAAACGAACGACCAGGCAACCGAACAGTCAGTGCCAGCAAGTCATAAATGACTTAGGGTCGCTACTGAAATTCTTTAAACGACAGACAGAAGGCATTAACACAGAAATGACCTGGAGGGTCATTACAATATCCACTACTAAAAGGACTTTCGTCCGCAAAAGTAAGGATCAAGAAATACCTGAGGGCTCAAATAAGCTGGGGAACTGCTCTCGCATCTCCCGCTCAATCTCCTAGGTAGCCTCCTCAACTTGACTATGTCTCCAATGGACCTTAACCACATGAATGACTATCGACCTCAACTGCCTCACATCTCTGGCCAAAGTAGCAACTGGCTCCTCAGTATAGGTCAAGTAATCATCCAACTAAACCGCATCATACAGGAGCACATGAGACTCATCTGGAACATATCTGCGCAAAATCGAAACATGGAAAACTGGATGAACAGTTGAGAATGCTGGAGGTAAAGCTAACTCATAAGCCACCTCGCCAACTGCCCCCAAAATCTCCAAAGGCCCGATATACCTTGAGCTAAGCTTACCTCGCTTCCCAAATCTCATCACGCCCTTCATGGGCGATACTCAGAGGAATACTCTTTATCCCATGGAAAAACTTAACGGTCGACGCCTGTAGTCTGCATAGCTTCACTATCTAATTTGGGCCCTCCTGATCCGATCCTGAATCAACCTCACATGCCCCAAGGACTCCTGAAACAAATCTGTGCCGTGCGGCCTAGGCTCCGTAGACTCAAACCAACCAACCGGAGTACGACAATGCCTACCATATAAGGCCTCGAACGGGGCCATCTGAATGCTGGAATGGTAGTTGTTGTTGTACGCAAACTCTGCCAAGGGCAAGAAATGGTCCCACTGACCCTAAAAATCTATAACACAGGCCTGCAAAATATCCTCAAGAACCAGAATAGTGCGCTCTGATTGGCCATCAGTTTGTGGGTGAAATGTTATGCTAAGATCCACACGGGTGTCCAACTCCTCTTGAAATGCTCTCCAAAAGCTAGAAGTGAACTATGGGCCCCAGTCTGAGATGATAGAAACAAGCACACCATGAAGACGGACTACCTCCCGAATGTAGATACGGGCTAACCTCTCTGCATGGTAGGATGTATGAACAGGGATGAAGTGTGCTGACTTGGTAAATCGATCAACGGTGACCCAGACACTGTCAACATTCCTAGGAGTCCATGGCAATCCCACAACAATGCCCATAGTGATACGCTCCCACTTCCACTCAGGAATGGGTAACCTCTGCAACTCTCCACCAGGCCTCATATGCTCTGCCTTCACCTGCTGGTAATACAAACAATGGGACACATATTCTGAGATGTCCCTCCTCATACCGCTCCACTAGTAATGCTGCCTTAAATCATGATACATCTTAGATGTGCCCGGATAAATAGAATATCTGGAATAATGGGCCTCTCTAAGGATCGCTAGATAAAGTCTCCAACTCTCGAAACACACAAACGGCTAGCAAACCGCAAAACCCCATCGGAATCTAAGGTAGCCTGCCCGGCATCACCTGCCAAAACCCTATCTCTGAGTGCCGCGAAAGACTTATCCTCAACTTGACGGCTACAGATCTGATCAAGTAGAGATGATTGAACCCCCACATAAGCTAACACCCGCCCAAACTCTTAAACATTGAGCCTGACCATCTGAATGGCTAAGGAATGAATGTCCAAAGACAAGGGTTGCTCTGAAACAGAAAAGAAGGCAAGACTACCCATACTCACTGTCTATCGACTCAAGGCATCCGCTACTACATTCGCCTTGCTTGGATGGTAGAGAATAGAGAGATCATAGTCCTTCAAGAGCTCTATCTAACAGCGCTGCCTCTAATTAAGATCCCTCTGAGTCATGATGTACTGAAAGCTCCTATGATCAGTGTATTTCTCACAATGAACTCCATATAGGTAATGCCTCAAGATCTTAAGAGCGAAAACTACTGCCGCCAACTCCAAGTCATGAGTGGGGTAGTTGCGCTCGTGCAGCTTAAGCTGCCTCAATGCATAAGCAATAACCCAGCCCTGCTGCATAGTACACAACCTTAACCAATGCCGAATACATCACAATTGACCGTAAAGCCCTTGCCCTCAAATGGAAGAGTCAATGTAGGAGCGGTGGTAAGCAACTCCTTGAGCCTTAGAAAGCTCCTCTGACACTTCTCCGACCACACAAAAGGAACATCCTGACGAGTCAACCGAGTCAAAGGTGCCGCTAAAGTGGAGAAACCCTCAACAAAGCATCTGTAGTACCCAGCCAATCCGATGACGCTCCGTATCTCAGGCACAGAGGTGGGCCTAGACCAATCACGAATAGCCTCAATTTTCGTCGAATCAACCATAATGCAATCCTTGGACACCATGTGCCCCAAGAATGCTACAGACTCAAGCAAAAACTTGCATTTTGAAAACTTGGTATTAAGCCGATGATCTCTCAAAGTGTGGAGCACTATCCTCAAATGCTGCTAATGCTCACGATAGCTCTGCAAGTACACTAAGATGTTATCAATGAAGACTATGACAAAGGAATCCAAATACGACCTGAATACACGAGTCATCAAGTTCATAAAGGTGGCAGGGGCATTAGTCAACGCAAAAGACATCACTAGGAACTCATAATGGCCATAACGAGTCCTAAATGCTATCTTAGGGATGTCCGCTACTCTAATCCTCAGCTGATGATAACCAGATCTCCAGTCAATCTTAGTAAACATGGAAGCACCATGAACCTACTCGAATAGGTCATCAATACAAGGCATGGGATAACGGTTCTTCACCGTCACCTTATTCAACTGCCTGTAATCGATACACACCCGCATGGTGTCGTCTTTCTTCCTCACAAATAGGACTGGGGCACCCCAAGGCGACACACTAGGTCAGATGAACCCTCTACTCAAGAGATCCTGAAGTTGATCACTAAGCTCCCTGAGCTCTACAGGTGCCATACGGTACTGCGGGATAGAAATGGGACAAGTACCTGTCTCCACGTCTATGCCAACGTCAATGTTCCGATCTGGGGTAGGCTAGGAAGGTTGGTAGGAAACACATCTGTGAAATCTCGGACTACGTGCACTAAATCAACTGTAGGGCCCTCCCTACTCATATCTCTAGCATATGCAAAGTAAGCTAGGCATCCGCTGTCCACCAGCCTCTAGGCCCGAATACAAGAAATCACCCCAACTGGTGTGTGACTACAAGAACCCTACCACACCACTAGTAGGTTACCAGGAATGGCTAAAGTCACGGTCTTGGCATAACAGTCCAAGACAGCTCGGTGAGGAGATAGCAAATCCATGCCCATAATCAAATTAAAATCTACCATACAAAGCACAATAAGATCAACAAAGGTGTCCTGCCCTCGAATAGCCACCACACAAGACCTGCAAACCCGATTCGATACTAAGGAATCCCCTACTGGGTCGAAACACGCAGCGGAATTGATAAGGGCTCAGGACTCACTCCCAATCGAGGCACACAGTAATCAGACACATATGAATAGGTAGAACCAAGATCAAATAAGGTTGAAGCTGACTGATGGCATAAGAGAACCATACTTGTGATTACATCATCAGATGTGTTAGCCTCTGCTCTAGCTGGAGCAGAATAGAAATGGCCCTGGGCACCTCTACCCTGCACATCCACTCGACCGCCTGTCTAGCCTCCCCGAGGACCTTCCCAAAAACCCTGCTGCTGACCCCTCCTCTAGCGGGAGGTGCTACTGTCGAAATCGGTCACGCTTTCGAATAGGCTGGTAAAGCTGATCTAGAAGAAGGGCACTCCCTAGCCCACTGACCAAGGTCCCCACAAGTGAAGCATCCCTGAGAAGGCCTGCTAACCGCTGGAGGTCGGCCACCCTGAGCTGATGCTCCTGACGGAAACCCACCTCGGCCCTGACTCGGACCGGCACTAAAACCCATTAAACGGTGCTGATCACCCTCTGAGGTCTGAAACGCTTCCTAAAATAGGTGACTGGACTTCCCTGGCTGGAACCCTAAGTGAAACTGGTTCCAAGTAACTCTAGTCCTAGAACGGGGCCCACTAGCCCTACCATCCTGTCTGATCCTCTTGTCGCTGCCCCCTTGGGCCTAGCGGCGTAGTTGCTACTGCAAACCCCTTATAGTAGCTAAGATCTAGGTAAGCAAGTCCTGCACATCAGTACCCACAATTGGTGCTGGTGGTGGCTGGGCTGGTCTCGGCCCCACTAGCTGAGGAGGAATCTTTTCTGCATGAGACTCCGGCTCCGGCTCCGGCTCTGGAGTCTTCTCTCTAACGCGGCCTGGTGCCGCAGCACCCCTTCTACCTCGGGGTCGACCTCTACTACGCGAGCGAGCCATCCTGTAACAAAGTGGAACAAGTAAGATTTCAAGAAACCAACTGGACAACAATGCACGAAAAAGATACAAGGTAAGAAAACATCCTAAGGACATCCTGTAGCCTCCTGAAGATAAGTCAAAGACGTTTTCGCACAGATCCTCAAGACTCTACTGGATGTCAGTTCGGTACAAGTGAGACCAATGAACCTGGCTGTGATACCAATTTGTCATGACCCGATTTCTTAAGTCATGATGTCGCCTGCCATCCCACCAGTAGACAAGCCAAACTCCATCTTGAAAGTTAACAGTAACGGGATTAAGAGTGGAAACTAATTCTAGACCAAGCGGAAGCATACAACAAGAACACATAAAAGAACGCTAGAGTAGAATCAAACAAAAATAATATATACAAGACACCTCCAAAAATCTGGAAGTCACATGTACAAAACTTCTAACAAGAGTACAAGTTCCAAAAGGGGACCATAGAAACAACTGTCTCGAAAAAAAAGACAAGCCAAAATACATATATACATAAGGAGATAGGTAATCTCAAAACGCCATGTGCTCACCCTAGTCTCCTGAACTGACAGTTGTAGGCCCGATCTCAACGCTGATAACTAGTGCTCGGACCAGCATCACGAAAATAGATGCATAGTATAGCATGGGTACCAAAACAACTGGTACCAAGTAGGCATCATAAGTCGACTGAGCAAAAAAGGTAAAAACAGACAGACAAGATAGAATCAACAACAACAGAGGTCAATAGAATGAAAACAGAATGTAAACTAAGGATAGCTATGCTAAACCCAGCTGGGCTCCCCATAAGACCCGTTGGGCACACTCCTTTGCAAGTTTAAATAAAAACCCGAACGGACACCCATAAGCCCGATAGGTACACTGAAAAGCTAGAACTACAGCATCAAGGAACAGAACTCTAAAACCGAACAAACGATGAATACTCAACTGACCACAAGTTTGACTTCCCAAAGCAATACGCCAATCTAGCAAGCTACTTCGGAGGTATGAACCCAGCCGGTTGAGTACTGTAAAAGGGTGGGGATACGCCTACCCCTCTAAATAACCCGGTATCAAACTATCCAAATAGGCTATCACTCCGGGGGCATCGCCCAAGTCCCAACCCATACCAGCCAAGTGAGCCATTTAACAATCCGGGGGGGTTGACCCGGCCAGACGAGTGTGCCATCTACCACTCCGGGGGCCTTGACCCAGTCAAACGAGTGTGCCATCTACCACTCCGGGGGCATTGACACAGCCAGACGAGTGTACCATCTACCACTCTGGAGGCATTGACCTTGCCAGACGAGTGTGGCATCTACCACTCCGAGGGCATTGACCCAACCAGACGAGTGTGCCATCTACCACTCTGGAGGCATTCACCCAGCCAAACGAGTGTACCATCTACCATTCTGGGGGAATTGACCCAGCCAGATGAGTGTACCATTTATGTCTACTCCGTAGAGGACCTCAAATAACCCATATATCGTGGATCGCCGTTCACTCCCCACATATCCTCAACACAAAACCTGATAAAGTCAATACCAACCATACCACACCAGATTAAACATCACGGGCCGCCGCCCTCACAGGTATATCTACCAAAGGCTCCCAGCCTAACACAATTCAACCGACAATCTGCGCAACGACGACATCTTTCGGCAGCATCCCAAGAATCGCAGAGATAAGGAAGAAAGAATCGAAAGGTCCTAAAACCATGAAAACACCCATACCAAGGCTCATACTATCAGACCCAAGTCTGTTATACCAGTCTACAAAGATCTAGTTCATCTGAATCGACGACGGATACATACTCAAGTCAACCAAGTAAATGGGACTATGTCAACAATATAACAGTCTATTCTAAGGAAAAATCACAACAATCAGCCAATCATGGAGTGAAATAACCCGGTCCCACTCATGCAAAATTAGATAACCACCAACAGATAACCCACCATACAAAGAACAAACCAACCAAGTCAACAACCCAACCTATGGCGTGATACTAGGTCATAACCACCCAACAGTCAACTCCAAACTAATGAATGGGGAATAAGGGAAACAAACCTAGCCAACCACCCCAGATTCTAAAATATCAACCAGCAATTACACATTCAAGCTCAATCTAGAAGGAAGGGAAGCCGTAAGCTACCAAAAAGCCAATCACAAGCGCTCCAAGTCACTCAACCAGAGGTTTTCCCTTTCGTACGGCCTCAGTCTGCTGCCAAGCTGTCAAAAATAGAAACACAGCGTCAATACGGTCGTTTAGACACAAAAATCAATAAAATCAGAGACAGACCAATTTTGCAGTCAAATCGGCCAAAGTGGGACACGCTCTGGATTTTTTGGAATTTACTTCGTCAAAAAGTCCCAAATCTTTCCCTGAACTTGAATCCCAAAACGGATCACCCATCAGGGCTCGAATCTGCTCCAAACAGCCAACAACAACAAAAAGTAAAACTTTACACAAATAGGCCAAGAAAAAAACTTACAACACAAAATCACGGAAATAGAGGATCAGCAAACTCTAAAAGATAAAAAATCCACAAAGCCAACACAATTCCGAGAACCTTGGACTTCGAATCACCCAAAACGGAGCTCTAGAACTCGAGATATCGAAGTTTTAAAATGAAGAAGAAATCATAAATTAATCACCAAAAAGATGATGGCAGCAGCTTCGAGAAATTCACCTAAAACTATGGTTTACCAACACAATCAGATCATTCCACCACATAGCCATAATCTCCACGGTCATACAGGACTTCGAATCACTTTAATCGGAGCTCGGATGAGGGAGAAATTGCCATTTGAAAATCTGAAAGCAGAAATTTCTGGGTTATAAAACCCGAAACGGGTCGCTAAAAACAAATTCATGTCGCTAAAGGTCTGCAATAGCAACCAGATTTTTGATATTTTTTCAAAGTCTCCGAAAGGATCCTCGAAATTCGTTCGGGACCCGATGAAAATAAACCAGATATGCTACCCCACTAAATTTGATATTTCGGACTCAATGGCGTAGTAAAAATTTCCATACGAGGTCGTTTTGGCAAAATGTGTATCCCACACCAAATGAGTCATTTAAGCCAACTTCTACCGAGGGCTTGAAAATTAGGTTGGAAATTCTCAAAAGGTCGTTCTAGACCAAACTCGGCATTCTTGAACTAACTGTGATGTCAGAATCTCCATCTGAGTGCGTTCTCCAAGAATGTTAACCAAAGTCAACCTTAAACCAAATTTCAAAGGCTAAAGAGCTAACTGGCCCCAAAATTACACCGAAAACCCCGGGACTCGGGCAAACCATGCTTCTAGCCTAATTTGGCCGCTCCAGAGCTGATGGAGCCGTGAGAATTCTCATATGAGGTCGTTTACCTGAAGTTATGACCGAAATCAACTTTTCAAGGTTCAAAAGCTCCAAAATAGTGAAACAAGCATAAAACCCAAACGAACGACCAGACAACTGAATAGTTAGTGCCAGCAAGTCATAAATGACTTGGGGTCGCTACAGGAACGCTCTAAATGACAGACACAAGGCATTAACCAGAAATGACCTAGAGGGTCATTACAAGACCTGTTGGAGGAAAGGGCTCCAATGGTGAATGCTAACATACCTTAACAAAGCCCACAAGAAGTTGTTAGAAATCAAAGGCCTTTAATGGAGGATCCTAGACCTTCTTCTACCTTTAAAATTGAAAGGACTTTTCTAGAGAGATATATTTGAGAGAGGGGAATTTGGGAATTATTTAGAATGAGTAAAAATTAGGCTTAGAAAGCTTATATAGGGTCTAAGTTAAGAGCATAACCGCCTTTGATTAGGAATTAGATATTTAGGGAAAATACCAAAAAGCCCTTAATTAATAACTGTCAGGACCCATCGATGGTCGGGACCTACGGTTCGTAAGTCGTCCGACGGACCGTCCTGTTCCTTCGTCGATTTGTTAAGAGATTGTCAACCTAGGCTTTCCAACGACGACACCTATGTATGGCTCATAGGTCAAACGATGGACCGTACATGGCAACCATAGGTCAGGACTTACAACTTAAAAATTTGACTAAGTCTGGAGAGGACCTACGAGCCTTAACTATGACTCATTCATTGAACGACGGGCTGTACTGGCAATCCGTGGTTGGTGTTCTGAAACTTGAAATTTTGAAAACTTGGGCTTGCCACTTACGGTTCCCACCTACGGCCCATAAGTCAACCAATGAACCGTAGGTGGCTTCCGTCGTTACTGGCAGTAATCGAGAAAACTAAAAAAATTTCCACCCTCGAATCTGGGGTATTACATTATCTCTCCCTTGGAAACATTCGTCCTCGAATGAGAATCAATAAATCTTAAGGAGGGTAAGAACAAGAATTGACAACCCAACCTAGAATGCAATCACATAAATACACATATCCGAGAAGGAAACATCAACTCCAAGCTAAAGCATGTTCAACACATCATTTCCCAAAGGCTTTATGAAACTCATATTCAATGCACATAATCATAGAGAAATCAATCAAGTTAACTCATTTGCGCAACATTTAGATTTTTCATGAACACGCATATATTACGAATCATGAGAGTATCTAAGACACATGAGTCCAAGAGAATGAACCATGAGGAACTAGATACCTCAAGCTAGAGTAGGATCGGAGGGAAAGAGATGAGGATATCGGGACATCATACCGGGCTCGGCCTCCCAAGTAACACCCTCAACTAATTGATTCCTCCAAAGAACTTTCACCTAAGAAACTTCTTTATTTCTTAACTTTTTGACTTGTCGGTCCAAAATCTCAACCAGGACATCTTCATAGGAAAGACTATCCTTTATGCCAAGATTCTCCAATGTCACTATAGACGTCGGATCGCCAACACATTTCTTCAACAATGAGACATGGAAAACCGGATGTACCGATGCCAAATCATTAGGCAAATCAAGTTCATAAACAACTTTACCAAAATGTCTCACAATCTGATATCGGCCTACATAACGGAGACTTAGCTTCCCTTTCTTCCCAAATCTCATTACACCCTTCATGGGTGAAATTTTCAAGTAAACCCAATCATTTACATCAAATTCTAAATTTCTCCTTCTAACATCGGCATAGGACTTTTGTCGACTTTGGGCTGTTTTCAACATTTCTCTAATAAGTCAAACTTTCTCCATAGCCTCATGCACTAACTCGGGTACTATCAAAGAAACTTCACCAACTTCAAACCAACCTATAGGAGATCTACACCTCCTACCATAGAGAGCTTCAAATGGAGCCATGCCAATACTAGAATGGTAGATATTGTTATAAGCAAACTCAATCACAGGTAAATGATCATCCTAATTACCCTTGAAATCGATTGCACAAGCTCTCAACATATCTTCCAAAGTTTTGATAGTACGCTCCGCTTGCCCATCGGTTTGAGGATGAAAGGCTGTGCTAAGCTTAACCTGAGTACCAAGACCCTTTTGGAAAGATTTCAAAAATTGAGAAGTAAATTGTGCACCGTGATCGGAGATAATGGATAAAGGAACTCTATGCAACCTAACTATGTCTCTCAAGTACAATTTAGTATAATCCTCTACCGAATAAGAAACCTTGACGGAAATGAAATGGGCTGATTTCGTCATACGATCCACAATAACGCAAATCGAGTCATATTGTCGCCGGGTGCATGGTAAACCAACAATGAAGTCCATATTCACATCTTCCCACTTCCAAGTTGGAATACTAATATCTTGGGTCAAACCTCCCGGCTTTTGTTGCTCAACATTCACTTGTTGACAATTAGGACATTCAGCCACAAACTCCGCAATATCTTTCTTCATCCCATTCCACCAATAGACCTCCCGCAAATCACGGTACATCTTTTGTAGCTCCGGGGTGAATGAAATATCGAGAGCTATGGGCTTCCGATAAAATTTGTCCTCTTAAGTCATCTACATCGGGAACACACAAACGACCTTGATACCGAAGTACACCATCTCCCCCTTAGGAGAAAGCCTCAATGGACTTTTTGAGAACCGCTTCCTTCAACTCGACCAAATTAGGATCAAGATCTTGTTTAGCCTTCACATCTTGCACAAAGGATGATTCGGAACCATTATGGACCATAACACCACATTTAGAGGAATCCACCAACTGCACACCCATGTGGGCCTACCTATGAACATCGTGAACCAACTCATTCTTACCATCCTCAAAATGAGCAATACTACCCATAGATAACCGACTAAGAGCATCCACCACCACATTAGCCTTGCCAGGGTGATAGAGGACACTCATGTCATAGTCTTGTAACAACTCAAGCCACCTCCTTTGGTGAAGATTTAGATCTTTTTGTTTAAACACTTATTGCAAACTCGTATGGTCGGTGAAGACGTCAACATGCACACCATAGAAGTAATGCCTCCAAATCTTTAAAGCAAACACTACCGCCGCTAATTCTAAATCATGAGTAGGATAGTTCTTTTCATGCACCTTAAGTTGCCTTGATGCATAAGCAATGACTTTGCTGTTTTGCATAAGAACACATTCCAGCACAATTCCCGAGGCATCACAATAACCAACAAAACCATCGGACCCTTCCGGTAAAGTCAATATCGTAGACGAAGTAAGTCTATCTTTCAACTCTTGAAAACTCTTCTCACATGCTTCAAACCAAGTGAACTTAACCTTCTTTTGAGTCAAAGCCGTCAATGGGGAACCAATCGAAGAAAACTCTTCAACAAACCTCCTATGATAACCGGCGAGACCCAAGAAACTACGAATATTCGAAGGTGATAGAGGTCTAGGCCAATTTCTAACCACATCCGTCTTCTTAGGATCTACCTCAATACCTTTACCGGAGACAATGTGACCAAGAAAAGCCACGGACCTTAGCCAAAACTCACATTTACTAAACTTTGTAAAGAGTTGTTGGTCCTTGAGTACTTGTAATACAATCCTAAAATGATCGGCATACTCACCCTCACTCCTTGAGCAAATCAATATATCATCAATAAACACAATAACAAACATATTAAGATACTGTCTAACCACCCTATTCATCAAGTCCATAAATGTGGCCAAAGCATTTGTCAACCCAAATGACATCACTAGGAATTCATAGTGGCCATATCTAGTCCGAAAAACCATTTTCGGAATATCATCTTCCTTTACTCTCAATTGGTGATAGCCCAAACGAAGGTCGATCTTAGAGAACTAACTAGCCCCTTGAAGTTGATCAAACAAATCATCAATTCTTGGAATAGGATACTTGTTCTTAATAGTAACCTTGTTCAATTGGCGGTAGTCAATGCACATACGAAGTGAACCATGTTTCTTTCTTACAAACAAGACCGGAGCACCCCATGGAGAAATACTTGGTCGGATGAAGCCCATATCCAACAAGTCTTTCAATTGCTCCTTTAGTTCCGTAAGTTCCATCAGAGCCATTCTATAAAGAGGAATAGAGATCGGTTGCGTATCCGAGAGAAGGTCAATACTGAAGTCTATTTCCCTTTCGGGAGAAATACTAGACAAATCATCGGGAAACACTTCCGAAAACTCATTAACAACGGGGACCGACTCAAGAGTAGGGATTTCAGAATCTATATCACTCACCCTAACAAGATGGTATATGCAACCCTTGGAAATCATCTTTCTAGCCTTAAGACAAGAAACAAACTAACCTCTAACCATAGAATTTCCCCCCTTCCACTCTAGGATAGGCTCATTTTGAAATTGAAACTTGACAATTCGGGTCCTACAATCAACAAAAGCATAACAAGAGCGCAACCAATCCATCCCAAGAATAACATCGAAATCTAAGATATCAAACTCTACAAGATCAATATGAGTGACTCTATGAGATAAAGAGAGAGGGCAATTTCTATAGACTCTCTTAGCCATAATAGACTCACCAATCAGAGTAGAGACATGAAAAGGATCTAGCAACACTCAGGAACGACATCAAACCTCATAGCCAAATATGGCGTCACAAAAGACAAGGTAGCACCGAGATCAAGTAAAGTATAAACATCAAAGTGAAAGACTTTCAACATATCGGTAACCACATCGGGAGAATCCTCTTGCTCATGACGAGCCTGAAGTGCATAAAACCGGTTTTTCTTTTCATTTCCACTAGAACTTGATGGATTTTGAGGTTGAGTGTGTCGACGGTTATCCCCTTCATTCTTAGCTACTATGGGGCAATCCCTTATCTTGTGATCCATCTTGCCACAACCAAAGCATGCATTAGAACCAGCTAGACACTTGCCCTCATGCTTCTTCCCACACTTAGCACAAATAGTCAATGAAGAGCCACCACCATTTCCTCCTTGAGGCTTAGGGTTAGACACCCTATCTTTGTTGGACTTGGGAGGAGCATTGGAGGAACCTTAATCGGAAAACCTATGTCGAAATCCAGAGCGGGACCTTGAATGTGAAAAGTTACCATCATAGGTCCTAGCCCTCTTTGTCTCTCTAGACATTTCCTTGAGCTTTTTCTCTTCTATTTGTTGAGCATACACTATGAGGCGAGAAATATCCATGTCGTTGACAAGCATAGTGGTGCAGCACTCTTTAACCGACATTTCGGACACTATCGAGAAAAACTTACTCACTCTTGCCCTAGGATCAACAACAATGGAAGGAGCATATCGGGACAATTCTGTGAACCTCAAAGCATACTCTTTCACACTCATGCTTCCTTGATGGAGGTTGATAAATTCAAACACCCTTTCCTCCCTCATCTCAAGGGGAAAGAACCTACCAAGGAAAGCAACCTTGAATTTCTCCCAATCAAGAGGACCCTCATTAACTGCCCTCTCACTCTTCCATTGGTTGAACCAAACTTGAGCAGCACCCTTGAGTTGATAAGCGGCCAACTCCGACTTTTTCTCCGATATTACCCCCATGATCATCAATACCTTGTACACTTCATCTATGAATTCTTGAGGATCTTTCTCCACCGTAGAACCATAGAACTCAAGAGGGTTCATCCTTGTAAAGTCTCTTACCCTAGATGCCGCCATACCCACATTTGGGTTCACGGGAGCCACAACCACTCTATTGTCTTGATCCATCACAGCTTGGGCCAATACATGGAAAGCAGCCCTAAACTCCGCATTGGATACTTCTTCGGCCAAAGGGTCTACCGGAACTTGTGGAGCTTGGGGAGGAGCTTGTTGACCCTAATTCTCTCCCGCATTTCTCCTAGCATAAGCTTTTCGGGTAGCCATATCCTGAAATGCGTAGGATAGGGATTAGGAGAGAGACATATAGAGTTAAACATTATGGCATGACTTAGCAGTAATGAAAGAAGTGAAGTTTCTTAAACGTCTTATAGCCTCTCATTCATAAATGTGGTGCGCTTCACACTCATGAACAAGACTCTACTCAACGTGTCTTATGAGACATCCTACGATCTTTCTAAAACCTTGCGCTCTGAATACCAAGTTTGTCACGACCCAAGGTACCCCCTAGACATGACATGGCGTACAAGACCACGAAAGGCCTCATACAAGCTACTTAGCATACATACATACAAGATCATAAATATTAAGAGTTCAATGACAATATCAAATCAAAGCTTTTAAGAAAAATAGCGGAAGTCTACATCTCATGTCTCAAGCCAATCTAACCATAAGAAAGAGAATAAAGTTTGGGACGTAACCCAATACAATGTCAAAAGAAAGAACAACTAGGCTATGTCCTCGGATGGATGAGGACTCACCGAGTCTTCACAATTCTTCTACTAAGCTCTAGCCACGAGTGGATGGAGAATCGCCACGCCCTACATAAACAAGTCAATGTAGGCAAGAGTATGCGTTACTAGAATCAAGTACCAAGTATGATAGCAATGCACGAAATCATTTAAAACATGCTAAAATTGGAAATTCTCATAATATGCAATGACCAAGCTAAACATGATAAGGGTTAGAAAACATAAAACATAAACCATGGTCAAAGCAAGTTAAACATCTTTACTTCACTTGAGAACATCATAACAACACTTATGTTCATTAGTTATGGGGAATAGCCTTAACCGACATATAAGACCATGTGAGCTATCAACATGGAATCCGGTGTATAACCTCACACCGATAGGGCCATCCTACTTGCCAAGGTAGGACCCTTTACTTAACATATAGCTTTAGTGGATCCACTAGCTAGTGTCTATCATAAACCATCATCCTATGGTGGTATATAGTTTATGGGACATGGGTAATCGCCACTTGTCCACTCAGTGCTATGCATAATTCCCACAGATTAGAAATAGTTAAATTATCATAAGTAGACATGGGTAGTCACCTCTTGTCTATCATTAGTCATAAGTTCATCAGTAGTAGACATGGGTGATCGCCTCTTGTCTACATTAGGGAACATGGGTGATCACCTCTTGTCCCTTAATTAGAATAACTCCTTACTCATCAATTCAATGTTAGTTGAGCAATCCTTTCAACAAGTTATGAATTATTACATGTGAGAAAACCTTTCATATTCAACAATATCATCAACATATTATATACTTTGGTACTTCAATCTCAAAGCACCCTTAATTCATCATTAACTTCATATGAGACATGCATAATTTCATAAAACATAATCTTTACATAGTTCATCATGCTCATAATTTGCAAATTATGGGGTTCACATAGGTTCATGAGAATCTCTCTTAATTCATGCAAACTCATGGTTAAAAAGCCATAGACATGTCAATTTGACCATAATTGAAGGAACCCACATAATAGAGTAAAATCATAGATTTTGATTGAACATGCTTGATTTCATAAAACCATCTTTAGGTCATTTACAATCTCATTCATGAAAAGAATTAGCTTAGGAATCATATATCATGCATGGATTCATAGAGATTTCACATAATTTATCACTTCATAATCCAACCCACCAATCGAAGCATAGATTTTGGTATTTTTCGGGAAATAGAATGGGTTCATCCAATTTCTACATCAAATCAAATAAATTATGCTAATTCGTGCACTAAATTACTTATCACGCTAGATCGTGCACTAGGAATCATAAAATCAACAATTGGAAATCATAATTGAAGAACCCATAAGAATTGATCAAAACCCTAACTTAATTGGGGGAATTTGAACCTTGAAAATTGAAGAGGACTAGGGACCCATTGGAGGAAAGGGCTCCAATGGTGAATGCTAACATAACTCAACAAAGCCCACAAGAAGTTGTTAGAAATCAATGGCCTTTAATGGAGGATCCTAGACCTTCTTCTTTCTTGAAAATTGAGAGGACTTTTCTAGAGAGAGAAATATTTGAGAGAGGGGAATTTGGGAATGATTTAGAATGAGTAAAAATTAGGCTTAGGAAGCTTATGTAGGGTCTGAGTTAAGAGCATAACCGCCTTTGATTAGGAATTAGATTTTTAGATAAAAGACCAAAAAGCCCTTAGTTAATAATTGTCGGGACCCATCAACAGTCGGGACCTACGGTCCGTTAGTCGTCCGACGGACCGTCCTGTTCCTTCGTCAATTGGTTAAGAGACTGTCAACCTAGGCCTTCCAACGAGGACACCCATGTACGGCTCATTGGTCAAACGACGGACCGTACATGGCAACCGTAGGTTAGGACTTGCAGCTTAAAAATTTTACTAAGTCTTGAAGAGACCTACAAACCCTAACTACGACTCATTTATTGAACGATGGGATTTCCTGGCAGGCCATCGTTGGGGTTCTGAAACATGACATTTTGTAAACTTGGGCTTGCCACTTATGGTTCCCACCTACGGCCCATAAGTCAACCGATGAACCGTAGGTGGCTTTCGTCGTAACTGGTAGTATCCGAGAAAACTCAAAAATTTTCTACCCTCGAATCTGGGGTATTAAAACAACAATTACCATTCATGTATTTAGATGGACCCATTTGAGGCGTTATTCACATATGGTGTAGATCTCTGATCGATTTTTATGATTCGGTTGAGATGGACTCTTTGTATACATATTTTCTTAGGGATGCGATGAAGAAGGTCCGTATGATTTAGGATAAATTGTTGATAGCCCAAAATCGACAGAAGAGATATGGTGATCGGAGAGTTCGAGCCTTAATGTGTATGGAGGGTGATCATATTTTTCTCCGAGTATCACCCATGAAGGTATGATGAGATTCGTAAAGAAGGGCAAGCTTAGCCCTAGATTCATTGGAAATTTTGAGAATTTGAGCCAAGTGGGAGAGGTGGCCTATAAGTTGACCTTGCCACCTAGCTTGTCAGTAGTGCATCCTACGTTTCATGTCTCCATTCTTTGAAAGTATGTGCCGGATGAGTCCCATGTGCTTTCTCTTGATTCAAAGGTGTTGGGTCCAGACTTATCATTTGAAGAGGAGCCTATATCTAGCTTGGATAGACAGGTCTGAAAGCCTAGAACCAAGGAGATTGCTTCAGTGAAGGTGCAGTGGAAGCACAATTCAGTTGGTGAGGTGACTTGGGAGATAAAGTCACATATACGTGCCAAATATCCTCATCTATTTGAGGCTTGAGGTATTGTATTTTGCTTTATATTCGAGGACAAACATGGATTTTAGTGGTTGATAATATAACCGAGTTGGTCATTTTTTGAAATCTTTGTAAAATTACTGTTTTGTCCCCCCATTATTGACTTGGATTTATTCTTGATTAAGTTTTGAAAGTTGGTTTCAAGCTTTGAGTAAAAAGTTGAGAATTTGTATAAGTTTTGATTTTGAAAGGCTTAAGTTGCTTAAAAGTCATTTTCGGAGTCTTTTGGATTTCGAGTGTCGGAATAGAATTTTGTTGATTCCATAAGTCTCAGAATGTGAATTATGGTCTAAGAGAGTTGTCGTTTTCAGATTCATAGTTGTTTTGATGGTTTGAGGTCCTAAGTAAAAATCATTGAGATTTTAGCTTTTTGCTCGACTTTGATCAACATTTGGGGTTCGAATAATCAGATCGAAATTCTGATAGTTCTATAGGATTCGGGAAATGATTTTAGGCCTAGATGAGGTCTTGATTGAATTTTTAGAGGTTTCGAGCTTGATTTATCCTCTTTAGGTATTATGTTCATTTCTTGTGACTTTCATGAGTTTCGGGTCAAAGAGACCTCAGAGTCATGTTTCAATTGTTCCATTGTGTCCGGAACGTCTAGTATAGTCAATCTGCATATATGGTTTATGTGTAAAGGGTCCGAACGAATCCCGAGGGTTCTTTTGATCATTTTTGAGTTGGCTATTTTTTCTATAATCTGCTACCCCTCACGATCATGATAGGGTGTTCGCTTTCGCAAAGGTCACAATTGTGAGGCCCTGATCGGGAAAGCGAAGGAGGTGGAAGTCCAGACCTTCATGATCACGAAGGCCTTGTTCGTGATTGCAACCTTCACAAAAGTGAAGGCCCATTTGTGAAAGCGAAGGACGAATTATTTTTGGGGTTCGCTTCTGCAAACTAGTGGTCATTTTTGACAAATCAGAGAGAGTTTTGGACCTCTAAATTTTTGGGTTTTAGCTACATTTTCCTTTATTGAGCTTGGTAAAACCCTTGGGAACGATTTTGAAGATATTTCTTGTGCTATATCATTTGGGTAAGCTTTTGTGACCCTAAAACTTCATTTCTCTTTTGATTATTTATGGATTTTAACATCAAAACTTGGGATTTTGATTGGCAAATGGCAAGGTTTTTCAAGAACTTGAGTTCTAAACTAAAATAGTAACTGTGAACTGATTTTTATCCAGTTTTCGAAATGGTTTTCACGAATGAATTCTAAATGCCTTGGGTAGTATTTTCAAGTAAAGATTTTCTAATTCAAACCTCATTTCCGGAATTGTGTTTTTGAATTGATTTACCATTTTTCATATATATCAATTGGGATTTGTTATTTTTCGGAGTCTTATTGTGATTACTTAGTTAAAACTAGATTGTGGGCCATTGGATAGCATCTGAAAGGGGAAGACTCAAGTCTTGAATTGATTAATTGATTGCATTAAGGCAAGTGATCTCTTAAACTTTGTACCCTAGTAGAATCATCTATTTCCCTTAATTGTGTTTGTTGGGTAGTAATGTGATTGAGGTGAAGGGTTCATTGTTCCACTTGATTAATCTTAATGAATAAAAATGGGGTTAATGAAACGGCAATGTGTTGATCATAAATGCTTTGTGAATTGCCTTATCGTGGCCCCCATTTGATTAATTAATGAAATGCCTTGATGGCATGAATGTGGACTTGAATTGCTTGAATTGTTATCTCTTCCTTATGGTGTGAAATTGTTTATTTGCATTGATTGTTGTACAGTGTGATGACACAATTTATAAAAAGCCACATTTTCCATTTTTGAGCTTCGTAAAATCGTTGGAGACTATTTTGAAGAGATTTCTTGTGCTAAATCATTTGGGTAAGCTTTTGTGACCACAAAACTTCATTAAAACTTCATTTCTCTTTTGATTATTTATGGATTTTAACATCAAAAATTAGGATTTTGATTGGGAAATGGCAAGGTTTTTCAGGAACATTAGTTCTAAACTAAAATAGTGATTGTGAACTGATTTTTATCCCTTTTTCGAAATGGTTTTCACTAATGAGTTCTAAATGCCTTGGGTAATATTTTCAAGTAAAGTTTTTTGGATTTTGGGGTTTTAGCCACATTTTCCATTTTTGATCTTTGTAAAACCCTTGGAGACAATTTTAAAGAGATTTCTTCTGCTAAATAATTTGAGTAAGCTTTTGTGATCCTAATACTTTATTTCCCTTTTGATTTTTATGGATTTTAATATCAAAACTTGTGATTTTGATTGGAAAATGGTAAGGTTTTTCAAGAACTTGAGTTCTAAACTAAAATAGAGATTGTGAATTGATTTTTATCCCTTTTTCGAAATGGTTTTCACCAATGAGTTCCACATGCCTTGGGTAGTATTTTTAAGTAATGATTTTCACATTTAAACATAATTTCCAAAATAGGGTTTTTGAGTTGATTGACCCATTTTTCATATGTATGAATTGGGAGTTGTTATTTTCCAGAGTCTCATTGTGATTACTTAGTTGAAACAAGATTGTGGGCCATTGGATAGCATTCAAAAGGGACTACTCAAGTCTTGGATGGAGTAATTGATTGCATTAAGGCAAGTGATCTCTTAAACTTTTTACCCTAGTAGAATCGTCTATTTTCCTTAATTGTGTGTGTTGTGAGTAATGGGATTGAGTTGAAAGGTTCATTGTTCAACTTGATTAATCTTAATGAATAAAAATGGGATTAATGAAACGGCAATGTGTTGATCATAAATGCTACGTGAATTGCCTTGTTGTGGCCCCTATTTAATTGACTAATGAAATGCCTTGATGGCATGAATGTGGACTTGAATTGCTTGAATTGGTGTCTCTTCCTTATGGTATGAAATTTATTATTTGCATTGATTCTTATACACTGTGATGAGATATGTGATATAAAATCGAAGGGAAATGATTCTTACCAGAGATGTGATATAAAGCCGAAGGGAAATGGTTCCAGCTAGTATGAAGGGAAATGGTTCTTTCTAGTGATGTGATATAAAGCTGATGGGAAATGGTTCGGGCTAGTGAAATGATATAAAGCCGAAGGGAATTGGTTCTAACTAGTAAAATGATATAAAGACGAAGGTAAATGGTTCTTGCATATGATGTGATATATAGCCTATGGGAAATGGTTCTGGTTAGTGATGTGATATAAAGCCGATGGAAAATTGTTCCAGCTAGTGTTATTGTACCGAAGGGAAATGGTTTCGGCAAGAGTTAATTAATGTGATTTAATGCCTTTTGATACTTGTGATTTATCTACTTGTTAATTATGATTGATCTACTTTTTACTTCTGAGTTGGTATACTTGATATGTGTGGATTGTTGAACTGTGACTATTGAATGGTATGGTTAAGCCTTGTGAACTGTGAGTTGTGAAATTATTTAGGTTGGGCAACTTTCTATGTAGGTTGTAGTTTGAGGAGTTTCGGTTGGGATGAAAGGAGTACTTGATTGCTAGCTAGTTTTCCTTATTTAATAGGTTATTTGCTGAGTACCGTGTCATTTGGTACTCACTCCATGCTTCTACACTTGTGTAGGTTCCGAGCCTGGTATTGTGTGATCGCTCTTTTTCTCCTAATTATGTGTCTTGTTGAAGGACTTTGAGAGGTAATGGTTTTCGTTCTGGGCTCTCTTTTCCTTTATGTTATGCTTTGTTCTTTTGAGAAACAAAGACATTGAGACTTGTAATTATCTTTCATTTCTGTACTTTATGGTTTAGTGGCTTGTACACATGACTACGAGGTTTTAGGAATAGTAGAATGAATAAGGTTTCCGCTTGTATCTTGTTATTGTTTTATCTTTCTGCATTTTCTTTCATTTTGTTGGGTTGAGGCTGACTTGTCTTTGTTGGGATAGACAAGTGCCAACACGTCCATTTTTGGGTCGTGATATCATTTCAGATAGAGGAACACAGTTTACTTCTAAATTATGGGGAAAATTACACAAAGAGTTAGGCATCAAACTCACTTTCAACGAAATTTTTTATCCTTAAATAGATGATCAGTCGGAGAGAACGATTCAAGTGTTGGATGACATATTGAGAGCCTATGTGATTGATTTCGGATGCCATTGAGATCAGTTTTTGTTGTTCTGTGAATTCTCATATAACAACAGTTATATCGACATGGCACCATTCGAGGCACTTTATGGGAGACGATGTAGAACACACATAAGGTGATTTGAAGCCTTTAGGCATTGACATGGAAAGGAAGCTCAAGAAAAGGTGAGAGGTATCAAAACCAAGTTGTTGGCAGCCCAAAGCAGACAAATTGAGTATTTAGATAGCAAAGTTAAGGACATGTCATTTCAGGTATGTGAACAGGTTCTATTAAAAGTATCATCGATGAAAGAAGTGATGAGGCTTGGAAAGAAGGGTATGCTGTCACGACCTAAAGTACCTCCTAGACGTGACATGGCGTACAAGACACTTAGCATACATAAATACAAGATCATAGAATTTAAAGAGTTTAAGAGGCAATTTAATATCAAGCTTTTAAGAAAAAAGCGGAAGTCTACATCAAATGTCTCAAAGCCATCTAACATAAGAATGAGAAATAAAGTTGGGACGTAACCCTATACAATGCCAAAGCAAAGGAACATAAAAGTAAGAACAACAAGGCTATGTCCTCGAATGCATGAGGACTCACAAAGTCTTCTGAAACCCTTCTACTAAGTTCCAGCCACGAATAGATGGAGAATCGCCAAGCCCTACATCATGAGACAATGTAGGGAAAAAGTATGTGTTAGTACGAGAAATGTACTAAGTATGATAGCAATGCACAAAATCATATAAACATGCTAAAACCAGACATTTTCATGACATGCAAGGACTATGCTAAAACATGAAAAAGGTTAGTAACACAAATCATAAACCATGGTCAAAGCAAGCTAAACATCTTTACTTTACTTGAGAAATGTCTTAAAAGCACTTTAGTGCTTTGTTTGTGGGAAGTAACCTTAACCGACATGTAAGACCATGTGAGCTATCAACATGGAATCCAGTGTCTAACCCTACACCGATAGGGCCATCCTACTTGCCAAGGTAGGACCTTTTACTTAACATATAGCTTACGTGGATCCACTAGCTAGTGTCTATCATAAACCATCATCCTATGGTGGCACATAGTTTATGGGACATAGGTAATCACCACTTGTCCAGTTGGTGCTAAGCATAATTCCCACGGATTAGACACAGTTCAATTATCATAAGTAGACATTGGTAATCGCCTCTTGTCTATCATTAGTCATAAGTTCATTATTAGTAGACATGGGTGATCGCCTCTTGTCTACATTAGAGAACATGGGTGATCACCTCTTGTCCCTTCATTAGAATAGCTCCTTAATCATCGATTCAAATTTAGTTGAGCAAGCCTTTCAACGAGTTATGAATCATTACATGTGAGAAAGCTTTTCACATTCATGGGTAGAGTAATATATGAGAATTCCTTTCACAACTCAACAACAACGTCCACATATCATAAACTTTGATGCTTCAATCTCAAAGCACCCTTAATTCATCGTTAACTTCATAAGAGACATACATGATTTCATAAACTTCATCTTTACATAGTTCATCATGCTCATAACTTACAAATAATAGAGTTTGGATGGGTTCATGCGAATTCCTCTTAAATCATGCAATTCAATGCAAACTCATGCTTAGAAAACCATAAACAAGGCAATTTGATCATAATTGAAGGAACCCACATGATAGAGGAAAATCATAGTTTTTGATTGAACATGCTTACTTTCATAAAATCATCCTTAGGTCATTCATAATTTCATCATGGAAAGTCTTAGCTTAGGAATCATAATTCATACATAGGTTCATATAGACTTCATGAAATTCATGTCCAATTCAACCCATCAACACATTCATAATTTTGAAATTGGGGAAGAAGGCATTGGTTCATGGGGATTCATCTAAATTGTTGAAATTCAACTCAATTTATACTTCAAAGTTCATAAACTAATCAATTGAAGCAACTTTGCAAAGAACCCATGACATGGAAGAAAACCCTTAATTCAATTGGGAATTTCTAACTTGAAAATTAGAGATTTTAGGGATTCCTTGGAGGAAAGGGCTCCATGGATGAAGACTATCATACCTTAGTGTTCAATTTCCTTAAGCAATTGGTGAAGAAAAGCTTGATTTCTTGAACCCTAGCTTGTCCTCTTCTTCTTCTTCTTCTAACTTCTAGAGAGAGAAATATTTGAGGGAGAAGAGTTTTGGGGAAAATTGTAAAGTGATTTGGAAGGGTAAATTTTAGGATTAAAAAGGCTTATATATTGTTAGGAATAGTAAGGAACCGACCTTAGTTGATAAATAAGTCATTGGGTGAAAAGGCATAAAGCCCCTCTTAAAATTAATTGTTGGACCCTATCGATGGCTTGACCTATAGTCTGTAGGTCCAACCAAGGACCGTACTAGTCAACCATCATTGGGTTCAGAGAATGTTAACTTGGACCCTACAATGATGGGTCCCCACCTATGGCTCGTACCAAGATTGACGAGCCGTCTTGGCAAGTCGTCGTTGAGGTTCTGAAACTTGACATTTTGAGATCATTAACCTGCCACCCATGGTTCCCACCTACGGCCCGTAAGTCAACCTATGATTCGTAGGTGGCCTCCGTCGTTACTGGCACCAACCTAGAAATTAGAAATTTTCCACCCTTTCGAATCTGGGGTATTACATTATCTCCCCCTTGGGAACATTAATCCTCGAATGAGAGTCAAGACATCATGAGGAAGGTAGAAACAAGAGCTAACAACCAAATCAAGAATGCAATCACATAAAGGCACATATCCGAGGAGGAAACATCATCTCCAAGCTAAGGCATGTTTAAAACATCATTTCATAAAGGCTTAATGCAATTCACACTCAAATGCACATAATCATAGGGAAATCAATCAAGCTAGCTCATTCCTCAAGATTTAGACTCTTCATGAACATGCATAAACAAGGAATCATGGGAGCAACGATGAACATGAAACCAAAAGAATGAACCATGAAGAACTAGGTACCTCAAGGTAAAGTAGGATCGGAGGGAAAGAGATGAAGATAGCAGGACATCATATAGGCCTCGGTCTACCAAGTAGCACCCTCAACTAATTGATTCCTCCAAAGAACCTTCACGGAAGAAACTTCTCTATTTCTTAACTTTCAGACTTGCCGGTCTAAAATCTCAACCGAAACTTCTTCATAGGAAAGATTATCCTTTATGTCAAGATTCTCTAATGGCACTATAGATGTCAGATCACCAACACATTTCATCAACAAGGAGACATGGAAAACCGGATGCAGTGATGCCAAATCATTAGGCAAATCAAGTTCATAAGCAACTTTAGCAACACGTCTCAAAATTTGATATAGTCCTACATAACGGGGCCTAAGTTTCCCTTTCTTCCCGAATGTCATTACACCCTTCATGGGTGAAATTTTCAAGTAAACCCAATCATCAATATCAAATTCTAAATCTCTCCTTCTAACATCGGCATAGGACTTTTGTCGACTTTGATTCATTTTCAACCTTTCTCTAATAAGCCAAACTTTCCCCATAGCCTCATGTACCAACTCAGGACCTATCAAAGCAACTTCACAAACTTCAAACCAACCTATAGGAGATCTACACCTCCTACCATAGAGAGCCTCAAATGGAGCCATACCAATACTGGAATGGTAGCTATTATTATAAGCGAATTCAATCAAAGGAAAATGATCATCCCAATTACCCTTGAAATCAATCACACAAGCTCTCAACATATCTTCCAAAGTTTGGATAGTATGCTCCGCTTGGCCATCGGTTTGAGGATGAAAGGCTGCAATAAGCTTAACACGAATACCAAGACCCTTTTAAAAAGACTTCCAAAATTGAGAGGTAAATTATGCACCACGATCGGAGATAATGAATAAAGGCACTCCATGCAACCTAACAATTTCTCTCAAGTACAACTTAGCATAATCATTTGCCGAATAAGAAACCTTGACGGGAATGAAATGAGTTGATTTCGTCATATGATCCACAATTACCCAAATCGAATGATATTGCCGCCGGGTGATGGTAAACCAACAATAAAGTCTATATTCAAATCTTTCCACTTCCAAGTAGGAATACTAATATCTTGGGAAAAACCTCCCGGCTTTTGATGCACAACTTTCACTTGTTGACAATTAGGACACTTAGCCACATATTCCGCAATATCCTTCTTCATCCCATTCCATTAATAGACCTCACAAAAATTACGGTACATCTTGGTAGCTTTCGGGTTAATGGAATATTGAGAACCATGGGCTTCCGACAAAATTTGTCCTCTTAGGTCATGTACATCGGGAACACATAACGACCTTCATATCGAAGCACACCATCTCCCCCTTGGGAGAAATCCTCAACGGACTTCTTGAGTACCGCTTCCTTCAACTCAACCAAATTAGGATCAAGATCTTGCTTAGTCTACACATTGGACACAAAGGACGATTCCGAACCATTGTGAATCATAACACCACTCTCACTAGAATCAATCAACCGAACACCTAATTAGGCCAAACTATAAACATCACGAACCAACTCTTTCTTACCATCCTCAACATGAGCAACACTATCCATAGACAACTGGCTAAGAGCATCCACCACCACATTCACCTTGCCGGGGTGATAGAGAACACTTATGTTATAGTCCTTTAAAATATCAAGCCACCTCCTTTGGCGAAGATTTAGATCTTTTTGTTTGAACACATATTGCAAACTTTTATGGTCGGTAAAGACATCAACATGCACACCATACAAATAATGTTTCCAAATCTTTGAAGCAAACACAACTGCCGCTAATTCTAAATCATGAGTAGGATAGTTCTTTTTATGAATCTTCAGTGCCTCGAAGCATAAGCAATGGCTTTTCTATTTTGCATAAGAACACACCCTAAGCCATTTCTTGAGGCTTCACAATAAACCACAAATCCATCGGATCCTTCCACTAAGGTCAACACCGTAGCCGAGGTAAGTCTATCTTTCAACTCTTGAAAACTCTTCTAACACGCTTCAGACCATACAAACATAGCTTTCTTTTGGTCAAAGCCATCAATGGGGAAGCAATAAAAGATAACCCTTCAACAAATCTCCTATAATAACCGGCTAAACCCAAGAGACTTTGAATATCTGAAGGTAATAGAGGTCTAGGCCAATTCTTAACCGCATCCGTCTTCTTAGGATCTACCTCAATACCTTTACCGGAGACAATGTGACCAAGAAAAGTCACGGACCTTAGCCAAAACTCACATTTACTAAACTTCGCAAAGAGTTATTGGTCCTTGAGGACTTGCAATACAATCCTCAAATTATCGGCATGCTCACCCTGACTCCTTGAGCAAATCAAAATATCATCTATGAACACAATCACAAACATATCAAGCTATTGTCTAAACACCCTATTCATCAAATCCATAAATGCGGCCGGAGTATTCGTCAAACCAAAGGACATCACTAAGAATTCATAATGCCCATATCTAGTCCGGAAAGCCGTCTTTGGAAAGTCATCCTCTTTCACCCACAATTGGTGATAACCCGAACAAAGAACAATCTTAGAAAAATAACTAGCCCCTTGGAGTTGGTCAAATAAATCATCTATTCTCGGAAGAGGAAACCTATTATTTATGGTAGCCGTGTTCAATTGGTAGTAATCAATTCACATATGGAGTGAACCATCTTTCTTCCTTACAAACAAGACCGGAGCACCCAATGGAGAAATACTTGGTTGGATGAAACCCTTATCCAACAAGTCTTTCAATTGTTCCTTTAGTTCCTTAAGTTTTGCCGGAGCCATTTGGTAAGGAGGAATAGAGATAGGTTGTGTATCGGGGAGATGATCAATACCAAAGTCTATTTCCCTTTCGGAAGGAACACTGTGTAGATCATCGGGAAACACTTCCGAAAATGCATTTACAATGGGAACCGACAGAAGAGTAGGGGTTTCGGAATCCACATCCCTCACTGTAACAAGATGGTATATGCACCCTTAGAAATCATCTTTCTAACTTTAAGACATGACACACATTGACCTTTAGGCATAGAATTTCCCCCTTCAACTCTAGGATAGGCTCATTTGGGAATTGAAACTTGACCACTCGGGTCCTACAATCAATAGAAGCGTAACAGGAATGCAACCAATCCATCCCAAGAATAACATCAAAATCTAACATATCAAGCTCTACAAGATCAACATGAGTGACTCTATGGGATAATGAGACATGACAATTTTTATACTCTCTTAGCCACAATAGATTCACCAGTAGGAGTAGAGACACTAAAGGGATCTAACAACACATCCGGAAGAACATCAAACCTCATAGCCACATATTGCGCCACAAAAGACAAAGTAGCACCGGGATCAAGCAAAGCATAAACATCAAAGTGAAAAACTTTCAACATACCGGTAACCACATCGGGAGAACCCTCTTGCTCATGGCGAGTCTGAAGTGCATAGAATTTGTTTTGCTTCTGATTTCCACTAGAACCTGATGGATTTTGAGGTTGAGGTCGTCGACGATTATTCCCTTCATTTTTAGCCACTAAGGGACAATCCCTTATCTTTTGATCCATCTTGCCCCAACCAAAGCATGCATTAGAACCGGCTAGATATTTACCCTCATGCTTTTTCCAACACTTAGCACAAGTAGTCGATGAAAAACCACCACCATTCCCTGCTTGAGGTCTAGGGTTGGACACCAGTAAAGGATCATCAACAAGGGTGTTCTAGTGTGTTGTAGATTCTTATCAAGACATATATCATTTGATGATGTCATGTGAATCGCTAGAAATACGTGAAGTGTATGAACAACCCAATAACGAAAGCTTCATAAGGGGACAAGAGCAGGCTACCATGAGACAAAAGATCTTATTTCTAAAGAGAGGGGTGCTTTTGATTTTGTCGTTGCTTGAATCAATTTTGTCTTATCCATGTTATTATATCTTTGTAGTCAATAATTTTATATGGAGAACTACATAACTTAATCACTTCATGTCGTTATTCTTTAGTTTTCTATTGAGGTCTATCTTGCAGAGGTACTCCAACTGGATGAGTGATCATTAAATGGGATTCAATCTTGCTAGATAGGGACATTCATTACAAGGAGGAATAAGTTTTTATTCCTAATCGAGATGTCCAAAAGTTGAGGATCAAGGAAATTAGATTAGTGAATGTTCAGTGGATGCATCATCTGTTTGAAGAAGCCACGTGGGAAACCAAGAGGGACGTGCAGGACAAGTACCGTCACTAGTTTGAGGATTATGATCTAACTCATCTTTTCTTTATTGATCGTTTGGAGATGAATGATGGATAAATTTATATATATTGTAATGACCATTCCAATCATTATGGGAAGACTAATTGCAAAAACAAATCAGGCGAGGAAACTTCTTGAGTATTGAGTAAAAAAATTTAGGTTAGGCTAGGTTTGGGTAAAACCTGAGAAATGTGAGGTGTATGGTAATCCAATGATAGGATTGGGAAATTTTTTTAAGTAGATTTTATTTTCCCTATTGTAAAGACGTTAAGGAGTCTGTAGGACTTTTTGGAAGTGAATTCAGGTGAATAGAACTTCTGATATCAAACTTTGTGTGAAGGGGGTGGTTTGGAACATCAAGGTTTGAAGGTGTATTACGAAATAGGCTAATTGAGGAGGATTTCTAAGGTTCTATCCCATGCAACACGCTATAGTAGGTGAAACAATAGTACATCAGTTGAATTGATTCATGTTATAGCGGGAGGTCCCGCTACGGGGTCATCGCTATAGCAGGATTGGGCCGCTATAGCATGGTAAGTCTCTAATAATTACAAAAATTCCCCAAAACCGTCCATTATTATTTAAGAACATTTTAGGGAAGTGCAGGGGTGACCTGGGGTGATTTCATCAGCTTTTCCATCAAATTCATCTGTAAAGGTAAGAAAATTACTTCCCTAACTTGGTATTTTGATTCTTAGTCTTTAGAATCGATAGTTATGGCTTCAGGGGAGGGTTTGTCTTGACTAAGAGTGGAAAACCTGGTATTGTAAAGATTGTTGAATGCAGAAGCCATTAAACTTGGTTATAAAATGTTTGTTGATGATTATATAACTGTGATTCTCTAGTGTAACCATAAAAATTGGTAGTTTTAAGTGAATTTGAGGTGGGAAAAGCCTTGGGTTTGGGTGGGATGATCATGAGGTTGGCCTGGGAATGGGATTAGGAGATAATTCAAGAATATTTAGACCATTGTGCATTGATTTTTTGTTGTGTTATTATTTCTAGACCATGAACGAACTGGGAATCATAACAAGGGATATAAGACTCAGGTTCAGTAAAGCACTTCATGACTAATTCGAAGTAGGTGATGATTGAATTGTTTGTCATTTACGTTACATGTGCATGATAACTAATTCACTAGTATTACTTATACAATACGTGGTTAGGGAGTTAAAAAGGGATGAAATTGAAATGATATCTTGTTGTCAATCTTATGCAATGAATCTGTCTTATTTTCTTGTGATGTTACATGTGTCATTTTATTCATTGTGAATGTGATTGTGTGACTCTCGATTGGCTCAGGTACCACACTTGGTACATATTATTGATTCACTCGAGTACCACACCCGGTATATATTATAAGTTGGCTCGGGTACCACACCTGGTACATATTATCATTTGGATTGGAAACCATGTCTGGTACATATTATCAGTTGACTCGGGTACTATGCCTGGTACATGTGATTGTTTTCTGCGTGTTGGTTCCATGAGTGGTCCGGGTTGCTTTATTGTAATTTCGTTGGCATATTTGTGGTGATTAACAAGTCAGGATGAGAACTGGGAGTCATGTTTATGTTACTGAATGTGGCTATATGTGTTTGTTGTTTGTTTTACAAAGTTTAGACTAGTTGTTAATATTTCATATAATTAGAGCTGTGCGATGATCCTACCAATACACTCTGGATTTTGTATACTGATACTGCACTTACTCTTTCTTTGTTGAGTACATGACATATTTTGGTGGCTTCTACGCGACCTCAATTATAAATCTCACATTCTTTGGATTCAAGGGTGAGTTGATTCTTCCGAGCGGCCTTGGAATTACCTTTTCATTCTAGCCCATTATTTAGACTTAGAGTTATTTTATTTTAGGATTGCATACCTGTATTATAGTTGTGCATATGTTTTGATATACGAATTTCAGATTCTAGGGGAATTATTTCTTCAAATGTTTTATGATAATGGTTTTTAGTGATGAAACTTGGTTTGATTGTTGAAAATGTTAATTTACTGTTTTGTGGTTTATGGGTTGGCTTGAGTAACTGGTTCATTTTAGTGGGGATTCCCCTCATGGCGGTTTAGGCCGTGACAATTTTTATGATTTTGCATCTAAATAAGTTAAAGAGTGAATTTCAAAAGAATTAAATAAATTTTACTGTGCAAACTTTGGTGCACTCGAACCCATAGTCACTCCAAAAAAATTAAGTGGGCATTTGGTCATGGAAAGCAAATATTTTTCACTAAACTTGAAAATTTTTAAGTTGGAATTGAAGTTGAAGTTGGATTTGGATTTGTGTTTGTCCATTGGTTTTGTAAATAATGTTTAGAATTTTAATATTTTGTTTCATAATTATAGTTCATATCCCAAATTTCTAAAAACTAGAAAAACTACTTGACTTGACTAATTTACCTGAAATATACAATCAAATATGTTCTAAAGAGTAATATCTCAAAATAGAAAATCGCATAATGTCATATGATAGATCCAATATACGAGTCGCTACATACTATTGCAAATATTTTTTTTAACTTTATTTAGAATTTTCAGGTTTGAGTTAAAGATGGAGTTGTATTTGATTATAATTATAGTAAATAATATTTGATTTTTTGAATTTGTGAAATAATATCAATATATTTCAAAATTTGGAATAAGTTACCTAAATCTATGTGAAATATTTGACCATATTGTATTAACAAGTCACATTATACATTTTTATTTATTCCAAAATATCTTTTTCTACCTTTATTTGAATCAATTAACTATGACATTTACATATTCACTAGACATAAATATCTTGTGCAGGTAAACTCTTACCCCTTTATTTAAAGCAGTTAACTATGGTGTGTATTTATTGACTAGGCGTATTTTAAGAAAATATATAAAATTGTTCCTAGACCAAATTGTTCTAATAAATTTATAATTAAAATTGGACCAACATTTCTAGATTTACTTGTCATAATTTTACTATATGGTATTAATAAATCTCATTATGTCTCTTTATATACATTTCAATGTCCATGTTCTATATTCACAATTAGTTATTCATTGATATATTTTCCCCCTGAAGATAGTGTTTCTTCTCTTTCTCATCCTCCTCCTTCTCATCCTCCTCCTCATCCTCCTCCTCCTCCTTCTTCTGTGTATACCAAACATGACTATAAGTTTAAGTGAAAAATTAGCTAGTTTATCCAACAAAGCACAAGAATTATTTATTATGTATTATATAGCTATTGCATTGATTATTTTTAATCCTAGACAAACTATTCCTAGAGTTTGGCCAAATGAAACAACGGCTGATACATTGGAGTATCGAGCAAAAGATATTAGAAAAATTGAGAAAAAACTTGAGGAGAAGAAAATGGAACTCATGTTCAACCAATTATTAGAAGGAAAAGTTAATTTAAATGAACTTCATGCTACGGAAGCTAACTTAATGAAAGAAAAAAACAACTTCATCAACAATCTTAGATTTTTGAGCCTCCGTCATTTTTCTCTAATTTCAATTTGACAACCGAGAATGATGTAGATCAAAGTGACAATTTTCATGGAGAGGGCGCATCAACAAGTTTTGAGGGTGGAAGTGATGCTAGCCGTAGACCAATATAAGGTCATGATGAAAGATCAAACTAGTACTTCTATTGTTCTACTTTTTTTTTCATGTTGTTTTTAAATAATGTTATTCCCTACTTTTATTTTGTTGCATATCATTTATTAGGTCATGTTGTTTTAATGGTATGTAACTTGCTATATTAGTAGGAAAACATATATTAATTTTATTCGTCAACCTTGATATATGTGTAATATTTGGGAAATTATTGAATCACATTTCAATTATATTTTACTTCTTATCGCATTATAAAATTCATTTTATTTAGTATAATGAGTACTTTCAAGTTTAAATCTAAATCAATGAAATTAATTGTGTATACATTAAGTTCTTTGTTATTTAATTAATATCAAAGAATAATACTAAGAAAGATACATTTGCTAGGTACACTTGCAGATTATACAATAAAAATGTAATATCTATGGTTATTGAGTGTCATGACACGACCCAAAAATTGAGGTCATGATGGCACACATCCCAAAACTACCCTGATGTGTAAGCCGAACAATAAAACACACACGAGACTCCCAAAGATGAAGTAAGGCCACGACTGAAAAGAAGAGAATAACAACGAAGAACTTCCTGGTGTCATAAATGTAAAGAGCATCTAAAACAATCCCTGAATATAAGTACATCATAAGTCTCCGAATAATAGTAAAGACTGAAATGGAAGATGGAGTTGGTGATCCGGAGCTCAGGATCTCCCAACTACTCCAAATAGAACCTGCTCGCTAGATAATCAACCACCACGAGGATTACCCTGACTAGAATCTGCAACAAAAGGGATACATAAATAGGGGTGATTACAATTCACATGTACTTAGTAGGTTTGACCAACTGAGTATAAGGAATTAATCAAACTTATAAAATAAACTAAGGAACGCTTCAACCTACATACAAAAAAATCCCATTTCGACATCGATGCCACCAGTTTATATAGAACAGAGCGAATAAATTAAACACATAAGTCATAGTAATATCAAAGATCATTAGATAAGACACAAATACAAAGATCGATGCAATACAATAAGATGATACAATGATGTGGTGGTACGGTGGAATCAAGACTGTCGCACAACATGTTGTATACACCCTTTTGAGCTAAGGCTTCCAGACAAGGACCCTTGGGGAACTTGCACTCCATATACCAAATCACAATTTCGAAATCTCATCAACTTGCCACCTAGCTCGTGGTCAAGGATATAAAAAGTGTCTCATTTCCTTTCACAAAAAGAATCTCCACATTTCTCAACTTCCCAAGATCAATGATATGATGAATGAGGATGAATGCATCACAACACATATGGCATGGATGCAATAATCAACTCAACATGTAATGAAACGTTCAAAGTTCTCAAAACTGGGCCAAATCATGTTAAACACCCTCATATAAAAATAGTGGGAAAGAGTTCATTTGAAATAAGTGAGCACCATTTAGAAAAGCATTTCATTTCTCAAAGAACGCCAAAATCCTAAACTCAACCCCTCTCTCGGGAATTACAAGTCAAATAGTGTTACAAGCCTCTCTCACAAGCAACTCATGAATCACATGCTCACAAAGAAAATAGAGTAACAACTAAAGCCTCCACACAGGCTAAACTATACAAATAAGTCCCCACACAGGCAACATAATATAATCAAGCCCCCACATGGGCACCATAATATACTTAAGCCCCCACACGGCCATCTATATATACCCAAGCCCCCACACTGCATCACAATTTAATAAACAATCCCAAATCATATTAATATCCCATCCCAAAGCCTATGAAATAAGAACAATCAATTACCCATTTCTAGTCTCAATAAAGGATACCCAAACCTACCTCGAAGGTCAAAAACTTCACCCGAACACTCTATCGGAGCTTTAAGCTCAAATACCAAATCCGAAACGATCCCAACTATCGATAATGGAAAGAATTCATCAAAAAAAGTTCAACGATACCCATATTGCAAGGTTTAAGAACAGGAATTAAAATCGTCCAAAAATCACCCCGAAAATTATAGCATAACTGAAATTTTAGTTGAAAGTCAGGTTCTACACATCAAGAAGAGTTGGTGGTTAAAAACCCATTAAAATCGAGTAGGATAGGATTTGAAATCATGAAATTACTAGTTTTAAAACTTGGGGGGAAAACCCAAAAATCCACATTGAGATCTTGAATTTTAAAGAGCTTTGGAAGATAAAATCGTTAGAAAATGATTTAGAAATGATAAAGAGACTTACTCCAACGAATTTCCACAAAAGATTGCTTCAAAATTCGTCTCTCCTAAGCTTCAATTATGTAACAATCGTGGAAATGAGAAAAAGAAGGAAGAAACACAAAATATGGGCTATTTTCAGCCAAAAATGGTTTGTTGACAGCGCGTTGACCGCATTGACCGTGCGTT
This sequence comes from Solanum appendiculatum, assembly GCA_018342035.1. Classification (NCBI taxonomy): domain Eukaryota; kingdom Viridiplantae; phylum Streptophyta; class Magnoliopsida; order Solanales; family Solanaceae; genus Solanum; species Solanum appendiculatum. The sequence goes on from JAGDQO010001015.1 coordinate 565,946, forward strand.
GACCGCAATCAACTTGCACCAACACCAATCAAAACATGTGTTTAACCCTCAGAACTCATTCAGAACCATATAAACAAGAGTCAATAGTACAAATTGATTAGAAAACATGTTTCAGAGCCAATAGAGTCATCAAATTTCTGAAAAAGATTGTTCTGAACAAAATACCCCTACGGACCTCTTTTAGGCTTAAAACTCAACTTTTAGCCTAAATAGCAAAAATGAATTAGAAGGTCTCAGGGATCTAACCAACCACCCTAATAGACCAACCTCGACGTTCCGGATGCAACGGAACTGATAGAATCACCATCCGACACTCGGATCTCAGAATATTGACCAAAGTCAACTATCTCCTTAAAACCTCCACCCAAGGTCTCAAAATCACTAAAATCCCTCTCGATCACATCAAGGACCATACCAACCACTCCCGGAACACAAACAAAGCATGAAACCGCTAAGAGGAAAGGCCAAAATGATCATTTCACATAAAAAGGTAATTTTACAAGAATTGGGACATTACACCATCCACCACTAAAACACTCGTTCATCCTCTAATGAAAAGAAAAGTAAAGTACATGAAGGAGTGAAAAGTTGAGGATATCTACGATGCATGTCGGACTCCACCTCACAAATAGCCTCCTCAATCAGCCGATGTCGCCACTGAACTTTCACTGAATCAATATGCTTCGACCTCAATTATCTAGTCTCTCTACCCAAGATAGCAACAGGCTCATCCTTAAAGGACAAATCTTGCTCCAACGCAACCGAGTCCCACTGAATCACATGAGAATCATCATGAAAGTACCACTTAAGAATTGAAACATGGAATATGAGATGAACGGCTGATTGGTTTGGAGGCAAGGCCAATCTATAGGCTACCTCCCCATACTACTCCAAAATCTCAAAAGGGCAATAAACCTCAGACTGAGCTTCCTTTCTTCCCGAACCTCAACACACCCTTAGTGGGTGACACTTTGAGCAAGACTCGCTCACCAATGGCAAAAGATACATCAAGAACACGCCTATCAGTATAGCTCTTCTACCTACTCTGGGTGTCACCAGGCGCTGCTGAATCAATCTCACCCTATCCATGGAGTCTCTCAATAGATTAGTACCCCAAGGTTGAACTCCGAAAGAATCAAACCATCCCATGGGAGATCTACACCTCCTCCCATATAGGGCCTTTAACGGTGCCATCTGAATGCTGGAATGGTAATTGTTGTTATAGGCAAACTCCGAAAGAAGTAGGGATTGGTCCCAATGACCACCAAAATCCATGACACAAGCTTGAAAAATGTCCTCTAGTACCTAAATAGTCCGTTCAAACTGACCGTCGGTCTGAAGATGGAAAGCGGTAGTCAACTCAAGCTTGGTGCTCATGTGCTCCTGCATAGAACTCCAAAAATAAAAGGTGAACTGTGTACCTCTATCAGACACAATGGAAATAGGCACTCCACGCAACCGAACAATCTCACGGATTATTTTCATCCATTATTTTCATCACTCCTTTTTTTAGTCCTCCCTTCAATTATTTTCACAAGTAATTCTCATCATATCAAGAATGCTTCAATATTTTTTTTTCTTTTTCAAGTAATTTTTTTTTCATGTCACACTCTTTCTAAGAGGGCCTTCTCGTCACAAGTAACTATCATTGATCACCCTTTTTTTCACTCAAGCATCACTTTTCTGCAGATTTAATAATTTTATCACAATTTATGTTGTAGTGCTGAAGGAAGCAGGGTATAAATATTAGGAATTCATAAAAAATGGATCAAGATAAATATAAGTGTAATGACCCTTCAGGTCATTTGTGCATTTGTACTTCTTTTATGTCGTTTAGAGTGTTCCCATAGCGACCCCGAGTCATTTCTTACTTGCTAGCACTATAGGTTCGGTCGCCTGGTCATTCGTTTGGTTTTTATGCGTGTTTTCCTATTTTTGAGCCTTTGAACCTTGAAAACTTGATTTCGGTCATAACTTTAGGTAAATAGCCTCAGATAGGAATTATGATGGTTCCATCAGCTCCGGAGCGGCCAAATTATGCTAGAAGCATGGTTAGCCTGAGTCTCGGGGCTTTCAGTGTGATTTTGGGGCCAGTTAGCTCTTTAGCCTTCGAAATTTGGCTTAAAGTTGACTTTCGTCAACATTTTTGGTAAACGTGCTCAGATGAGAATTTTGTCAGCACGATTAGTTCTAGAATGCTGTGTTTGGTCTAGAATGAACCTTCGAGAACTTTTGATCAAATTTTGAAGCCTCCGGTAGAATTTGGCTAAAATGGCCCATTGGGTGTGGGACCCACTTTTTATCGAAACGACCTCGGAAATAATTAGGAAATTGAATTATCGAAAATAATTGACTCCTAAACAAATTAGGAAATCAAAACCCGAAAGAAATTGGTTTACATGTTTTTTGCCGCCATTTCCGCAACCGCCTACAATTATAACTTGTCTCTCAGGCTGCCACGTGGCAGCACTTTGATTTGAAATAATTTCGGCTCTTTGCTTATTTATAAATATATTATTTTATTAAGTTTAATCCATTAAGCTACCTGCTTGATTTTTCTTCAAGAATCTTCTATTTTTAATTCGTTTTAGCTCCATACTTCTTCATCTTCATACCAATTTAATCCTACAAATAAAATATACTATTTAGCACAATCCATAAAATTTATGCTCAAAAAGGATAATGAAAAGATTAAATATGAGGCAAATAATGATTAGATATATATATTTTTAGCCTCACATTAGCAGTCACCAAGCGCTGCTAAATGAATCTTACCCTATCCATGGAGTCTCTCAATAGATAAGTACCCCAAGGTCGAACTCCGAAAGAATCAAACCATCCCATAGGAGATGTACTCCGCCTACCATACAAGGCCTCAAACGGTGCCATCTGAATGTTGGAATGGTAACTGTTGTTATAGGCAAACTCTACAAGAGGTAGGGATTGGTTTCAATGACCACCAAAATCGTTGACACAAGCCCGAAGCATGTCCTCTAGTACCTGAATAGTCTACTCAAACTGACCGTGGGTCTGAGGATGGAAAGCGGTACTCAACTCAAGCTTGGTACCCATCTGCTCCTGCATAGAACTCCAAAAATGAGAGGTGAACTTCGTACCTCTATCATACACAATGGAAATAGAAACTCCATGCAACCGAATAATCTCACGGATGTAGATCCTAGGTAACTTCTCCGCATTGTAGCTAGTCTTCATCGGAATGAAATGAGCCGACTTGGTCAACCTATTTATAATCACCCAAACAGAGTCATACTTACCCAAAGTCAAGGGAAACCCAGTCACAAAGTCCATGGTAATGCGCTCCCACTTCCACTCAGGAATTGGCATCCTTTGCATCGAACCCCCCGGTCTCTAATGCTCATACTTCACTTGTTGACAATTCAAACACTTAGCCACAAAATCCCTAATGCCCCTCTTCATACCACACCACCAGTAGTGTTGCCAATGACTGAACCTCTAATGCTAAAGGTCTCTTCTCCACTGTAAGGAAGGCTAAGCAACGTATACTAGGTGCTTTCCAGCTCAAAGCATCTGCCACTAAATTAGCCTTGCCCGGATGACAAAGAATGATGATGTCATAATCCTTCAATAGTTCCAACCACCTATGTTGTCTCATGTTCAGATTCGGTTGAGAAAAGATATACTTGAGACAACGATGATCAGTAAAGACCTCACAATTCACCTCGTAGAGGTAGTGCCTCCATAACTTCAAAACAAAAACCATTGCCGCTAACTCCAAATCGTGAGTAGGGTAGTTCTTTTCATGTACCTTCGACTGTCGAGATGCATAGGCTATGACTCTCCTCTTCTGCATCAACACACCACCCAAACAAACACCCAAAGCATCACAGAATACAATAAATGCCACACCCTCCTCGGGTAATGCTAGAATAGGTGCCGAAGTCAATAACTCCTTGAGCTTTTGAAAGCTTGCCTCACACTCATCGGTCCACTAAAATCCTACAGTCTTCTGAGTCAACCTAGTCAATGGGGCTGCGATGGAAGAGAAACTCTGAACAAACCGATGATAACAACCCACTAACCCAATGAAACTCTAAATTTCGGTAACTGAAGTAGGTCTAGCCCAATCACGAACTATAACACCCTAGGTGTATAAGGTTATTCTGTGTTCCATGTTGAAGGCTTATGAGCCTAAATTTGAGAGTTTCTTTTGTGTCATAGCTCATGTTTGAGAATATTGGTTTTAAACTAAATTTGATAGAATATTTTTATAATTTCTTCCTAAAATGCCTCTAAAATTTATGGGATATTCTTTAGCCACGATATATTTGTGAATGTATTTATCTTATAAGAATTTTATAAATTGTCAATATTTTAACAGAGTTAGTGAGCCTAGTTATGTTGAAAATTATTAACATATGAGGTAGGATTTATTTAAAATAGATTTCTATTAATTATGATATGTTGAAAAGGTTATATGTATTTTACCATGATCCTACGCAATATTTGAGTGTATAATTAGGAAAAGGGGTGGTGTTTGATTACGCCACTTCCATGTGGAAATGGTGGAAGTGGACAACAAGTGAGTACATATGTGTGTATAAAGAATATCACTATCTTTTATTTATATGATAAGTGGACATTAATTGGGAGGAAAATGCTTTTCTTGATTGCTGGTCTTAATAGCTCAACAAATATATCAATTAACTCCCACTCTCTTATATATGTTCCATTCTTGGCTGCCTAAGATCTCCCGATTATTAAAGGTAAGAAGTTATAATATTTGGAGTTTTAAGTGTGTAGCTTTTAGAACGTCAAAAGTCATACGTGATTCAAGGTGCAGGGGTTGGAAAAATCAAACGAATATTTCTTATTTGTACAATTCATATATGGAGATCATATTCAGTATTCGGTGGTTGCTGAAGTAATGAAATTAAGTAGTTGATTTACAAGCTTCAAGACTAGTTGGAGTATTAAAAGATTTTGACAGACTTCACCACTGGAGTTTTGGAAATAGGGTGTCAAAGTTCAAGAGTAAGGTATGTTAAGGCTGCTCCTTTCCTTTTGGCGGCATGATTCCTTAGGATTTTAACTATCAAGTCTAGTGGGTTATCAAAAAAAGTGGGTTATTCAAGATCTATTGTGACATATTTGTTATTACTTAAAGGGTTAATAGGTACATCTTGGGAAGTACCATCCAACTTCTCATTATTGATTTCAATATTGTTGATATTCTTTTGGTCGTTATATGAAGCAGCATCACTTGATGGGAGAATTATTATTTTATTGAAAATATAAGTGGAGTGAATGAACTAGACAAACCATTTGTTACCCGGTTGACATTCTGTTAAGTGTTATTAGCTTTTTTGAAGTTGACGTCATGGTCTAATATGCACAAGATCTTAGTTTCTGTAGTTAACATTTTGTGTTATTGTCTTGTATTTGTGGGTATCGTTTTCATGTAATTTGTCTACTTTATTAGATAAGCTTGAGTTATAAGTTTTACTTCAAAAGGTTTTATGATGGTCTTGGCAGTCATGTAATCGTGAAGCGGTTATAGTAGAGATTCGAGTTTAAAAAGGGGATTGTCGTCATTGAAATGAAGAGGATCATAAATAGTTATTGGAATTTCATTTTCTCACTTGGGTTAAAAGTAATTAAAACTTACTTTTTGATCTGTGCAGTGTTTAGTTATTTTAATGTAGGTTCTTTTGTAGATCTCTATTTGAAGTATGAAAATATGTTTTGGAAAGATGACACATATCTCTATAACCTTTATTCTTATTCCGAAATCTGGTTTAGATGTTATGTACTCGACATAGGGGACACAAGATAGGGAAAGTTCTGTCCAGCTCTCGACTTAGAAATCCCCTATATTGTATTGTTAGTATTTTCAGGGTAAATTTTTATACAGAACATATTTTGCGGTGATTCTGGACTCGTTGTAACCCCGAGAAGTTATCCACAACTTTCATGAAGTCTAAAAAGTCAAGTTTTAACGTGGTACCTATTCAAAATTAAGTTACAACACAAGAGAGTTGGGATGTTCAGATTTGCTGTTTTGGGGATAAAGTGTAATTTGCACAACCTAGAATTACTTTAGATGTTAATATAGATTCATATCAAAATGATGAAGCTGTTTTGGTGCAGATCGAAATTGCATTGTTAAAGGTATTGTTCCTACTAAGTACTTAGAAAAAAGTACTTCCAAATTATATTCTGCTACTGGTGAGTTGCTAAAAATTAATTATAAGCTTTCTAAAGCTCATATTTGTAACAATAATATTTGTTTAACAAATGATTTCATTATTACTGAAGATATTAATGAAGATATTATTCTTGGAATACCTTTTATCACTCAGATAAAACCTTTTGTTACTAATCTAAATGGTATTACTACTTCCATTCTGGGAAAAGAATTACATTTTCCTTTTGTTAAAACTCTTTCCCAAGATGAAAGTAATTTTATCAGAGAAAAAACGGTTTTCCGAATAAACTCTTTATCTCAGCATGTTAATTTTCTCAAAGAAGAAATTAAAATTTAAAAAATTGAGCAAATTTTAAAAACCCCGGAGATAATTACTAAAATATCCAATCTTCATAAAAAATTTGAAGATGAAATTTGCTCTGATTTTCCTAATGCTTTTTGGGAAAGAAAAAAGCATATTGTTGATTTACCTTATATTGAAGGTTTTAATGAACAAGCTATTACAACTAAGGCTAGACCTATTCAAATGAATCATGAACTACTTGATTATTGTAAAAAGGAAATTGATAATTTGTTGAAAAATAAAATTATTAATGTTTCTAAATCTCCTTGGAGTTGCTCTGCTTTCTATGTCAACAATAGTGCTGAAAAAGAAAGAGGAGCACCTAGACTTGTTATAAATTATAAACCTTTGAATGCTGTTTTAAAATGGATTAGGTACCCGATACCCAACAAAAGAGATTTGTTAAAACGAACTTATAAGGCTAATATCTACAGCAAGTTTGATATGAAGTCTGGTTTTTGGCAAATTCAAATTGCTAATAAAGATAAATATAAGACTGCCTTCAATGTCCCATTTGGACAATATGAATGGAATGTTATGCCTTTTGGGCTCAAGAATGCTCCTTCTGAATTCCAAAATATCATGAATAACATTTTTAATGATTATAGTTATATGTCTATTGTTTATATTGATGATGTGCTTATCTTTTCTGATGATATTGATTCGCATTTTAAGCATCTTAATACTTTCTTTAAGATTGTTAAAAGTAATGGTTTGGTTGTTAGTGCCAAAAAGATTAAACTCTTTCAAACCTCTATAAGATTCTTAGGCCATGATCTTTATCAAGGTAGTTACAAACCTATCTGTAGAGCCATTGAGTTCTCCTCTAAGTTTCCTAATGAAATTATTGATAAAACCCAATTGCAGAGGTTTTTAGGAAGTTTAAATTATGTTGCTGATTTTATTCCTAAAGTCAGACAAGTTTGTGAACCTTTATATAAAAGGCTCAAGAAAAATCCTGTCCCTTGGGGAGATGATCAAACTCAGGCAGTCATAACTGTTAAGAAATTAGTTCAAAGTCTTCCTTGTCTAGGAATTCCTAATCCTAATGATTTTATGATTGTAGAAACTGATGCTTCTGACTTAGGATATGGAGGTATCCTGAAACAAAGAAGTTCTTTAGAATCTCCCGAACAATTAGTTCATTTTACTTCAGGAATCTGGAATTCTGCTCAAAAGAATTATTCTACTGTTAAAAAAGAAATCTTGTCTATAGTGCTATGTATCACAAAATTTCAAGATGACTTAATAAACAAAGAATTTTTATTAAGAGTTGATTGTAAATCAGCTAAAGAAATTTTACAAAAGGATGTTAAAAATTTAGTGTCAAAACAAATATTTGCTAGATGGCAAGCTCTACTATCTAGCTTTGATTTTCAAATTGATTTTATAAAAGGAGAAAATAACTCTTTACCTGATTTTCTAACAAGAGAATTTTTACAGGGAAAAAATGAGGCCTTTCAAGCCTAATACTCCTTCGAAAGAAGGAAAACCTATGGCTAAACCATTCGTCTTACCTCCTTTAACACCGGCAAAAACCCCACAAAGACCGGTATTTGATAATAGATTTACTATGCTCGCGGACTATCCAAAATTGCCCACTCCACCCCCTAATCCTACCAAATTAATACAATTAAGGCCTAATAGACCTTTGACTCCTGGAACTTCAAGTTCTAATGTCCAGACTAAAGACAATTATACAATGAAGACCCCCGAGTCTTTTGCTCAAGCTGTTAAGCCTGAATTACCTACTCCAACTACTGTCCCAAAGGAAGAAAAGTTTGATTTTGTAACAACTCAAATGTTACCACTATTGGCTCTAGATAGAGAGTATGAAAACCTTGAGGTTAGTACTCTTATTAAACCTTGCTACACAGATGGCAACTTTGTTGATACAGATTGTTCTTACAAGACCAGAAAGTTTTACGAAGCTATTTTGGTAGACACAGAATCCATTGAGATTGAACATAACAGGGATGAACAAAATCCTGATTTTATAAGATATTCTCGATTTACTATCAAGAGAATTTTATCTCCATTTGAATGGTATACTGATCATTTACATACTCCAGTATCTTTGTCCATGCCGCACAAGCCACAAACTTATAATTGGCATGACTACAAAGCAGCTTGGTTCAATTTTATGTATCTTAGGCCAAGACACACTTGGTTTATTAAATACTGTCCAAAAATAATTAAGTCAATTATCCCTAAATGGTTCTACGAATGGTGGAATATTTTTGGAGGAAATCTGCAGATTTTACCACAACAATTTCACATCAGGTTCACTGAGTTCCAAAGTACTACAGATATATCTACTCTCCCAGAGTATATCAAATTATGTAAATTCTTTGTTCAGAAAAGAATTTCTTATATTATTTCTTGGAATTTCACCAAGGTAGAAATAGACAAAATACGCTTCTTAGCTAAAGAAGTAATGATTAAAGGATGGACTCCTAAGCCAACCGGAATCAAGCCCAATATCAACTTAGCAGCAGTCAATCCTGCCAAGCAAAAAGTTTCAAAAGAAGAACTCAAAGCAAAGCTCAAAAGAGCTATGGATAATCTCGAAGATTATACTGAAACTCAGATAATGCAGCTAATCAGTGATGCCGCGTCATCTGGAAGCAGTAATGGGGACATGTGTGATCTCAAAGGAATCGCACAGTCATATGTGGACCCCGATTATGAATAGAAACTTGGCTCTTGAGAAAAGTAGAGACCAAAGGTCGGAATTACTTTTCAAAAAGAGACGTTTTACTATTCCTAAAAGGAATCCAATCAACTTTACTTTATAAAAGTAAAAGACCCCACTCACCAACCGACACTTTAATTTGTCTATTGTAAAGAAAGAATCCTTCTTCTATAAAAGGAATTCTCTCTTCTCCTTAGAAGGCATCAGCTATTGTACCCAATACTGAAAACCTCTCTCTCTCCCTATGTTTTAATGCTTCCGCTTGTAGCTCTTTCATGTTGATGTTCATATAAATAAAAAGTTTGTAAGATTTTAAACTCCCTTTGTTAATTCTTCATATAAATCTTGTCGTATTTTACTAATACAACTTCGGAGGATTACCGCCGATCCGTTATTGGTATCAGAGCCATGTTGGCAGTATACGTACCTAGCATGAGCAGCTAAGTACATATACTGTCTGGGGCATGACAAAATTTATATTAATTTATGAATTGATTATTTAAGCTTTGATTAATCTATTTTAATATTTTAATATGTTATTTGATATTATGTTCTTAATCTTGTTTCTATAACTGGTGTGAGGTGTTCATTCTTCTCTAAGTGTGTGAGGTAACCGAATAATACCCGGTTCATACGTTGGCTAGCCGAATTGAATAGGTCGTCAAGCTAGGAGAGCGTTAGACCTTGTATGGTGATCCCGTAGCCAAGATAACTCTAGAGAAAGAACAGATGTAAAACCAAGAGAACCTCCCTTAGAAACTAAGATCTAGATCTTTAATATCTCTTTGCATATTTTTATATTATTATTGATTGATCTTGCTTGAATTATCTGTTTATATTTAATATGATTTTGTCTATAAGTCCTTAAGACAGTATCATTTAAAATGGAAAATAACCAGCATATTTTAAACAGTGTTAATTTATCCTCCCAAGCAACTAAGATTGCTAAACTTGAAAATGATCTTCAAAACTGGAATATACCAGAAGAACCTTTTAAAGCTATTTATCATTTAGGTAAATTTAATTTATTTGTTAATCACAATATTAAAACTTGTGAATCTACTACTGCTATTAATAATTCTCTTGAAATTATTCGTTTATTGAATGCTAACGATATTAATCGTTATAAAAATAAATTTAATTATTTGCATATTGGTTTAGTGCAAGTTGCTGTTAAGCCCCTGTTCAGGAAAGGCTTAGATATTCCTATTTGTGTCCTCCTTAGAGATGACAGATTTCTTAATTTTGATGATTCGCTGTTAGGAGTTCTTCAAAGTAATCTAGCCGATGGCCCGGTTTACTTTAATTGTTATCCTAACTTTTCTATAGACATTAATGATCCTAATGTCATGGATTCTTTGACACTTAATGTCAAAACAAAAAATCTAAATAGCAAAGCCAATACTCGAGAGATAGCGATTATCTACAGAGTATATTATCGGCTTATGTCTACAACTCTTGCACCAAAGGCTCGAATTGAGAGCCAAAAAGGTGTAACCATGCTCATGGAGGCCAATCATGAGCATAGTTCGATATTCGTCCCTAGATTGATAAATTGGAATGACATTCTGTCTAACGACGAATGGCATTTTGATGCTATCACTCAACCTTTTTCCTCTCACTCAGAGAGATCTCACATTGAAAGGGTAATTCAATACCCTGATGGTTCTATAGATCTTAAATTCCTTGAGAATTCTTTATCTAGAACTGCTTCTAGAAGAGCGTCTTGTTCGTCTGTCCCAGCTAGGATGGCCCCTTATTCGCCATCTGCTCCTTTGAGGACTGCTCCTCACCCACCCTCTTCTTCAAAAACCCCGGAGGATGACGAAGATGAAGAAAAACTTGTTCGTAGAAACAATGACAAGGGAAAAGTTACTGGTGTGGATTTTTCGGGAAATGTCCCTAAGGTTTATTATCAAGAAATCCCTGGTAGTCCTACAGCCAGTGAAATGGAACCACCTCCAAATCGAAAAGAATCGGTACCTGATCATTTAAAGATGCTCAAATCTGAAAAGGATTTTATTCCTAATCCTCAGATTCTGCAAGAATCTTGGATTCATCCTAATAACCAAATCAACAGAGATTGGTATAAGGATACTTATACTCTCGAAGAAAGAGAGAATTTTGCAAAATCTTGGATGATAGATATGAAAAGAATTGGTTGTGAAATAGACTTCTTTAAGTGGTTTGAAATGACGGGAAAAATTGATAATAAAAAAGATTCTCTTAAAGTCATTATCAATAAATGGTTTACTACTTCAAACAAAGTGATTGAAGATGTTACTCCTCCTCTTGAAGGAATAAATATCCCTATTCAAGGAACTATTATAAAAGCTTCCCCTTTCAAAATCCTCTCCACAGAAAAACCTTCTTTCATCGCTACTAATCTTGATATTAACAAGATTATAGAACAGAATAATTACACCAATCAAATTCTTCATGTCGTTTCTAGACAAATTGAAGATTCCAAAGAAAAAGCCTCTTTTTCAGGAAGGCCTGTCCCTCTATCTTCTACCAACAGCAGTCAGAAAATAGACCCAAACCCTATATTCAAAATCAATGAATTTTCCCGAGAAAATTATCCCAAGCTCAAAAATACCTTTGATATTTCTGACAATATTTTGGATAAAATAAATGAGAAACTAGCCAATTTCTCTATATCTGATAAAAGAGCTGCTTTCAGAGCTTCTACCAGCACCAGTGGTAAAATAACTACTATCAAAGAAAATATTGTCCAAAAACTCTCCAATGATAGATTTCATAACAGAAAAAACTATCATAAAAGACCTTCTTTCCCAGACCTTCAATATGAGGAAAACGCTTTTCTCTCCACTTCTTCTCATGAAGGAAGCAGTATAACTGAATGGAACATCGATGGTCTAGCAGAACATCAAATCTATAATAAACTCCACGAAATGGGGATAGCAATCACAGCTTACAAAATAAGAAATTCTTCTGATAGAGAAGCTGCTTCAATGATAGTTGCAGGATTCACTGGAATGTTAAAACATTGGTGGGACAATTATGTTTCAGAAGAAACTAAGAGAACTATTTATGATACTCATGCTACTGAGATTGTTATTAAAATGGAAGGAACTAATGAAGTTCCTACTGAAGTTTATAAAGAAGATGCTTGTGCTACTCTTCTCTACCATATAGCAAAGCATTTTATTGGAGAACCCAAGCTATTTCAGGATAGGAGTCTCCAAATCCTCAACAATATCAGTTGTCCCTCTTTAGATGATTTTACCTGGTATAAATACAATTTTATGCAGAAGGTAATGATTAGACCAGATTGTCATTTAGACTTCTGGAAAGAAAGATTTGTGAGCGGACTTCCACCTCTCTTTGCTGACAAAGTTAGAACTAAGATTCAAGATAGGAATGAAGGAAAAATTCCTTATGACCAGATGACTTATGGAGATCTTATTAGTGTTATAAACACTGTTGGATTAGAGCTTTGTACAGATATTAAGTTGAAACATCAACTTAAAAAAGAAAAATCCTCGTCAAGGAGAGAATTAGGAAGTTTCTGTCAAGACTTCGGGTTTGTTTCTCTAACATCTCCTTCAAGAAAAATCAGGAAGGAGAACAAAGAAAATAAGAAAACTCATCGTAGTAAGTCTAGAAGAACTTCTGAAAAGGATTACAAAAAATCTTCCAAAAGAAGGAAAAAGCATAAAGGATTTAAGAAATCCAAAGAGGATGTATGTTGGACTTGTGGAAAATCTGGCCATAGAGCGAGTGAATGCAGGTCAGGTAAACAGAAGAAGATCAACAGTCTTGAAATAGACGAAGCAACCAAAGAAAAGCTTTTTCAATTCTTGAAGAACCTTTATCCGATTCGTCAAATAATTCTGCTGAATATAGCGACGAAGAAGATATCAACGTCAATTATGATTCAGATTCTAGCCAATCGGGAAAAAACTGTAACTGCACAGAGGCTTTCTGTGTTTGTGATGATATTCCTCAAATCAGAGTCCTTAGCAACGACTCTAAAGAAGCTCTCTTCGACATTATTGAACATATTGATAATGAAGAAGCTAGGAGAAAATATCTTATAGAACTCAAGAATATTATTCTCAACCAAAAAGAAAAGCCCAAAGCTCGTACTATGGTTGAACCTTTCAGCATGAAGCAAATCATGAATAGGTTTGAAAGAAATGCCGAACCTACTATTTCTGATCTTCATCATGAAGTCAAAACTCTTAAAGAGGAAATCAAAGACATTAAAATCAGACTTGGGAAAGTCGAAACTGATGTCATTGCTGATAAAATCCTCAAAGAGATTGACAAACAGAATCTAGATGAAGAAACTGAAGATATCCCTGAAAAGGATAATTTAGATTATCCTCCTTTCAATATTGATCTTTCTGCCACACCTACTCCTAATATCGCGACTACCTCTTGTCCAGGTATCGATGTTATTACATCTGTTAGACCTCAGAGTCATCATATACCTATTAAGATTTTTGTCAATAAAGATTTTATTATTAATAAAATCTTACTAATACAACTTCGGATTTTATTACTAATACAATGGGGGAGAAGGCCTATGATTTCTTGACGAAGTGCCACGACAGGTTGTTCAATTGGGTTTTTTAGAGGCACATGGAGTGGCTTACTCTTCCTACCAAATTGCGGGCATGGCCAAGGAGTGGTGGATATCAGTTCTTGCTCGCAGACTTGCCGATTCTCCTATCATGGGTTGGGAGCAGTTCACCGAGGTGTTCCTTGAGAGTTTTGTGCCGTATAGCCTTCGTGATCAGCGCAGAGATAAGTTTGACAAGCTAGAGAAGGGTTCTTTATCAGTATCTGTGTTCGAGGCTCATTTTCATCAGTTGTCTCATTATGCTATGTCGAGTATCCCTATAGACTTTGAGCAGATCCGCAAGTTGTTGAAGGGATTCGCCGGTTATCAGCAGGAGGCCACAACCTCTCTTGTGCTATTGGGTGGCTCCTTTCAGAGTATTATTGATCATGCCAGGTTGATCCAGGGCATCAGACATGCTAGAATGGGTGGTGGCAAGAGGTTTTGTCGTCAGGGTCAGTTCAGTGGCCATTCCTCCAGAGGTAGAGAGTATTCGGGTCTGGGCACCCAGGCTTATTAGTGCAAGCCAGTATATGCAGTGATTTAGAGTACAAATGGTACAGGTTGATCCAGGTCTTGGCAGACTAGTCATGGTGGTTCTTCAGGCTCGGGAGGACGTGTCGACAATTCTAGTTATTCTCTCCGAGGTTCAGGTCCTCGAGACTGGCCTGGTTGTGATGAGTTTGGGCATAAGGAAAAGGATTTCCCCAAACATGCTCCTTCTGTTGTTCAGCCCAGGTCACAGGTTGTTCATTCTTCACCAGCTCCAGCGGTTATAGGTGCTTCGCAGAGTGCTACAGGTGGCACCAGGGGTTCCAAGGGTGGAGCTCAAGGGGGTACTCATGGTGGGTCCCAGGCCAGTGGTGACCGTAGACTGTGTTATGCCATTCCGGGTAGAGCTGAGGTAGAGGCCTCCGATGCAGTTATTACAGGTATTGTCCCAGTTTGCCATCTCTCTGCTTCAATATTGTTTTATCTCGGGTCCACCTACTCTTATGTGTCGAATTATTTTGCTACGGATATTGATTATGTATGTGAGCCCCTAGCAGTACCTATTAGCGTCTCTACCTCGGTAGGTGAGTTTTTAGCAGTGGATCGGGTGTATCGGGGTTGTGTAGTGACATTTTCAGGTAGAGATACTCGGGCAAACTTGATCTTATTATATATGCTTGATTTTGATGTGATATTGGATATGGATTGGTTATCTCCTTATCATGCGATTCTAGACTTTTATGCTAAGACTGTGACTTTAGCTTATCCTGGTTTACCTAGATCAGTATGGACGGGTACGCCAAGTTCTTATCCGAATGGGGTGATATCTTATATTTGTGCTCGTCGTATGTTGGAAAAGGATTGCTTGTCTTATTTGGCCTATGTCCGTGATATCACTAAGGATTCATCTCCTTTAGACACCACACGAGTGGTGAGAGAGTTCATGGATGTATTTCCTAAAGATTTACCGGGTGTTCCTCTAGACCTTGATATTGATTTTGTGATTGACTTGGAGCTGGGCACCAAGCCCATTTCTATTCCTCCTTATCGGATGGCTCCGCTGATTTGAAGAAATTGAATGAACAATTGGAAGATTTATTGAAGAAAGGGTTTATTTGGCCTAGTGTTTCACCGTGGGGTGCACCAGTCTTATTTGTGAAGAAAAAAGATGGTACTATTAGGATGTGTATTGAATATCGACAGTTGAACAAGGTAACAATCAATAACAAATATCATCTTCCTTGCATTGATGATCTATTTGACTAGATTCAGGGTGCTGGTATTCTCTAAGATCGACTTGAGGTCAGGTTACCATCAGTTGAGAGTTTGGGGTTCTGATATCCCGAAGACTGCTTTTAGGACTCATTCTAGGCAATATGAGTTTGTGGTCATGTCTTTTGGGCTACTAATGCCCCAGCTACTTTTATGGAGTTGATAAACCGGGTATTTTTGCCTTATTTGGACTCTTTTGTGATTGTATTCATTGATAATATCTTGGTTTACTCCAAGAATGAGGTCAACCATGTTCGTCACTTGAGGGTCGTGCTTCAGAGATTGATGGAGGAGAAGTTGTATGCAAAATTATCCAAGTGTGAGTTTTGGCTTGAGTCTGTGGCTTTCTTAGGTCACGTGGTGATCAAGGATGGGATTATGGTTGATCCGGCAGAGGTAGCGGCGGTCATGTCACACCCCAAACTCAAAGGAGTGTGAATGACACTGAAACCCTACTTGAATGAATAAACCAACTAATACAACATGCAACAAGACGGGCCGAGGAGGCCCAAAAAACTCCAATAATCATAACTGAAGCTCAAGAGAATAATACAACTGATCGATAAGGTCGCTTTAAACCACGACATGTATGAAATTCAACCGATCAAACAATATTTACCCGAGGATAGTAAGGCCAAAAACCATGAATATGACTGACAACAAGGCCATAATTGTCTCACATACCCACCGCAAATGTCTACAAGCCTCTAAAATGAAGAACAACTAACAATTAGTCGGGATAAGGCCCCGACATACCCATCAGCAATATAAAGAAGAAGAGGACTCCAAAATCAGCAACTCTGGAAAGAGCGGAGCATATAATCATCAGGTGATCACTCGATCACATGGAATAAGAACTTTTGGGTACCTAGTAACCTGTTGGCATGAATGCAGTGTCCCCAAAGAAAATTGAGACACCAGTACAAAGTAATGTATTTATCATGCAAAGCAAATAGTAACTGAGAAGGTATCATGAATTAATGAGTGCAAATACAAATAAGGTTCAAAGATAATATAAGAATGCTTAGCAGCTCCAAAATCTATGAATAGCTGATCCGATATCATAAAGAACTTTAAATAATGGAGAGTAGAATCATAGTTAAACAGAAAGTAGTCACCTTCTCATGTCGTAGACCTTAAACCATAACTAACAAGTAGCTAACTGGGCAAGCTGGTAGATATTATAATACTCAGAGCATACTAAGGAAGGAGAGTTAGCAATGATCACAATACAATCTAATGGCCCCCGACACAAATTCCACAATAATAATCAAACAACAATCTCATCGAGACCCCATAAGTTCTCCATTCATCTAGTAAACAAATTCCTTAAAGATATCAATTCATATGTTTAAAGACTCCAGCATCAAGAAAGCTCATAATGTTATTTCGAAAAAGGTCAAAAAACATGTCTCACCTAGTATGTATTACTTCAAGGTAATCAAATATCTAGAAGGATTGAATCCATGTATCAAGAGGGGTAAAAACCCAATAATCAAGAGAACCAAGAACCATATTAAAAATGGCTTTTAAACTTTAAAGACTCAAGTGCCAAGAAACTCGAGAACAGTTTACAAGAGATCAAATAACCCAGGTGCCAATCTCACAAACCTCTCAAAACTCTTCTGCTCAAACACTGACATGGTTGCACTAGCTGAAACTAGCGGGGCTGCAAATCTCGGAGGTGCATTAGAGGGCACCGGAGAAGAACCAGGAGTCTGAAACCCCACACTAGGCCCCTGAACTGGCGGGGTAGTACCAATTGTAATAGGGGAGCCTGAAGTGTTCGAAAGAATACCAGGAGTAGGGGCACCATCGAGGCAATCCAATAACCGGACAAGCAACTCCTGGAGAGGTACTATCAGGAATTGACGGAGGCTGGGCTGGCCTCTGCTCCTCAGCCTACTACTTAAAATCATCCTGATGCTCATATATAGGCTTAGGTGACGCCACCCTAGTCAGTCCTCGAGCAACTGCTGCTCTCCTTGCTCAACCATGACCCCTACCTCCTCTGCCTCACCCACGAACTGGGGCTCGGGCAGTAGGTATAGTCTCACCCTTGGTGACTCTGGCTCTAGTCCTCACCATTAGCACAGAAAGAATAAATTAGAGGTATACAACACTTTGATGTGAATGAATCGCACGAAAGGAACAAATGAAAGGAATTTCTCCTAGTAAGTATCTTATAGCCTCTCGAAGATAAGTACGGACATCTATGTACCGATCCGCAAGACTCTACTAGACACCCTGCTCTATAACTTATGAGAGCGATGAACCTAGCGCTCTGATACCAATTTGTCACGACCCAAAAACTGAGATAATGATGGCACACATCCTAAAACCACCCTAATGTGTAAGACGAACAATAAAACACATACGAGACTCCCAAAGAGGAAGTCAGGCCATAACTGAAAAGAAGAGAATAACAACGAAGAATTTCCCGAAACTTTGTGTCATAAGTGTAAAGAGCATCTAAAGCAATCCCTGAATATAAGTACATCATAAGATTTTGAATAATCGTAAAGACTGAAATGTAAGATGGAGTTAATGGCGATCTGGAGCTCAGGATCTCACCACTACTCCGAAATGTGCCTGCTCGCAAAATAATCAACCCCCACGAGGAATACCCTAACTAGAATCTGTATCAAAAGGGATACAGAAGTAGGGGTGAGTACAATTCACATGTACTCAGTAGGTTTGACCGACTGAATATAAGGAATTAATCAACTTATGAATTAAACTAAAGAACGCTTCCACCTGCATATAGGAATGTCCTACTCCGGCATCAGTGCCGCCAGTTTATATAGAACGGCGTTAGTAAAGTAAACACATAAGTCATAGTAATATCGAAGATTATCTGATAAGACACAACACAAAGATCGATGCAATGGAATAAGATGAAGCAATTATATGGTGGTATAGTGGAATCAAGGCCGTTGCACAACCTGTCGTATACACCCTGTCGAGCTAAGGCTTCCAGACAAGGACCCATGTGGGACTCGCAATCCATATACCAAATCAAATTCTCAAAATCTCATCAACTTGCCACCTAGCTCGTGGTTAAGGATATAAAAAGTGTCTCATTTTCTTTCTCAAAAGAATCTCCACATTTATCAACTTTCAAATATCAATGAGATGATGAATAAGGATGAGTGCATCACAACACATATGTCATGGAGGCAATAATCAACTCAACATGTAATGAAAGGTTCAAAATTCTCAAAACTCGACCAAATCATGTTAAACACCCTCATATAAAAATAATGGAAAAGAGTTCATTTGGAATAAGTGAGCACCATTTAGAAAAGCATTTCATTTCTCAAAGTATGATAAAATCCCTAACTCAACCCCTCTCTCGGGCATTACAAGTCAAATAGTGTTACAAGCCTCTCTCATAGGCAACTCAAAAATCACATGCTCACAAAGAAATTAGACTAACAACTAAGGCCCCAACTCGGGCTAAACTGTACAAATAAGCCCCCACACGGGCAATATAATATATGTAAGCCCCAACACATGCATCACAATATACTCAAGCCCTCACACGAGCATCAAAATATACTCAGGCCCCGACACAGGCATCACAATATAAACAACAATCCAAAATTATATTCTGATCCTATCCCAAAGCCTATGACATAAGAACAATCAATTACTCAATCCCAGTCTCAAAGAAGGATAGCCAAACCTACCTCGAAGGCCGAAAACTTCACCTGAACACTCTACCATACCTTTAACCTCAAATACCAACTCCGAGACGAATAGTTGTGTGTTTAAGGTTGTATCTACTCGTGTATAAGCTGGGTACTTGATGCATTGTTTAGTCTACGATTTGGTCTCTTGAATTTGTGGTAGGGCTATTTATTTTCCAGCACACTAAGGTTTGTGTATAAACTCATACTTGTACTCTTGTTACCTGCTGGTATATTTGAAAAGTTATCTTGGTACCTTGGTTACTCCTTGTGTCTTATTCTTGTCATGCTGGTATCCTTGGAGACTTTCAAGACACTTGTGTAACTCGCCCACTTGTACTGATTGCTTGATCATTTGGCATTCTTGTTGGGACTTCATCCTTCTTGTGGCTGTGACTTTGTAACTATTGGCATTCCTCTTGATTCGGATATTTTGGTATCTTGAATTTGGATTTTTGGTTCATCTTAAGTATAGAAGTTGTCCATTTTAAGTACGAACAAGGAAGCCATTTTTAATATGGTTCTTGGTTCTTTGGATTATTGGGCTTTGACCCTTTTTGATACAAGGCTTTGGTCCTTCTCGATACTTGACTTTGCTTTGTGTGACAACATGATGTACATATTGAGCGAAACTTGTTATTTGATCTCTTGTAAACTGTTCTCGAGTTTCTTGGCACTTGAGTCTTTAAAGTTTAAAAGCCATTTTTAATATGGTTCTTGGTTCTCTTGATTATTGGGTTTTTACCCCTCTTGATACATGGATTCAATCCTTCTAGATATTTGATTACCTTGAAGTAATACATACTAGGTGAGACATGTTTTTTGACCTTTTTCGAAATAACATTATGAGCTTTCTTGATGCTGGAGTCTTTAAACATATGAATTGATATCTTTAAGGAATTTGTTTACTAGATGAAAGGAGAACTTATGGGGTCTCGATGAGATTGTTGTTTGATTATTATTGTGGAATTTGTGTCGCGGGCCATTAGATTGTATTGTGATCATTGCTAACTCTCCTTCCTTAGTATGCTCTGAGTATTATAATATCTACCAGCTTGCCCAGTTAGCTACTTGTTAGTTATGGTTTAAGGTCTACGACATGAGAAGGTGACTACTTTCTGTTTAACTATGATTCTACTCTCCATTATTTAAAGTTCTTTATGATATCGGATCAGCTATTCATAGATTTTGGAGCTGCTAAGCATTCTTATATTATCTTTGAACCTTATTTGTATTTGCACTCATTAATTCATGATACCTTCTCAGTTACTATTTGCTTTGCATGATAAATACATTACTTTGTACTGGTGTCTCAATTTTCTTTGGGGACACTGCATTCATGCCAACAGGTTACTAGGTACCCAAAAGTTCTTATTCCATGTGATCGAGTGATCACCTGATGATTATATGCTCCGCTCTTTCCAGAGTTGCTGATTTTGGAGTCCTCTTCTTCTTTATATTGCTGATGGGTATGTCGGGGCCTTATCCCGACTAATTGTTAGTTGTTCTTCATTTTAGAGGCTTGTAGACATTTGCGGTGGGTATGTGAGACAATTATGGCCTTGTTGTCAGTCATATTCATGGTTTTTGGCCTTACTATCCTCGGGTAAATATTGTTTGATCGGTTGAATTTCATACATGTCGTGGTTTAAAGCGACCTTATCGGTCAGTTGTATTATTCTCTTGAGCTTCAGTTATGATTATTGGAGTTTTTTGGGCCTCCTCGGCCCGTCTTGTTGCATGTTGTATTAGTTGGTTTATTCATTCAAGTAGGGTTTCAGTGTCATTCACACTCCTTTGAGTTTGGGGTGTGACATGACCGCCGCTACCTTTGCCGGATCAACCATAATCCCATCCTTGATCACCACGTGACCTAAGAAAGCCACAGACTCAAGCCAAAACTCACACTTGGATAATTTTGCATACAACTTCTCCTCCATCAATCTCTGAAGCACGACCCTCAAGTGACGAACATGGTTGACCTCATTCTTGGAGTAAACCAAGATATTATCAATGAATACAATCACAAAAGAGTCCAAATAAGGCAAAAATACCCGGTTTATCAACTCCATAAAAGTAGCTGGGGCATTAGTAGCCCAAAAGACATGACCACAAACTCATATTGCCTAGAATGAGTCCTAAAAGCAGTCTTCGGGATATCAGAACCCCAAACTCTCAACTGATGGTAACCTGACCTCAAGTCGATCTTAGAGAATACCAGCACCCTGAATCTAGTCAAATAGATCATCAATGCAAGGAAGATGATATTTGTTATTGATTGTTACCTTGTTCAACTGTCGATATTCAATACACATCCTAATAGTACCATCTTTTTTCTTCACAAATAAGACTGGTGCACCCCACGGTGAAACACTAGGCCAAATAAACCCTTTCTTCAATAAATCTTCCAATTGTTCATTCAATTTCTTCAAATCAGCGGAGCCATCCGATAAGGAGGAATAGAAATGGGCTTGGTGCCCAGCTCCAAGTCAATCACAAAATCAATATCAAGGTCTAGAGGAACACCCGGTAAATCTTTAGGAAATACATCCATGAACTCTCTCACCACTCGTGTGGTGTCTAAAGGAGATGAATCCTTAGTGATATCACGGACATAGGCCAAATAAGACAAGCAATCCTTTTCCAACATACGACGAGCACAAATATAAGATATCACCCCATTCGGATAAGAACTTGGCGTACCCGTCCATACTGATCTAGGTAAACCAGGATAAGCTAAAGTCACAGTCTTAGCATAAAAGTCTAGAATCGCATGATAAGGAGATAACCAATCCATATCCAATATCACATCAAAATCAAGCATATATAATAAGATCAAGTTTGCCTGAGTATCTCTACCTGAAAATGTCACTACACAACCCCGATACACCCGATCCACTGCTAAAAACTCACCTACCGAGGTAGAGACGCTAATAGGTACTGCTAGGGGCTCACATACATAATCAATATCCGTAGCAAAATAATTCGACACATAAGAGTAGGTGGACCCGAGATAAAACAATATTGAAGCAGAGAGATGGCAAACTGGGACAATACCTGTAATAACTGCATCGGAGGCCTCTACCTCAGCTCTACCCGGAATGGCATAACACAGTCTACGGTCACCACTGGCCTGGGACCCACCATGAGTACCCCCTTGAGCTCCACCCTTGGAACCCCTGGTGCCACCTGTAGCACTCTGCGAAGCACCTATAACCGCTGGAGCTGGTGAAGAATGAACAACCTGTGACCTGGGCTGAACAACAGAAGGAGCATGTTTGGGGAAATCCTTTTCCTTATGCCCAAACTCATCACAACCAGGCCAGTCTCGAGGACCTGAACCTCGGAGAGAATAACTAGAATTGTCGACACGTCCTCCCGAGCCTGAAGAACCACCATGACTAGTCTGCCAAGACCTGGATCAACCTGTACCATTTGTACTCTAAATCACTGCATATACTGGCTTGCACTAATAAGCCTGGATGCCCAGACCCGAATACTCTCTACCTCTGGAGGAATGGCCACTGAACTGACCCTGACGACAAAACCTCTTGCCACCGCCCATTCTAGCATGTCTGATGCCCTGGATCAACCTGGCATGATCAATAATACTCTGAAAGGAGCCACCCAATAGCACAAGAGAGGTTGTGGCCTCCTGCTGATAACCGGCGAATCCCTTCAACAACTTGCGGATCTGCTCAAAGTCTATAGGGATACTCGACATAGCATAATGAGACAACTGATGAAAATGAACCTCGAACACAGATACTGATAAAGAACCCTGCTCTAGCTTGTCAAACTTATCTCTGCGCTGATCACGAAGGCTATACGGCACAAAACTCTCAAGGAACACCTCGGTGAACTGCTCCCAACCCATGATAGGAGAATCGGCAAGTCTGCGAGCAAGAACTGATATCCACCACTCCTTGGCCATGCCCGCAATTTGGTAGGAAGAGTAAGCCACTCCATGTGCCTCTAAAAAACCCAATTGAACAACCTGTCGTGGCACTTCGTCAAGAAATCATAGGCCTTCTCCCCCATTGTGCAGTCAAACCTGGGAGGTGCCAATCTCACAAACCTCTCAAAACTCTTCTGCTCAAACACTGACATGGTTGCACTAGCTGAAACTAGCGGGGCTGCAAATCTCGGAGGTGCATTAGAGGGCACCGGAGAAGAACCAGGAGTCTGAAACCCCACACTAGGCCCCTGAACTGGTGGGGTAGTACCAATTGTAATAGGGGAGCCTGAAGTGTTCGAAAGAATACCAGGAGTAGGGGCACCATCGAGGCAATCAAATAACCGGACAAGCAACTCCTGGAGAGGTACTATCAGGAATTGACGGAGGCTGGGCTGGCCTCTGCTCCTCAGCCTACTACTTAAAATCATCCTGATTCTCATATATAGGCTTAGGTGACGCCACCCTAGTCAGTCCTCGAGCAACTGCTGCTCTCCTTGCTCAACCATGACCCCTACCTCCTCTGCCTCACCCACGAACTGGGGCTCGGGCAGTAGGTATAGTCTCACCCTTGGTGACTCTGGCTCTAGTCCTCACCATTAGCACAGAAAGAATAAATTAGAGGTATACAACACTTTGATGTGAATGAATCGCACGAAAGGAACAAATGAAAGGAATTTCTCCTAGTAAGTATCTTATAGCCTCTCGAAGATAAGTACGGACATCTATGTACCGATCCGCAAGACTCTACTAGACACCCTGCTCTATAACTTATGTGAGCGATGAACCTAGCGCTCTGATACCAATTTGTCACGACCCAAAAATTGAGATCATGATGGCACACATCCCAAAACCACCCTAATGTGTAAGACGAACAATAAAACACATACGAGACTCCCAAAGAGGAAGTCAGGCCATAACTGAAAAGAAGAAAATAACAACGAAGAATTTCCCGAAACTTTGTGTCATAAGTGTAAAGAGCATCTAAAGCAATCCCTGAATATAAGTACATCATAAGATTTTGAATAATCGTAAAGACTGAAATGTAAGATGGAGTTAATGGCGATCTGGAGCTCAGGATCTCACCACTACTCCGAAATGTGCCTGCTCGCAAAATAATCAACCCCCACGAGGAATACCCTAACTAGAATCTGTATCAAAAGGGATACAGAAGTAGGGGTGAGTACAATTCACATGTACTCAGTAGGTTTGACCGACTGAATATAAGGAATTAATCAACTTATGAATTAAACTAAAGAACGCTTCCACCTGCATATAGGAATGTCCTACTCCGGCATCAGTGCCGCCAGTTTATATAGAACGGCGTTAGTAAAGTAAACACATAAGTCATAGTAATATCGAAGATTATCTGATAAGACACAACACAAAGATCGATGCAATGGAATAAGATGAAGCAATTATATGGTGGTATAGTGGAATCAAGGCCGTTGCACAACCTGTCGTATACACCCTGTCGAGCTAAGGCTTCCAGACAAGGACCCATGTGGGACTCGCAATCCATATACCAAATCAAATTCTCAAAATCTCATCAACTTGCCACCTAGCTCGTGGTTAAGGATATAAAAAGTGTCTCATTTTCTTTCTCAAAAGAATCTCCACATTTATCAACTTTCAAATATCAATGAGATGATGAATAAGGATGAGTGCATCACAACACATATGTCATGGAGGCAATAATCAACTCAACATGTAATGAAAGGTTCAAAATTCTCAAAACTCGACCAAATCATGTTAAACACCCTCATATAAAAATAATGGAAAAGAGTTCATTTGGAATAAGTGAGCACCATTTAGAAAAGCATTTCATTTCTCAAAGTATGATAAAATCCCTAACTCAACCCCTCTCTCGGGCATTACAAGTCAAATAGTGTTACAAGCCTCTCTCATAGGCAACTCAAAAATCACATGCTCACAAAGAAATTAGACTAACAACTAAGGCCCCAACTCGGGCTAAACTGTACAAATAAGCCCCCACACGGGCAATATAATATATGTAAGCCCCAACACATGCATCACAATATACTCAAGCCCTCACACGAGCATCAAAATATACTCAGGCCCCGACACAGGCATCACAATATAAACAACAATCCAAAATTATATTCTGATCCTATCCCAAAGCCTATGACATAAGAACAATCAATTACTCAATCCCAGTCTCAAAGAAGGATAGCCAAACCTACCTCGAAGGCCGAAAACTTCACCTGAACACTCTACCATACCTTTAACCTCAAATACCAACTCCGAGACGATCCCCAACTATCAAGAATGGAAAGAATTCATCAAAAGAAGTTGAATGATACCCATATTGCAAGGTTTAAGAACCGGAATTAAAATCATCCAAAATTCACCACGAAAATGAAAAGGGTAAAACTGGAATTTTGTTGAAAATCAGGTTCTACCCATCAAGAAGAGTTCGTGGTAGAAAAATCCATTAAAATCAAGTAGTAAACAGATTCGAAATCATTAAATTACTAGTTGTGAAATTTTAGGGGAAAAACCCCAAAATCCACATTGAGATCTTGAATTTTAAAGTTCTTTGGAAGATAAAATCGATAGGAAATGATTTAGAAATGATGAAGAGACTTACTCCAATGAATTTCCTCAAAAGATTGCTTCAAAATTCGTGTCTCCTACGCTCCAATTGTGTAACAATGGTGAAAATGAGAAAAAAAAGAGGAAGAAACCCAAAATATGGGCTATTTTCAGCCAAAAAGGGTCTGTTCACCGCGGTCAACTTGCACCAACACCAATCAAAACATGTTTTTAACCCTCAAAATTCATTCGGAACCCTATAAACATGAACCAATAGTGCGATTTGATCAAAAAATATGTTTTGGAGCCAATAGAATCATCAGATTTCTGAAAAAAGATTGTTATAACCAAAATACCCTTACAAACCTCTTTTAGGCCTAAAACTCAATATTTAGCCTAAATACCCAAAACGAATTATAAGGTCTCGGGGCTCTAACCAACCATCCTACTAGACCAAACTAGACATTCTGGATGCAACGAAACTGATAGAATCACCATCTGACACTCGAATCTCAGAATGTTGACCAAAGTCAACTATTTCCTTAAAAACTCCACCCAAGGTCTCAAAATCACTAAAATCCCTCTCGATCGCATCAGGGACCATACCAACCTCTCTCAGAACACAAACAAAGCATGAAATCGCTAAGGGGAAAGGCCAAAATGGTCATTTCACATAAAAAGGTAATTTCACAAGAATTGGGACATTACATTGTGTCTAAAATGAATGACTTAATTTTAGTTTTAAGTTCATATCACATTAACATTCTTTACTATAACATATAACTCTTCTATTTATTAGGTCGGTTATTTTTCAATTTTTTTATCACGTAAATTTTTATTATTGTATAATAATAACTTGTATTTTAAATATAATACTTGTGTTTCAATAGATGCTCACATGAACTAATTTGTGGCTCAAATAAAAGTAATATGATTTTTAACAAGTCTAAATGGGGTCCACACAACACAAGAAATTAAAAAGAAAAAAGGGATGTGTATATTCTCTATAAGGAGAATGAATTTCATAAAATGTCAAATAATATCAATTTATTTCCAAATTTGAAATAAGTCATCAAAATCTATGTGAAATCATTTGATCATAAGGTATTAACAAGTTTCATTATACATCTTTATCTATTGAAAATTGTCTGTTTCTCTTTATTTAAATCAATTAACTATATGGCATATACATATTGGCTAGGTGTAAATATCTTGTACAGGTAAGCTTTTAACCCTTTATTTAAATCACTTAACAATCGTATTTATATATTGACTAGGTGTATTTTAAGAAAATATGTAAAAATATTTCATAGACCAATTTGTTCTAGTAAATTTATAACCAAAATCCGACCAAATTATGTTGATTTATTTGACATAATTTTACTATATGGTTTTAATAAACTCATTGTATATATATATATATATATATATGCATTTCAAGTCCTACCTCTATTTTCACAATTAGTTATTCATTCTTATATTTTGTTCCCAAAAGAAGTGCTGCTTCTCCTCCTCTCCTTCCTCCTTCTCCTTTCTTTGTGTGTACCAAACATGACCAGAAGTTTAAGTGAAAGAATAGCTAGTTTATCCATAAAAAAAGAACAAGAATTATTTATAATATATGGTATAGTTATTTGCATTAATTAAATTTTGTCCTAGATGAACCATTCCTACTGTTTGGCAAAATGAAACAAAGGCTAGGGCTAGCATCATGTGGTATTTTAGTAAAAATAAGGATGAAAGGTTTAAAGAGCTAGTTAAATATGAAATCTACCTTTTTGATAAATTGGAGGACCTAGCAAAAAAATTAAGAAAATTGAGCAAAAAATTGAGGAGAAAAAAATGAAAATCATGATGAACCAATTATGTGAGGGAAAAATTAATTTAAATGGACTTGAGGCTACAGAAATTATAGTTTGTGAAAGATATTTTCTCGCAAACGAGCAAAACTTAACGAAAGAAAAAAACAACGCTATAAACATTCTCAGAATTCTGAGCCTCCATCATTTCTCTCTAATTTCGAGCATGTAATGACCCGCTTCGGTCGTTATGGGTAGACCAGTGGTGGAAGAAATCATGTTAGTAAACTTTTTGGGCAGAGATTTAAAATTCTTAGGTTAGGCCAGTCTCAGACGGAATCTGAGTAAGGTGAGGTCTAGGGAAATCCGAAAATGGGTTGGATGATATGTCTAAGCTTGGTCACATTTTCTAGTAGTTAAGACATTAAGTAAATTGTAGGTGTAATATACCACAAATACAATAAATTATAGTTGAAAATAAAATGAATAAATTATCATTCAGGCTGAGGCACGGATATCTCGCTCTCTTTAAGGAGATTTAAACCCACTGCGGCATAATCTACACCGATCCAACAATATCACTCTTGACTTGTCCCCTCCAGGATACAACAGCCCAACAACGTTGTACAACTCAAGCAACTCCAGATTAGTTGAAGAGTCCAAAGCTCCACAAAAGAACACCTTCCTTCAACATATAAATACTCTTTTTTAGATAGTGAATATAGTTGAAAACTTAGAATATTTTCTTTGTCTCAACTCTCTTT
This sequence comes from Solanum appendiculatum, assembly GCA_018342035.1. Taxonomy (NCBI): domain Eukaryota; kingdom Viridiplantae; phylum Streptophyta; class Magnoliopsida; order Solanales; family Solanaceae; genus Solanum; species Solanum appendiculatum. The sequence continues at coordinate 594,292 of JAGDQO010001015.1, forward strand.
TTCACTACACTAACTCATTATATACACAATACACCACTTCTAATATTTGGCTAACACTCTATCTCATATCCCCAACACAAAGTAAGACCACACTATTTATAGTGAGGAATTCTTCCATGCAATGAATAGGAAGATAATGGGATAGTAAATTGGGTAAATGAATAGCCAATAGGTTACATGAGTTACAAGGTATAATGAGGTAGAATAATGGATGGAATTAGTGGTAGATCATGGCAATAGTGGTTACAAGAGTTACATCAAAATAATGACCACTTTCTTGTCAACTTATATCCACTAACATATACACTTGATATTTTAATTTTAATATTAAAATGCATAATACCAACATTTCCCCACTCATTTCAATATTAAAATAAGAGAGTGTTTCACACTTTAGTTGAAGGTAGACTATTATGCATAATGAAGGTGTGCTCTGCATTGAACATTCACTTGGTAAAATAAAAACCTTTACTCTAGAGTAAGTAGTGGTCTCAGTCTTGAACTAGGACTGGTTAAGGGAAATAAAGTATCACTGCTTACACACATTAATCAAGGTGTTAACATAAGCCTTTTTATCCAGCACCTTACGGCTTTGTGCTATTCCAGTTTCATGAGTGTTTTTGAGAACAAGCCCATTCTCATAGAAAGTGGCCTACTTTCACACTCACATAGGTTAAATCTGTCAAGGATGCCCCTATAATTTGACACCCCACTCATACGTGATACATAATTTCATTAGGAGTTCAAAGACTCAACCTCTACAAATCATTATAGGATAAATGCACTCACATCATAGGGATTGAATAAAATTAACAATAGTGCATTTCACAACAAGACATCATATGATTCGTTCTTCCCATTGAACCTGATTATAGGATCTCTAGTCCCCAGGTTGGGTTTCCTCATATATAACTTAGAATTTTTTTGAGCTTCAATTTTATCCCCCTCGATGTGCTTCAGACTCTTTATCTTGCTAAGGCCTTTTTTTTGAATCTGCAAGATTATCAAAAAATTTAACACAATTAATATTGATGGTATAGCAGTGATCAATATGATATCACAATATTATGTTTTTTTTCTCATGAGTCTGAATTTACCGTTTTGATAACAATTTTGTACTTTACCAATAATATTGGTGCTATCAAATTTAATCAAAATTAGATAAATTAATTTCTCAAAATAAAGTGTTTGATATAGTAAAATCAAAGCACTTTTTTACTAGTTGAAGTTAATTTTTTTACTTCAACCTCAAAAGTAGAGTTTGCTAGCAATACAATTTGCTTTTATCATCTCCAACAAATAGCACCAAGTTTTTTTTTCTGGTTTGCTTGTACCTGTTAAGTACTTTTACTCCAAACACAATATCAAGTCAAGTATTAGTCACAAATCTCATATTTTTATTAGGCTAGCAAACTCCTTTTTTAATTTGTCACATCATTTTCACATAATTGAACCAAAAGGAGTATCAAGATTCACATAAGCAACAAAATTTTGTTACACAATTTTTTCAACATTATGTGACTTTACAAGGAAAATTCCATCACATGTTTTATGGTATTTTTCATTTCAAGAATGAAATTTTTTTCTCACCCAAAACATTTCATATTAAATGGCTACTCAACATGGCTTTCTTAATCTATTTATAAGTCTCATGCTAGAGCCAAAAGTCATCACATTATATCCAAACAACATGTGATTTTTTTCAAGATAAATATATTTGCATTTGTAATACTCTTTTATTTTGAGCATTTCTCAAAATGCAAAAATCACAATTTCACAAATATGTTTTCATCATTTCATGAACCCCCACTATTTTAGGAATTCAAATATCATATTTTCAAGAAAAGTAGTATACCTTTATTCATGAAAAATATTAGGTAAAAAGTTTTTTTTCTCTTTACCTTTTCTCCACTTGAATTGAGCAAGTAGAAAAATATTTTACCCGTACATCTCTTCTCTTCCATCTCTTGAAGAGAGCAACGTAGAGTGAAGTTATGTTGAAATCTCTATCTTCATATCCGCACTTTTTCAAATCTGTAACAAAAATATGATTCTCCTTCAAATTGTTGGTGTAATATACCACAAATACAATAAATTACAGTTGAAAATAAAATGACCAAAAACTGAATAAATTATAATTCAGGTTGAGGCGCTGTTATCTTGCTCTCTTTAAGGAGATTAAAGCCCACTGCGGCATAATCTACACCGATCCAACAGTACAACTCTTGACTTGTCCCGTCTAGGATACAACAGCCCAACAACGTCGTACAAGGCAAGCAACTCCGGATTAGTTGAAGAGTTCAAAGCTCCACAAAAGAACACCTTCCTTCAACATATAAATACTCTTTTTTGTATATTGAGTATAGTTGAAGACTTAGAATATTTTCTTTGTCTCAACTCTCTCTTTCACTACACTAACTCATTATATACACAATACAACACTTCTAATATTTGGCTAACACTCTATCTCATATCTCCAGCACAAAGTAAGACCACACTATTTATAGTAAGGAATTTTGTCATGCAATTAATAGGAAGATAATGGGATAGTAAATTGGGTAAATGAATAGCCAATAGGTTAGATGAGTTACAAGGTATAATGAGGTAGAATAATGGGTGAAATTAGTGGTAGATCATGGGAATAGAGGTTACAAGAGTTACACCACAATAATGACCACTTTCTTGTCAACTTATACCCATTAACATATACACTTAATATATTAATTTTAATGTTAAAATGCATAACACCAACATAACTCAAAGAGCCTTTCAAAATCGAATTCGGGTGAGTAAAACTCTCAGTATCGAACTTGGTATGATGGGGTTAGAATGAAATGTCAAGGGTTGAAGGTATGTTGCAAAATGAAGGCTTTTGGGATGTTTACGAGTCTCTAATTCCTTGAAAGCTGTTATAGTCGGTTGGGCCGCTATGGATATGCTGCTATAGCGGCGGGTTGAGCCGCTGTAGTGGGGTAAGTCGTGTTTTAATGTTGAAAAGTTTCCAAAACCTCTTAATCTCTGCAACCTCATTTTTGGAATTGAGAAAGGTGGTTTAGGATAGTTCCTTCGATTTTTCCACCAATCTCTTCGATAAAGGTAAGTTAATTACTTCCCTAACTTGTATTTTTACTCTTAAGCCTTAGAATCTAGGTTGTTGATCTTGGGGAAGAGTTTTAACTTACATTAATGGTGGAAAAAACCCTTGTTGGGTAGAATGATCATGGGAATAGCTTGAGTTTAGGATTTGATTATAATTTGGGTATTGTTAGATCATTATTGATTGATTATTGGGTTTTCTTTATTGTTTAGACCAAGAACAAGCCAAGACATTCCGAAAAGGAAAAGCCTAGGTTCTTTAAGTTTTCAAGGCTTGATTTGAGGTAGGAGATGGTTTGTTGGTTTTTCATAGTATGTAATGTGTGCATGTTAAGTGCTTTGTAATATTATTGTACAATGCATGTGGGGGATACTAGAAAGCTAATGTGAAATTACTTCATGTGATGATCTCATGCAATGAACCTATTTATTTAATTGTGGTTTCAAGTTGGTTGTTCATTGTTATTGTGATAGTGATTGTGCATGTTGTTTGTGATTGATGGTTTGCTCTGGTACCACACACAACATACTAATGGTTGGCTTGGATACCATGCCTTGTATGAATATTAACACTAGTTGGATCAAGTACTGGGTCGGTACACTAATAGTGTTTGTGTGTGGGTTCCAAGAGAGAATCGGGTATGCGCATTTTGTGATCACGTGGGACATGTTGCATGCATTAGTTAAGCCAAGGGTTGTGATTGGAAATCTGTATTATGTTGTGATTGTTGATATATGTGTTGGCTTGTATTACTGATCTGTAGTTACTTATTTACATTCATGTTTTGAAACTAGTCGTATGATCCTACAAGTACACACTGGTTGTGTACTTATTTTGCACTTGCACTTTCCTTGTTAAATAAAGGGCATATTCAGGCGGCTATTTTGAGGCCTCAGTTTAGAGATGCGTGACCTTCAAATTCAAGAGTGAGCTTCTCTTCTGGGCTTCCATGGGTTCTTCTCCATTTCCTTGTCCATCTTTTCAGACTTAGACATTTCATAAACTTTAGTTTATTGTTTTCTTGATTGGAGTTGTATCCCCTTATTTCAGATATTTGGAGTTTTGGTACTATGACTTTTAGATTCTATCTTGTTATTCCACCAAATGGTTTTATGATGGATTGAGTTTATGGGAACTCGATCCTTTATCTATTTTAAATTGCTATTTAATTGTTTTATTTCATGATTTGACTTTTATAATTAGTCTTGATGGGTTAATTTGTGTTAGTAATTGGTTTTCCCATTATAGGGTTAGAGTGGGTGCAACTCACGGTGGGTCAGGATCATGACAGAGTAGACAACTGGAAATGAGGTTAGATCAAAGTGACAATTTTCAAGTTGGGGGCACATTGACAAGTTTGGAGGGTGGAAGCAATAGATATGAACTAATTTGTGTCTCACTAATAATAATATGATTTTTAAAAGTCCTAATAGGGTCCACAGTTCGCGAATATTTAAAAGAAATGAAATGGATATATAGTCTATAAAGACTTTGAATTTCATACATTGTGAAATAATATCAATTTATTTTCAAATTTGAAATAAGTTATCAAAATCCACGGGAAATAATTTGATCATAGGGTAGTAACAAGTCCCCTTATGCATATTTATTTATTCCAAGTTCTCTTCTTCTGCCTTTATTTTAAAGTAGTTAACTATGGCATGTGCATATTGACTGGGTGTAAATATCATGTGCAGGAAAACTTTTATCCCGTGTAATTAATGGGGTAACCATTACCATCCACCACTTAGATATCTAGTAACTCTATCCAACAAAGTTTAGAAACATGAGAAAAACCATCTTGGGTTTTTTTGCTTCCCAGGAATTTGAACTAGTACCTTATGGTTCTCCTCTAGCCATTGAATAAAAAAGAATTAACGATGAAATTCAGCGTGTATCGGTAGATAAATAATTTGTAGCTACTAATACTTTTTGCTAATATATCATTAAATAGAATTATTAATATTTTTTCTGTTATTAATTAGCAACAAAAGTTATTCGAAACTAAATTGTTTTTTAATAATGCGCTTAATTGACCGCTAAATCACACCCTCAAATACTCGATTATACTTTCTTTCTTTTTTTCATAAAAGAAGTGTTGTTTTCTTTTTTAGGAAGTATCAATCATGTCTCAAAAGATATTAGGCATACAATAGGTATTGTAGTGAAGGTGTGAAAAAGGTCATCTAGAATTACAAAAATAGTTGATTTATTTAATAGATAATAAGTTGTATATTACATATGATGTATGTCACACTAATTACTTTTGGTTGTAGAGAAACAATTATATTGCTTGTCCATCTGAAAGTAAGGCTAATTAAGAATATAGAGTCATAAGGTATTTAAGTTTTTCTACTATCCTATCATTTTTTCATGTCCCCTTTCACAATTGTTGGACATTGTTCAGTAATTTTCTAAACTCATAATTTAAAAAGTACAATAGATTTAGTCATAAGATCATAAAGATTAAACCTATTAAATTTAAAATCTAGTTTCGCTTGAGTATTTAAAAGTTATTTTATTTTAAAAGTTTCAGCCATCTATAGGATCACAGTTTTTGCCATATTCTCTTTCAATTCATATTATAAAAATCAATTTTTTTAATTAGCATAGTAAATACTCTATTTCTAGGTTTAAATCTAAATGAATGAATTTGTATGAATTTTTTAGGCACACATTAGATTTTTCTATGCAAATAAAAGATACATGTCTCATTAGATTTGAAATTATCATTAATCAATAGTATTAATACGAATGAAATATGGCAATTGATGATGGAGTTGTGTCCAAGTAATTTTGACTAATATGGGAAGTCAACTTTGTGGTCCATTTGATCATTGTTTGAGTTTAATTTTGGGAAAAGAACACTTGTACCCAAAAAGGAAACTATTTACAAGCGGCTATATCCTTATTTTAATACCCTCATGTTTTTAACTATTAATGCACGTTTACTTCTTGATAGCATTAAAGTATACATATACTCCAATAGCATCAAAGAGGAAGAAACAATACTTCAGTGGAAACACTACTCAGTTACTCCTTGATACCATTAGAGTATATATATACATATATACACTTTGATGGTATCAAAGAGGAACGGGCAGTGTCTCAGTGAAAAGACTGCTCAATTACTACTTGATACCATCAGCATCAGAGTATATAGATACTCTGATGGTATGAAGGATGAAGAAGTAGTGGCTTAGTGAATAGAACAAGGGGGCACTCGCGTAAATAGTTTGGGCCGTGGATCCAATCAGGATAAATATATTGGGTTGGGTCCAATTTAGGTAAATAGTTTGCCTAATGGGTCCAAATTGTGTAGTTTTCCCTTGAATTTTTAACGTGAGATGTTAGCCCATCATATTATGTGCTATAGGTATTTTGTTCCTATGACCTCTTAGTCACATGACAACAACTTAACTAATTACGCTAAGGCTCTACTTTATATAGCCTCGTAAAGAATTTCAAACTCTTCATTAAAAGCTCTAACTATTGTCATGAGAAGCAAATGAAACTCTATGAGGACTCTGGAATAGGGGTTATTCTTGAAGGCATCTGCATATCCCCTCCAAAGCATTGAGTTTTAACTGTTTTAGGTGTAATCAACATTTCACTCATTTCATTATTAGCAATATCCATTGCATTAAGGATTTCGTTATCGTCTTCATCACTAGTTCCCTCATCAGCAGCAGCATCGTCATGAGAGCTCTCAACGATTGACCAGTACAAAAATGTGGCCAGATGTATCTACAAAAATATACGACCAGATGTCAATTAAATATGAATAGAAAAAAAATCACCTGGAAATTACTTGGAGTTCAATTAACAAAAAAATGTCAATGCCGAAACAAACTTGACAAATATCATTAGTAGATAAGGATCAAATGGAAAAAACATGTCAAACTGCTCTATACAAAGTTATCAGACATATTTTCCATTGAAAGTCCCTGACTGGAGCTGACCACTTTATACAAAGTTATCAGACATATTTTCCATCCGAAGAATTTCTTCTACTATTGATGGCAAGCATACCTGTCGATATTTTTTCAAAATTCGGAAATAGAATCTACTAATAGAGAAAACACATAACAAGCCATGGGTAAACTTAACAATAACTAACCTCAATCCCAAACTAAATGATAAATTTATTCAAATTTTCCTCCATGTGACTCTGGTTAACACGTTTGATCATCATAATATCACCCATGAATCAATGAAAATAAAGTGAAAGTAGAACATGATCAATCGAACCATCTCAGATGATCTTTGCATTTTGTTAGGGGTTACCTTTTTTATCTAGCCTAATTATGAATGATCACACATCCATCTTAACATTTGCAGCTCATCTTAAAATATTGTTTCATTTTGAAAAATATCCCCTGTTGCATTGCACTCCTGTCACTTCTCCCATACTTAATACATTAGTTTAATTTTGTGTTAGATCTTGTATCTAGCGAGCCATTTTCAGATTTAACCTATATAGCAAGAAGAAATAAGAAACCCAAGTGATATACCGTTAATGGGCTCAATGGATGCCTCAGGGTATCCTCTATTCGCTTTGATACACGTGATCTGATGCGAGGAATGGCAATCATTGATCTCATACGAAAGCAAAGTATATACATCATGGCCTACAATACAATGATCAGATAATCAATAGCAAAAAGTTTCCAAAAAAGTTGTGCTAAAGAAGTGGAAAACAACTAAAGTATGCCTTAAAGTTCCTTGAATACTTTTTGTTTTTTACAAGGGAACCCATAGTTGTTATCCTTTAGGTGTAACAAGGTAAAACTCGCTCAACTATAAAAACTCACAAACCACACTGGAGAGATAAATTATACTAGCCAAACTAAGTGCGATGACAGATAAGTGGTAGATTTACACTCCTTTGAGGCATATTTAGTTCAACAATTACTGACCTCAATGCCTAATTATGTCCTATGTTGATGATATTTTTGATGATTTGCAGCTATAAAGGCTAATGGACAAGACGAGGATGAATACTTGGAAGAAAGGCCAAAAACATGGAAAAAAGTGTAAACTCCACACTTTTGATCACCTAACCAAAAGAGAGGATCGCCCAACTCGCATAACCTCGCCTAAAGTAACAGTGCTCACAGTTGAAAATATTCAAGGTAGGTTGGCGAACTGAATGATGAAATAGTGACTCTTTGAAAGAGAAGGGCGAACTGAATGACCGTCGCCGAAGGTGATAGGACTAGGATAAAATATGAAGGCTTGAACGGTGAACAAATGAGAGGAATGTTCAGGGGTTTAGCTCTTGAGTATCCTCATGAACACCTTTAATCATTTATGGATATATGTGGACCATTTGTGTTAAAGAACATCTCACAAGAGTCCATAAGGTTGAGATTATTCATGTTCTCTTTGACGGGTGAAGCTACAAGATGGTTGCAAGAATTGCCAAATGATTCTACCACTTCTTGGGAGGAGTTAACTGAAGTGTTCTTAGAAAGATTTCTTTCCTCCCATGAAAATGGTAAAGACGAGGGATAGCATAAAAGATTTCAAAACAATTGGAGGTGAACCTCTACATGAGACATGGTTTCGGTTCTAGAAATTGCTTTTACAATGTCTAACACATGGTGTTCCGGACAATTTGATGCAGCAGTACTTTTATTGCAGCCTTGATTCACTCAACAAGGGTTTGGCTGATCAACTTATTCAAGGTGGGATGATGCGACAATCGTTCGACAATGCAACGATAATGCTAGATGATATGAAAAAAGTGAGCTGAGCATGGCATACTAGAGAGGATGAAGTCTCTTCTAAACAACGGGGCATGAGCAAGGAACAAATGGAAAAGGATCATGAGCATGATGAAAACATGGCTAAAATGATGACCCAACTTATTCATGGGAGGTGGACTTAAAGCTGTGAATGCGGTTGGTACAAGCATTTGACATTGCCTAGATGATGCAAAATTTGAGACATTACATAATGAGGAAGTGCAATACTTGGGAAATCAAATGGGGGGTTCTCACATGAACTACCAAAGGCAAGGTGGGAATCAAGGTTGGAACAAAGCTAGAAAAAATGGTTGGAAAGGTTGGAGAGAACGAGAGGCTGAGAAAGATAGGTACATTTCTCCTCATCATGATCATCCAAGGCCAAAGGAACTAGCAGGATTGGAGGGAATCCGTACTAAGGAAATGCTTACAAGTATCTTCAACAATGTTGAAGGGTCTGACAAGGTGTTGAAGGATTTAAAAAATGACTTCTCCCCCTTAACTCAAACAGTGACCTCTCATTCAGTGTCTATCAAATAGTTCAAAACTTAGTTGTGTCAACTATTCACCCATCTCAGTCCAAGGCAAAAGGGAGCGCTACCTAGTGACACTATCCTGAATCCCAAGAACGATTGTTAAAGTGTGAGAACTATGTCATGCCACGACGTTAAATAAGGCACTTCTTGGGAGGCAACCCACATTTATATTATTGTTTTTAATAACATGTTGTGAGTGCAGGTTGAAAAGAAGTCAGAATTTCAAGAAAGGTAATGTAGGCGATGCCAAGATTAATTCGGTGATCCACCGAAACCATTGAGTTGACATCTTTTTGCCCACCTTCTGGGCTATAAAAATAAAAAAAATGTACTCTTAGCTTAGGCGGTCTGAGCTCCAATAGGTGATCCGCCAAATTTGATAAGCCCAAATTACACCTCCCTTAAGAAGTAAATGCGGTCGTTGTCAATTAAATAACCTAACAAAGGTGAGGGTCGATCCCACGAGGAATATGGTTCAGAGTTAGTCTAATTTATTGTTATTTGAACGTTTAGCCAAATTATCTCTGTAAAAAGGGGGATTATGAAAACTAAATTATAATTGATTGATGTGTAATAACAAGTAAATAAGTAACAGAATTCACAGTTTGTAATATCAATATGAGAATGAAACTAGGGCATATCTGTTCCCAACAAGTACTTAACTCAGTAATCCTAATAATAGTAACTATTTTCAAGTGTTTAACATGCATAGTCAGCAAGCTACATATCGCCTAATATTGGTCCTCCAAATAAGGAATTTCACCACGCTACTTGGTCCATCTATAGGTGTATGATTTAGTAACCCTTACCTTTTACCCAGATTAGCCCTCAGCGTATGTGGTTCAGACTATTAGATAGCGGATTATCACGCTAAATCCCTGTTGTTTAATATCTTTCTCCTTCATTATTTCCTTGTTCCGGAAAGTAGAAGCGAGACATGTTCTAACGTTGTACACCAGGAGAAAGCATTCAAAACGAAGAGATTAACAAATACATGCACAAACACTTACAAGAATTACTTAATTATTAACCTTACATTGTTAATTTTCATGGTTCCCACAACCCTAGTTGTGGATTTAACTACTCATGCTTGAGGATTCACAATGCATATTAGGGTTTGAATAATAAATCATGAACTTACAATGAGAATAGATAAAATCCACAATCACGAATTGAAGAACAAAAGCCAATTGCATAAACCAACTTCAAGAATTAAATACCAAAATTTTTTGAATAGATAATTCTCAAAGCCAAAATAATGTATCACAAATCATCTATCCCCCAAAACTTATGAAAAATGAAAATTACAACTTATATTTATATAAAACAAAACCTACACTAAGTAGGAAAAGGAAAAATCAAGAAATCCGGTTCTGAGCAGTGTAATCTACGGCTAACCACCTCCAGCTCGTCAGAGCAACGGCGGCTCGTAGGTCCATCCGTCATCCAGTAGTTAGTCAATTTGTGGGAGAAGTCCACCTATGGGCATGACCTATGGCTCATAGGGCGAAGCACGGCCCGTCATATTCAACTGTCGTTCAAGTACTGAATCTCATCCTCTCTGAAGTCCATCGACGATTCTTCATCATCCTCAACCGTCGTTCCATACTTAGCTAAATTTTCAAGCACCTGAACCAAGAATCCAACCTACGACTCATCAAAGGAATGACAGCTCGTAAGTCGACCCGTACATCATCAAAACTTGACTACTGCAACACTTTAATCATCAATTGCTCCAGCAACCTATTTAATGTAAATATTAAACACAAATACTATCACATCTTCTAACAAAATGCCTAAGACGTATGAAAAACTCTAAGTTTAATGCATCAAAAGTACCGTAAGTTCATGGTACATCAACACCCTCAACTTAAAATAATTATTTGTCCTTAAGCGACACAAAAAACTCTAAACGACACTTGTGCATAAGCAACCCACAATTCAAGCAATCACACAACATTTTCTCAATCATCATCCTCCTTATTTATTCTCAACATAGTGCAAATTTCTTCATAAACTCAGTAAGCTAACTCATGTTGATCAATACATGGCATAGATATATCAATAAACACATTCACATACAGAGATAATAATCACCAAGATATTGATTCTTCAATAATGCAACTTATGCCCTTGCCACAAAGAAATCCCGTTTTTCACATAGAATTTAACATTTAGTTAGGGACTAGCTATTCACTCACAATCAGAATGAATTCAGTACAGTTAGTGCTCAATACCATATGCTTGCCATTATTTTCTCCGCTTTGACTTTCCAAACTGGTCACTTAGGATCACTATTGGACTTTCTTAGCTTGTAACGTAGGCTTAGGGTCAAGTGTGGTATACTTGGATATTAAGTGACTTTTCTGCCCTCCTTAACATTATATTGACTAGTTGACCTCTTTTACAACCAAACTTTTACATCATCTGTGTTATATGCCCTTCTCATGATTCATTTAAGCTCGAGTGTGACCTTTGACTTGTTCAACTTCTTGGTTTCATCTTTTCTTCATCTTTTTGTCTAAGCTGTTCATTCTTTTTGCTTCTTTATGTTTAGTCACACTATTTTCATCATTTCTACTCAGTTTGATTTCTTTTTTGTACACATGACTCTTTTCATACCCTTTCTTTCTTACTTTTCTTCATAATTGCCACCCTCAACTTAGACGTTTAGTATGAGTTGAGGTGCACAATGTCCTTGGAAGGACCAGGTCCAGAATTAAGGTACAACTTTGTAATAGCCACCCTCAACTTAGGCTTTTTGCCCTAAGTCGAGGTACACAATGTCAAAGGAGGGACCAGGGTCAAGATAGAGTTTCACAATGTTATCAAGGAAGGTGAATTGGGTGTAAGAAAGAAGGTGATTTTTAGGCTTCAAACATTTGGATAGAAGGGAGCAATTTATCCTTTTTGTTTGTTGTTCTTAGGCTTAAGTGGACTTAGTATCAACAATGGCCTATGATCATCTCCTAGTTTCCAGTTTAAATCACCTTAGCAAGACCAACGGGGAAAGTTCTAGATTGACACGTACCATATGAATATACAAACAACCTCACACACACATGGCACCTTGTTGCACTTATTAAATCATCAATGAATCTGGTTAATGCTATAGCTTAAGACGTAGTGTCATATCAATACCTATCAAGTCATACAAAGATCCTACACATTTAACTTATTGAATTCACAGACATAGCACAAATCAAAATTTTGAGGGATATCAATTTTTATGCTCTATTGCCATCATGCTTTTACTTCCAGGTTACCTCTACACATATACTATCCTAAACATGTTGGTCAACAGAAATTAAAATAGTTCCTTGGGGAAAAAGAACATAGGCAAGAAAACCCCAAGGACAGATTATGAGTTGAGTTACTCAGACTTCACCCCAACACGTTACAATCCATTCATCTCACCCCTACACAAAAAGGTAGTGCAATTCCCTCAATGCATAAGTAAAAATATAAAAACATCGGGTGAGACAAATATGTGGCACATATGCGCTGAAGACCAATCAAGAGACGGGTGGGTCTAGTTGCTCGGAACTCGTTGGATCAGCATGTATGGCACGCTCAATAATGCCCTTAGGAGTAGTTTGGGGTTCTCCATCAATAATGCGCCCCAATACTGAAGCTCCCACAACCAACTCTCGCATCCACTACTGTCGCATTTGCTCATCTAGGATGGACTGGCACTGGGCAGCCTCTTGTGCCTTTCTCTCCTTCTTGCAGGCTCACCACACCTCCTCAGGGTCTATAGCAGCATCCTCCTCAGTCTGAATGCGCTTCCCCACTACATGGGAGGAGGTAGTAGTATGCTGCCCAGCACCAAACAATGCGTTAAGCACTATATTATCAGCATTAGCTTCTGGGACATGTTCCGGAGCAGCAGTATCCACACCGGTCAAGGCTTTAATATCAGCATGAAGTTGAGCCAACTCCATCTGGAATTCAACAACATCAATAGTCAGCCCAAGCTAAGGCCTATCCATCATCCGGCTCTCGAAAGCATCAATCCACCGGTGCACCGCCTGTAACTTTAATCCATAGCCCTCTCAGTGCATGCCTCAGATTCCTCAACAGATTTCTGCATCCAAGGCCTAATATGCTGCATAAGGGTCACCATTTGAGTCTCTAATTTAACAACTCGAGCTAGTGGCAGAATTGCAAACCATGTGGGAGTGGGAGCACGAGGTGTGCTCACAGCAAAACCTGAAATGGAGAGAGGTGGAATGGGGTCATGGGGAGAGTAGTGGGGAGAGTAGTGCCCTAAGCTTCCTGAACACCATCAAGGCTCTCGCCCAAAGGCGGTAAATCAATCTACATGCTTCTCCGTGGGGCTGCGGGGTTTGTATCATCCCGAATAATGCCAACATCGACCATCTTAGTCACCTCGATCAACCTGTCACAACCCAAGACAAGAACAACCACCTATCTACATAGGTGAAAAATCAAATACGGGAACGGCAACGTGGTATTCTCTTGGAACGCCCTCTTATGAATCTCTGCTATGACAATCCAAGAGAAGTCAATCTCATTCCCCGCCATCAATGAGGCAAGCATCACCGTGCGATCCCAGGTCACTATGTTATCAGCCATAGTGGGAGATAGTCTGGCACGAATAATGGACCACCAGAACTTTACAGCAAAGCTCAATGTTGCCTTCCTGATAGGCAACATCACATCCCAAACCCCTTTGGCATTCTCTCGCTCATCCACAATGAAACGTACAATCCAGCGTAACAAAATCTCCCACTGCTCAGTATCACGCATGGCAGCTCTATTATGCACTACACTCATCCTGCAATCATATTCAGTAGTATAAATGGGTTGAGTGTGGGAAAGGTCGTAAACAAAATGGCAGACTGTGTCCTTTGATAAGTCAACGGGGATGCCCCAAACAAAAGTGGTTAAGAGGGGAGGCTAAGTCAACGCCCTGGCCTGTGGTGGTAGAGCATTCTTCACTATCGTGACATAGGAAGCATAGAACTCCCTCACCATCACAAGGTTGTATCTCCCCGGGTTCTCTGCCATCAATTCTTATCGGTGCTGTTTGAAAAGCTCATGAACTGCTGACACTGTGTGTAGGCTACGTATAAGCACTCGGCGCTCCTCGGTAATAGTCCAGGCTGGCTTTTCCTTAGCATTAATGTGTAAGCCATCAAAAAATATCTAGTGCATCCCCCGAACACACCATTTCTTTGACTCTGCAGTGAGGGGTATTGGCTCAACCCTGCCATTAGAGGGATCATGGGAAAAACCAGAAGAAGAAGCATCATATGCAGATTGGGTAATTGAATCTGAGTCAGCACCAGACTCAGACTATAAGGGCCGGGACCCATCACTGTTTGCATATGGAAGCCGTGCTCCCTCATCAGACTAGGAATCATTATTTGTGTTGCCGGAGTGTGACTCCTTCGCTGCCTCACTTGCTGGCTAGTATTACGGGGCGGCTTAGGTGAGTCATCCCCTATGGGAGGGTCATATTCAGACCCACTCCACTCATCGTCAGTAGATTCATTAACAAGTTGCAGGTGAGATGAAAGGGTGGTAGATTTGGACCTTCGCCCGTATTGATGAGTAACTTTTGGCGGCATGGTACCTGTGGAGACCATATTAGTACCCAAATAGTAAAACCAAAGTAGAAAAGAGAGATAAAATAAAAGAAAAATAAATCACGAGTCTAAAAACAACTAAAAACAAAACTATTTTTTGGGACCAATGGATGGTACTGACGGGTCGTCGATGCTTCTATAGTTCGTCGGTCCCAACCATAAGTCAGGAGGTCAAATTTTTTCTCTCAGAAGGTGCAACGAAGGTTCACCACGAAGGTCCATCAATGAAACGACGGACCGTAACCCAAACTGTTGTTCACAACTTAGGCTATGTTGTGCTCTTTAGACTGACAGATCCTTACCTACAGTCTGTAGGTTGACCTATGAGCTGTAGGTCAGGATCATCAAGTACACTGTGACAGACGACATGTAAATTTTTTATCAAACAATTCAAACACATCATCTAAGGTACCAAAAGATTTCTAGAACATGCATTTCAACCTGTAATCATGTTATTCTATCGTTCCTAGTGTTCTAATAAAGCAATTTAAACATATTAACACCAAGAACTCGAAACCCTAAGTTAAGAACACATCTACAAGGCATTCTTCACAATTAATCATTAATAAGCATCAACACTCACTATACTATCGTCCCAAGGGTACATTAAACTTATTTTAATTACTATCAACAAGAAATTATACCTGAGGTTAAGTAACAATTTCCGATTTCAACTTCAATTTTAATACTTCAAGCTCAAAATCTGTACCTTATGATGAAGTATGAAGTTGTGTGAGTGAGTTCTTGTTACTTGCAGCCACTACTTTGCTTAGACTCCGGACCCGCGACTTGATATGTTAGTGAAAAGAGAAAGAAGTATTTGAGAGAAAATTCAGAGGAATGAAGAATTAGGAGGGAAAGTTGGGGAAGAATTGGAATTTATAGGTGGTGGTGGGTGGTTGAAAGGGTGCAAAGGTAAGTGAAAGGGGATGGATTAACTAAATTTGGGATTAGGGGGGGTGTTTCTAATGGTTGGGGAGAAGAGGGAAATGAGGAATGTTTTAAAAGTGAAGGGTTTTATTTGTTAATGTCGCGAGTTGGGTCGACTTTTAATACACTGTGTGAACCTACGATTCCCCATCGACGGTCTGTAGGTGAAATCACAGTCCTTTGATGGGTGTCATCATTTACCCCTATAGTTGGTCAAATTAAGAACTCACGCCTGGGATCTACGGAATTCCCTGCACACTTTGCAAACCTTAGGACTTCCTTTTTCCATTTTCATTGACTATTTTTTGACACAGACCCTATACTACCCTAATCTAGCCAGTACTAAGACTCAATAAAAATGAAAACTTAATAAAAAGTCTAAAAATTCATAAAACTCATTAAAACTTCCTAAAATTGGCTAGATTTTACATTCATGGGTTGCCTCCAGAGTAGCGCTTGATTTAACGTCGTGGCACGACGCAGATATCTTGATTACTCAGACTTTATCAAGACTCCATTATTCAATCAACTCGTTGACCTCTTCCGTTTGGCCCATATAGAGTTAAATCTTCTGGCCATTGACTTTGAATTTTTTTCCTTCCTTGTTCTCATGTTCAACAGTTCCATGTGGAAATACTTGAACAACTCTGAATGGCCCCATCCACTAGGACTTGAGCTTGCCAGGAAATAATCGCAGTCCTGAGTTGAATAAAAATACCATATCACCGAGAGCAAAATTATGCCTTTCAATATTTTGATCATGGTACTTCTTCATCTTCTCTTTATACAAGGATGAACTTTCATATGCTTCTAAGCGGAACACATCGAACTCATTCAATTCGTTCAACCTTTGACTTGATGCAGCATCCCAATCTAGATTCAAATTCTTGAGTGCCCACATCGCCTTATGCTCTAGCTCTATAGGTAAGTGACATGATTTCCCAAAAACATGTTGGTAAGGAGACATACCTATGGGAGTCTTGAATGCAGTGCGATAAGCCCATAGAGCATCATCGAGCTTTCTCGACCAATCCGTTCTGTTCGCATTCAAAGTCTTTGCAAAGATTTGCCTGATTTCCCTATGAGATACTTCAACTTGCAAACTAGACTGCTGATAATAAGGATTTTCTACACTGTGATGAATACCATACTTCTCAAAAAATGCCTTGAGCAGTTTGTGACAAAAGTGGGAACCTCCATCTCTAATAATTTCCATTGGTGTACCAAACCTGGAGAAGATATTCTTTTTCAGAAATGCGGTGACACTTTTACCTTCATTGTTTGAAAGAGCGATAGCTTCCGCCCATAGGGACACATAGTCAACCGCGACAAATATGTACTTCATCCCATTTGAACTCACAAACGGACCCATAATCAAGGCCCCAAACATCAAAGAGTTCAGTCACGATTATCGGGTTCATTGGGAGTTCTTTCTTTCTTGAAATACCTTATTCGCTTTGGCATCGATCACAGGACTTGGAAAAATCATGAGCATCTTGGTGAATGGTAGGCCAATAGTACCCACATTGCAAAATTTTGTGAGCAGTACGAATACCATTATGATGACCGCCAACCAGAGACGAATGACAAGCTTCCAATATACTAATCATCTCCACCTTAGGCACACAACGACGAATAATCCCATCAGCACAGACACAAAACAAGTAAGGCTCTTCCCAGAAAAACTTCTTCACATCAGACATGAATTTCCTTCTTTGATGGAACGATAAATCTGAAGGCACCACATTGCTTGCCAAGTAATTGGCGAAATCTACAAACCAAGGGATAAGATCAAAAGAAGCAGCCAAAACCTGTTCATTTGGGAATGAATCATCAATCTCGACTCCATCCTATAGCTTCAACATAGCTTCTTCTTCTAATCTGGACAAGTGATCAGCCATTTGAATTTCCGTCCCCTTTTTATCTCTCACCTCAAAGTCAAATTCTTGCAGCAGTAGTACCCCTCGAATCAGTCTCAGTTTTGCATCATTCTTTGCCATGAGATGCCGCAATGCAGAATGATCAGTGTGTACAA
The DNA here is from genome assembly GCA_018342035.1 of Solanum appendiculatum. Lineage (NCBI taxonomy): Eukaryota > Viridiplantae > Streptophyta > Magnoliopsida > Solanales > Solanaceae > Solanum > Solanum appendiculatum. Next base: position 612,255 of record JAGDQO010001015.1, read on the forward strand.
TTAATTTATTGCCCAGCAAATAAGATCGAAACTTCTAAAACGCAAAGACTACATTAAGCAATTCTTTTTCGGTGACTGTGTAGTTCCTTTGAGCAACATTTAGAGCTTTACTCGCATAATAAATGGGATGAAGAATCTTTTCTCACCTTTTCCCCAATACTACGCCGAGTGCCACCCCGCTCGCATCACACATGACTTCAAATGGTTGTCCCAAATCCGGTGAAATAATGATATGTGCAGAAATCAAATTCTTTTTCAACTCTTGAAATGCTTTTAGAAAAGTACCATCAAATACAAACTTTATCTCTTTTTCGAGCAGTTTGCACAAAAGATGTGCAATTTTCAAAAAATCTTTAATAGATCTTCTATAAAAACCTGCATGCCCTAGAAAACTTCTAACACCTTTCATGGAGATAGGTGGGGGTAATTTCTCAATCACCTTGACTTTTTGTCTATCAACCTCAATGCCTTTTTGTGAGATTCTATGGCCCAGAACTATACCTTTTTTCACCATGAAGAAATACTTCTCCCAGTTTAGCACAAGATTGCACTGTTCACAGTGTTTCAGCACATTACCTGGATGTACAAAACAATCATCAAACGAGTTACCAACTACAAAAAAATCATCCATAAATACCTCGATAGTGTCTTCCACCATATCAAAAAAATATAGACATCATGCAACGCTGAAAAGTCGCTGGTGCACTACACAAATTGAATGGCATTCTTTTAAAAGTGAATGTCCCATAAGACAACCAAAAGTGGTCTTCTCTTATTGTTCTAAGGCTATTGAGATCTAGTTGTAGCCTGAGTATCCATCTAGAAAGCAGTACCATCCTTTGCCTGCAAGACGATTGATAACGCTCAACTGCACCTCTTATGATTCGAAAAGTAGGCGGTCGCTAACAAGTATAAACCCAACGATGAGTTGGGATCGATCCCACGAGGAACAATATGTAGGCTATTGATAAAATAAAGAAATACAGGCTACTAATTTTAATCGAAATAAAACATACAATTATAATATGAAGATATCAAGTAACAATTTAGGACAGGGGATAAAGGAGAACAAGGAACAAAGCCCTTTTAAGCGAGAATACCAATGGGATTTTTCATAGGAAATCAATCAACACCTATACGATCCATTGCATACTAGCATCACACAATCTCAATTAATCATGGGTAAAATCATATATGCCTAGGAATCTAAATTTTCAACCTATTTCTCATGAATATAGGCAAATACTTCTCAACTAGTTCTCACGAACCTAGTCAAGTGACAACACAATCAATCCAATCATAGGCATTGCAAGGAATCACTATTTCTAGCTATAACTCTGTAAATGATTTGTTACACGTCAAATTATGCACCAATAAATCTTTCCCAACCTCAATTGACTCTTACAAGCTCAATCAAAGTAAATGGGCAAGTCCTAGGAGTGATCAAGTCCATTGGAAAGTAATTAAAGCAAGAGATTCATTAGATAATCAAATACCCATTTCATATATGAAGAAGCATTCAACTAATTACAAAAGCACAAGGTAAAAATCAACAACCCAAATATTGTTTATCACTAACAAAATATCCAAATCATCAAACAACCATTACACCTAGAATTTAAGCATCACAAAACAAAGAGTTGAAGAAAGGATGAAAAATAATTACAAATCAAGCTTTCAATCTTCACTCTAATGGTGTTTGTTGTGGAATCTTGCTCTCAAAGCTAAGCCCTAAATTCAAGCCTCAATCCTCAAAATTACTAGTTCTTCCTTCTTTGATCGATAATTCAGTATATTACCCCAAAAATGGCTGTGCCTCAGTGTATATTGTGAATCAGGGCAAAAAGGTGAAATTCCAAAACTACCCAAATACCAGGCACGTTTTCTTCTCCGCGTTCGTGGAGGGACATGTGCATTCGCGGATCCTAGCAAGCTTGTGCTTCATGTTCGCGAAGGAGTTGAGCAGGTTTGCGGTTCATTGATGATCGAAGCTCCGCATTTGTGGGCAGTTTTTGATAATGCTCCACTACGCCTCTTATGATTTGAAATGTAGGTAGTCACTAACAAGTGTAAACCCAACGATGAGTTGGGGTCAATCCCACGAGGAACAATATGTAGGCTATTGAAGAAATAAAGAATTACAAGCTATTAATTTGAACCCAAAATAAAAAATACAATTATAATATGAAGATATCAAGTAACAATTTAGGATAGAGGATAGAGGAGAACAAGGAACAAAGCCTTTTTAAGCAAGAGTACCAATGGGATTTGGGAATGGGAAATCAATTAACACCTATACGATCCATTGCATACTAGCATCTTACAATCTCAATTAATAATGGGTAAAATGATATATGCCTTGGAATCTAAATTATCCACCTATTCCTCACGAATATAGGCAAATACTTCTCAACTAGTTCTCACGAACCTAGTCAAGTGACAACACAATCAATCCAATTATAGGCATTGCAAGGAATCTTTATTTCTAGCTATAATTCGGTAAATGAGTTGTTACACCTCAAACTATGCACCAATCAATATTTTGTCGACCTCAATTGACTAGTACAAGCTCAATCAAAGTAAATGGGAAAGTCCTAGGAGTGATCAAGTCTATTGGAAAGCAATTAAAGCAAGAGATTCATTGGATAATCAAAGACCCATTTCATATACGAAGAAGCATTAAACTAATTACAAAAGTGCAAGGTAAAAATCAACAACCCAAATATTATTTATCACTAACACAATATCCAAATAACCAAACAACAATTACACGTAGAATTTAAGCATCACAAAACAAAGAGTTGAAGAAAGGATGAAAAATAATTACAAATCAAGCTTTCAATCTTCACTCTAATGGTGTATGTTGCGGAATCTTTCTCTCAAAGCTAAGCCCTAAATTTAAGCCTTAATCCCCAAAATTAGTGGTTCTTCCTTCTCTGATCGATAATTCAGTATGTTCCCCAAAAAATGGCTTTGCCTCAGTGTATATTGTGAATCAGGGCAAAAAAGTGAAATTGCAAAACTGCCGAGATGTTAAGCACGTTTTCTTGTCCGCATTCACGGAAGGACATGTGCGTTCCCGGATCCCAGCAATCTTATGCTACACATTCATGGAGGAGTTGAGCGCACTCGTGGTTCATTGATGACCGAAGCTCCACGTTCGTGGGTAGTTGATCGCGATTGCAGAAAACACTTTGATGCAAGCTCCAATTTCTCTATTTTTAGCTCCATTTTGCCTCAATTTCCATTCTTTTCCATCAAAACTCCTTGCCAACCAAAATATACTTGAAACAACCATATTCAAGGGATAATTAGCCTCTTTCTCTGCTTAAGTGCCACAAAATCATAAGAAAAGAGCTCCAAATGAGCGAAAATCACCCACTCATCAACACCCCCAACTTAGAAACTTTGTTTGTCCTCAAGCAAAACAAAATCCAAACCAGAAGAGGCAATCAAGTTAAGCACAACACACTTTCATTCCACCTAAGGGTTATGATCATGACTTTGGTTGGTACTAACAAATAGTCGTCATGCAAACCTTTCACAAAAGCAACCCCTCATTCTCATGGTACATTTTTCAAAAACCAAGAATCATTAGTTAACAACAACTCAAACTCAAGAAATGACTCAACTCATTAGCTATTTTACATGATCACTTGATTCAATTAGAAATTTTCAAAATCACCACTTAATCAACTTACATGCCCTTACAAGAAAATAAATGTCCCAAAACACTCACAAAGCTTTAACAAATGTGGGACAAAAGCACAAACACTCACACTCACAATAGAACATATCATGAACACAAATGCCACACCATAGGCTTGCCCATATTTTCAATCAACATTGACTCAACTTCATTAGGTTAGAGATCACAAAGGACTTTGTTAAGCTTGTAATATAGGCTTGGGGAAGGTTAGGATATCATTTGGGTACAAGTGACTACACCCTCCTTGAACTCTACTCAACAACTCATTATTTTCCAACTTTTCCACATGTTCTTCACTTTCAAAACCAATGCACATTTCACATTTTCTCTTTTCTCATTTTCATTTTTGATGCCCCACATGCAACCATTTTCAACTTTTGGAGGATTCAAGACTCATTTATTCACTTTCTTTCTTTATGACTTCTTCCTCCATTCATCATTCTCTTTTTTTATGTCAATCTCTTATGTGATAGGCATCCCTTCCATGAATTTCCCATAATTCCCCCAACTTAAGCTTTTAGCCTCAACTTCCACAACTTCAAGTTCAAGGAGGGAAATGGTTCAAGAGAGACATGTATTTTCAAAATGGATAAGGCTTGTAATAAGGTTGCCAACAAAAAGGAATTAGGCTCAAAGGGGACAACTAGGGATATATTTAGTGCAAAAGTGGGATTTTTAGGCCAATTGGACTTCAAGAACAATCAAAGAAAGCCTAAGATCATTTTTCCAACCCATCTCAATTAAGATCAATGTTTCAAGACCAACCGGGCAAGTTCTAGGTGGCACAAATGAACACAAAGCATTATTCAACAACTCACCACACATGGCATGCAAATCACTCAAGATGGTTCAAAATCTTATTTCCTTTTCAACATACTAGTGGCATCTAACATTTAAACCGCTAACGAATCAAAAGTCACAAAAAGAGTCTCAAGAGTTGTCACAAAATCATTCAAAACATGCTCAACTTTCAAAAAATTGGAGGGGTATGTTCAAAACATTTTTCATATGTAAGACTATATTCTTAGTATAAAACAAGTCACAACCTAAAAAAAATACGATGATTTTGCCCTTAAGAAAGTCGTCAACCAATTCATCATTGGGCAAACTCATATATTTATTCGGGGCCAGCTATTCAGACTTCACACATATGGTTATTGAGAATTCACCACACATATGGTTTCTCAAACTTCACCACGCATATATGGCTACTCAGACTTCACCAAACAGCACAGACAAACACAATCACAATCAACCGATGATTTATCCTTAAGAAAGTCGTCACTCTATCCATCATAAGGCATCGCCAATCAATAACACCATCACAAAGTAAAAGAAAAATAAAGAAGCTATCAAAACAAATAAAAACTAATAAAATAAAAATGACTAATCCAACACAATTCACAATTTAAATCCAAAAGCCCGACAAGGGTCCATCATCCACATAACAAAATAAACATCCAACATACCAATCCCAAGCATCCAAAATAAACATCGAAAACAAGAAATACATAACAAGAGTCATTAGGGAAGCACCCCAAACAGAAAATGAAATTGTGCCCTCACAGAACAAATATCAAAAGAGAATATGAGGGGCTCCCTGAATGCATCACTCCGAGCTTGAGCCGGAGGGAAAAGTCAACTCCTCATCATCAGAAGCACCGCTACCACATAATCTCTGAAGCTTGCCCATCATCTTGCTCAGGAACTTGTTCTTCCTCTTCTTGTGCTCTCCAAAGGTCCTCTGACGCTGCTCGATCTTCCCCTGCCTCCGACTCATCTGCTCAAATAGGTCAGACATGACCTTCTGTGCAGCAGCTACAGAAGCAATAATAGGTGGGGGAACACCCTCTGAGGTAGTGGCTCAAGATAGGCCAGAAGGGAGGCCAACAACTAACTCTCTGATCTGAGCATCAACTCTCTGGATGTGAGAACATATATAGTGCATAGTGGCAGGTCCAAACTAAAGGGATCCTGCCGCAGAGGAGGCACCAGCCTCAAAATCAGGCTCAGTGAGCTGGGCCAAACTGGGGGTCGGCCACATCAATCTTCCTCTTCTTACTCTTGCTCCCCTGGGCTGCCTTCTTCTTTAGTGGGTGAATCTCCTTGCCCGGCTTCTTCTCCTCGTCAGTAGGGAGCTTTGACACCCCAGCACTGTAGAACAACTGAGTAATAAGTGAAGGAACAATGATACTCTTGGATCTACCTTGAGCTAACTCGCAAATATGATCAATAATCAACTGCCCCACATTAACCTCCAGCCCATCCATAATAGCTGGAATCACTACTTCTCTTTCTAAGCTCACCTCGGTATCATAGGTAGAAGGAATGACTCGAGCACAGATGATAGAGAGCCAAGTCTTGGCCTCAGCTGTGAAGTCATGGGACTCAATCCCCCTCTTAGAATCAAACGACTCCAGAGGCTCCCCGTCATGTAGCTTATCCACAAGCCACTGTTTACCTAACTCTTTGAACCGCACCAAATAAACTCGATTATCAGCTTTCAGGAGACCGTATAAAGCATTATTCACAATAGGACTGAAAGTCACTTGCACCCCTCAGACAGTGGTCACCGTGGCATCTCCAGAGTTGGTCTCCAAGGCATTAGCAAAGAATTATGCTACTAGTGTGTGATTAGCCTTGATAGGCTCAGCGGCAAAGTAGATCCACCTACTAGACACAAGCCGGTTATAGAAGTCTGGCATCCCACATTGAAGCTTCTCCAAAAAAATGCCCTTCTCCTTCACCATAGCTCTGCCAAAGTTATCCTAATATTCTCGGGCGCATTTGGATAACAGGAACCTGGTTGCATCAAAGTAATCCTTCTCCGATGCAATTTCGGACCCTTGGAGAACGTTGTTGGACGACATATTAAGCTCAAAGTACCTACACAAGAAGAAAACATGTTAAAAGTTCATATGGACACTTAAAACAATGTATTAGGAAGTATTTAGCCCAAAGAAAATAATTAAAAGAGGTCCCAAGCTACGCAGTGCGAAGCTACTATTTTGGGACAGAAGCAGTTTCTTCTCTTCGTACGTGGAGAATCCTCCGCATTCACGGATAAATCAAGATCCATACCTCCGCATTCACGGAAAGGCATTCGTGTTCGCGGCTCAGCACACTTCAGACCTCCGTGTCCGCAGACCAGTTGTCCTCATTTGCGGAGCACATGGAGTTAGAGACCACCGCGTTCGTGGGTAGAGTCTCACGTTCGTGGAGGTGTCATCATCCCCAGAAAAATAGAATCACTTGGGCATTTCATCAAACAAGTTTGAGCACCACAATTTTGACCAATTTTCTCAAAATTTTGCCCCCAATGATACCCCAAAAACGCAAGTATCAATCAACAACACAACAAACACTAATTCTACCCCATAGACTAACAATTAAACACAAAGAATCAAGTTTAAGTCAAGAACACATTGAAGCAACAAAAAATAAACTAAAGGAAGGGACGAACAACATACCGTAAGTGTTGATTCCAACCACAAAGTAAGAAACAAGGGAGCAATTTAGAAGTTGGGGAATTTTAGGGGAGATTTCTAGTCTGAGAAAGTAGTATATATTTTCAGTTTTGAAACTGAATTGCCCTTTGAAGTTTTGACAATTAAAATGCCCAACTCTCCGCGCTCGCGCCCCGTGAGAATTATTGACCTCCGCTTTCGCGATGAGGAGGGCGCATTCGCGGAGGAGGGCGCATTCGCGGAGGATCTGTCACTTTGACCTCTTCATTCACGGACTCCCTCCCGCATTCCTGGAGAATACCCTATGCCTGAACCCCTAGCAGCATTCTGGATTTTTTAGCGATGGCTAGGTTCATTCGGCGACTCGCCCAATGCATTTTGGTGATCTTTAGGGTCCAAAAAGTTTTTGAACCCCTATTTTGAAGGTAGTTTAACCCCAAACTTCAATCACAAGTTAATTTTTGCTTCCAACCCTTTTCAAAACACTAGCAAACACTTTGAAATTATGAGAATTAGTCAAAAATAAAATCTTAATCTATCCTAATAATTAAAGTAAATTCAAAATTAACTAAAAATTAAAATTTTGGATACCAATGGGTTGCCTCCCATCAAGAGCACAGTTTAATGTTAGATGCCAGTTACATCACCCTTTATGCTTCCACTTCGAGGCAATGTACCTTCTCCGCATCTTTAAATCATTTTGTTTTCGAAGAGTGTTGGGACAACTTGAGAGCATCACCCATTTCACTCGATCTCTCCACTTCGAAGATTTGAATTTCTTGCCCAACTTCACATAATTTTTTTGTGGAGGAGCATTGGGCAATAGTCATAGGGTCACTAAGCCACTCGAGCATTGAACTTCATAACCCTTGGCCCTCAAGTGCATGACACCTTCACTTTCAAATGAACTAGAGTTGCCATATATGATCTTTTTGGCTTTTTCTTACAACTCTAGTATCATTTCCTTGATTTTGGCATCTTGGAATTTCATTAGCGTGGTTTGGTTGCAAATACCCAAGATTTCATCCATGCTAATCACAACCCATTTTTCTCGAGACTCCAACTTCAACACGTTTGTTTTTACCACTTGACAAGGAGCATTACATACTGCAACTCTTAATCTCACATTGGCCCTCAAAGTAGCAATTTCGAACTCAAGTTGGATCATTTCATGGCACCGAGTTAGGTGCAAGTTGTGGAATTCATCCCTCATTTGGAACATTAGATCGCTTAGCCTCACACCCTTTGCAAGTCATTGATACAAGTACAAGAGCCAAGCTTGACTCACAACATCAATCTCTTCACACATCTTTTTAACTTAAGAGGCATCCGCAAAACTATTCCAAACATGAAGTCCTCCACAAAAAGGCCACGGGTCATCAACATAGGGCTTGCAATCGCCAAACCTTGTTTCTTCACAAGAAGCCATAAAACCAAACAAAAACAAACCAAAAACAAATATTCACAGTTTGGATAGAAACTAGTAAACTATAAATTCTAAATCAATTCCATACACCAAATTGTTCCGGCAGCGACGCCATTTTTGATAACGCTCAACTACACCTCTTATGATTTGAAATGTAGGCGATCGCTAACAAGTATAAACCCAACGATGAGTTGGGGTCGATCCCCCGAGGATCAATATGTAGGCTATTGAAGAAATAAAGAATTACAAGCTAATAATTTGAACCCGAAATAAAAGATACAATTATAATATGAAGATATCAAGTAAATTTAGGATAGGGGATAGAGGAGAAGAAGGAACAAAGCCTTTTTAAGCAAGAATACCAATGGGATTTGGGAATGGGAAATCAATCAACACCTATACGATCCATTGCATACTAGCATCATACAATCTCAACTAATCATGGGTAAAATCATATATGCCTTGGAATCTAAATTTTTCACCTATTTCTCACGAATATAGGCAAATACTTCTCAACTAGTTCTCACGAACCTAGTCAAGTGACAAAATAGTCAATCCAATTATAGGCATTGCTAGGTATCACCGTTTCTCGCTATAATTCGGTAAATGAGTTGTTACACCTAAAATTATGCACCAATTAATCTCTCCCAACCTCAATTGACTCTTACAAGCTCAATCAAAGTAAATGGGTAAGTTCTAGGAGTGATCAAGTCCATTGGAAAGCAATTAAAGCAAGAGATTCATTGGATAACCAAAGACCCATTTCATATATGAAGAAGCGTTCAACTAATTACTAAAGCACAAGGTCAAAATCAACAACCCAAATATTGTTTATCACTTACACAATATCCAAATCACCAAACAACAATTACACCTAAAATTTAAGCATCACAAAACAAAGAGTTGAAGAAAGGATGAAAAATAATTACAAATCAAGCTTTCAATCTTCACTCTAATGGAGTTTGTTGCGGAATCTTGCTCTCAAAGCTAAGCCTTATATTAAACCCTCAATCCCCAAAATTAGTGGTTCTTCCTTCTCTGATCGATAATTCAGTATGTTCCCCAAAAAAAGGTTGTGCCTCAGTATATATTGTGAATCAGGGGAAAAACATGAAACTTCAGAAGTGGACAGATGCCAGGCACTTTTTTTCTCAGCGTTTGCAGTGGGACAGGCGTGTTCATAGTTCCCAGATAGCTTGTGCTCAGCATTCACGGGCAGTTGATCGGGTTCGTAGAGAACACTTTGCTGCCAACTCTAATTTCTCTATTTTTAACTCCATTTTGCCTCAATTTCCATTATTTTCCATCAAAACTCCTTGCCAACAAAAATATAGCTGAAACAACCATATTCAAGGGATAATTAGCCTCTTTCTCTACTTAAATGCCATAAAATCATAAGAAATGAGCTCCAAATGAGTGAAAATCACCCAATCATCAACGATCTAACATTTGGTCCATTAACGACATTGGAAAGTGATCTTTCTCAGTCCATGCATTCAAATTGCGATAGTCCATACAGACTCTCCATCCCATTACATGCCTTATTGGAAGGAATTTATTCTTCGCATTGGAAACCACGGTGATTCCACCCTTCTTTGACACAAATTGAACCGGGCACACACAGTTACTATAAGCAATCGGATACACCACTTCATCATCTAACCACATGATGATTTCCTTCTTCACTACCTGTTGCATTGGTGGATACAATCTTCACCGGTGTTCAATAATTGGTTTGCCGTCTGGCATGAGTTGGATTTTGTGCAAGCATATCCCCGGTGGAATACCAATACTATCAGCAATCATCTATCCAATCACCCTTTTATACCTCTTCAGCACCTATATCAAAGCTTCTTCTTGCCCTACATTCAAATCAGCAGCAATAATGACAGGCAAAGTATTATTTTGGCCTAAGAATACATACCACAAGTTAGAAGGAAGGGATTTTAGATCCAACTTCAGAGGCTCATCAATAGATGGTTTTGCAGGCGGAGTATCTCGATTCTTCAGATCCCAATCCATCATATTTGGTTGGCGATGAGGAAAACCACCCTCATCAAATGCAGCAACTAACTCCTCATATTCATCAATACCATCACCATCAATGTTCATGATCATCGCAGCAAGTTCTTCAACACCTATTCTTTCTTAAATTGACACCTCTGGCTTCTCCTCATCGGCATGGTTCACTACTAATACTGACTTAAGTTCACTTTATGCTTCACTGATCTGCAGATTTTAAATGTCACCTCTTCATTGTTCAAATGAAACTTCATCTGCCCTTTCTCCATATCCACTAAAGCACGCCCCGTAGCAAGGAACGGTCTTCTTAGGATGATAGGCACTTCAAAATATACCTCGCAGTCTAGTATCAAAAAATCTGCCGGAAAAATGAATGCCTCTACTTTCACCAAAACATCTTGAAAAACCCTAATTGGTTTCTTCACAGTACGGTCAGCCATAAGTAGCCGCATTGTAGTCGGTTTGGGGGCTCCCAAGCCCAATTTCTTAAACATGGACATCGGCATCAGATTTATGCTAGCACCTAAGTTACATAATGCCTTCACAAAGTGTATCATGCCAATCATGCATGGAATAGTAAATGCTCCGGGATCTTCCTACGTTTACACTAACGACCGAGTAGCAGTGGCGCTACAATGTTGCAGCTTATCATCATCTTCAAAACTAACAGCTCTCTTCTTGGTCACAAGATCCTTCATAAACTTTGCGTAACTGTGCATCTGTTCTAGTTCTTCAATCAAAGGAACATTTATAGACAACTGATTTAATATAGAGATAAACTTGCGGTACTTCCGTTCTTCCGTCTTCTTTAGCAACCTTTGTGGGAAGGGAGGTGGAGGTCTTGCCATAGAGATGACCTTTTGCGTGATTTTAGCGTCCTTCTCATTTTGATCTTTAGGTAGTTCTGCTACCTTAAATTTATCTTCATTCGGTTCTTTTGCACTTTCCACTCCAGTCGGCATAGGAGGATCAATAGTCTACTTTCCACCCCTAGTAGTGACTGCCCTGCAATGCCCATCATTTTTTGGATTTTGAACCATATTGCTGGGAAGTGTTCCTTATTGGCGCAGATTTACTTTCGAAGATAATTGGCTCAATTACTGCTCAATCTTTCTAATTGACACTACATGTGACTCTACTTTTCATCTAATGCCTAATAAGTGGTTACGCATCTCCTTCATGATTTCATCCATAGAGTCAAACCATTTCATCATCTTGCTTATCATATCTTCAATGCGATTCATACTTTATCCTTCATCTCGGTTTTCTGGTGGGATGTACGGGCCGCTTCTATAGTTCTTGTTGTCATACCCATTTCTATTGTAGTTATTATCTCGATTGTAGTTCCCTTCATGATTATATTGTCTTTCCCAATTGTAGTTACTATAGTTCTTACCTTGATTCCCTTGACCTTGGCGCCAATTATCCTAATCGGATCCTTAGGTCTTGGTCTGAAAACCCCCCGGTTGCTCATTCAGAAGATTCACATCCTCCTCATATGTACACCTGTCAGTTGGTGGAGCATTATGATGGTATTGGACTGCATTATCTTTTTTCGCATTACCACTCACATGTTTGAGCACCAAGCTTACCTCTGTCCTTAACTGTGCTATTTCTTCATGAATTCATTATTGGCCAGATTTGGTATAGCTTGTATTGAGAAAGTGCTTTTTGCAGTAGCCGATGTTCAAGTGCTCCATGCATTATTATTCTTTACGATATTTTCAAGTTCATCCACAATCTCTTGGAATGTGTTTGCTCCTTAAGATCCTCCCACAATAGTATCTATCACAGCTTTGCCATTATCATTCAGCCCTTTTATAGAAACACTCCTAAAGCGATTCATTATCAATGCCGTGTTTCCGCACACTACTCATGAAACCTGTAAACCTGCCTCAAGAACCACTGACTGACTCCCCATGTAAAGCCACAAAATTATTCAATTTATCTCTGAGTTTTAGCTTCTTTGATAACGGGAAATATTTTTCTAGAAACACTCGATGTAACTCATTCAAGGTGGTAATAAAGTTTTATGGGACTTCGAAAAGCCATACAATAGCGTCACCTGTCAAAGATAATGGGAACACACGCAAACCGGTCGCATCCATATCTAAGTCTGATCTCCCCACACTGATCTTACATACGCTGATCACTTTACTTAGATAAGCATATGGGTCCTCCGATTGTAGCCCAGCAAACAGTCCTCGGGATGTCAACATCTGCATAAAACTGCTAGTAACAACAAATGTGTGACCAGCTGGTAATGGAGGAGCGACTATGGCTCCGGTCGATCCTACAACAATATGGTCAACCTCATAGTTGAGGCAGACATTGGGAGCAGGTTGGTTCTACACTCTAACAACATTCTCCACAAGAGGATTTTCCTGAAGGTTTCATGGCACGTCCACCACTCTCTGAGGTTGGACTCCAGGTACTAATTGACGACCCTCTCCATTTGGATCATGTTAATGTCTCACTTGTTGACCTCTTCCAGCCATTCTTTAGAGAGTTCTTCTTAATTCCGGTTCATAAGGAGTCAGGAGAATGCCTTGACTTCATGTATTGGCATAAACTTGAACCAAGATCTGTAGAAAATAAAAACAAAATAAAACGTAAATCGAAAAATAATTGACTAAAGTGCAATAATGAAATTATTCTAATCTAAAAACCTTATTCTCCAGGAACAGCGCAAAAATTTGATAAGCCCAAATTACACCTCCCGTAAGAAGTATAAGCGATCGTTGTAAAATAAAGAACGTAACAAAGTTTAGGGTCAATTCCACAAGGAATATGATTCAGACTTAGTCTAATTTATTATTATTTGAACGTTTTGCCAAATTAACACTGTAAAAAAGAGGGGTGTTGAAAATTAAAATTATAATTGATTAAGGTGTAGTAACAAGTAAACAAGTAACATAATTTGCAGTTTGTAATATCAATATGAGAATGAAACTAGGGGATATATGTTCCCCACAAGTTCCTAACTCAGTAAACCTAATAATAGTAACTCTTTTCTAGTGTTTAACATGCATAGTCGGTAAGCTAGGTATCGCCTAAGTGATTGGTCCTCCAAATAGGGAATTTCACCATGCAACTTGGTTCGTCTACGGGTGTATGCTTTACTAACCCTTACCTTTGACCCATATTAGCCCTCAGTGTATGTGGTTTAGACTATTAGATAGCGGATTATCACGCTAAATCTCCATTGTTTAATCTCTTTCTCATAATTTACTTCCTTGGTCCGGCAAGTAAGATCGAGGTATGTTTTAACGTCGTACACCGTTAAAAAGTATTCAAAACGAAGAGATTAACAAATACATGCATAAGCACTTATCAAGAATTACTTAATTATTAGCCTTACATTGTTAATTACTCATGGTTCCCACAACCCTAGTTGTGGATTTAACTACTCATTCTGGAGGATTCACAATGCATATTAGGGTTTTAACAATAAATCATGAACTTACAATGAGAATAGAAGAAATTCACAATCTCAAATTGAAGAACAAAAGATAATTGCATAAACAAACTTCAAGAATTAAATACCAAAAGTGTTTGAATAGATAATTCCCAAAGCCAAAATAATGTATCACAAATCGTCTATCTCCCAAACCTTATGAAAAATGAAAATTACAACTTATATTTATAAAAAAAAACCTACACTAAGTAGGAAAAGGAAAACTCAGAAAATCCGGTTCTGAGCAGTGTCATCTACGGCTGACCACCTATGTCTGTTAGAGCAACAACGGCTTGTATGTCCAACCGTTACTCAACAGTTAGTCAATTTCTTGGAGAATTCCACCTATGGGCATGACCTATGGCTCGTAGGTCTAAGCACGACCTGTCTTATTCACCCATAGTTCATGTACTGAAACTCATCCTCTCTGAAGTCCATTGATTATTCTTCATCTACGGTTCATAGCAGAACCTACGGTTCATCATCCTCAACCGTCGTTCCATACATAGCTAATTTTTCAAGCACCTGAACAATGAATCTAACCTACGGTGAGTCAAAGGAATGACGGCTCGTAAGTCGACTCGTACATTATCAAAACTTGACTGCTGTAACACTTTAATCATCAACTGCTCAAACAATCTATTTTCTGTAAAAATAAAACACAAATATACTATCACATCTACTAACAAAATGCCTAAGGTATATGCAAAACTCTAAGTTTAATGCATCAAAAGATGAGTAAGTTCACGGTACATCAAAAGTGCACTAAGCGGACTATATCGAGTCCAGCGAATCAACCTTCAGGTTTGGTATCCGTTCAGGCCTCATCAGCGAGCTTTAGCTCATTCTGTTATTCACTGAATTCGTTTGGCGACGTTAGTCACACTCTGCCGAGTGGGTCTTAGTTAAATAGGCTAAGAGACTCTTCAAGTTCTAAAAGAAATCCTTCTTACTTTAGATTTCTCTTTCTCCTTTAACATCTCCATACTTTTGTTTAGGTGTTTGTGTGCCTCCATTGCGTGATTTCACTTGCTCGGAGTGCTTTGGACGGTTAAATTCTCGATCCTAGATCCCACTTCCTTGGTGCTTTGCTATTATGTCAAAGGATGGTTTTCGAGTTCTATATTATTATTTGTGCTAGAAATTGATGTTTAAAATATGGGCTTAGTGCTATTTGTAGCATATTGTTAAGTAATTTTTATGGGTAGTGCTTAATGCATGCTATTGAACTTTGCCAATGACTTAGATTGTTGATTTTGTGCCTGAAATTGTTAAATTTTATTGTGTTGGTTAAAACTTGAAATTGAATCCTTGTTTGTATTAGGTCTTGCCTTAATTGAGTATGGGTGAAGTCTGATTAGCCAGTGTTACCCTGATGGCTTGGATTCGCACAATGATAGATAGAGTGATGACTTTCTTAAGGGCAAACCATCATTTTGGGTAATACTTTGTGATATTTGGGGGAAGTCTAAGTACCCATTGGGTAGAAAAGCATGTGGGTAGACTGCAAAACTTATTTGGAAATGGGTACTATTGTAAGGAGAATAACCTTCTCAGTAGGCAAGCCTTAGAACATAATTTCAAACTCTGCTTCCTTTGAGTTTGATTTCAACTAACATTTACCAAATCTATGTTTGAATGATTGTACCTTGAAGGAAATGGCTAAAACTAAAGGAAAAAGGGTGGTAACATTCGACATAGAGTCCAAGAGTGAGCCTCCTTCTCCTCCCTCTGTGAAAAGCAATAAGGGGATTTCCATCAACGAGCCATCAGAGGCTCCCAGCCAACAACAAAGCACTCCGCGCTCTTCTGCACGTGTGAGTGAGAAGCCAAGGAAGGTGGTAGCTAGAAAAAGAATGGACATGAGGTCCAAGTTATTACATTCTTCTCAAGCTCAGGCACCTACCTCCTTTGTTCTCCTGATCATCGGAACAAGGACCCTCAACAGGCTCAAAGCAGCTAGAGAATGGACAATTCTTGAGGAGAGACAACTCTTCACAGATGGAGTAACGAGTGACTACCTAGCCATCTAGGATATGATTAAGTTTCATGGTTTTGAGAGTTTTATGAGTGCCCAGCCTTCTTATGTCCCGGCATGGGTATATGAGTTCTATGCAGCCTATACAAAAGCTTTGCCCAAGATGAGAAAGGGCACAGTCTGGAAACCATTGGAAGAGGTCAAAGTTTGTGGCAAGATGGTGCGATGCCACGCATGAAAGATAAATAAGATACTAGGCACGAAAAGTAATAAAATGGGGATTACAAGCTCCTAAACAATCACGACCTAGAGTCACTAAAGGGGTTTCTAGCCCCTCTCACCTCTGACATATCCCCACCATGGATGGTTGATTGATCAAAAATAGAAAAGAAGGATAT
This sequence comes from Solanum appendiculatum, assembly GCA_018342035.1. NCBI lineage: Eukaryota > Viridiplantae > Streptophyta > Magnoliopsida > Solanales > Solanaceae > Solanum > Solanum appendiculatum. Next base: position 628,712 of record JAGDQO010001015.1, read on the forward strand.
CAATGTCGCCTCTATATATTTGTTCGGGTTCATTAGTACTAATATCATGCCATCCCAAAATGAGTCCATTCTCTGACTTCTAAAGGTTATTCTAGTTGGTAGTATCATTGATATGACTGAGATTAATACATGTGGGCTTATTGCAAATGAGATGTTGATGAGGGCTTGGCAGTGGCAAACTTCTCTCCCATTCCCTATCCCGATCACCCAGCTATGTGAGGATGTGGGAGTTCTTTTTTGAGGCAAGACAGATGTGAGAATTACCCCCGCCTCCTCCAATGACATCCAGAGGACAGAAGAAGATTACTTGGTGGATGATACGGCTTGGAGGAAGCCGCAACCAGCAAACACTATACCCGTAGTTGATCCTTCCACTCTTGAGGCCGAGGCCAATCAGTCTGTTCCTTCTATGGAGACTTTAGGTACACCACATCCTTCTTTTGTGCCATCTACTTCTAGTGTTGCACCTGCCCCTACTCCTGTCTCCTAACCCCCTTGACGCAGTCCATGATATACCAAATGGGCAATCTTGCCCAGTTTTTAGATGTAAGGGCAGCTACGGTGGAGATGGAGATGCCCAAGTTGATTGATCGAGCAATTGAGGCTGCATTGGCTCCTCTGAGAGATAGGTTTACTTAGTGTGAGCCCACCCTAGTGTCACATGGTGAGAGGTTAGATAATTTCATTGCTAGGATGGAGGCGCGAGAGGAGATAGAGGGTAACTCCAATGATTTGTCTATGATGGAGGCTGATATATACACTCTTAGGGTTAATATGGACTAGCTATGGTTGAAAGACATCAATGCTATGGGGTGAGGTTTCCTTGCCCGATGCGCCATAGTCTGTGCCTACCTCCGTGCCGAGGTTCCTACTAGTGTGGCTGAGCAACCAAGTATGGGTGGTGTTATTTTTTATGCTAAGATAGATTAGGATGGGGCCCATGATGATTTGGCCAAGGAGATAGATGAGGAGGAGATACAGAGAGAGGAGGATGAGCATCAGATTGCCATGACATTAGTGGTGCTAGAGGATATTGAGGAGACTAGGATCCATGCTATGTTGGAGAGATTCGATGAGAATATCTCTGTAGTTGGCACCAGTGGGATCCCTTCAGACTCCACTATTCCTCCCATTGATGTGTCGGGCATTGATGCCCCAGTTGAGACTTCTATGCTGGCTCCTGTGACTATTTTACAGGGCACTAATGCCTAGGATGATGTTGTCCCCTCTGAGACTCCAAATCTTAGCACTCCACAGGCATAGCCTGTCGGGGGGACTTTTATCTCTCCCCCAGTACTTACGTTTATTCCATATTGAGGACACTGCCATTTTTATTTTTGTGGGTTGAGGGCACTTGTACCAATATTCTCCTTTTTAATTATATTTTGTTATTTTTCAGTTTTAGTTTTAGATAATTGTAGTATTCTGTTATTTTTGTTTTATTATAGTGATCAGATGGTTTAGCTCATTTTGTCTCTCTGTATTCATTTGCCCTATGAGTTTTAATGTCTTTGAAATGCTTGAGTTTTCATTGATACTGTTTGAGAATCGATTTTGTTCAATATCGATATCTTTAATCGTACTCATGATGAGTATTGTATTTAGTGTTGGTATTGCAAGAAGAAATCAGTGTGGCTGCACTTTCGAATGATCTTTTTGAATCTTGTTTTGACTAGTTGCATTTTTATGTGAGCCTTGCAATGAACATCGCACGTAAGATTTTGATCTTGTCGGGCTATGCTAAATGATTGTGTTTGAAGTGCCTTATGTGGTGAGGTTTTTCTTGAAATCATGCATGAGAATCCTAGAATTTGCCTTGATAGTTTGATTATCTAGCTTTGGTAAATGCAAGAAATGATCGTGGGCACATATTTTGAGAGAAAACCAAAATTTCCATACCTTTTGTTACTTCCTTGTGAGGGTGTGCAACCATCTTGTCACCATTTGAGCCTAAATCGTTCGTTGGCAACCTTGTTGAAACCTTTTGAGCTAAATTGTCCCTAACTTCTCACCTATAAATGTAATGACCTCCAGGTCATTTTTGTGTTTATGCCTCTTGTTCGTCCTTTGGACCTTTCCTTTAGTGACCCTAAGTTGTTTACGACTTGCTTGGATTGACAGTTTGGTCACCTAGTCATTCATTTGGTTTTTATGCTAGTTTTTGTGTTTCGAGAGCTTTTAAATCTTGAACGGTCATTTTTAGCATATGTTAAGGAAGATGACCTCAGAATCCAATTCTGACAATTACATCAGCTTCGGAAGGGTCATTTTAGGCTAGTAGCATAGTCAGCACGGCTCCCTGGGTTTTTCGTGCGAGTATGTGAGATTAGGCGTTTTAACTTTCAAGTTAAAGCCTATGTTTGACTTTAGTCAACATCCCAGGTAAATGAGCTCGGATAAGAATTTTGTCAGCGCGATTAGCTTCGGAATGATAAGTTTTGTCTGGAACGACCCTTCGCTTAGGTCCCGAGGCTTCCAAGCTAATTCTAAGTCCCCTCGTGGATTTTGGTTTTAAATGAAAACTGGGTGTGGGACCCATTTTTTATAGAAACAACCTTGGATGGGATTTTCGATAGTTCCGTTGAATCTGAAATGTCGTTCCCTATGGGGTGTCATATTTTGTTTGCGTGCACAGTGTGACACCCCGCCCATTTGAACATTGAAATTAACTCATACATTTGGAATAAGTCTAAGACTACCTACCATATTAGGAAAGATGTTTTATAAGTTATTTTGAGTGCACACTGTTTGCATGTTAAGTTTGGAAAAAAGTTATTGTAAATGTCGTTAGTGAACTCTCTGTAATTTAGGGTCAGATGTCTCAGCAATTTTCTCCTAATATATAAAGATATAGACTACCCATGATCTATCGAATACAAGGACTACGAGTCTAGTTTCCAACGCACTAAACCGTTTATTAATACGACTTCAGAATTGAGAGATATGCAGCTTTTCGTGAGACTACACATGCAAACACCTCACAGTGGGTCCCCCAGCCCCTAAGTCCGTTATTCTTAAAATACACCCATCTCCTTCGTTTGTTTTCATGAGAACTGATCAAAAACCCAGAAAAACCAGAACTCAAGCTACTAAATACTCCATGTGTGTTGATTCTTTCAACTCGAAAGTTTAATGGAAGTTTCTCTATGTTGCGAGCTAAACGTTGTGGTATAATTTTCTTGCTGATTTGGGCTCCGGTTGCTGTAGCTTCAAAGAGGCAGAATCTTAGTATTATTATTTCAGACATTTTGGTTGAGGTAATCTTATTTTTATAACCCTCCGTAGTTCCATCTCGTAATATCATTTTTATAGATTTTTGAGCCAGGTGGTGGTGTTTTCTATATTGTGGTTGTAGGTAACCCCTTTGTCTTATTTTGTTTCATTGTTATTGTTGTTTATTGATGGTGCTAAAGTGATGGAGATTATTGGGTGTTGGTTTGATTCGTATTGCAGTCGCGTTTGATGGTTTTTGGATTGAACGGCGTGAAGTACGCCTAGCTATGTTGCCTCTAGAGCTTGTCGCTCTTTCGAGATATTGTTGGAATGTATTCAATGGATTAGCTGCTGATTATTGTTGTTTTTGGTCTCATTTTATGGGTTGGACTTTGCTGGTTATGAGTGTTGCATTAGCGCCTTATTAATTACTTATGGTTTGTTCTTACAGCCTTGCTGATTTACGCGTTGTTGCATTACCTTAGTTGGCCAAGCATCATAGAGACACTTTTTGGGATTTCTAACATTGCAGGATTCTTGAGCATACAGATTGATTCTTATACTGAACCTTCGGGCCTGGTAGACCGAGCCTTCAGACTGGGTAGACAGAGCCTTTAGGCTGGGTAGACCGAGCCTTTGGGCTGGGTAGACCGAGCCTATGGGCCGTGTAGATCTAGCCTATGGGCTGGGTAGACCGTGCTTACGGGCCAAGTAGGTTGTACCTACGGGGCATTAAATATGTGTTGTACCACATAGCCACATATTTGTGTTGATTCATTGCACATGTACATTCAGACATTTCAGATCATGGCACTGGTACATTGAAATAGTTCAGATCATATTATCATTGGGACTAGGTAAGGGGGCTAATATGGGTATTTAGCGACTGTTTGCGCTCATTAGGACTTATAGTGATTATGTGTTGTTTGTACCTATCGGGCTTATGGGGGCCTGGTCAAGTTATTGCTTGTTATGTATTTATATTGTCTTACTTAGGGAGATAAGGTATTGTACTAGTGTTCACCCCCGCCCTTTTGTTCTGTCATTCTACTTCAGTTTCAGCTTTCCATCTGCCGTACATTCTCGATACATTATTTTGTACTGACATCCCTTGCCAGGGGGCACTGCATTCATGCCCGCAAGTCCTCAGCAACGACAACACAAACCTACTGATTAGCACAACCGCCTATCCAGGTGATTTGTTGACTCCTTCCTTCCGGGGGTTGCCGGAGTCCTAGAGGTTTGCATGTTTTTCTTTCTTTAGATTTTGGGTAAGCCGGGGCCCTACCTCGTCCAAGTGTTATATTTGTAGTGGCATGTAAACTAGTGTGTTGGGTTGTATAGCCGCGTTGTTGGCCACGTTGGCCTTACTTTCTTGTTGGCTGATGATTGATAGCTGCTTGACATATTATTAGATACATACCTATTTTCAACTTCTGTATAGAGATCATGGTGGCTTTGACGTCCCACATAGTGTTTATGCTTTCCTAGATACCATGGTGGCCTTGACGGCCCAAACAGTGTTCTGTGCTAGTCTCTTATTGCTTTATATAAACTGTTGCAAGTAGCTACTTTCTTTGTAGAGATGTTGATAAGGGCCTTGCCGGCTGAGGGCTTATTTTTAAGCTGAGATATACTTCTTTTTTTTGTTGACTGTGTGTGCCTGCCATGCGCCATTAGCAAGTTGCTCAGCAGGGTCAGCTCAGGCCTAAGTTTTTGCATCAGGTACTAGTTGTGCCACTCGAGTTTGGGGTGTGACAAACTTGGTATCATAGCAACGTGGTATCTTAGGGAGTGTGCAAGCCGTGTCAAGTAGAGTCTTGTATATTAATGTATTATGCACCACATTCTATAAGCAAGAAGCTACATACATCATTCAGGAAAGTTACCCTTCTATCGCTCAAATCGCGTTATAGAGTTTAGTCATAAGGGTTGATTTCTTTAGATTACGATTGTTACTGAGCTTACACTTACTAATGACATAGACATATCACATATTCAGTCTATTACAGAGAACAAATAAGCATTGACATCAGCAATATACGGCTTAGAGGATGAATAGAGGGTCTATGAAAAAGAATAGGTCCATAGGTTTCAAACAAACGCTCAGGTTCGTCTCAATATTGGTATTCAAAGAGACCATTAAAATCACGACCACAACAATCCCTTCGTACCAGGTTAAAATGCTAGGGTCAGTCATGTTTTGGTAAAAGCTCCCAAGCATCATGCTCACAGCAGTATCATCTCCAAGAGTAGTCAAGATCAATTTTTCTACACTGTGATATATGCGGTAGATCACTTATTGTGAGATGTCACACAATATTCTATTCTTACGGCCATGAGGGTAATATACAGAGATATTTTTTATTCAGGGACAACAGGGTTAAGGATAGAAGGTCAGATTAGCAATAAGGTCATCTAGTTCAGTACATTCTGCAGAGAGACGACTACAATCTTCATCAGGTAGAGGTTGAGGTATAGGTGGAGCATCTACTTTTGGCAGTGGCTAGAATTGTACTTATGTATTGACAGGTATACTAACAATTTGTTCTCACTCTATTTATGCCTTGATAAATCCAGGCTCAACATTATTGTATGTTACTCTATTTATTGCTAGAAATTTTTCATAGTACCAGAGTCATTGAGATGACTTTTTGTTGTATCTACTCCAATTGGTGATTCCATTATTTACAAAAGTTTCTATCGAGGGTGTATTGTAAAGATTGTTAGCCGTCTGACCTTTGAGGCTTGATATGGCTGGAGATGCTAGACTTTGATATTATTAATTAGAGGCATGCGTTGGCTGATATCTTCTTATGCTATGTTGATTGATGAGCAAAGATTACTAGATTCCACTTTCCATTAGAGATAGTTCGAGAGGGGAAGGCTAATACCGGAACCCTAAAAGGTACATTCATTTCATATACTCTGGCGAGGAAATTGATTTCTAAAGGTCGCATTTATCATATTGTTAGGGTTTAGGATGTTGACATAGAATCACCAACCTTACAATCTATCCCGGTGGTTATTCAATTTCTAGATGTGTTTCTAGATGAGCTCCTTGATATTCCCGTAGAACTGGAGACTAATTTTGCTATTGATACATTACTAGATGTCCCACCGATATGAATTCCATCATGCAAAATGGTACCAATAGAATTAAAGGAATTGAAAGAGCAGTTAAAAGACTTATTAGGTAAGTGCTTCATCAATAGGTACACTAGTATTATTGGTGCGGCAGAAAGATTGTTCATTGAGCATGTATATAGACTACCGACAACTAAATAAGATGACTGTAAAGAAAAAAATATCAATTGCCAATGATTGATGACTCTTTTGACTAGTTACAGGGTACACGATGTTACTCAAAGTTTGCTTTAGGTTTAGGTTACCATCAAGTACGAGTTCAGGGGAGCGATATTTCGAAGACAACCATCAATGCCAGATAGGGTCATTTTGAGTTTCTTGTGATATCTTTCGAATCGACGAATGTCCTAGTAGTATTTATAGACCTATAGAACATCATATTCAGGCCATTCATATACATGTTCATGATTGAGTTCATTGACGAGATTCAGGTATATTCACAATCAGAGGGGTATCATAGGGATAATCTCCAAGCAATATTTTAGGTATTCTGAGGTTAAAGATTGTATGCTAATCTCTCATCATATTATTTCTTACTGCATTCTAGGTCTTTTTTTTGGGCCATATTGTATCAAATGTTGGTATACATATTGATATGCAAAGGATTAAGGTCATGGATACTTGGCTTTAACCCACGACTCTGACAGAAGTTCATAGCTTTCTGGGGTTAGTAGGCTTATTAATAGGAATCTTTAGCCATTAGTATAGCAGAAGACATATTCCTTGGATACAGACATAGATTGTGTGTTCAAGATGTGGCAAGTCTTCGACAACATATTATTGTAGAAAGATACTATTCTCGATATTCTATTAACCCAGGTTGCACAAAGATGTATCATGATACTAAAGATACTTACTAGTGGCCTCACATGAAGAATAACATTGTTCAGCTCGTGGCATAGTGTCTTAATTTTAAGCAGGTGAAGGTCGAGCACCAGACACCAAATAGGCTGACTCAAGAGATACCCATTCCATTATGGAAGTGAGAGGCAATAAATATGGACTTTTTTTACAGGTTTGCCTCGCTAACAACATAATTTTCATTCTATTTGGGTAATTGTCGATAGACTGACAAAATCAGTCAATTTCTTGCCGGTCAGGACCACATTTTCAGCTCAAGAATTTGTAGTTCTATACATTAGAGAGATTGTTAGATTGCATGGTGTCACTGTATCTATTTGTTCAGAAAGGGGACCACCGTTTACATCATATTTCTAGAAGGGTCAGGGGATGCTAGTAAACTTTAGCATAGCATTTCATTCTCATACATAAGGCAAGTTGAACGTACATTTTAGACTATCGAGGATATGTTACGGGCGAGTGTTTTAGATATCTAATAAAATTTGAATGATAACTTTCAACTTATTAAGTTTGCTTATAATAATATCTACCATTCCAACATCGGTATGGCACTGTATGAGGCTTTTATATGGAAGAAAATGTAAATCCCCTCTTGGTTGATTTGAGGTTGGAGAATTGGGATTGCTTGGACAAGACTTTGTTCTGCAGGCTGTGGAACATATTAGGTTAATTATAGAGAGGTTGTTGATAGGCGAGTCTTAGTGTCTTATGTTGATGATTAGGTTTTTCTGAAAGTTTCTCCTATGAAAGGAAATATGAAATTTGGAAAAAAGGGCAAGTTGAGCCCTAGGTGCATTGAGCCTTATTGCATCTTGCAACGGATAGGCTGATTTTCCTATGAGCTATGGTTACCTCAAGCGTTAGAGGAAGCACACCCTATTTTCAATGTTTCTATTTTACAAAAGTGTATTGGAGATCAAACACGTATAGCGCCAACAATAAAATGTTCAGTGTCACGACCCAAAGTACCCCTTAGCTGTGACATGGGGTACAAGACCCCGAAATGGCTCATACAAGCCACTTAGCATACATAGAAAAGATAATAGAATGAAAGAGTACAAAAGTAAGTTTCATATCATAAGAGTTTGATATAGATAGCAGAAAACTAAACATAGTCTCGAAGCCATCTAAACTCATAGAATGAAAAGTTGGGACGTAACCCATACAAAGTTCAACAATAAATACATAAAAGATAAAGTGGCTATGTCCTCGAATGTATGAGGACTCAACAAATCTTCAAGATCCTTCTACTAAGCTCTAGCCACGAGTGAATGGAGAAGCGTCAAATCCTACATTATGAGACAATGTAGGCTAAAAGTATGCGTTAGTACATGGAATGTACCAAGTATGAGGGGAATGCAATAAAACTTTAGATCATGCTAAAAAGGGACATTTTCATAACATGCAATGACCAAGTTAAAACATGATATAAAAAGGGTTGAAAAGCATAAGTCATAAACCATGGTTAAAGCAAGATAAACATGTTTAAATCACTTGTGAGATACCTTTAAAAGCACTTTAGTTCATTATTGCGGGAAATTACCTTAACCGACATTTAAAGACCATGTGAGCTATCAACATGGAATCTGACATACTCCCTACATCGGTAGGGCCATCCTACTTGCCAAGGTAGGACCCATAACATTTAGCTTACGTGGATCCACTAGATAAGGTCTACTTAAAGAAAATCATCCTATGGTGGCACATAGTTAAGGGATAAAGAGATTGCTTTTGGAAACCCGGCCTCTACTATGGGAGAGCTTCCACTAGGAAACCCGGCCTCTACTATGGGAGAGCTTTCACTAGAAGCCCGGCCTCTACTACAGGAGAGCTTCCATCTCAATATCCTCTCGGTGCTAAGTAAATATCCCACAGAATTAGTAATCTTTATTATCCATGGAAGGGTGCAACTAGAGTTAGCAATCCAAGCTAAAATCATGCATATAGACATTGCATATTCCATGGACTTAGTCCAAGCTTACGCCATTAGAATAGCTCCTTAACCTTTGATTCAACTTTAGTTGAGAAAACCTTTCAACAAGTTATGAATCCTTAATGTGAGAAAACCTTTCATTTTCATCAATTATCAACATTGTGACTTCAACCTCAAAGCTTCTTAAAATCATCATCAACTTCATAAAATACATACATGAATTCATAAACTTCATTTTTTCATAGTTCATCGTAAATCTGTCACGGCCTAGAGTACACCCTAGATGTGACATGGCGTACAAGATCCCGAAAGGCCTCATACAAGCCACTTAGCATACATACAAGATCATAGAGATTTAAAACTTCAAAAGACAATTTCATATCAAGCTTTCAAAAAAGTAGAGAAAGTCTACATCAAATGTCTCAAAGCCAATCTAACATAAGAATGAGAAATAAAGTTTGGGACGTAACCCAATACAATATCAAAGCAAAGGAACATAAAAGTAAGAACAACAAGGCTATGTCATTGAATGCATGAGGACTCACCAACTATTCCAAAAACCTTCTACTAAGCTCCAGCCACGAATAGATGAAGAAGAGTCATCATGCCCTACATAAATAAATCAATGTAGGCAAGAGTATGTGTTAGTACAATCAAGTACCAAGTATGATAGCAATGCACAAAATCATTTAAACATGCAAAATGGGGACATTGTCAAAACATACAATGACCAAGCTAAAACATGAAAAAGGTTAGAAACATAAGTCATAAGTCATGGTCAAAGCAAGCTAAACATCTTTACATCACTTGTGAAATATTTTAAAAGAACTCTAGTTCATTGTTTGTGGGAAGTAGCCTTAACCGACATGTAAGATCATGTGAGCTATCAACATGGAATCCGGTGTCTAACCCCACACCGATAGGGCCATCCTACTTGCCAAGACAGTACCATTTACTTAACATATAGTTTACGTGGATCCACTAGCTAGTGTCTATCATAGACCATCATCCTATGGTGGCACATAGTTTATGGCACGTGGGTAATCGTCGCTTGTTTGCTAGGTGCAAAGCATAATTCCCACGGATTAGACATAGTTCCATTATGATAAGCAGACATGGGTAATCGCCTCTTGTCTATCATTAGTCATAAGTTCATTATTAGTAGACATGGGTGATCGCCCCATGTCCCATCATTATAATAGCTCCTTCATCATCGATTCAAATTTAGTTGAGCAATCCTTTCAACAAGTTATGAATCATTACATGTGAGAAAATCTTTCACATTCATGGATTGAGTAATATATGACAATTCCTTTCACAACTCAACAACAACTTCAATATATCATAAACTTTGATGCTTCAATCTCAAAGCACCTTTACTTCATCATTAGCTTCATAAGAGAAATGCATGATTTCATAAACTTCATCTTTACATAGTTCATCATGCTCATACCTTACAAATCATAGAGTTTACATGGGTTCATGAGAATTCCTCCTAAATCATGCAATTCAATGCAAACTCATGCTTAGGAAACCATAAACAAGGCAATTTGATCATAATTGAAGGAATCCACATATTCGAGGAAAATGATAATTTTGATTGAACATGCTTACTTCCATAAAAACAATCCTTAGGTGATTCATAATCTCATCATGAAAGTCTTAGCTTCGGAATCATAATTCATGCATAGATTCATATAAACTTCATGAAATTCATGTCTTCACAATTCAATCCATCAACACATTCAGAATTTCGAAATTGGGGAAGAAGGCATGGGTTCATGGGGATTCATCTAAATTCATGAAATTCAACTCAGTTCATGCTTCATAGTTCATAAAACAATCAATTAAATCAACATTGAAAAGAACCCATGACATAGAAGAAAAACCCTAACTTTAATGAAGGATTTCTAACTTGTAAAATAGAGAATTTTGGAACTATATGGAGGAAAGGAATTCATAGATGAAGACTATCATACCTTAATATTCAATTTCCTTAAGCAATTGATGAAGAAAACTTGATTTCTTGGACCCTAGTTTGCCTTCTTCTTCTTCTTCTAGCTTCTAGAGAGAAAAATATTTGGGAGAGGAGAGTTTTGGGAATGTTTAGGAATGGGTAGACTTTGGCTTAAAAGGTTTATATAGGGTCTAGGTTAAAGGCCAAACCGACTTAGATTAATAATTAAACAGCTAGGGAAAAGACCGAAAAGCCCTTTAACAAATAACTGTCGGACCCCTACCTGCGGTCCGTAAGTCAACCTACAGACCGTCATGTTCTACAATAGATAGATTCAGAGACTGTCAACCTTGGACCCTTCAACGACGGACCCTATGTATGGTTCGTGGGACAATCTACGGCCCATACATGGCCATCGTAGGTCCAACTCTTGGCTGAAACGACCCCAAAAATGCCCGAAAATGTGCTTCGGAAACACCTATAATTGTAATTTCCATATATCTCAAAATCCGTGCATGATTTCGGAAATTCGACTTCATATTCTTATTTGTGGGGTCAAATTGAGTGGGAAATGGGTCTAACCCGAATTTTAGAGCAACCGTATCAAAATTCGAAAATCGCAAAAATTGCGATTTGGAGGGTCAACTTTAAAGGGGCATATCTCTTAGCACACAAGGAAATGGAAGGGCTGCAACCTATGAAATTAAAGCTCTTTGAGTTAGCTTTCCAACGCACTTTGTTTCACCTTAGTCCGAGTTAGGATGAGGGAGTTATGACCATTTTCGTAAAACCTGTCTGTGCAGATTTGCAATTTCCAGTGAGCAGTTTTTTTTAGGCGGGTTGGAGTCATTTTTTTTATAAAAAGGGGATTTGTCCCATACTTAGTCATTTTCTAAACTCCAAAAACACTCTCTAAGCCCTCTCCAAAAATTTCACCAAGATCTTCAACCAAATTCAAACATCTCAAGCTCTAATTCCGGATTCAAGACTCAATCTCAAGCTTCGATTCTCCATTCCAATCTTCATCAAGGATTCTCCAAAGTTGAGGTATGTGGGTTTGATTGTGGAAACCTTCCTTTCCACAAGTCCAACCATTTATCCTCTATTCCTACTTCAAGTTTATGGGTCCTTATGATTATTTATGAACTCTTGAATTATAGAATTACTATTTATGAAATGGAATTATTATGTGATGTTTATGGTTTACATGCTTCCATGATCAAATTATGAAGGTTGATATATACATGTATGTTGTTGGTGGGCTGATTTATATGGATTTTGGAATTGGTTGGACTTAGTATTCTTGAAATACATGATTTCATTTACATGAACAATTGCCCACCTTGTGTTTGATAAAATGCCCATTTATAGAATTCTTAGGAAAGGGAAGGTCCAAGGTACGTCCTATGAGTCGGATGGTTATGTAATTACTGAAATGATGATGAAATGGACACATGTATACGATTTTCTCTATATAAGTGTTGTGAGTCGACCAAGCCTAGTACGGGGGGTAGTAGGCCCGTATAACCGTATCGAGGGGTTTGTACCTTGGTTGCCTAGTACGGGTAGTAGGCCCGTATAACCGTATCGAGGGGTTGGTACCTTGGTTGCCTAGTACGGGGGGTAGTAGGCCCGTATAACCGTATCGAGGGGTTGGTACCTTGGTTGCCTAGTACGGGGGGTAGTAGGCCCGTATAACCATATCGAGGGGTTTGTACCTTGGTCCCTAGCTCGGGGGGTGGTAGGCCCGTGTAACCATATTGAGGGGTTTGTACCTCTTTCGCCTCTCCAAGGGGGTGGTAGGCCTTGGAAATACTATATTGATGGTCACTCGCCACACATGTACTACGTCCCACTAAATATGATTTTTATGTAAGCATCATTATACATATCATTTCGTTAATATGCTATCTATTGGGTATGATTACGCATTTTTTTCTATGATGTCCATCTAATGTAGCATTGCATTGCATCCCATATACTTAGTACATTCAAATGTACTAACGCATACTCTATGCCTACATGATGTCACCATGTAGGGACCGGAGCACCGCTTGACCATCCTCCTCCGCGTGGCTAGTACGATTTTCTATAGTGGTTATTGGTGAGTCCTCCATTTCGGGGACGTTGCTCATGATCTTTTGCTATGTATAAAACTTTTCCTTTCTAGTTATGTTTTGACTATGAGGGTGAGCCCGGTAGTTTGTCTTGGCCCCCGCTAAGTACTCATGTTTAGAGGTGGTGTTGGACAAGTTGTGTATTATGCTTGAGCTTGACTCATCTATGGTATTTATGTATCATTTCTTTTTTTTGCTCCCTTAGTCCCGATTTCCCCCTTGATTATGCTTATCGTTTATGGTCATTTAATTGCTTCCGCGACCAAGGATGTGTAATGATACGCTATGAGGCTTGTTTGGGGTTCCTTCGGGTTCCCCATTCGCCGGTCACATCTAGGCCCTAGGCTTGGGTCGTGACATTGGCCCTGAAGATTTAACTAAGTATGGGTCTCACTTACGAGACCTACCTACGGTTCATACATAGATCGACGGTCCATACTTGCAAGCCATATAAAAGTACAGAGGCTTAAAAATTTAAAGAGCCTGGACTAGCCAACCATGGGCCTGACCTACGGTCCGTAGGTCAGTCCACTGGCCGTAGGTGGCTGCAGTGGTACTGGCACTAGAAATTCCAGAAAAAACTAAAATTCTTTCCTTTACTAATTCGAGGTGTTACAATATCTCCCCCTTGGGAACATTCGTCTTCGAATGGGAAGCAGGAAATCATACGAAGAGTAAGAACTGAAGATCTAACAGCCCAACATACATGCAATCATATAAATGTACATATCCGAGGAGGAAACATCAACTCCAAGCTAAAGCATGTTCAAAACATCATTTTATGAAGGCTTAATGCAATTCATACTCAAATGCACATAATCATAGGGAAATCAATCAAGCTAGCTCATTTTCTAAAAATTAGACCCTTCATGAACGTGCATAATCAAGGAATAATGGAAACAACTATGACACATGAAACCAAAAGAATGAACCATAAGGACTAGATACCTCAAGTTAGAGTGGGATCGGAGGGAAAGAGATGAGGATATCGGGAAATCATATCGGCCTCGGCCTTCCAAGTAGCACCCTCAACTAATTAATTCCTCCAAAGAACTTTCACGGAAGCAACTTCTTTATTTCTTAACTTTCGGACTTGCCGGTCTAAGATCTCAACCGGAACCTCTTCATAGGAAAGAATATCCTTTATGCAAAGATTCTCTAATGTCACTATAGATGCCGAATCGCCAACACATTTCTTCAACAATGAGACATGGAAAACTGGATGCACCGATGCCAAATCATTAGGCAAGTCAAGTTCATAAGCAACCTTAACAACACGTCTGGGACTAAGCTACCCTTTCTTCCCGAATCTCATTACACTCTTCATGGGTGAAATTTTCAAGTAAACCCAGTCATCAACATCAAATTCAAAATCTCTCCTTCTAAAATAGCATAGTACTTTTGTCGACTTTGAGCCATTTTCAACCTTTATCTAATAAGCCAAACTTTCTCCATACCCTCATGTACCAACTCGAGACCTATCAAAGCAACCTCACAAACTTCAAACTAACCTACAGGAGATCTACACCTCCTACCGTAGAGAGCCTCAAACGGAGCCATACCAATACTAGAATGGTAGCTATTATTGTAAGCAAACTCAGTCAAAGGCAAATGATTATCCCAATTACCCTTGAAAACAATCACATAGGCTCTCAACTTATCTTCCAAAGTTTGTATAGTACGTTTCACTTGCCCATCAATTTGAGGATGAAAGGACATACTAAGCTTAACACGAGTACCAAGACCCATTTGGAAAGACTTCCAAAATTGAGAAGTAAAATGTGCACCACAATCGGAGATAACGGATAAAGGCACTCCATGCAACTTAACCATTTCTCTCAAGTACAACTTAGCATAATCCTCCACTAAATAGGAAATCGTGATGGGAATGGAATGGGCTGATTTCGTCATACGATCCAAAATAACCCAAATCGAATCATCTTGCCGCCAGATGCGTGTAAACCAGCAATATAGTCCATATTCAAATCTTTCCACTTCCAAGTAGGAATACTAATATCTTGGGATAAACCTCCCGGCTTTTGATGCTTAACTTTCACTTGTTGACAAATAGGACACTAAGCTACAAATTCCGCAATATACCTCTTCATCCAATTCCACCAGTAGACCTCCTGCAAATCACGGTACATCTAGGTAGCTCCTGGGTGTATGTAATATCAAGAACTATGGGCTTATGAAAAAATTTTTGCTCTTAGGTCATCTACATTGGGAACACATAAAGGACCTTGATATCGAAGCGCACCATCTCCCCCTTGTGAGAAAGCCTCAACGGACTTCTTGAGCACCTCTTATTTCAACTCAACCAAATTAGGATCAAGATCTTGCATAGTCTTTACATCGGACACAAAGGATGATTCTAAACCATTGTGAATCATAACACCACTTTCACTAGAATCAATCAACCGAACACCCAATCGGGCCAAGCTATGAACATCACAGACCAACTCTTTCTTACCATCTTCAACATGAGCAATGCTACCCATAGACAACCAACTAAGAGCATCCGCCACCACGTTCGCCTTGTCGGGGAGTTAGAGGACACTCATGTCATAGTCCTTTAAAAATTCAAGGCACCTCCTTTCGCGAAGATTTACATATTTTTGTTTGAAAACATACTGCAAACTCTTATTATTGGTAAAAAAATAAACATGCACACCATACAAATAATGCCTCCAAATCTTTAAAGCAAACACAACCGCCGCTAATTCTAAATCATGAGTAGGATTGTTCTTTTCATGAATCTTGAGTTTCCTTGAAGAATAAGCAATGACTTTTCCATTTTTCATAAGAACACACCCTAACTCAATTCTAGAAACATCATAATAAACTACAAAACCATCGGACCCAACCTGTAAAGTCAATATCGGAGCCGAGGTAAGTCTATCTTTCAAATCTTGAATACTCTTCGCACACGCTTCTGACCAAGTGAACTTAACCTTCTTTTGAGTCAATGCCGTCAATGGAGATGAAATCGAAGAAAACCCTTCAACAAATATCCTATAATAACCGGCTAAACCCAAGAAACTTCGAATATCCGAAGGTGGTAGACGTCTAGGGCAATTCTTAATCGCATCCGTCATCTTAGGATCTACCTCAATACCCTTATCGGAGACAATGTGACCATGAAAAGCCACGAACCTCAGCAAAAACTCACATTTACTAAACTTTGCAAAGAGTTGTTGGTCATTGAGGACTTGTAATATAATCCTCAAATGATCGGCATGCTCACCCTCACTCCTTGAGTAATCAAAATATCATCGATGAACACAATTACAAACATATCAAGGTATTGCCAAAACACCCTATATATCAAATCCATGAATGTAGTCGGAGCATTTATCAACCCAAACGACATCACTAGGAATTCATAATGGCCATATCTAGTCTAGAAAGCCATTTTTGGAATATCATCTTCTTTCACCCTCAATTGGTGATAACCTGATCGAAGATCGATCTTAGAGAAGTAACTTGCCCCTTGGAGTTGATCGAACAAGTCATATATCCTTGGAAGAGGATACTTATTCTTAATAGTAACCTTGTTCAATTGGCGGTAGTCAATGCACATACGAAGTAAACCATCTTTCTTTCTAACAAACAAAATTGGAGCACCCCATGGAGAGATAATTGGTCAGATGAAACCCTTATCGAACAAATCTTTCAGTTGCTCCTTTAACTCCTTAAGTTCTGCCGGAGCCATTCGGTAAGGAGGAATAGAGATAGGTTGCCTATCAGGGAGAAGATCAATACCAAAGTCTATTTCCTTTTCAAGAGGAACACTGGGTAGATCATCGGGAAATACTTTCGGAAACTCATTTACAACGGGGACCGACTCAAGAGTATTCCCCGCTTCCACTCTAGGATAGGCTCATTTGGGAATTGGATCTTGACCACTCGGGTCCTACAATCAATTGAAGCATAAAAAGAATGCAACCAATCCATCCCAAGAATAACGTCAAAATCTAACATATCAAGCTCTACAAGATCAACATGAGTGACTCTATGGGATAGGGAGACGGGACATTTTCTATACGCTCTCTTAGCCACAATAGATTCACCAATAGGAGTAGCAACACAAAAAGGATATAACAACACATCTGGAAGAACATCAAACCTCATAGCCGCATATGGCGTCCCAAAAGACAAAGTAGTACCGGGATCAAGTAAAGCATAAACATCAAAGTGAAAAGCTTTCAACATGCCGGTAACCACATCGGGAGAACCCTTTTGCTCATGGCGACACATAAGAGAAAGCTGAAGTGAAACCAAACAAAAATTATATATATGAGTCACCTCCCAAAATCTGGAAGTCACATGTACAGAACTACTAACAAGAGTACAAGTCCAAAAAGTGGACCACAGAAACAACTGTCTCGAAAACAAAAGACAAGCCAAAAGATAAATATAGAAGGAGACAGGTAATCCCAGAACGCCATTTGCTCACCCTAGTCTCCTGGACTGACAATTGCAGGCCCAATCTCAACGCTGATAACTGGTGCTCGGACCTGCATCACAAAAACATATGCAGAGTGTAGCATGAGTACCAAAATAACAGGTACCCAATAGGCATCATAGGCCGACTGAGCAAGAAAGGTAAAACCAGGCAGATAAGATAGAATCAGCAACAATAACAATAGAGGTCAACAGAAAGGAAATAGAACAAGCGGAAAGTAAACTGAGGATAGCTAACTAAATCCAGCTGAGCCACCCCATAAGACTCACTAGGCACACTCGTGCACAAGTTTAAATAAAACTCGAACGGACCCCCATAAGCCTAACAGGTACACAGAAGAGCTACACTACAGAAATGAAGAACACCAACTCCAAAACCCTACAACTAAGGGTCCCTATCCCTGAAATCATCCCCTGGCCCAAGCCAATCATCATTCACGAGCCGGTAATAACGAGTCCCACCCGCGTAACCTCGGCCTCGTATTGGCATAATATAAGAGCCCAGCTCAATCATTGACACATTGGCCCAGTCCAAATCATCAGTCATGAGCTGGCAATATCGGGTAACCCAGGACGTTGTGTGCTCACCTCGCCTCCGAATCTTACCGCAGCTAGCTCGATATGAACGCTGGTAACAAGTGCTCATACCTATATTACGAAAACAGATGCAGAGTGTAGCATGAGTACTAATACAGCACATACCCAGTAGGCATCATAGGCCGAATGAGATAGAGAAAGAAAAAGCAATATGAACTGCAAGAATATAGAATCACAATCAAAATCGGAATGGGAAAATCTTCTAGATATGCACACGAGTGTCCTAGCACACAAAGACAAGGAGAACAAATAACTAAATCCAACCAGGCTCCATAAACCCGATGAGTACACTCGTGCGCAATGCTAAAGTAAACCTGAGCGGACCCCATAAGCCCGACAAGTACAAGGATGAGTTAGCAATGAAATCAGAGAATTCTATGAAGTACTAAGATTTCCACAACCTCCCGCGGACTTGAACCGACTTAATACATAAGCCTGAATTTTTTCCAAAATGAACACGATAGAATCTAGGACTCGAACCCATAATAATAGAACCTGGGCCTCGAACCCAATAACAATAGAACCTGGGCCTCGAACCCAAAAATAAAATAACCTAGGCCTCGAACCCAATAATAACAGAACCTGGGCCTCAAACAAAAAAATAACAGAACTTGGGCCTCGAACACAATAATAACAGAACATGGGCCTCGAACCCAAAAATAACAGAAATTGGGCCTAGAACCCAATAATAACAGAACCTGGGCCTTAAACCTAATAATAACATAACATGGGCCTCGAACCCAATAATAACAAATACTGAGCCTCGAACCCAATAATAACAAAACTTGGCCTCGAATTCATAATAACAGTCTCAAGCTGGAAATAACGGCCTCGAACCATAAAATGTCAGCCTCAGACTGGAAATGATGGTCTCAAACCGTACATAATCACCACAACCAACCATTCCATGCCAAGACAAGTCACTGTGGGGTACCGCCCACCTAAAGGCGCCAATAGAAGGTCTCCAACCTAGTACAACTCAATCTCCAATCGTTGCAATAGCATGACCATCCGGTAACACTTCATAATCATGGTGGTAGGGTGAGAGAGGATAGAAGATCTGATAAGCCACGAGTTTGCCTAAACTGAGGCTCATACTATCTGACTCAGATCAGCTATATCAGTGTACAAGGAGCTAAGCCGTCCAAAGCGACAACAGAGAGATTTCAAGACCTAACGGAACCAAAAATACACAAGTCTATGGCAATCACTAGTCTAAGCCTAGCCTAAGGCTAAACATGCTTTCAGTAAGAAACATAAGCCATAAAAAGGCACAACACAAGGTACAGATGATCAACCATAGCAACCAATATAATTCAACTAACAAAAAAAGTAGCAATATAGCCTACGGCATGGATTCTTGGAATTTAACATGATCAACCACCAATTCAACCCCAAATTCATACAAATCAACATGCATTTTCTTAATCATGCTCATTATAAAGAGAGGAAGACGTAGCCTACCTAAATGCCGACCGTGCACACTCCAAATAACATTGCCAGAGCTTTTCCACTTCCGAACGACCTCCGAATGCTGCCACGCTATAAAAATAGAATCACAACCTCAGCACGGTCGTTTTGACACCACAATTACCAAAATCATAGACGGACCAATTTCAGAGTAAAAAAGGGAATGTGGGACCCACTCCATTAATTCTGGATTTGACTCCCTGAAGAGGTCCAGAACACCTCCCCGAACTTGTGTTCCAAAACGTGACACAATTCGGGTCTAGGAACAGTGAGTAACAACACATGCAAAAACAATCACCGATAAAACCAAGAATTACAACAAGGCAGCAGTTATTATAGGAAATCTACCTTCTACGAAGCCTCCCCGACACTATCCGATCACTCACCATCGAAGCCGCAACAATTTCGAACCCACCAGACTTTGAATCACCTAAATTTGCCTTAAAATGAAAGAGAGAATGAGTTTTGAATATTCTAACTCCGAGCTGATTGCATCTGGTTTTTAAATGGATTTGCCCTTTGCGAATGCAGAGACTAGCCCTACACGAGGACGGAAGAATCCCAGACCTTCACGACCGCGGAAACCTACCCGCGATCGCGGAGAAGAGAAGGCTAAACCTCTGCGAACGCGGAAACCTTTCCATGAACGCAGAGAGGAAATGTTTAGACCTCCGTGAACGTACCCCTGGCCCGCGAACGCGAAGTTGAAAGTGACCTGCAACATCAATTGCTGCATCAGCTGATTTTGGGAAGTTGCCAAGTCTCCGGCGGGGTGCCCGGGATTCGTTCAGAACCTCGTGCGCGCAAACACGATATGTTACCCCACCAAATTTGATGTTCTGGACTCAATGGCGCAGTCGAAATTTCCATTAGAGGTCATTTTGACAAAAGTGGGTCCCACACCCAAATGCCATTTTAAGCCAAATTCCATAACGAGCCTCGGGATTAGTTTGTAAGCCTCGGGAAGTGCACGAATGGTCAATCTAGACCAAATTTGTCAATCCGAAACTAGCCGCGGTGATGAAATTTTCATCTGAGTGCGTTTTCCAAGAATGTTGATCAAAGGCAATCTAAGGCCAAATTTCAAAGGCTAAAGCGCCAACTGGCCTAAAATTTGCACCAAAAGCCTTGAGACTCATGCCAACCATGTTACAAGCGTAATTTTGCCATTCCAAAGTTGATGGAACCGTCAGAATTTTTGTTTTGAGGTCGTTTATCTAAGGTTATGACCGAAATCAACTTTTAAAAAGCTCCAAGACACTAAAATTCGTATAAAAACTAAACAAACAACCAGGTGACCGAACAGTCAGTGCCAACAAGTCATAAATGACTTGGGGTCGCTATGGGAACGCTCTAAACGGCGAAATGAATGCATAAACTCAAAAATGACCTATAGGGTCATTACAACATCCACTACTAAAAGGACTTTCTTCTGTGAAAGTAAAAGTCAAGAAGTACCTGAAGACTTGAATAAGCCAGGGAACTGCTCCCACATTTCCTATTCGGTCTCCTAGGTAGCCTCCTCGACTGGACGATACCTCCAATGGACCTTAACCACAGGAATGGCTCTGGATCGCAACCGCCTCACATCTCAGTCTAAGATTGCAACTGGCTCCTCAATATAGGTCAAACAATCATCCAAATCAACTGCATCATGCTGGAGTACATAGGACTCATCTGGAACATACCGGTACAACATCAAAACATGGAAAACTAGATGAATAGCTGAGAATGCTGGAGGTATGGTTTACATAGGCAACATCACTGACTGTCCTTAAAATCTCAAAAGGACCAAAATATCTGGGGCTAAGCTTGCCCCACCTCCCAAATCTCATCACGCCCTTCATTGCCGATACTTGGAGGAATACTCTATCACCAACAGCATATCTCAATGACCGACGCCTACGATCCGCATAACTTTGGTTTCTACTCCGAGTAATCCTGAGCCTATCCTGAATTACCCTCACATGATCTAAGGCCTTCTGAAGTAAGTCTGTACCACGTGGCCTCGGCTCCATAGAATCGAACCAACCAATCGGAGAAAGACAACGCCTACTGTATTAGGCCTCAAACGGGGCCATCTGAATACTAGAGTGGTAGCTGTTGTTATACACAAACTCCACCAAAGGCAAGAACTGGTCCCACAGACCTCCAAAATCCATAACACATGCCCGCAACATATCCTCAAGGACCTGAATAGTACGCTCTGACTGGAAATCAGTCTGCGGGTGAAATGTTGTGCTAAGGTAGACACGGGTGCCCAACTCCTCCTGAAAAGTCCTCCAAAAGCTGGAAGTGAACTTTGAACCCCGATTTGAAATGATAGAAATAGGCACACCATGAAGACGAACCACTTCTCGAATGTAGATACGAGCCAACCTCGCGGCACTGAAGGAAGTTT
Organism: Solanum appendiculatum; assembly: GCA_018342035.1. Taxonomy (NCBI): domain Eukaryota; kingdom Viridiplantae; phylum Streptophyta; class Magnoliopsida; order Solanales; family Solanaceae; genus Solanum; species Solanum appendiculatum. The sequence goes on from JAGDQO010001015.1 coordinate 650,875, forward strand.
GAACGGGAAGAAAGTGTGCTGACTTGGTCAATCGTTCCACGACAATCCAAATGCTGTCAACACCTCTAGAAGTCCGGGGCTAGCCCATAATGAAGTCCATGGTGATGCACTCCTACTTCCACTTTCGAATGGATAATCTCTGCAACTCACCACTAGGCCTCAAATTCTCGGACTTCACCTGCTGGCAATGCAAGCAACGGGATACATAGTCTGAGATGTCTCTCCTCATACGCTCCACCAGTAATGCTACCTCAAATCACGATACATCTTAGCTGTTCTCGGATTGATAGAATATCTCGAATCATGGGCCTCGCTAAGGATCAGCTGAATCAAGCCGCCAACTCTCGGAACACACAATTGGCCGACGAACCTCAAAACCCCATCTGAATCTAAAGTAGCCTGTCTGGCATCGCCTATCAATACTCTATCTCTGAGTGCCACCATGACTCATCCTTAAATTGTCGACCACAGATCTGATCTAGCATAGATGGATGAACTCCCACATAGGCTAACACCCGTTTGCAATCTGAAATATCAAGTTGGATCATCTGGTTGGCTAAGGACTGGATGTATAAAGCCAAGAGTCGCTCCAAAATAGAAAGGAAGGCTACACCACCCATACTCATCGCCTTCCGGCTCAAGGCATCCACTACTACATTTCCCCTACCCAGATGGTAGAGAATAGAGAGGTCATAGTCCTTTAGGAGCTCAATCCAATGGTGTTGCCTCGAATTAAGGTCCCTCTGGCTCATAATGTACTTAAGGCTCCTATGATCAGTGTAAATCTCACAACGGACTCCATACAAGTAGTGCCTCAAAATCTTAAGTGCAAAAACTACCGCTGCCAATTCTAAGTCATCAGTGGGGTAGTTGCACTCATGCAGCTTAAGCTGCCTCGACGTATAAGCAATAATCCGGCCCCGCTGCATCAATGCACAAACCAAACTAATGCCGGATGCGTCACAATAATCCGTGAAGCCCTCTCCCTCAGCTGGAAGAGTCAATTTAGGAGCGGTGGTAAACAACTCTTTGAGCTTCACAAAGCTTCTCTCAAACTCCACCGACTACTCGAAGGGAACATCCTAGCAAGTCAATCAAGTCAAAGGTGCCGCTATAGTAGAAAAGCCCTCAACAAAACGCTTGTAGTACCCTGCCAATCCGACTAAGCTACGAATTATAGTCACAGAGGTGGGCCTGTCCCAATCACGAATAGCCTAAGTCTTCACCGGATCCACCATAATGCCATCCTTGGACACCACGTGCCCCAAGAATGCTAAAGACTCAAGCTAAAAGTCACACTTTGAGAACTTGGCATAAAGCAAATTATCTCTCAAAGTCTAGAGCACTACCCTCAACTGCTGCTTATGCTCACTCTGGCTCCGCGAGTATACCAGTATATCATCGATGAAGACTATGACAAATGAGTCAAGATACGGCTTGAATACACAGGTCATCAAGTCCATGTAGGTGGCAGGGGCATTAGTCAACCCAAAAGACATCACCATGAACTCATAATGGTCGTAACGAGTCCTAAATGTGGTCTTAGGGATGTCCGTTGCCCTAATCCTCAACTGGTGGTAGCCGGATCTCAAATCAATCTAAGAAAACACTGCGGCACCCTTAAGCTAGTCAAATAGATCATCAATGAGAGGCATAGGTAACGGTTCTTCACCGTCACCTTGTTCAACTGTCTGTAATCAGTACACATCTACATAGTACCATCTTGTTTCTTCACAATCAGGACAGGGACACCCTAAGGCGATACACTAGGCCGTATGAATCCCTGACCTAAGAGATCCTGAAGCTGAACACTGAGCTCCTTGAGCTCTATGGGGGCCATACGTTACGGTGGGATAGAAATAGGATGAGTACCCGACTCAAAGTCAATGGCAAAATCAATATCACGATCTGGGGTAGGCCAGGCAGGTCAGCAGGAAACACATCCACATACTCTCGGACTATAGGCACTAAATCAACCATAGGGCCTTCCTTACTAACATCTCTGACATGAGACAAATAGGCAAAACACCCGCTAGCCACTAACCTCCAAGCCTGAATGAAAGAAATCACCCCAACTGATGTGTGACTACAAGAGCCCTGCCACACCACCGGCGGAATACCAGGCATGGCTAAGGTAATGGTCTTAGCATAGATATCCAAAGCCGCTCGCTGAGGGGATAACTAGTCCATACCTAGTATCAAGTCAAAATCCAGCATATCAAGTGAAATAAGATCAGCCCGAATGTCCCGCCCCTGAATAGTCACCACAAAGAATTTAAAAATCTGATCCACTACTAAAGAATCACCTACCGAAGTCGAAACACACAATGATACTGCTAAGGGCTCTGAACTCATACTCAACCGAGGAGAACAATATGCAGACACATAAGAATAAGTGAAGCCTGGATCAAATGAAGCAGAGGCGGGCTGATGGCATAAAAGAATAATACTTGTAATCACATTATCCGATGCCTTAGCCTTTGCTCTAGCTGGAGCTACATAGAAGTGGCCCTGGGTGCCTGTACCTCGCGCATCAACTTGACCACTTGTCCTGCCTCACCGGGGACCTCCCCGTGTACCCTGATGTTGACCTCCTCCTCTAGCTGGAGGTGTTGGTGCTAGTGCGGGTCTAGCTGTCTGTGGAGCTGGTGCGGCTGGCCTACGAAAAGGGCACTCTCTGGAACAATGATCAAGCTCCTCGAAGGTAAAACAACCCTATGGCGATCCGCTCGCAACTGGAGGCCGGCCACACCGTCCTGAGGAACCCGACTGAATACCCCCTCAGCCCTGACTCGGACTGGTACTAGAGCCACCCTGAAAGTGCTAGTCACCCTCTGTAGAATGTAGCGATGCCTAGAAAGGGCGACTTGACTGACCCTGCTGGAACCTCTAGCGGGGCCTATCATCTGAATATTTAGGCCTAAAACAGGGCCCACTATCACTATCATCCTGTCTGGCCCTCTTGTCGATGCCCCCTTGGGCCTCACGACAGAGCAGCTCAAGTGGGCGAGCGTGATCCACAACATCGAGAAAGGAGCGGCCCGCTAAAACCATGGACTGAGTCTTAATGCACAACTGTAGCCTCAATCCTCTGACAAAGAACCGAACCCTCTCCTCCTCCGTAAGTAAGATCATGGTAGCATGACAGGATAGCTCATGAAATTTGGCCTTGTACTCAGACACAGTCATGGAGCCCTGCTCCAAACTCGAAAACTCATAACGCAGCCGATCCCTGACGCTCCGTGGAATGAATCTAGCTAAGAAGGCCTCTAAGAACTCTGTCCAGGATACCAATGGAGACCCAGCTGGCCTGGTCTTTAAGTAAGAATGCCTCCACTGTATGGCAGGCCCATCTAGCTGATAAGCAGTGAACTCAGCTCCTGTCCACTCCACCAACTCCAAGGTGTACAGCCACTCTCAGAAAGTAGTAAGAAACTCATGGACATCCTTTCCAACAGTCCCAGAAATCCTCGGCGGTGAAAGTCTCAGAAACACCCCGAGCATCTACTGCTCTGGTAGAGGCATGACTCCCTCTAAGTCATTCGACTGAGCGGCGACCGGTGTCGCTGGCTGCTGAACCTCTAGAGCATTCCTGCAATGCTGGAGCTAGAGTGGGTGCTGGGGCTGGAGCTTGATGTTTCATACACCCTATGGCTGCTAAAATCTGGTGAGCATCGCCTGAAGGTCCGAAGTGGCAGCTTGTGTGTGGGTGGTGGCTAGGCTTGTCCCGGTCCAATCGGCTGAGGAGGAACATGATCTACTTTAGGCTCCACCACCGGCTCTGGAGTCCTCTCTCTAACTCAGGCTAGTGTTCTAGCCCTGCCTCAACCTCGGGGTCGGCCTCTGCCCCTAACTGAGGCTCTATCTACAGGTCCGGGTGCATCACCACCGTCCGCTCTACTGCGCGTTCGAGCTATCTTGAGAAGGAGTGAAACAAAAAGAGATTCCATGAAACCAATCAGACAAACGATGCACAAAAAATTATACAAAATAGGAAATTTTTCTAACTACATTCCCTAGCCCCCGGAAGATAATTCACGGATGTCTCTGCACAAATTCGTAGGACTCTACTAGACGTTAGCTCTGTACAAGTGAGACCGGTGAACCTGGGGCTCTAATACCAACTTGTCACGACCCCATTTCTCGAATCATGATGGTGCAAACTATAACCCACTAGTAGGAAAGCCGACCCATATCCCGAAACCTACAAGTAATGGGATTGAGGGCATAAACTAAACTCAGACTAACGGTAACACAAATAACAGGATCACAAAAGAGGAAGCAGAAGCAAGCAAAAAATATATACAAATGAAAGATCCCTACCAAAACCTGGAAGTCACATGTACAGAGCTACTAACAAAAAGGGGACAAGTCCCAAAAGTGTACCACAAAAACAAGACTGTCTCAAAAAGTGAAAGACAAGTCAATATATAAACAAAAGGAGACGGGTAACCCCACGACGTTGTGTGCTCACCTCGCCTCCGAATCTTACCGCAGCTGGCTCGATATCAACGTTGGTAGCTGGTGCTCGGACCTGCATCATGAAAATAGATGCGGAGTGTAGCATGAGTACTAATACAACAGGTACCCAGTAGGCATCATAGACCGACTGAGCAAGAGAAAGCAAAAGCAATATGAAATTCAAGAATATAAAATCACAATTAGAAACTTGAATGGGAATATCTACTAGATATGCACACGAGTGTACTAGCACACAAAGACAAGGAAAAAAAATAACTAAATCCGACCGAGCTCCCATAAACCTGATGGGTACACTCATGCACAATGCTAAAGTAAACCTGAGCAGACCCCATAAGCCCGATCAATAGAAGGAAGAGTTAGCAATGAAATCAGAGAATCTGATAAAGTATCCAAGATTTCCACAACCTCCCGCAGACTTGAACCGACTCAATCCATAAGCCTGAAGTTTTTCCAAAATGAACATGATAGAATATGGGCCTCGAACCCATAACAATAGAACCTAGGCCTCCTACCCAATAACAATAGAACATGGGCCTCGAACCCAAAAATAAATGAACCTGGGCCTCGAATCCAATAATAATAGAACCTGGGCTTCGAACCCAAAAATAAAATAACTTGGGCCTCGAACCCAATAATAATAGAACCTGGGTCACAAACCCAATAATAATAAAACCTGGGCCTTAAAACGAATAATAACAGAACTTGGGCCTCGAACCCAATAATAACAGAACCTGGGCCTCGAACCAAATAATAATAAAACTTAGGCCTCGAACCCAATAATAACAGAACCTGGGCCTTGAAACCATAATAACAGTCTCAACCTGAAAATAACAGCCTCGAACCATAAAACATCAGCCTTGGACTGGAAATGGCTGTCTCGAACCGTACATAATCACCACAACCAACCATTCCATGCCAAGATAGGTCACTGTGGGGCGCCGCCCACCTAAAGGTGCCAACACATGGTCTCCAACCTAGTACAACTCAATCTCCAATCGTCGCGATAGCATGACCATCCGGTAACACTTCAGAATCGAGAAGGTAGGGAGAGAGAGGATAGAAGATCTGATAAACCACGAGTTCCCTAAACTGAATCTCATACTATCAGACTCAAGTCTGCTATATCAGTCTATAGGGAGCTAAGCCATTCGAAGCGACGTTGGAAAGATCTCAAAAACTAACGGCACCAAAAATACACAAGTCTATGGTAATCACTAGTCTAAGCCTAGACTAAGGCCAAACATGCTTTCAATAAGAAACATAAGCCATACAAAGGCACAACACAAGGTACAACTTATCAACCCTAGCAACCAATATGCTTCAACTACCCAAAAAACCAACAATATAGCCTACGACATGAATTCTAGGAATTTAACATGATCAACCACCAATTCAACCCCAAATTCATACAAATCAACATACATTCTCTTAATCATGCTCAGTCTAAGAAGAGGAAGTCGTAGCATACCTTAAAGACGATCGTACGTGCTCCAAACCACACTGTCGAAGCTTTTTCCCTTCCGAACTACCTTCGAATACTGCCACGCTATCAAAAATAGAATCACAACCTCAGCATGGTCATTTTGACACCATAATTACAAAAATTTGAGACGGACCAATTTCGGAGTCAAAAATGGAAATGTGGGATCCGCTCCGATAATTCCATATTTAACTCTGTGAAGAGGTCCAGAACACCTCCTAAACTTGTGTTCCAAAATGAAACACAATTCGGGGCTCAGAACAACAAGGAACAACATATGCAAAAAAAACTCACCGATAAAACAAAGAATTACAACAAGGCAGCAGCTATTATAGGAATTCTCCCTTTAACGAAGCCTCCCCGACACTATCCGATGACTCACCCACGAAGCCACAACAATTCCGAACCCACCGGACTTTGAATCACCCAAATCCGCCTTAAAATGAGAGAGAAAATGTGTTTTGAGTATTCTAACGTCGAGTTGATCGCGTCTAGTCTTTACATAAAAAACCAGACGGATTTGCTCTTCGCGAACGTGGAGGGAAGAATCCCAGACCTTTGCGAACGTGGAGACCTACCCGCGATCACGAAGAAGAGAAGCCTAGACCTCCGCGAACGTGGAGACTTTCCCACGAATGCAGAGAGGAAAAGTCTAGACCTCCGCGAAAGCGCCCCCTGGCTCGCGAATGCGAAGAGGAAAGTGACCTGCAACATCAGCTGCTACATTAGCTGATTTTGGAAGGTTGCCAAGTCTCCGACGAGGTGCCTGGGAATCGTTACGAACCCCGTGCCTGCAAACGAGATATGCTACCCTATTAAATTCTACATTCCGGACTCAATGGTGCAGTCGAAATTTCCATACGAGGTCATTTTGACAAAAAGTGGGTCCCATACCCAAATTTTATTTTAAGCCAAATTCCACAAAGGGCTTTGGGATTATACCAGAAGCCCCGGGAAGTGCACGAAGGGTCATTCTAGACCAACTCGGAATTTTTGAACTAGCTGCACTGATAGAATTTTCATACGAGCGTGTTTTTTAAGAATATTGACCAATGTCAACCTAAGGCCAAATTTCAGAAGCTAAAGAGCCAAATGGCCCAAAAGTTACATCAAAAGCCTCGAGACTCATGCCTACCATGCTACTAGCCTAATTTGTCCATTCCAAAGCTGATGGAACCGTCAAAATTCAGTTTTGAGGTCGTTTACATGAAGTTATGACCGAAATCAACTTTTCAAGTTTCAAAAGCTCCAAAATACTAAAAATCGCATAAAAACTAAATGAATGATTAGGCGACCGAATAGTCAGTGCCAGCATGTCATAAATGACTTGGGGTCGCTATAGGAACGCTCTAAACAATGGAATGAATGCATAAAGTCAAAAATGACATAGAGGCTCATTACAACAAGAGTATTAAATAAATTATGGACTTGGCATTAACCACTAACTAATAAAAAATTATTATTTTATAAATTCTCGTCAATTAATTAACCATAGTTAAACAAATAGTTCAAATTCTTATTTCAAATTTACGGGAACGTTCTTTTATGAAAGAAATAGGCCTAGTGTTAAAAATAACTTTAGTAACAAACATCAGTACCAACATGACATTCCCCCGAAGGAAGCTTACCACACTTACCACAGAGTGGGTTGCGAGTGAAACTTTATGCCACACTACCCTACAACTGAGAACTTTGAGCTCTGAAATTTTTGGAGTTCTAGTTCATGTGATCATTCCTACTCCTTGGGGTAGGTACACTAGCTAATGATGGAATAGGTCCGGATGACCTCTACTGAAAGGATGATCGATTCCCACTTTCGATCTCTGCGGGTTGGGCCCATGGTTGGATGTCTTAGCTCTCTTATTGAGAAACTTTTCCCTGTCTTTCGACTTGTCCTCCTCCACCTGTGTACATGAATCATAAGCCTAGCTATGTCTATGTTTCCTATCAACATAGTTGTCTTTCCCTCCTTATTAGATAGATGGGACAGCCCAAACACAAAAAAACTCATTATGCTCCTCATATCAGCCACCATCTTCGGAGCATAGCGAGACAATAGGGTGAACTTAAGGCTGTACTCCTGCATACTCATAGACTCTTGCTTCAGATTAAGAAACTCTCTTTCCTTTGCCTCCCTTGGTTCTCACGAAAAGAAGAACCCTAAGAAGGCATTCTTAAACACAGCCCAGCCTAAGAGTGTTGTACCTTCTCCCCTAATCTTCTTCCATTGGTCGTACCATATCCTAGCAACACCCTTGGCTGGTATGTTCACATGCTCTACATCAACAACAAGCATACTCAAACACCTTCTGAAGCTTATCCATGAAGTTTTCTGGATCCTTATTAAGCTTTGACCTAGTGAACTCTGGGATTCATCCTCAAAAACTCCCAAACTCTAGACATATTAGCCACATCCTGACGGTCTGCTCCTTGGTGACCACCTGTGCTGTCACAGCTTGTGCCAACATTTGGTGGCATTTTGAAACTCAACATTAGTGACATCATCTTGAGGGGGTTGCACAACAGACACATTAGGACCTTCTAGTCCTGCTTGGACGGGTGGTTCCCAAGGATTCACATTCCTCTTAGTAGGACGCCCTCTGACGTTTCTTCTGTTGGCATGATCTAGAGAAAAAGTACGCTTAAGCACGAATTAGAAGAAACCTTTATAGAGTTAAGCTCTATCGCACGAATGAGAGTATGAAGTAAAGAGACAATTCCTAATGTTTTGTTGCTTTCCTGTTATAGATAGGGCACGCTTCACACTGAGAAGAAGGACACTACTAGAAACGACTTCATAGACATCTTAGGACACTTGAACTCTATGTTCTAATACCAAGTTTTTCATAGCCCGAGCCTATACCCTAGATATGGAAGCCACTCAAAGACCGTTGATGTCCCCAAGCAAAACTTTGGCCAGGCTAACTATGCTTCACATGACTCTATAAGATATGTGAAAGCTTAAATCGATGAGCATTTAAAACATTTAAAGTATTTCTTTAAGACCACTGTCTTGAAATACCCAACTTAATTCATCAGTTTAAATAAAACATCTAGAGAAAACAATGGAAACACTTAACTTAGTCTGCCTATGAAGCCTCTATTGTTCAAAATACGTGTCGGGACAAGATCCACGACACCTCAAATTCTACTAAAACTGAAAATGAAAATGGAGCCCCTCAGAAGCAAGGAGGCCTCACCAAAAGCTTTCTACGAGTGCAAAGTGATCTTAATGAATCACCTGTTGATGATCCTAAACACTTGTATCTACAACATAAAAGATGCAGATTGAATGACATTAGTACATAGAATGTACGAGTATGTATTATGGCTGAATAAAATAATAACTGAATTGATGGCGGAAAACATATCAAGTAAACAATATATGAACAAGTATTGAAAATCATTTGTACTTTACAATATGATATGCAATAAATATAATGAGGATAGAAAACTTTACTTTGTAGGGAGTTTCTCTAATCGACAACCATTACTATGATCCTAGCAATGGTACAATGTTTTCCCATGTTGCAAGGGCCATCCTATACCTTACATGGGTGTTGGATGGTACTGTAACAATGGGTCCAACTAATAGGCCTTTATAGAGGCAGTAAGGAGTCACACGACAAATCGGTGCAATCCTATCCTACGCTGGCTACGTAGTTTTATGGTACTTGAGTTAAAAATAGGCTATTATCCAATTCAGTGCTCGATACTATTTCCAAAATATTCAATATCCATTATGCTCAATCACCATTTACAATGAAAGGGACCATTATTTTACTTTATTTTGCTTTTTACTATGCTTTACTGAATTACTTTTCAGAAACATGAAATATGCTCTTTCTCTTACTCAAATGTCAAATAGTACATATGAAATCATTCAATTCTTTCTTTAAGGACTCTGTTCAAAACTTGCATTCAAAACATATATTTATAGACTTATATTTTAATTCTGAAATTGATATATAAGAAAATCTCATGTAATTACCTTTGAAACCATAACTTTTATAAATCAATAGGGTTCATGTGATACTAAGCATGAAGAACAATTGAGAATTTCAACATACATAGTAGAAATCAAAACCTCAACTCCTAAGGAAACTGAATTCAAAATTTCCAAGAAACTATGGGTAAAACCCAAAACATATTTTTTGCTGAATGAATTTAGATGTAGGGTATGAGGACAAACTACTCCAACACTATGAATAGTGTTACATACCTGGAAGAACAAGGTTCTTGAAGAAGCTTGAAGAAGAACTTGCTTGGACATCTTGAAACCCTAGCTTTGGTGTTTCTTGAAGTTCTTGAGCGTAAAAAAATTTTTAGAATGAAAGGGTTGAAATAATCAGAACTAATTTACTTTGACTTTTCGGATAAATTATTAGTCGTGGGTTGGGGTTTTGGGATAAGGAAAAGACATAAACATCCCTCCTAAAACGCGAAAAGAAGAGAAAACTAAAAGAATTCTGAAATAATATGTGCGGTCGCGCAGCTAAAGCTTAGTTCACGCAGCACTTCACACAACCTTAACACGAACATTGATCTTGCTGCATGGTCGCGCGATGGACGTCCACTATGCGTGCTGGTTCGCACAGACTACAAGTGCCCATAAAAATGGGCATAACTTTTAACACATAACTTGGATTGACGAATGGCCCAAAACGGTTGAAAGAAGTTTTCAAGGCCTTTCATTTGGTTGGTATTAAGCCATAAAACTCTTCATATGATAGGAGATATGATAAATTAACGTTGATCCTTGAATGAACTAACATGAATAACTTAATCATTAGGAACTTCTCAGTTAGACTTTGTGCTAAAGGTTCATTATGACCTTAACTCACATCCAAAGTACTTCTAATACTTAGGAATGGACCTTAACATCTATGAACAAGTAATATATCATCCGACCCAAGTTGATACACTTACGACAACAGATTTGGATTCTAAGAGTAGAATTGTGAGGTGTTACTATCTAAGTTCGAACAGTGGACTAGGAAGAAAAGATAAATTCATGGCAGGCCAAAAGAAGCAGCTCACCCATGGATTTAGGGGACATGGGATTCACAACTGAGGGGGCATAGCGGTCACCAAACTATGTCATGTAATCATTAAATAAAGAGAAAATGCAGTATCAGTATACAAGAACGACAGTGTACTGGTAGGATCATCATCTAGCTCAGGATAAACAAAATGTGAACAAGAAAATGTAACTCAGTAAACCAGAAAAACACATAGGTAACACATGTCAGTAAACATAGATAGGACTTTGAGTCATCAACCTTACCTAACCACTACCTGAAACATGTCAAACATTGATGTGTCGTGAACTTATGGCACTTTTGATGCATTAAACTTAGAGTTTTCCATACTTCTTAGACATTTTTATAGTATATGTGATGGTACTTGTGCTTAATTTTATAGGAAATAGACTTTTGGAGCAGTTGATGATAAAAGTGTTTCAGCAGTAGGATTTGGGTGATGTACGAGTCGACTTACGAGCCGTCATTCCCTTGACGAGCCGTAGGTTGAAGTCGTAGGTTTAGGTGCTTGAAATTTTAGCTAAGTATGGAACGACGGTTGAAGATGACGAGCCGTAGTTCCTGCTACAAGCCGTAGGTCACCAACCATAGACGATACTGCCTAAGCCAAATTTCCTGAGCTTTCCTTTTCCTACTTATTTGTTTTCTATAAATATAAGTTGTATTTTTCATTTTTTAGGAGTTTTTGGAGATAGACGTTTTGTGATACATTATTTTGGCTTTGGGAATTTCTATTCAAACACTTTTGGTATTTAATTCTTAAAGTTTGGTTTATACAATTGGCTTTTTTTCTTCAATTCGAGATTGTGGATTTCATCGATTCTAATTGTAAGTTTATGATTTATTATTCAAACCCTAATATGAATTGTGAATCATCAAGCATGAACAACTAAATTCACAACTAGGGTTGTGGGAACCATGAGTAGTTAACAATGTAAGACTAATAATTAAGTAATTCTTGATAAGTGTTTATGCATGTATTTGTTAATATCTTCGTTTTGAATGTTTTTTAACGGTGTACAACGTTAGAACATGCCTCGTTCCTACTTGCCGGATAAAGGAAGAAATGAATGAGAAAGAGATTAAACAATGGAGATTTAGTGTGATAATCCGCTATCTAATAGTCTGAACCATATATGCTGAGGGATAATCTGGATCAAAGGTAAGGGTTAGTAAAGCATAAACCCGTAGACGGACCAAGTTGTGTGGTTAAATTCCCTATTTGGAGGACGAATCACTTAGGAGATATCTAACTTACCGAATATGCATGTTAAACAATAGAAAATAGTTACTACTGAGTTAAGAACTTGTGGGGAACACATGTGCCCTAGTTTTTTTCTCATATTGATATTACAAACTGTGAATCCCGTTACTTGTTTACTTGTTACTACATATCAATCAATTATAATTTTAGTTTTCAAAATCCCTTCTTTTTACAGAGATAACTTGGCTAAATGTACATATAACAATAAATTGGACTAAATCTGAACCATATTCCTCGTGGGATCGATCCTAACCTTTGTTAGGTTCTTTATTTGACAGTGACTGCTTATACTTCTTAAGGGAGGTGTAATTTAGGTGTATCAAATTGTACCACCATTGCCGGGGAATAAGGCTTTTAGATTAGATTAATTTTGTTATTGCACTTTATTCAATTATTTCTCGATTTACGTTTTATTTTGTTTTTGTTTTCTACAGATCTTAATTCCAGTCTATGCAAAATACATGAAAGTCAACGCATTCCCGTGACTCCTTATGACCCGAAAATAAGAAGAACTCTGTAAAAAATGGCTAGAACAGGTCACCAAGTGAGACATGAAGATGATCCAAACGGAGAAGGTCGTCAAGAGGTACGTGGAGCCTAACCTACGAGAGTGGTGGATGTGCCAGGAAACCTTCAGGAATGTCATGACCCAAGGTACCCCCTTGACGTGACATGACGTCCAAGACAACGAAAGGCATCATACAAGCCGCTTAGCATGCATAGAAAAGAAAATGGAAATCAAGAGTATATAAAACCAAGTTCAAGTCATAAGAGTTTTATAAAACGAAGCGGAAGTCTACATAGTCTCAAGCCATCTATTACATCATGGAGTGATAGAGACGTAACCCGCACATCACATACAAAGGCCTAGAATAGAAAGACATAAAAGAAATGAAAAAGTCTCGGTCCTCGAAGCATGAGGACTCACCAATCTTCAAGAATCCTTCAACTAGGCTCTAGCCACGAATAGATGGAGAAGAGTCGTCACGCCCTACATCAATAAATCAATGTAGGCAAGAGTATGCGTTAGTACAATCAAGTACCAAGTATGATAGCAATGCACAAAATCATTTAAACATGCAAAAACTGAACATTTTCATGACATGCAATGACCAAGATAAAACATGAAAATGGTTAGAAACATAAGTTATAAACCATGGTCAAAGCAAGCTAAACATCTTTACATCACTTGTGAAATATCTTAAAAGCACTTTAGTTCATTGTTTATGGGAAGTAGCCCTAACCGACTTGTAAGACCATGTGAGCTATCAACATGGAATCCGGTGTCTAATGCCACAATGATAGGGCCATCCTACTTGCCAAGGTAGGACCCTTTACTTAACTTGTAGCTTACATGGATCAACTAGCTAGTTTCTATCATAAACCATCATCCTATGGGGACACATAGGTAAGGGATAAGGAGATTGCTTCTAGAAACCCGGCCTTTACTACGGGAGAGCTTCAATCTCCATATCCTCTCGGTGCTAAGCATAAATCCCACGGAATAGTCATAATTCTTATTCATTTTACTATCCATGGAAAGGTAAAACTAGAGTTACCTATCCAAACTAAAGTTTATTAGGATTGACGTTTCATATTCCATGGACAAGTCCAAGGTTACGTCGTTAGAACAACTCCTTAAACCTTTGATTCAACTTTATTTGAGAAAACCTTTCAACAAGTTATGAATCCTTTATGTGAGAAAACCCTTTCACATTCATAGATATATTAATATGTGAGAAACTCTTTCACAACTCAACAACAACATCATATATGCTTCAATTTCAAATCAAATCATAAATCATCATAAATTTCATAATTGAACATGCATATTTTCATAAAACCCATCTTTTGATCATTCATAACTTCATTATGAAATTCATAGCTTAGAAGACATAAATCATGCATGGGCTCATGTATATTTATCTCAAAATCATTCAATTTCCCCAATTCATCTTTCATAGTTCAAAACCTCACATTATGATCATAGTATAGAAATCATGAAATTCATATGGGTTCATGGGGATTCAACTTAAACATGCAATTCAACTCAATTTCATGCATTAGAAATCATAATTAAAGCAATTTGATCATAATTGATAAGAACCCACAAATAAAAGAAAACCCTAAATTCAATTGAGAATTCTTATTTTGAAAATTGAGGAATTTGGGAACCCTATGGAGGGAAGGACTCCATAGGTGAAAGCTATCACACCTCAATGCCAAAAGCTAGAAATCAATAGAGGAATTGGAGACTTGCCCCTTTAAACCCTAGCTTTCTTCTTCCTCTTCTTTACTTCTAGAGAGAGAAATATTTGGAAGGGTTTTGGGAATAGTTGAAAAGTGATTAGGATGGGTAGAAATTAGGCTTATAAGACTTATATAGTGCTTAGTATTAGAGGGTAACCGACTTTACTTAAGAATTAAACAATTAAGGAAAAGACCTAAAGTCCCTTCTTAAAATAACTGTCGGACCCCTATCTACAGTTAGACCTACGGTCCGTAAGTCAACCTACGGACCCTCCTATTCAACCGTAGAAAGATTCAAAGAGTTTTTTCAACTTTGGACCCCCAACAATGGGTCACCATGTACGGTCCCGTACATGGCCACCGTAGGTCTGACTTTAGGCCTTGAAAATTTCACTAAGTCTGGGGAGACCTACGAAACCTACCTACGATCCATAGAAGTAATGACGGACCGTCCTGTTGAGTCATAGAAAGGACCCTGAAAGTTGAAATTTTGAAAACATTTGCCCTGCCACCTACGGTTCACACCTACGGCCCATAGGTCAACCTGCGGTTCTTAGATGGCTTCCGTAGGTGCTGCCACCAGATGAAAACCTGAAATTTTTCCTTCTTTCAAAATCCAAGGTGTTACATTATCTCCCCCTTGGGAACATTCATCCTCGAATGGGAATCAAGACACCATAAGAAGGGTAAGAATTTAATCTCACAGCCCAAAATGAATGCAATCACATAAATGCACATATCCGAGGAGGAAACATCAACTCCAAGCTAATGCATGTTCAAAATATCATTTCATGAAGGGTTAATGCAATTCACACTCAAATGCACATAATCATAGAGAAATCAATCAAGCTAGCTCATTTCTGAAAATTAGACTCTTCATGAACATGCACAATCGAGGAATCATGAAAATAACAAAGACGCATGAAACCAAAAGAATGAACCATGAGGAACTAAATACCTCAAGCTAGAGTAGGGTTGGAGGGAAAGAGATGAGGATATCGGGACAACATATCGGCCTCGGCATCCCAAGTAGCACCCTCAACAAATTGAACTTTCAGACTTGCCGATCTAAAACCTTAACCGGAACTTCTTCATAAGAAAGACTATCCTTTATGCCAATACTCTCCAATGGCACTATAGACGTCGGATCACCAACACATTTCTTCAATAATAAGACATGGAAAACCGGATGCACCGATGCGAAATCGTTAGGAAAATCAAATTCATAAGCAACCTACCAACACGTTTATAAATTTGATATGGCCCCACATAATGGGGACTAAGCTTCCCTTTCTTTCCAAACCTCATCACACCCTTCATGGGTAAGATCTTTAAGTAGACCCAATCATTAGCATCAAATTCTAAATCCCTCCTTCTCACCTCGGCATATGACTTTTGTCGACTTTGAGCCGTTTTCTACCTTTCTCTAATAAGCTGAACTTTCTCCATAGCCTAATGCACCAACTTGGGACCTATCAAAGCAACTTTACCAACTTCAAACCAACCTATAGGAGATCTACACCTCCTACCATAATGAACTTCAAATTGAGCCATACCAATACCAGAATGGTAGCTATTATTATAAGCGAACTCAATCAAAGGCAAATGATCATCCCAATTACCCTTGAAATCAATCACACAAACTCTAAAACATATCTTCCAAAGTTTGGATAGTATGTTCCACTTGCCCATCGGTTTGGGGATGAAAGGTTGTACTAATCTTAACACGAGTACCAAGACCCTTTTTGAAAGACTTCCAAAATTGAGAAGTAAATTGTGCACCACGATCGGAGATAATGGATAAAGGCACTCCATGCAACCTAACCATTTCTCTCAAGTACAACTTAGCATAATCCTTCGCCGAATAAGAAACCTTGACGGGAATGAAATGGGTTGATTTCGTCATACGATCCATAATAACCCAAATCGAATCATATTGCTACCGGGTGCGTAGTAAACCAACAATAAAGTCCATATTAAAATCTTTCCACTTCCAAGTAGGAATACTAATATCTTGGGACGAACCTCCCAACTTTTGATGCTTAACTTTCACTTATTGACAATTAGGAAACTTTGCTACAAATTCTGCAATATCCTTCTTCATCCCATTCCACAAATAGACCTCCGCAAGTCACGATACATCTTGGTAGCTCCCGGGTGAATGTAATATCGGGAACTATGGGCTTCCAATAAAATTTGTTCTCTTAGGTCATCTACATCGGGAACACACAAATGACCTTGATACCAAAGCACACCATCTCCCCCTTGGGAGAAAGCCTCAACTGACTTCTTGAGTACCGCTTCCTTCAACTCAACCAAATTAGGATAAAGATCTTGCTTAGTCTTCACATCGGAAACAAAGGATGATTCTGAACCATTGTGAATCATAACACCGCCTTCACTAAAATCAATCAACCGAACACCCAATCGGGCAAAACTATGAACATCACGAACCAATTCTTTCTTACCATCCTCGACATGAGCCACGCTACCCATAGACAACCGACTAAGAGCATCCGCCACCACGTTTGCCTTTTCGGGGTGATAGAGGACAGTCATGTCATAGTCCTTTAACAACTCAAGCCACCTCCTTTGGCAAAGATTTAGATCTTTTTGTTTGAACAAATATTGCCAACTCTTATGGTCGGTAAAAACATCAACCTGCATACCATACAAATAATGCCTCCAAATCTTTAAAGCAAACACAACCGCCACTAATTCTAAATCATGAGTAGGATAGTTTTTTTCATGAACTTTGAGTTGCCTCGAAACATAAGCAATGAATTTTCCCTTTTGCATAAGAACACACCCTAACCCAATCCTTGAAGCATCACAATAAACCACAAACCCACCGGCCACTTCCGGTAAAGTCAATATCGAAGCCGAGGTAAGCCTATCTTTCAATTCTTGAAAACTCTAGATCTCACACGCTTTGGACCATATGAACTTAATCTTCTTTTGAGTCAAAGTTGATAATGGGGAAGCAATCGAAGAGAACCCTTCAACAAACCTCCTATAGTAATGGGCCAAACCCAAGAAGCTTCGAATATTTAAAGGGGATAGAGGTCTGGGCCAATTCTTAACTGCATCCGTCATCTTAGGATCTATCTCAATACCATTACCGGAGACAATGTGACCAAGAAAAGCCATGGACCTTAGCCAAAACTCACATTTACTAAACTTCGCGAAGAGTTGTTGTTCCTTGAGGACTTGCAACACAATCCTCAAATGATCGGTATGCTCATCCTCACTCCTTGAGTAGATCAAGATATCATTAATGAGCACAATCACAAACATATCAAGATATTGTATAAACACCTTATTCATCAAATTCATAATAATGTTGCTGGCGCATTCGTCAGCCCAAACGACATTACTAGGAATTCATAATGGACAAATCTAGTCTGGAAAGCCATTTTCAGAATTTCTTATTCTTTTACCCTCAATTGGTGATAACCCGAACGAAGATCGATCTTAGAGAAGTAACTTGCCCCTTGGAGTTGATCAAACAAGTGATCAATCCTTAGAGGAGGATATTTTTTCTTAATGGTAACCTTGTTCAATTGACGGTAGTCAATGCACATACGAAGTGAACCATCCTTCTTTCGAACAAACAAAACTGGAGCACCCCATGGAGAGATGCTTGGTCGGATGAAGCCCTTATCCAACAAATCTTTCAATTGCTCCCTTAACTCCTTAAGCTCTACCAGAGCCATTCGGTATGGAGGAATAGAGATAGGTTGCGTATCGGGGAGAAGATCAATACCAAAGTCTATTTCCCTTTCAAGAGAAACACCGGGTAGATCGCCGGGAAACACTTCCGAAAATTCATTAACAACGGGAACTGACTCAAGAGTAGGGGTTTCAGAATCCACATCCCTCACCCTAACAAGATAGTATATGCACTCCTTAGAAATCATCTTTCTAGCATTAAGACATACCACAAATTGACCTTTAAGCATAGAATTTCCTCCCTTTGGGAATTTGAACTTGACCACTCAGGTCCTACAATCAATAGAGGCATAACAAGAATGCAACCAATCTATCCAAAGAATAACGTCAAAATCTAAGATATCAAGTTCTACAAGATCAACATGAGTGACTCTATGGGATATGGAGACGAGACAATCTCTATAGACTCTCTTAGCCTTAATAGATTCACCAATAGGATTAGAGACACAAAAGGGATCTAACAACACATCCGGGAAAATATCAAACCTCATAGAAACATATGGCGTCACAAAATACAAAGTAGCACCGGGATCAAGCAAAGCATAAACATTAAAGTGAAAGACTTTCAACATACCAGTAACCACATCGGGAGAACCCTCTTTCTCATAGCGATCTTGAAGTGCATAGAATCGATTTTGTTCGGGAGCATTTCAACCCGAATCACTAAGTGGAACTTGCTCACCTTCTCTTCCCTTAGCCATGAGAGATGGAAAATCACTTATCTCTTGACCGCTCTTACCACAACCGAAGTAACCATTCGTACCGGCTAAGCATTTGGCCCCATGTTTCTTCCCACACCAAGTACAAGTAGCCGATGAGAATCCAACACTGTTTATTCCTTGAGGCTTAGGGTTAGGCACCCTATCTTTGTTGAACTTAGGAGGAGCATTGGAGGAACCTTGACTGGAAAACCTTTGTCGAGACCTAAAATGACCATGTATGTCGGACCTTGAATGTGAGAATTACTATCACCGGTCTTAGCCCTCTTTGCCTCCCTAGACCTTTCCTTAAATTTCACTTATTCCATTTTTTGAGCATGAACCATGAGACTATAAATATCCATGTTAATAACAAGCATGGCGGTACGACATTCCTTAACCACCATTTCAGACTCTACCAAAACGAACTTACTAATCCTTGCCCTAGGATCGGCAACCATTGTAGGAGTATATCGAGACAATTGTGTGAACTTCAAAGTATACTCTTTCACACTCATGCTTCCTTGAAAATTTTTGATGAATTCAAGCACCCTTGCCTCCCTCATCTCAAGTGGAAAAACCTATCAAAGAAAGCAACCTTGAACTTTTCCTAATCGAGAGGACCCGCATCAACCGCCCTCTCACTCTTCCATTGCTCAAACCACACTTGAGCCACACCCTTAAGTTGATAAACGGTCAACTCCGCCTTTTCCTCCGGCATCACACCCATGATCATTAGCACCTTGTACACCTCATCAATGAACTCTTAAGGATCTTCCTCAACCTTAGAGCCATGAAACTCTAGAGGGTTCATTCTAGTGAAGTCCTTCACTTTGGATGCCGCCGTAACCACATTTGGGTTCACGGGAGCCACAACTTCCCTATTGGCTTGAGGCACCACTTGAAAAGCAGCCCTAAACTCCGCGTTAGTCACTTGTTCGGCCAAAGGGTCGGCCGAAATTTGAGGAGGTTGAGGAGGAGCTTCTTGTTCCACATTCTCTCTCGCATTTCTCCTAGCATAAGCTCTTCGAGTTGCCATATCCTGAAATGCATAGGATAGGGATTAGGAGAGAGACATATGAGTTACACTCTACCGCACGAATTAAGAGTAATGAAAGAAGTGCAGTTTCCTAAACATCTTATAGCTTTTTATTCATAAATGAGGTGCGCTTCACACTCATGAGCAAGACTCTACTCAACGTGGCTTATAAGACTTCCTAGGACCTTTATAAAACCTTGTGCTTTAAATACCAAGTTTGTCACGACCATAGGGACCCTCTAGACGTGACATGTCGTACAAGACCCCGAAAGGCCTCATACAAGCTGCTTAGCATGCATAGACAAGATAATGGATATCAAGAGTATATAAAACCAAGTTCAAGTCATAAGAGTTTTATAAAATGGAGCAGAAGTCTACATAGTCTCAAGCCATCTATTACATCATGGAATGACGGGGACGTAAACCACACATAACATACAAAAGTCCAGAATAGAAAGACATAAAAGAAATGATAGTCTCGGTCCTCGTAGCATGAGGGCTCACCAATCTTAAGAATCCTTCAACTAGGCTCTAGCCACGAATAGATCGAGAAGATTCATCACGCCCTACATCAATAAGTCAATGTAGGCAAAAGTATACGTTAGTACAATCAAGTACCAAGTATGATAGCAATGCACAAAATCATTTAAACATGCAAAAAGGGAACATTTTCATGACATGAAATGACCAAACAAAAACATGAAAATGGTTAGAAACATAAGTCATAAACCATGATCAAAGCAAGCTAAACATCTATACATCACTTGTGAAATATCTTAAAAGCACTTTAGTTCATTGTTTGTGGGAAGTAGCCTTAACCGACATGTAAGCCTATATGAGCTATCAACATGGAATATGATTTCTAACCCCGCACTCATAGGGCCATCCTACTTGCCAAGGTAGGACCCTTTACTTAACTTGTAGCTTACATGGATCCACTAGCTAGTGTCTATCATAGACCATTATCCTATGGGGGCAAATAGGTAAGAGATAAGGAGATTGCTACTAGAAACCCAGCCTTTGCTACGAGAGAGCTTCAATCTCCATATCCTCTTGGTGCTAAGCATAAATCCCACGGAATAGTCATAATTTTTATTCATCTTATTATCCATGGAAAGGTAAAACTAGAGTTACCAATCCAAGCTAAAGTTCATTAGGATTGACGTTTCATATTTCATGGACTAGTACAAGCTTACGTCATTAGAATAGCTCCTTAAACCTTTGATTCAACTTTAGTTGAGAAAACATTTCAACAACTTATGAATCCCTTATGTGAGAAAACCCATTCACATTCATAGATTGAGTAATATGTGAGAAACCCTTTCACAACTCAACAACAACATCATATATGTTTCAATCTTAAATCAAATCATAAATCATCATAAATTTCATAATTGAACTTGCATATTTTCAGAAAACCCATATTTTGATCATTCATAACTTCATCATAAAACTCATAGCATAGAAGACATAAATCGTGCATGGGCTCATGTATGTTTATTTCAAAATCATTCAATTTCCCCAATTCATCTTTCATAGTTCAAAACCTCACATTATGATCATAGTCTAAAAATCATCAAATTCATATGGGGTCATGGGGATTCAACTTAAAACATGCAATTCAACTCAATTTCATGCATAAGAAATCATAATTAAAGCAATTTGATCATAATTGATAAGAACCCACATGATAGAAGAAAACCCTAAATTCAATTGAGAATTCTTATTTTGAAAATTGAGGAATTTGGGAACCCTATGGAGGAAAGGACTCCATAGGTGAAAACTATCATACCTCAATGCCAAAAGCTTGAAATCAATGGAGGAATTGGAGACTTGCCCCTTCAAACCCTAGCTTTCTTCTTCTTCTTCTTTTTTACTTCTAGAGAGAGAAATATTTGGAAGGTTTTTGGGAATAGTTGAAAAGTGATTAGGAAGGGTAGAAACTTGGCTTATAAGACTTATATAGGCTTAGTATTAGAGGGTAACCGACTATACATAGGAATTAAACATTTAAGGAAAAAACCTAAAGACCATTTTTAAAATAACTGTCAAACCCCAATCTACGGTTGGACCTAAGGTCCGTAAGTGTCACGACCCAAGCCTAGGGCCTAGATGTAACCGGCGAATGGGGAACCCGAAGGAACCCCAAACAAGCCTCATAGCGTATCATTACACATCCTTGGTCTCGGAAGCAATTAAATGACCATAAACGATAAGCATAATCAAGGGGGAAATCGGGACTAAGGGAGCAAAAAAAAGAAATGATACATAAATACCATAGATGAGTCAAGCTCAAGCATAATACACAACTTGTCCAACACCACCTCTAAACATGAGTACTTAGCGGGGGCCAAGACAAACTACCGGGCTCACCCTCATAGTCAAAACATAACTAGAAAGGAAAAGTTTTATACATAGCAAAAGATCATGAGCAACGTCCCCGAAATGGAGGACTCACCAATAACCACTATAGAAAATCGTACTAGCCACGCGGAGGAGGATGGTCAAGCGGTGCTCCGGTCCCTACATGGTGACATCATGTAGGCATAGAGTATGCGTTAGTACATTTGAATGTACTAAGTATATGGGATGCAATGCAATGCTACATTAGATGGACATCATAGGAAAAAATGCGTAATCATACCCAATAGATAGCATATTAATGAAATGATATGTATAATGATGCTTACATAAAAATCATATTTAGTGGGACGTAGTACATGTGTGGCGAGTGACCATCAATATAGTATTTCCAAGGCCTACCACCCCCTTGGAGAGGCGAAAGAGGTACAAACCCCTCAATATGGTTACACGGGCCTACCACCCCCCGAGCTAGGGACCAAGGTACAAACCCCTCGATATGGTTATACGGGCCTACTACCCCCCGTACTAGGCAACCAAGGTACCAACCCCTTGATACGGTTATACGGGCCTACTACCCCCCGTACTAGGCTTGGTCGACTCACAACACTTATATAGAGAAAATCATATACATGTGTCCATTTCATCATCATTTCAGTAATTACATAACCATCCGACTCATAGGACGTACCTTGGACCTTCCCTTTCCTAAGAATTCTATAAATGGGCATTTTATCAAACACAAGGTGGGCAATTGTTCATGTAAATGAAATCATGTATTTCAAGAATACTAAGTCCAACCAATTCCAAAATCCATATAAATCAGCCCACCAACAACATACATATATATATCAACCTTCATAATTTGATCATGGAAGCATGTAAACCATAAACATCACATAATAATTCCATTTCATGATAATATGCAAAATGGACCATAATAGGGTGTGTAGTAGTAATTCCATAATTCAAGAGTTCATAAATAATCATAAGGACCCATAAACTTGAAGTAGAAATAGAGGATAAATGGTTGGACTTGTGGAAAGGAAGGTTTCCACAATCAAACCCACATACCTCAACTTTGGAGAATCCTTGATGAAGATTGGAATGGAGAATCGAAGCTTGAGATTGAGTCTTGAATCCGGAATTAGAGCTTGAGATGTTTGAATTTGGTTGAAGATCTTGGTGGAATTTTTGGAGAGGGCTTAGAGAGTGTTTTTGGAGTTAAGAAAAATGACTAAGTATGGGACATATCCCCTTTTTATAAAAAACGTCTCCAACCCGCCAAAAAAAAAGCTCACTGGAAATTGCAAATCTGCACAGACAGGTTTTACGAAAATGGTCATAACTCCCTCATCCTAACTCGGACTAAGGTGAAACCAAGTGCGTTGGAAAGCTAACTCAAAGAGCTTTAATTTGATAGGTTGCAGCCCTTCCAGTTCCTTGTGTGCTAAGAGATATGCCCCTTTAAAGTTGACCCTCCAAATCGCAATTTTTGCGATTTTCGAATTTTGATACGGTTGCTCTAAAATTTGGGTTAGACCCATTTCCCACTCAATTTGACCCCACAAATAAGAATATGAAGTCGAATTTCCAAAATCATGCACGGATTTTGAGATATATGGAAATTACAATTATAGGTGTTTCCGAAGCACATTTTCGGGCATTTTTGGGGTCGTTTCAATATCTCCCCCTTGGGAACATTCGTCCCCGAATGTTAAAGAAACGTACATGAGAGACACAAACATGGCAATTTCAGCCCACATAAGGATGCAACAATGCACTTACACCTTATTTCAAAACCTCAATATAGTTGTAAAACCACAATGAACTTGTCAACTTAAACATGAATGTATGCAATGACATGGGGCTGAACTTAAGACCTGAGATTTTATAAAGGGCTTAGATCAATACCTTAGGCTCGAGTGGAGTGGAAAAGATAAGGATATCGCCTTTGCATGTCCGCTTCGGCCTCCCAAGTAGCACTTTCAACTTGTTGATTTCTCCAAAGGACTTTAATGGAAGCCACATCTTTGTTTCTCAACCTCTTCACTTTTCTATCTAAAATCTGGACCCGAACCTCTTCATAGGTCAAATTATCTTCAACAACACCCACAACATCAAGAGACACAATGGCATTCGGATCACCCACACACTTCCTCAACATAGACACATGAAATACCGGATGAACCAGATCCATCTCGCTAGCAATTCCAACTCATAAGCTACCTTGCCAATTCTCCTCATCACCTTATAAGGACCCACGTATCTTGGGCTCAACTTGCCCTTCTTACCAAAACGAACCACACCCTTCATGGGTGTCACCTTCAAATAAACCCAATCACCAACTCGGAATTCAAGAGCCCTTCTCCTCGCATCGGCATAGGACTTTTGGCGACTTTGGGCCATCTTCAACCTTTCTCTAATCATCCTAACCTTCTCAAGAGCCTCCATAACTAGGTCTGGTCCTAACAAGGCCACCTCACCAACCTCAAACCACCCAACCGGTGATCTACAACGCCTCCCATAGAGAGCCTCAAAAGGAGCCATACCGATGCTAGAATGATAGCTATTGTTATAGGCAAACTCAATCAATGGAAGATGATCATCCCAACTACCCTTAAGCTCCAATACACAAGCCCTAAGCATATCCTCAAGTGTTTGGATAGTCCTTTCGGCTTGTCCATCCGTATGCGGGTGAAAGGCCGTAGTAAGCTTAACTCTCGTACCTAGACCCCTTTGAAAAGACTTCCAAAAGTGTGAAGTAAATTGAGTACCACGGTCCGATATGATGGATAGAGGAATCCCATGCAACCTTACCAAGTCATGAATAAATAACCTTGCATAATCTTCCGCCCCATATGTTGTCTTTACCGGTAGAAAATGAGCCGATTTTGTCATCCTATCAACCACCACCCAAATAGAATCAAAACCTTTTCTAGTCTTGGGTAAACCAACTACAAAATCCATATTAATTTCTTCCCACTTCCAAGTAGGAATCTCTATGTCTTGGGTTAGACCACCCGGCCTTTGATGTTCGGCCTTGACTTGTTGACAATTATGACAACCGGAGACGAATTTGGCAATGTCCTTCTTCATGCCTCTCCACCAATACACATCCCTCAAATCTCTATACATTTTGGTGGAACCGGGGTGGATGGAGTAGGAAGAATTATGAGCCTCCTCAAGAATTTTCTCCCTCAAACCATCAACACAAGGCACACACAACCTACCTTGGTACCTAAGGGCACCATCTCCCCCTTGGGAGAAAACTTCCACCTTGCTCTCTTTCACCAAGGCCTTCAATTCAAACAAGGAAGAATCAAGATCTTGTTTTGCTATCACCTCATCAACCAAAGGAAGACCTAGCACCATCAACAACGACCACACCACCATTACCAACCTCTTCCAACCTAACCCCCAACCTAGCCAGCCGATGTACCTCCCTAGCCATTTCCCTATCACCAATATCAACATGAGCTAGGCTACCCATAGACACCCTACTCAAAGCATCCGCCACCACATTAGCTTTACCGGGATGATAATGCACACTCATATCATAATCTTTAAGAAATTCTAGCCACCTTCTTTGTCTCAAGTTGAGATCTTTTTGGGTGAAGACATATTGGAGGCTCTTATGATCGGTGAACACATCGACACGTACCCCATACAAATAATGACGCCAAATCTTTAAAGCAAACACCACCGCGGCTAATTCAAGATCATGCGTAGGATAGTTCTTTTCATGCACTTTGAGTTGTCTAGAAGCATAGGATATCACCTTACCATTTTGCATTAGGACACAACCCAAGCCAACTCTAGAAGCATCACAATACACAACAAATCTCTCAAGCCCATCCGGTAGTGACAATATAGGAGCGGACACAAGTTTATCTTTCAAGGTTTGAAAACTCCTTTCGCATTCGTCGGTCCACTCAAACTTAGCCTTCTTTTGTGTCAACTTAGTCATGGGAGAAGCAATAGAAGAAAACCCATTCACAAATCTCCGGTAGTAACCCGCTAAGCCCAAGAAGCTCCTAATATCCGACGGGGTCAATGGCCTAGGCCAATTTCTAATCACATCGGTCTTCTTAGGGTCTACCTTAATACCATCCCCCGACACCACATGACCTAGGAAGGCAACCTCCCTCAACCAAAATTCACACTTTTCATACTTGGCATACAACTTCTCCTCCCTTAATCTTTGCAACACAACCCTCAAGTGACCCATATGTTCTTCCTCACTATGCGAATAGATTAAAATATCATCAATGAAAACCACAACAAAGGAATCAAGGTAGGGTTTAAAGACCCTATTCATTAGGTCCATGAAGGTAGCCGGTGCATTGGTCAACCCAAAGGACATGACCACTAATCATAATGTCCAACCTAGTCCGGAAGGCTGTCTTGGATTGTCACCCCTGCCTGACCTTCACTTGATGATACCCAGACCGAAAGATTCAATCTTAGAGAAGTTGGCTAGCCACCCTTGCAAATTGGTCGACAAGTCCATCAATCCTAGGAGAAGGAATATTTATCTTGACGGTGACCCTATTGAGTTGGCCGATAATCAATCACATCAAAGGACCCCCCATCTTTCTTTCCTTCACAAAA
The DNA here is from genome assembly GCA_018342035.1 of Solanum appendiculatum. Lineage (NCBI taxonomy): Eukaryota > Viridiplantae > Streptophyta > Magnoliopsida > Solanales > Solanaceae > Solanum > Solanum appendiculatum. Next base: position 677,837 of record JAGDQO010001015.1, read on the forward strand.
CACACCGTGCCACCCATGGTGATTGGCTAGGCCTAATAAACAACCCTTCTCCAACAAGTCCCTATTGTTCTTTTTTTCACTCCTTTTAACCACTCCGCCGGGGCCATACGGTAAGGGGGAATAGAAATGGGTTGAGTATCGGGGAGGAGGTCTATGCCAAAATCTATTTCCCTTTCAGGAGGAACACCGGGAAGGTCATTAGGAAAGACATCAAGGAATTCATTTACGACCGGAACCGACTCTATAAGAAGGGTTTTGGACTCCACATCACTAACCCTCACGAGGTGATAGAGACACCCCTTAGAGATCAACTTACGGGCTTTAATGCAAGAGATGAATCTACCCTTGACTACCACATTTTGGCTTTCCCACTCAAGAATGGGTTCACTTGGGAATTGGAACTTGACCCTACGGGTTCTACAATCAATAGAAGCATAGTATGCATGCAACCAATCCATTCCAAGAACAACATCAAAATCGACCATGTTAAATTCAACAAGATCACAAGGCAATATTTTATGCAAGATGCAGATAGGACAATTTCTATAGACCTTCCTAGCAACAATATATGCACCAAATAGGAGTAGACACCTTATATGACTCACGCAACGAGTCGGGCTCGTCTTCCTCTTGTATTAGACATGATCTTGCATAGCAAAGAACAACCGTTAGGGAAGAACTTAATTCAACTCTACAGCACGACTTAGAACATAGAGAAGGGAAACATTTCCTAAAACGTCTCATAGCCTCCTACTCATAGTTGTGGTGCACACCACAACCATGAATCGGACTCTAATCAACGCGGTGTGTTGGCCTCCGAGGATCATTCAACCTAGGGCTCTGATACCAAGTTTGTCACGACCCAAGCCTAGGGCCTAGATGTGACCGGCGAATGGGGAACCCGAAGGAACCCAAAACAAGCCTCATAGCGTATCATTACACATCCTTGGTCGCGGAAGCAATTAAATGACCATAAGCGATAAGCATAATCAAGGGGGAAATCGGGACTAAGGGAGCAAGAAAAAAAAAGAAATGATACATAAATACCAAAGATGAGTCAAGCTCAAGCATAATACACAACTTGTCCAACACCACCTCTAAACATGAGTACTTAGCGGGGGCCAAGACAAACTACCGGGCTCACCCTCATAGTCAAAACATAACTAGGAAGGAAAAGTTTTATACATAGCAAAAGATCATGAGCAACGTCCCCGAAATGGAGGACTCACCAATAACCACTATAGAAAATCGTACTAGCCACGCGGAGGAGGATGGTCAAGCGGTGCTCCGGTCCCTACATGGTGACATCATGTAGGCATAGAGTATGCGTTAGTACATTTGAATGTACTAAGTATATGGGATGCAATGCAATGCTACATTAGATGGACATAATAGGAAAAATGCGTAATCATACCCAATAGATAGCATATTAATGAAATGATATGTATAATGATGCTTACATAAAAATCATATTTAGTGGGACGTAGTACATTTGTGGCGAGTGACCATCAATATAGTATTTCCAAGGCCTACCACCCCCTTGGAGAGGCGAAAGAGGTACAAACCCCTCAATATGGTTACACGGGCCTACCACCCCCCGAGCTAGGGACCAAGGTACAAACCCCTGATATGGTTACAACGGGCCCTAACCACCCCCCGTGCTAGGGACCAAGGTACAAACCCTCGATATGGTTACACGGGCCTACCACCCCCGTGCTCAACCAGGGACCGAGGTCAAACCCCTCGATATGGTTTTACACGGGCCCTACACCCCGTGCTAGGGATCCAAGGTACAACCCCTCGATATGGTTACAAACGGGCCCTACACCCCCCGTGCTAGGACCAAAGGTACAAACCCCTCGATATGAGTTATAACGGGCCTACTACCCCCCGTACTAGGCATGGTCGACTCACAACACTTATTTAGAGAAAATCATATACATGTGTCCATTTCATCATCATTTCAGTAATTACATAACCATCCGACTCATAGGACGTACCTTGGACCTTCCCTTTCTTAAGATTTCTATACATGGGCATTTTATCAAACACAAGGTGGGCAATTGTTCATGTAAATGAAATCATGTATTTCAAGAATACTAAGTCCAACCAATTCAAAAATCCATATAAATCAGCCCACCAACAACATACATATATATATCAACCTTCATAATTTGATCATGGAAGCCTGTAAACCATAAACATCACATAATAATTTCATTTCATGATAATATGCAAAATGGACCATAATAGGGTGTGTAGTAGTAATTCCATAATTCAAGAGTTCATAAATAATCATAAGGACCCATAAACTTGAAGTAGAAATAGAGGATAAATGGTTGGACTTGTGGAAAGGAAGTTTTCCACAATCAAACCCACATACCTCAACTTTGGAGAATCCTTGATGAAGATTGGAATGGAGAATCGAAGCTTGAGATTGAGTCTTGAATCCGGAATTAAAGCTTGAGATGTTTGAATTTGGTTGAAGATCTTGGTGGAATTTTTGGAGAGGGCTTAGAGAGTGTTTTTGGAGTTAAGAAAATGACTAAGTATGGGACATATCCCTTTTTATAAAAAATGACTCCAACCCGCCTAGAAAATTCGCTCACTGGAATTGGAAATTCTGCACAGACAGGTTTTACGAAAATGGTCATAACTCCCTCATCCTAACGCGGAATAAGGTGAAACCAAGTGCGTTGGAAAGCTAACTCAAAGAGCTTTAATTTGATAGGTTGCAGCCCTTGCAGCCCTTCCAGTTCCTTGTGTGCTAAAAGATATGCCCCTTTAAAGTTGACCCTCCAAATCGCAATTTTTTCGATTTTCGAATTTTGATACGGTTGCTCTAAAATTCGGGTTAGACCCATTTCCCACTCAATTTGACCCCACAAATAAGAATATGAAGTCGAATTTCCGAAATCATGCACGGATTTTGAGATATATGGAAATTACAATTATAGGTGTTTTCGAAGCACATTTTCAGGCATTTTTGGGGTCGTTTCAAGGCCGGAGGCCATTTTGGACTCAAGGTGGTCTTTTTAATGGGCCCAACACGCGTTGGCCATTGGGTCATCTCAAGTCAATGCGCTAAATTAGGGTTTTGGCTTCTCTCTACACTAGTTGACTAAGAGTGACTTTATTTGAAGTGGACCAGTGACCCAAGTAGACTACTCGGGCTGAGGAAGATAGCGACTGTTGACCATTCAGTGGCCAACTACATATGCCAGGGTACCCTGATAAACAATTTGGATTATGAACGACTGCGGCTCGTATAATTGTCCTTTAGGCTTTCAAATAAAAAGTGTCAATTGGCGGAGTAATGTTATGAATGCAATGCCAGCGTACATATAATTAAACAAAAAATGAATAAATAACAAGTACAATATACAAATAATCAACAAAATATACAATATACAATGTATAACATGATAAAGAAAAGTCTCCTCAATTTGAAAAAATGAACTCATAATGGTTAGAACATCTATATCCCCAGCGGAATGTCGCAATTCTATTTACATCCCTACTTTATTCAAATAAGGTGAAACGCCGTGGTAACTCTAAAAAAATAATCTAATTTAAAAGAATTTAAAAGAGTAAAATAATGTTTAAGGAGTCGCCA